>CAWUFW010008121.1:30000-630000 GCA_963921515.1 Calotriton arnoldi
CTTGACAGCCGCCCAATATTATCGCTCCAATTTGCTCACGTCCACACGTTGAACAGCACTCAAACACCGAAGGTAGGTGGCAAGCCTTTATTAACAGGGTAGGACTGGAATACAGCTGGCAGCTTCAATCAGACAGTCAGTTTAGCGGTGAGCCTGACGCGTTTCAAAAGTTTGCTTTCTTCCTCAGAGGCACTCGCTTAGCTGATTGCGTGCACCTGGTCCCGTTATCACAATGTTAATGCCACGCCCCTTGATGGGCCTGCCGGATGGCAGCGGGGCATTGTGGGAACCGCAGTCCAGGTTGATGTCTTTTCCAAATGGTGGCACTAATAACTGTCACATTTCAAGCCCACAGATGGGCCACCGCCAGCAGTAACCAATCTAGATCCCTCCTTCGTGCTCCGCATAACAGCTCGATACAATTCGGCCATGCGGCCCCCGAGTATGGGGTGGTGCAAGTTCGGCGGCTGGACAGCCGCCCAATATTATCGATCCAATTTGCCCATGTCCACACGTTGAACAGCACTCAAACACCGAAGGTAGGTGGCAAGCCTTTATTAACAGGGTAGGACTGGAATACAGCTGGCAGCTTCAATCAGACAGTCAGTTTAGCGGTGAGCCTGACGCGTTTCAAAAGTTTGCTTTCTTCCTCAGAGGCACTCGCTTAGCTGATTGCGTGCACCTGGTCCCGTTATCACAATGTTAATGCCACGCCCCTTGATGGGCCTGCCGGATGGCAGCGGGGCATTGTGGGAACCGCAGTCCAGGTTGATGTCTTTTCCAAATGGTGGCACTAATAACTGTCACATTTCAAGCCCACAGATGGGCCACCGCCAGCAGTAACCAATCTAGATCCCTCCTTCGTGCTCCGCATAACAGCTCGATACAATTCGGCCACGCGGCCCCCGAGTATGGGGTGGTGCAAGTTCGGCGGCTGGACAGCCGCCCAATATTATCGCTCCAATTTGCCCACGTCCACACGTTGAACAGCACTCAAACACCGAAGGTATGTGGCAAGCCTTTATTAACAGGGTAGGACTGGAATACAGCCGGCAGCTTCAATCAGACAGTCAGTTTAGCGGTGAGCCTGACGCGTTTCAAAAGTTTGCTTAACATTGGTGTAACATTGGCATTAACATTGTGATAACGGGACCAGGTGCACGCAATCAGTTAAGCGAGTGCCTCTGAGGAAGAAAGCAAACTTTCCCACAAGGACCCCTGGGCAGAAAAAGCATTTTTTCAACAAAAATAAATCGGCGGGATGCGCTTAGGGTGCGCGAATCCCGCCAGAAAAAAAACAAAGCGCGGTCTCCCGCGCTCGTTAGTTAATTGGCCCCCGGGTGGGCCAAGTCCCGGGGGCATGGGGGGGTATTTATAATATGTGGGGGCCTCTAAGGCCCCCAAGCCCCGGGGACCGCCACCCCCGGGGCTTTAAAGATAAATGGTGCGGGAGGGCTCTCGGCCCTCCCGCAGCCCCGGGGACCGCCACCTCCCCGGGGCTTCTTTAATTATTTTTTTATAAATTTACCTGTGTGGGGGGGCTCGAGCCCCCCCACATGCCCCGGGGACCGCCACCTCCCCGGGGCACTAAAAATGTCAATATGGGGGTCCATTACGGACGCCCAGAGCCCCGGGGACCACCACCTCCCCGGGGCTTTGTCAATGGAGGGAGGGGGGCCGCGCGGCCCCCTCTCTGGAGCCTGTAATGGCCCTGGGGACCACCACCCCCAGGGCCGGCTCCTGCAGTGTCCCGGGGTGCCTACCCCCGGGACACTGTAGTTTGCTATGACAGGACGGGAGCCTTGCGGCTCCCGTCCTGTCATAGCAAACTGCTTTGGATATTGGAAGCTCTCGCTTCCAATATCCAAAGCAAATTGCTTTTCCACACGGGGAGCTGCATGTTAGCAGCTCCCCATGTGGAAAAGCAATGCCGGCTCCCAAGGGACGTGGGGAGCCGGGCGGGACTGTGGGGGATTGGGGACCCCCACAGTCCCCAACGAAGAGGCCAGGCCCGGGGATGGGGTCCCCGGGGCAAGTAGTGGCCCGGGAGGGGGGCCACGCGGCCCCCTCCCCAAAAATAATAATTTTTAAAAAATAAATAAATAAAGGCCTGCCCCGGGGGATGGGGTCCCCGGGGCAAAAGGAGGCCTGATGAGGGGGGCCACGCAGCCCCCCTCCTTAAAAATTCATTTAAAAGTGTGGCCATGCCCCGGGGGATGGGGTCCCCGGGGCCGGATTCGGCCATGGGAGGGGGCCACGTGGCCCCCTTCCCGTTTAATAAAAAAAAAAAAAAAAGGGATAAGGCCCTGGGGGATGGGGTCCCCAGGGCCCAAAAATAGGAAAAAGTAAGGGGGGCCACACAGCCCCCCTTGGGGGAAAAAAAAAAAAAAACAACAAAAAAACCGATCGGGCCGCAGGCCCCGCCCCCTTCCTTTACCACTCTGCAAACGCGCCCCCTGGCGCGTTTGCAGATGGGGAACGAATTCCCCTTCAATACTGGGGGTCCCTGGGGGCCAACTAGCCCACCAGGAACCTCGAGTATGCACCAGGGGGCTGCGTTGCAGAGAGGTGTACAGAGGCCACGCCCCTTTTTACACCTCTCTGCAACGCAGCTCTGTGGCGCTTTTTGGAGGTACATGGTGAGCTAGTTGGCCCCCAGGGACCCTCAGTATTCAAGGGGACTTAATCCCCCAACTTAAAACGCGCCACGGGGCGCGTTTGCACAGTGGTGAAGGGAGGGGGTGGGGCTTCAGGTGACATGTGTGCAAACAGGCCCCGTGGCGCATTTTAAGATGGGGAATTAAATCCCCTTCAATCCTGAGGGTAGAACCGAGGGACAGAAACAAGTGCGCAAAGCGCCACTGGGTGTGTTTGCAGACATGTCACCTCAGGCCCCACCCCCTTCCTTCACCATTGTGCAAATATTCCTCTAAAATCAGCCGAACTACGAATTCCGATTTACTCACCTGTTATCAGGAGAGACCTCAGTGCTGCGTCTTTGAGCCCAGTACTGATCCTGAAAAGTAATTTTAACCGTACTTACCAGTAACTTGAATTTCCTTCCATAGGATATCATTGCCTGCTTTTTGCTGAAAAGTTTCTGTGTCGATTTTGAAACATACAAATATTCCTCTAAAATCAGCCGAAATACGAATTCCGATTTACTCACCTGTTATCAGGAGAGACCTCAGTGCTGCATCTTTCAGCCCAGTACTGATCCTGAAAAGTAATTCTAACCGTACTTACCAGTAACTTGAATTTCCTTCCATAGGCTAACATTGACTAGTTTCACTTGGAAATTCTTCTAAGTGTGCAATTTTGGAACTTTATAATATTCCTCTAAAATCAGCCGAAAATCCGAATTCTGATTTACTCACCTGTTATCAGGAGAGACCTCAGTGCTGCATCTTTCAGCCCAGTACTGGTCCTGAAAAGTAATTTTAACCGTACTTACCGGTAACTTGAATTTCCTTCATAGGCTAACATTGACTGGTTTCACTTGGAAATTCTTCTGTGTGTGGAGTTTTGGAACTTTATAATATTCCTCTAAAATCAACCAAAGTACGAATTCCAATGTACTCACCTGTTATCAGGAGAGAACCCAGTGCTGCATCTTTTAGCCCAGCACTGACCCTGAAAAGTAATTCTAACCGTACTTACCAGTAACTTATATTTTCTTCCATAGGAATCCATTGTCTGGTTTTCAGCAGAAAAGTTTCAAAGTGTCGATTTTCACAAACTACAAATATTCCTTAAAAATCGCCTGTATGACTTAAACGCATTCTTTCAACTGTTTACAGGAGATGCACCAGTGCTGGATCGGATCCAACACTGAGTAAGAAAAAGTAACGATAACAGTTTTTACCTGCTAAGTGAATTTCCTTCCATAGGATAACATTGATGATTCTATGTGAAAAAGTTTCTAAGTGTCAACTTTTAAAATACAATAATATTCCTTAAAAATCACTACTGTAACCAAAACGCTTTTACTCAACTGTTTACAGAAGATGTCCCAGGACTGAATCTAGGATCCAGTTCTGTGGTTAGAAAAGTAATCCATAAAGTAACTAATTGCATTTAACTAGAAATTCACATTGAGCTGAATGTTGCATTGTGTTTGAAAATGTGTTGCCCATTGCAACAACTGTAACTACTGTACTTAAAAGTCTATTGCCTATGTGCAAAGTATTTAAACTAAAGTAATTCATTCTCAGAAAGTATTTTTTGTAATGTAATGTATAATGTAATTACAATGTAATTTAAAAATAAAATATGTAAAAAAAGGTTTCTAAAAATGTAGTAAATCAGTATGACAAAAATTAATATAACAATTAATACATTTAAAAATTGTCATTTACAAAACCTTTGAAATTCACTGAAAAAACCGTAGGTTTTCAGACATGTTATAGTTAGGAATTAGCATTTAAAAAACCTTTGAAATTCACTGAAAAAACCATAGGTTTCAGATATGTTATAGTTAGAAATTAGCATTTAAAAAACCTTTGAAATTCACTGAAAAAACCATAGGTTTTAGGGACAGTTATAGTTACTTGGACATTGCACTCGTACAAAACCCGTGAAATTCCCCCGTTATAGTTAGTTCAGCTAACTATAACTCGCGCCCCGCAATGCACTGCTGATGACGTCACATATTACATCACTCATGACATGGTCAGTGACATCACTGATGACATCACTGATGACATCTCAAATGACATCACTGATGACATCATCCAGTGACTGTGTGTTTCTGTAAAGTTTAAATATTTTTAATATATATAGGAAAAGACGTATTGAAGAATGAGTGGGTGTGTAAGTGTTAGTATGGATGATTTAGTAGGTGCGTGACTGACTCTATAAGTGAGTGATTTAACGTATCTTACTGAATGCATGGGTTAGTGACTAAACTGGGTGAATGTCTGTATCCGTCTGTCTGTTGCTGTGTAAGTGGCTGCATGTGTTTGTGAATAGCTACATGAGTGTCTATATGAGTTATTGAATGGTTGTCTGAGTATCTGTACACTCATGTAGCTATTCACAAACACATGCAGCCACTTACACAGCAACAGACAGACGGATACAGACATTCACGATCTGTTGTTTGTGTCCGTAGTAAGTAATTAGGCAAAGATAAAGATAGGGTCGGAGAGATCCTTTACTAGGCTCCGGTGTGCTTATATTATGTCGAGTATGAATTCAGGAGGGCAAAACACCAAGAAACCAAAAAGATGAAAGGGCAAAAACACCAAACCGATGCAACAGGAATATAAGTATAAATATACGTATAAACGTTGGAGTATCTGCAGTTCTTTCCCTTTGTGTTGGGTCTTTATTTATCGTCTTATTTCATCTTATTTATGGTTCTTACACGGGGGATGTTAATTGATAGCGGGTAATTGGGAATCATGAAATGCTCTATATGGAGCGTTTTCTCTCTCTTCTTACTGCCGTTTTTCAATTGTTATTGCATAAAACTTAAGAGGTTGTGCAGGCTCCGTAACTCGCCGTACAACCGGGGTGGAAGGTAAGAAGGACACGCGTCCTCCGACCCGTCTCCCTCCCCTCCCCGTATCCCCGGGCAGCCCCAAACGGAGTCCTTACCTGCACACCTTATCCTTCTCCGTGATCCGAGTTGCTTCAGGGACTCCACTGCCACGATTCACCCGCTTATCTGACACGGATGCTTTTTCTCCGCCGACTCGTTCTCCCCGATATCCAGTCCGTAGACTACTTGGTCCGCTAAACTTATATAATCCCTCAATCCGACACACTCTTAACTCTCCGATCTCCTCTTCTTGCCATGTGGACACTTCAGGCCGGGCCCCGGAAGGCTCTTCCAACAAATAAAGTTAAGGGCTCCTGCTGCCTACCCCCGCCCTCTGCAGAGGATCGCAAAGGTTGGCGGAGCACGCCAACTGTAGAATTTCTGTTTCTTTGCAAATCAAGCGATCACTCGGAGGTATGCTTACACCAGTAGATGGTTTATTCCAGGGTTACGCGTTTCGCTTGCACAGCAAGCTTGGTCACACAGTGATACAAGGGAAAGTGTGGCAATACATAGAGTATGTAGAAATTGAAAAAGGACCATTAGGTAGAAACAAAACTGTAGCCAAAATGGCATCCATTTTAGAGTGTAGTTTCACCACCCATACTACAGTATACATTGGTCACTCACAATAATAAAATGTATGTATTAATCACCTACAATTCTTATCTAAATTGTGTCACACAACCTTTTATAGTCACATACCGAAAATAAGAAAATATAAATATATACATATATAACAGAAAAGTGACTTGCTATATTAATTGCTCTGCATACTAGTAAAAACGCACTAGCCTATTTTCTATATAGTTCAAAATCAATATCAAGAGCAAACAAAGCAAAACAAAACACTAAGGCATATATCACATACTAATGACGTATACTCAATTATAGTGTTTTTGACCAAGATTATATATTCTAATCCTAGCGATACCAAAGGTCATATGCTATTTTACTCGGCATGGTGCCTTATAAAGACCTGGTACACACTCTAAAGGTCTGCTGTATAGGGGCTATACTACATGGCACCCTGAGAAATCTCTTGTTATGCTCGGCATAGTGCCTTTCTGGAGACTAGTAAAGCAATAACAGTTGCATGTTATATAACAGTAGGCTATAAAATATCCTCGCCAGATCAGGTGAATTACGAGATGGCCAATAAAACACTGGCTAAGTGCCTGGTTGCATGTCCCACCAGCCAGGGGTCCCTACGTTCCTCTATGTAATATGCCTATCCCCATACATCAACACTGCACTTGGTAGTCCACAAGGAATCTAGTCAAATAAATATGTATGCGTGTCATAAAAATTATTAGAGAAATTAATCTAAGACTGAAGAGAGAATACTCATTAAAAGCAAGTCTCTTAACTGTCTCGTCGAGCCCTCCACCAATATTGATAGAAGAAAAGGGTAGGGGTGGATTGCAGGGAAGGTGGTTCTCCGATTCTGCCCCTTCCTTTTCTCCTGTGAAAGAGAGAAAAATAGAAAAAAGAAGAAATTTCTTTAAAATCCATGAACAATGTCATAGTCTAGATTAAAACTAATATCAAAAACAGGTTACAAATGCACATTTTAACAGTATGCAAGGGAAAGATATATCTACAACAACAAAAAAGTCATAATCAATAACAGTATATTATTCATGTAAATGAATGTTCATTTCCTCGTCTTGATTAAGCCCTTCAGGATTTTTAGTTTGGAGGTTAATTATATGCCATGATTCTTTTTACGCAACTGAAGGACTCTGTTGCCTCCCCTCATAGTACGTTCAATCTGTTCTATCGCAAAGAAAGTCAGGAGTGAGCTGTTGGAGAGATGGTACTCAGCAAAATGTCTGGCCACAGGATACTGGGGGTCTTTATTTGTAATGGCCCTCATATGTTCCAGTACCCTTTTCTTAGTAGCTAAGGTGGTACTGCCTACATATCTTTTTCTACACGGGCATTCGAGGATATAGATAGTAAATATAGTGCCACATGTAAGGAATTGTTTTATAATTCTTTCTCCTGTGGGTGTATGGTAACTCTTCCTCATGGAGCTAGTTCTGCAGGCTTTACAATGGCCACAGGGAAAGAAGCCTTGGAGATTAATCTGAGTATGTAATCTTGTGTTGGTAATGTCCCCTTTCACCAGAAAATCTCCAAGATTTCTCCCTTTCCTGTAAGTTATCTGTGGTCTCTCTTGCATAGTATGTCCTATGATAGGATCACTGGTGAGGATATTCCAATTACGTGCCAATATTCTAGATATTGGCTTAGATTGTTTATTATACGTAAGGATCACTCTCGTTGTGATATCTTCCTCAGTATCTTTGTCTTTCAGTGTTTCCTCTCTTTCAATTTTATTGATTCTATCTTTCGCTCTATTTAGGACCCAGTTCGGGTACCCCCTCTCTCTGAATCTTATAATCATATTATCTTGTTCACTTAAAAAACTTTCCTGTGTACTACAGTTCCTTCTTGCTCTCAGCAGTTCACCAAATGGAATACTCCATTTCAGAGTTTCAGGGTGACTGCTGAGAGCATGAAGGAGGCTGTTGCCTGCTGTTGATTTTCTATGGAGTTTGGTGCTAATCTTGTTGTTCGTGATCTCCACCAACACATCCAGGAACTCTATTTGTTTCTTGCTGATGGTGTAAGTGAGTTTCAGGTTAAAAGTATTGTAGTTAAGGTCTGCAATCATGTCTATGGCACTTTCCTCACTGCCCTTCCACACAATGAACAGGTCATCGATGTATCTATACCATTTGATCACCTTCTTGTGGGCGGGGTCTTGATTAAGTTTTTTGAGGACCTCCTCCTCCCATACCCCCAGAAACAAATTAGCAAAGCTGGGGGCAAAGCAAGTACCCATCGCAGTCCCGAGGCATTGTTTATACATGGTGCCATTAAAAAGAAACATATTGTTAAGTAGACAAAATTTCATCAACACCATCAGCATATCAGTGTGTTCCAAGTAACAGATTTCACGTGTGCTTAGAAATTGTTGGCAACAGCGAACACCCAAGGAATGGTCAATAATAGAGTACAGTGAATTGACATCTAGTGTGATCATTTGATAGTCATCTTCCCATACAATATCCTTGACTTTCACTAAGAAGTCTTTGGTGTCTCTTATGTGCGAGGGAAGTTTATCTACATATTCACGAAGAAAGTGATCTATATATTTAGAGATATTTTCCGTAACACAGCCAATGGAGGATACAATGGGTCTACCTGGAGGTATTATTGGATCCTTATGTATCTTAGGTAACAGATAAAAAATGGGAGTTCTCGGGTAATCACACTTCAAGTAACAATATTCTTCCCATTGTAGGATCCCTTTATCTTTATACTCGGTGAGTATATTCCATATGCTGACAATGCTAGCATTGTACTCATGTACATCAGTGGGGACATAGAATCTTATGTCACTTAGCTGTTTGGTAGCCTCCACAATGTAAGCTGTCCTGTCCCAAAGTACAATGTTCCCACCTTTGTCAGCGGGGCGGATGATAATATTCTCATCTTCTTTCAGTGAGTCGATAAATTGCCTTTGTTGTTTTGTAAAGTTAGTAGGACCAATGGTATTATATGTTTTTTTACGAAATTTTATAAGATCTTTGATCATGGTCTCATGGAAAGCATCAATATTATCATGTGCCATGAGTGGTAGAAAAATAGATTTCGGTCTGAAATCAGTGTGGGCTGGGCGGTCTGTTCTGGGGGTGAATTGTTCCGTAAGTTGATCTAGCCCTGCTTCTTGATGCAGATCCTGCATGGTTGTCAGTGTTTCTCTGTCTCTTATGCTGAGAAACATATTGTTTTCATTGACCAATCTGTTTTCGGGAATTACAGGTGTGCTATTTAAGCTATGCCACTTTTTAAGTTTCACCTTTCTTACGAATTTGAACATGTCTATTCTGGTTTCAGGATAGTTAAAGGAATTAGTGGGGCAGAAGGAGAGTCCCAGGCAAAGTGTGCGTTTTTCAAACATAGTAAGAGGTCTATATGATAAATTTATAATCGTTCTATTTACCATGTCGTCATCCATTATTTCTGATTCTTTTGGCCCATTTGTCTGGTTCCCATAAGCCGATTTCCTCGTCCTCTGCCTTTTTTGGTCTCTTTGTCGTTTGAGTTTCCTCCTTCTCCAGTTTCTTCCTGGTTTCTTCCTTGTCCTCTGCCCTGTCCCCGTCCTCTCCCTCGTGACTTCATTGGTTGGACAGTCCGTGGTATCTCTCTCCTTGTCCTTAGAACCCGAAACTCGTCTAAAAAAGTCGTTTGGATTCTTTGTCCTTGTTCTTTTGATGTTAGGGGAGTTTGTATTTGGTCTTCATCTACTTCAACATCACTGCTAGTAACGGATTCAGTTCCGCTTGTATTCTCCATTTCGCTTTCCAGGGGTTCCCCTAATGATAATTTTTCATACAAGTGGTCATATTTATGTGAGTAAGTTAATATACGACCACTTTCGTAATCTGTGCAGTCGCGATGGAGTTTGCGCTGCTCACGTGCTTTTATATCCTCCTCGTAGTTTTTTAACCTCAGTTTCAGCTCATCTACAAATTTTTTTATTATGTCTTGTTCTTTGTGATTCTTCAATTCTTCTTCCAATGTCTTTAATTCCTGTAGGAGTAATGCCCTGTCCTCCCAAGCGTACTTAACTAGGATGGTTAACATTTGTTTAGAACTTTTTGCCGAATTCTCTGACCACTCTTCGAGCATCCTGGGATTGGGGGACTCATACGATGGAGTAATGTATATTCGTAATCCTCTAGGCACCATGTCTTTTTCTATGTAATCTTGTAGTGAGATGGCTTCCCACCATTTGGATATTTCTGACTT
This sequence comes from Calotriton arnoldi, assembly GCA_963921515.1. NCBI lineage: Eukaryota > Metazoa > Chordata > Amphibia > Caudata > Salamandridae > Calotriton > Calotriton arnoldi. The sequence continues at coordinate 40,373 of CAWUFW010008121.1, forward strand.
CTTGTTTTTTTCTAATTTTCTAAGTTTCTCTTGTAGCGTAGTGTCTTTGGGTTTAGTTTCTGTTCTCATTTGTCCTTTATTCGGCGCTCTGGAGAAGAGACTGAGGGCGGCTGCCCTCCTCTCTAATTCTTCCTCCATATGTTCTGATATTCTTTTTCCCTTATCAGCACACTGTTGTGCACAAAATGTGTGGACTGCGTGTGGAGAACTGGCAGTGTCCTGGTGCGAGCACCTCCCCTCACCAATGTGAGGTTCCTGCTGCCTGATGTGTCAATGGTAACAATCCCAGCGTGCTATATTTATAAACACGATCTGTTGTTTGTGTCCGTAGTAAGTAATTAGGCAAAGATAAAGATAGGGTCGGAGAGATCCTTTACTAGGCTCCGGTGTGCTTATATTATGTCGAGTATGAATTCAGGAGGGCAAAACACCAAGAAACCAAAAAGATGAAAGGGCAAAAACACCAAACCGATGCAACAGGAATATAAGTATAAATATACGTATAAACGTTGGAGTATCTGCAGTTCTTTCCCTTTGTGTTGGGTCTTTATTTATCGTCTTATTTCATCTTATTTATGGTTCTTACACGGGGGATGTTAATTGATAGCGGGTAATTGGGAATCATGAAATGCTCTATATGGAGCGTTTTTCTCTCTCTTCTTACTGCCGTTTTTCAATTGTTATTGCATAAAACTTAAGAGGTTGTGCAGGCTCCGTAACTCGCCGTACAACCGGGGTGGAAGGTAAGAAGGACACGCGTCCTCCGACCCGTCTCCCTCCCCTCCCCGTATCCCCGGGCAGCCCCAAACGGAGTCCTTACCTGCACACCTTATCCTTCTCCGTGATCCGAGTTGCTTCAGGGACTCCACTGCCACGATTCACCCGCTTATCTGACACGGATGCTTTTTCTCCGCCGACTCGTTCTCCCCGATATCCAGTCCGTAGACTACTTGGTCCGCTAAACTTATATAATCCCTCAATCCGACACACTCTTAACTCTCCGATCTCCTCTTCTTGCCATGTGGACACTTCAGGCCGGGCCCCGGAAGGCTCTTCCAACAAATAAAGTTAAGGGCTCCTGCTGCCTACCCCCGCCCTCTGCAGAGGATCGCAAAAGGTTGGCGGAGCACGCCAACTGTAGAATTTCTGTTTCTTTGCAAATCAAGCGATCACTCGGAGGTATGCTTACACCAGTAGATGGTTTATTCCAGGGTTACGCGTTTCGCTTGCACAGCAAGCTTGGTCACACAGTGATACAAGGGAAAGTGTGGCAATACATAGAGTATGTAGAAATTGAAAAAGGACCATTAGGTAGAAACAAAACTGTAGCCAAAATGGCATCCATTTTAGAGTGTAGTTTCACCACCCATACTACAGTATACATTGGTCACTCACAATAATAAAATGTATGTATTAATCACCTACAATTCTTATCTAAATTGTGTCACACAACCTGTTATAGTCACATACCGAAAATAAGAAAATATAAATATATACATATATAACAGAAAAGTGACTTGCTATATTAATTGCTCTGCATACTAGTAAATGCCATGTAGTATAGCCCCTATACAGCAGATCTTTAGAGTGTGTACCAGGTCTTTATAAGTCATTTGAGATGTCATCAGTGATGTCATCAGTGATGTCACTGACCATGTCATGAGTGATGTAATATGTGATGTCATCAGCAGTGCATTGCGGGGGCGCGAGTTATAGTTAGCTGAACTAACTATAACGGGGGAATTTCACGGGTTTTGTACGAGTGCAATGTCCAAGTAACTATAACTGTCCCTAAAACCTATGGTTTTTTCAGTGAATTTCAAAGGTTTTTTAAATGCTAATTTGTAACTATAACGTGTCTGAAACCTATGGTTTTTTCAGTGAATTTCAAAGGTTTTTTAAATGCTAATTTGTAACTATAACGTGTCTGAAACCTATGGTTTTTTCAGTGAATTTCAAAGGTTTTTAAATGCTAATTTCTAACTATAACGTGCCTGAAACCTACGGTTTTTTCAGTGAATTTCAAAGGTTTTGTAAATGACAATTTTTTAATGTATTAATTGTTATATTAATTTTTTCATACTGATTTACTACATTTTTAGAAACAATTTTTTTTACATATTTTATTTTTTAAATTACATTGTAATTACATTATACATTACATTACAAAAAATACTTTATCAGAATGAATTACTTTAGTTTAAATACTTTGCAGATAGGCAATAGACTTTTAAGTACAGTAGTTACAGTTGTTGCAATGGGCAACACATTTTCAAACACAATGCAACATTCAGCTCAATGTGAATTTCTAGTTAAATGCAATTAGTTACTTTATGGATTACTTTTGTAACCACAGGACTGGATCCTAGATTCAGTCCTGGTACATCTCCTGTAAACAGTTGAGTAAAAGCGTTTTGGTTACAGTCGTGATTTTTAAGGAATATTATTGTATTTTAAAAGTTGACACTTAGAAACTTTTTCTCATAGAATCACCAATGTTATCCTATGGAAGGAAATTCACTTAGCAGGTAAAAACTGTTATCGTTACTTTTTCTTACTCAGTGTTGGATCCTGGATCCAGCACTGGTGCATCTCCTGTAAACAGTTGAAAGAATGCGTTTAAGTCATACTGTCGATTTTTAAGGAATATTTGTAGTTTGTGAAAATCAACACTTTGAAACTTTTTGCTGAAAACCAGTCAATGTTAGCCTATGAAGGAAATTCAAGTTACCGGTAAGTACGGTTAAAATTACTTTTGAGGATCAGTACTGGGCTGAAACATGCAGCACTGAGGTCTCTCCTGATAACAGGTGAGTAAATCGGAATTCGTATTTCGGCTGATTTTAGAGGAATATTTTAAAGTTCCAAAACTCCACACTTAGAAGAATTTCCAAGTGAAACCAGTCAATGTTAGCCTATGGAAGGAAATTCAAGTTACTGGTAAGTACGGTTAAAATTACTTTTCAGGACCAGTACTGGGCTGAAAGATGCAGCACTGAGGTCTCTCCTGATAACAGGTGAGTAAATCAGAATTCGGATTTCGGCTGATTTTAGAGGAATATTTGTATGTTTCAAAAATCAACACTTAGAAGAATTTCCAAGTGAAACCAGTCAATGTTAGCCTATGAAGGAAATTCAAGTTACCGGTAAGTACGGTTAAAATTACTTTTCAGGATCAGTACTGGGCTGAAAGATGCAGCACTGAGGTCTCTCCTGATAACAGGTGAGTAAATCGGAATTCCTATTTCGGCTGATTTTAGAGGAATATTTGCACAATGGTGAAGGGAGGGGCGGGGCCTGAGGTGACATCTTTGCAAACGCGCCCCGTGGCGCGTTTTAAGTTGGGGAATAAGTCCCCTTGAATCCTGAGGGTCCCTAGGGGCCAACTAGACCACCAGGAACCTCCAATATGCGCCAGGGGCTGTGTTGCAGAGACGTGTAGAGAGGCCACACCCCTTTTACACCTCACTGCAACGCAGCTCTGTGGCGCATTCTGGATGTACCTGTTGGGCTAGTTGGCCCCAGAGACCCTCAGGATTGAAGGAGTTAATTCCCATCTTAAAACGCGCCACGGGGCCTGTTTGCACACATGTCACCTGAAGCCCCGCCCCTCCCTTCACCACTGTGCAAACGCGCCCCGTGGCGCGTTTTAAGTTGGGGGATTAAGTCCCCTTGAATCCTGAGGGTCCCCGGAGTCCAACTAGCCCACCATATACCTCCAAAAAGCGCCACAGAGCTGCGTTGCAGAGAGGTGTAAAAGGGGCGTGGCCTCTGTACACCTCTCTGCAAGGCAGCCCCTGGCGCATACTGGAGGTACCTGGTGGGCTGGTTGGCTCCAGGGACCCCCAGTATTCAAGGGGAATTCGTTCCCCTCTGCAAACGCGCCAGGGCGCGTTTGCAGAGTGGTGAAGGAAGGGGCGGGGCCTGCGGGCCCGATCGTTTTTTTTTTGTTTGTTTTTTCTCCCCTGAAGGAGGCTGTGTGGCCCCCCTTCCTTTTTCTTTTTTGGGCCCTGGGGACCCCATCCCCCAGGGCCTTACACCTTTTTAAAATTACCTTTAAAAAAAATACGGGAAGGGGCCGCGTGGCCCCCTTCCCTGGGCCTGTATTGGCCCCGGGGACCCCATCCCCGGGGCATGGCCTCTATATTTATTTTTTTGAGGGGGGCAGCGTGGCCCCCCTCCTCTGGCCATTTTAAGGCCCCGGGAACCCCATCCCCCGGGCCTGGCCCTCTTCGTTGGGGACTGTGGGGGGGTCCCCAATCCCCCCACAGTCCCGCCGGCTCCCCACGTCCCTTGGGAGCCGGCATTGCTGTTCCACATGGGGAGCAGCTGACATGCTGCTCCCCATGTGGAAAGCAATCGCTTTGGATATTGGAAGAGAGAGCAGGTTTCCTGCTCTCTCTTCCAATATCCAAAGCAGTTGCTATGGCAGGACGGAGCCGCGAGGCTCCCGTCCTGCCATAGCAAACTACAGTGTCCCGGGGGTAGGCACCCGGGACACTGCAGGAGCCGACCCTGGGGGTGGTGGTCCCCAGGGCCATCAAGGGCTCCAGGAGGGGGCCGCGCGGCCCCCTCCCATTCAGTACACAGCCCCGGGGAGGTGGTGGTCCCCGGGGCTCTGGAGGTCCGTAACGGACCCCCATATTAAAATGTTTAGTGCCCCGGGGAGGTGGTGGTCCCCGGGCGTGTGGGGGCTGGAGCCCCCACACAGGTCTAATAATGTATTTTAAAAAAGCCCCGGGAGGTGGTGGTCCCCGGGGCTGCGGGAGGGCTCAGAGCCCTCCCGCACCATTTTTAAAAAGCCCGGGGGTGGCGGTCCCCGGGGCTTGGAGGCCCTTTGAGGCCCCCACACATTAAATTATCCCCCACCATGCCCCCGGGACTTGGGCCACCCGAGGCCAATTAGCTATCGAGCGCGGAGACCGCGCTTCGATTTCCGGCAGGATTCGCGTACCCTGAGCGCATCCTGCCGATTTTTAAAAAATGTTTTGTTTTTTTGCCCAGGGGTCCTTGTGGGACCCCTGAGCAAACCTAGGGGGTCAGGGTGTTTCTACCCTGCCCCTTTGTGCGCTTTGCGCACTTGTTTCTGTCCCTCGGTTCTACCGAGGGACAAAATGGCTGCCAACATTTCCTGAATCGGAATGTTGACAGCCAGCTGACAACCAATTAACATGCAGCTCGTGATCGGGAGGGTACGCGGACCCTACTCGTCCCTAGATATCACTAACTTTTTACTTTTCATTTTCTCAGCAACTACTGAACGGATTTACACCATTTAACAAAAAGGGTTCTTTCTGAACCAAGAACTACCTCTTTGCCAAATTTGGTGTAATTCCGTTCAGCAGTTCGAGGCTGTAGCCGTGTCTAAAGTTTCCTATGGGAAAATGCATGGGGAAAACGCGTTTTGGGACCCCCTTTTTCTCGGCCCCGCTTGACGTATCACCCCGAGACTTTCAGGGTAGGAGCGGACCGGAGCGCCCCACGAAGTTTGAAAATTTCGCGAAGATACGTCAACCGGCAAGAGAGTTATTTCAAATAGAATGTCGCGGATTTCCTATGGATAATAGGTTGTAACTATAACTATCTACTGGCGACCGCCAGTAGATAATATACATATATATACACACATATATATATATACATATATATACACACATATATATATATACATATATATACATATATATATATATATATACATATATATATATATATATACATATATATACACATATATATATACATATATACATATATACATATATATACATATATATACATATATACACATATATATACATATATACACATATATACACATATATACACATATATATATATACACACACTCATATATACATACATATATACATACATACATATATATATACATACATACATATACATACACATATATATACACACACACACATACACACGCACACACACACACACACACACCCACACACACACATATATACACACACACATATCTACATGCATGCATATATATACACATACATGCATACATATACATACATGCATACATATACATACATACACACAACTGCAGCACGTAAATAAAATATAACCTTACCAAGAAGACTGGAATTGCAGTGTCAGTGTCTGGCTGTTTGAATTCACATGCTGGAGCTGTTTGTGGACATACATACATACATACATACATACATACATATATATATATATGATCCAGTGAGGAAGAAGTTATACTTAGCCCAGTTTGCAGAGCCATAGTCGGACGGATCTTAGGACATCAATGGCAAACGTCCTCAAACCTCATGGTTAAGACCCGATAGCTTCTGCTTGGCCCATGGCAAACCATATGAGGTCAGACACTGAGTGAGTTCTTTACATTAATATTTATTAACTCTGAGTGCAAGTACAGCTGAATATCAGGGAGATTTCCTTTTCGGTGTATGTAATGACTGACTGCTAACTTCACCAGCATGAATGTACTTAAATAGTTAATTTCTTCTAGCTTCTCCACTCTGCCAAAGTAGCTTCAAGATGAAATGGGCAGAGATTACATCTACTTCCACAGCTCCAGAAATGCTGTGCAGGAGCCCAAGGTGAAGAGAAGAAACTTCAAATAAAAAGGTCTGGCCTGTTTAATAGAACCTTCAATTGCTGATACAGGATTCAGGAATGCTCAAACTGTAGGTGAAGTCCCTCACAGTTCTCTCTTTGTTGAGGGTCTTAATTTCACTCTGCATCAAGATACTCGTTTGGGAAGTTGCATCCATGAAGGACTTCACGCGCCCAGATCTTGTCGATAGGATCTTGTACTGGCCCACTTTTCTGTGCACGATGACCATTGAGATTTCACTCTTTGTGTAACACTTGCTTTTGAGCATTACCAGCAACTGTATTTAATTTATTCTGTTTTATCTCATATGAACCACAATTTCTTCCTTTTTCTTATCGTCCTCTGTTTTATCATTTCTTGCAGGAACATGGTCTGTATATGAGGCTAACGGTGAAAGCACTGAGCATCTCCCCATTGGGCTTTGAGTAATGTCACTGAAAGAAATTAGATCATTAGTTGTGAAGGATGTGAGTACTGGGCAAGTAATACGTTCACAATTGTCTTTTTACTGGGAACCAAGTACCCCATTGTAGCACATGACTCTCTCAGGGTGGCAATGCACAGCAGTCAAGAGCCTACTCAGGAGGTGGTATGGGTTAGCAATCCCAATTCACTGGCACGCAACAGCAACATTCAATAAATTGCTGTCCAGTCAGTGCTTTTTCTTTTAAAAAGGGAAAGTACATTTATTACTCACACACAATTATAAATACTATGCATTAAATTGCAAATATGCATATCAAGTAGATAGAAGTACATTTGGTGACAGCATCATATCACATTTTACCCCAATGGGTGTTGAACCTCAATCACAATGCCCCCCCACCTATACCAGATGGTACATCCCAGTACAAGGGTAGGGGATTATTTATACAGCAGGCTTACTAGTTTTGTTAATGGGTCACCACATCAGTATATATAACAAGACTATAGGCTTTGTCAGAGCGTCATTACATGACTAACAATAACCACTGGTTATACTTGAGCAAGATGCCACTATTATAATCAATGGGAGCAATACTGAAACACAGTGGTTAAAAATGTATCCATTGCAGTGTTTCTAATACATCTACAAATAAAATATTAATTTAAAAAACAATTGCAAAAGTGCCACAGTCTTTCTTTTGCACTCTTCAGGCCATGTAGTGTAGCCATAGGACTAACCACTACAGGGTTCCTCACTTCAGAGCCCAAGAGCAAAAGTTCTAGCTTTGCGAGTGCTTTAAAGTGCGTGGAAGATTCTCCTGGGTTGTAGGAGGCTTAGGGTCATTTCTACAATATTATTAGGGGAGGCTGCTCCAAACACTGGGGACATACATTGGTGCCCTTCTTGGGTCACTACAGAAACCAATGGTTACATTTTCAGCGACCTCGCTGGGATAATGGGGCGCTCCTCCGCTTGAAATATAAATATTTGATGAGCTGCTCCTGCCGCTGGTTCAAACCTTGCACCGAGAACACTACTTCTGCTTTGGGTGGCCTGGTCCCACCCAGAGCTTCAGCAGACTTTAATATCTGTTGGTGGTTCTGGGATGTGGCCCAAAGTCCCCGTGACAATGCCAGATCCCTGCATGCAGCCCCAGTCCCTAGGGGGGGATGTGGGTGCAGCCAACATTTGTTTTCTGCTGCCATTAGGCTGGTGCAGTATTTTCTTCATGGCTCCGGTTGCAGCAGAAACAATACAGTGTCCCCCTGCTTGTGTGGCGGGAGGCTCAGGGTGGGGTACACCACCAAGTAACAAGCACAGGGGGTGGGTCAGCACCCTTAGGAACTCTTCCATCTTCTGGGTTTCAGGGATGGGTTACCGGGTTCCTGGGTTCTACACTGCAGGCCCTTCCACTTTCCTTTGTGCTGCCCCTTGGGGAAATGGGGTCCCCGGGGGCATAAAGCAGCATGGGTAGGGGAACCCATGCTCGTCCCCTCCCCAAAAATGGGTCATTTTAATAACAAATTCCATATTGTGCTGACCCGTGGGCCCTGGCCCAGCGAGAGGAAGTTCTGAAAAATACAGGGGAAAGCTATGAACCTGGTTTTCTTGAAGTGATTTAACGGCCTGTCTTTAAAGAGGCATATCTTGGGCTTTGTTGAGCCAATTATCCTGGGTTCCTGTTGCCCCAGGTGGCCAGGCCTAGCTACCTGGAGCATTTTCAACAGACCTCCTGACCTCTATATGGGCTCATTCTGCAGGGAGTTTTATTTTTTGACTCCCTCCACCATCATTCTCTTCTGCCTGGCTCCTGGTGTTCCTCTACTACTGGTGAGGCATCTTGCACTGCCCCTCTGCTATCAGCCAGCAGAACACCCTCCTGCCCACACTCATCATGCTCCAGAGCCACCTGGCTGTCTTACAAAGCACCTGTGGGGGGACGCTGGAGTCTAGGTCTTTCCCCCAACTGGTCCTCAGACAGTTTAAAGGGGGCAGCACCACTGGCCCCAGAGAGCTCCATCCTAGATCTGGGGTCAGCTTGGGACAAAGTACTTAGTCACTCTTTGCTGGGCATCAGGTGGCTTCTTCGTCTAACTGGGCATTCTTTCCGCCACTGTCACCTCCCAGGTCCAGGGTCTTCGCAAGTGTTTCTTCCTTGTGCAGTGGTTTTTAAGTGGGGGTGGAAAGTCCTACATGCCAGACAACGCTGGCGAACCCTAGGAGGCTACATCATCCCTCCACCTCTGCCTCAACTCCTGGCTCAGCACTGTGGGACAATCCATCATTGCGACTACAAGTTTCCTCAACTCAGCCCCTAGCTGACATTACTGATTGATTCCTTCCCACCATAACTTCAAAGGCGAGCCCCTATGGTGTTGGCTCCAGAGGTCTTTTGTAAGTCAATATGCTAACTAAGGTAGGGCATTTTCTTCCTCCTAACATTTTCTTCTGATGCTCTGCTGGATGGACTGCAGGAAGGATCTGACAACTTCTGGGTGTGTGTCAAAATCCCTGCCTGAAGCGGCACCTGAGGGTATTGGTGGTTTCCTTTGAATAGAGTAGGGATGCATGTCCACCAGAAACACCAGCTGTGTTATGCATTTGGACTGGAACTCTGTGGGACACCTTCTGCACACTGTAGTAGGAAACATAACAGTCTCAGTACATATGATTATTATCTGTGCCAAACAACACAGCGCATGCAAGTTTAGTCTTATTTGGGAGGAGGAGAAGGGTGGATGGAGCACTCAGTGCCCTGCCACAGGGCTGAGAGGGGCAAGTTACCCCTTTGCTTTCTAAGAAAGTGCTGTTTACTTAGGACATCGAGCCATTTAGCAGGCTGGACAATCCCAGTGCTCACACACCATGTGATTGACAGTGGGGCCTGCAACCCATGGACATTCACGATGAGCCGTGCTGTAAGCTACATGGTGATTAGACATGATTTACAGTCCCAAACTATGTGTGCAAGGTTTGCCAGAGAAAATGAGAATGCCTGTGTTCCTGGGCCACTGTAAGCACAGCTACGCCTTCACCGGCATGCAGAAGCAAAGGTGAAGGACACTGGTCAGGCCGGATAACTTGCTTTGCCGGAAGTACAGGGTGTGGGATGAAGGAAGTGCATGAGTTGGTGTTCCTTCATGAGAGGGTTATTGTCTGCAGAAGTGTGTGTATTGGCCAGTCTGTGTAAGTACTAAGCCTGGGCGTAGTTCGCGAAGTAGCGCTACGCAAAGCTATGCAAAGTGCAGTTCGCACTACGCGAGATACGCGTAGCACTACGCGAACTGCGTAGTGCACTGTTCGCAATGATTGCACAGTGCCGGATGCTTGTCCGCACTGTGCAATCATTGAAAACGGCATCTTGCACAGTGCGAGCTGTCTTTTACTGCCGCTCGAGTAGATTTTTACTCGAGCGGCAGCTTTCTCAACGCGGACTGGTAGTTTCTCATCGTGAGCGGTCGCGAGCATACGCGACCACTCGCAATGAGAAACCTGACCTCCCGCGTTGAGAATCTCGCCGGAGGTTTATTTTCCACGCTCGCGATCGGCAACTTGATGTTGCTGATCGCGAGCGAGAAAAAGTCTCGCCGGGATGTCATTTTGCTTGCTCGCGGTCGCCAACTTGACGTTGAGGACCGCGAGCAAGCAAAAAATGACCGCTGCACTACGCTACGCGTGTTTGCACTGTGCTACGTGCAATTCGCGTTGTGCGAAGTAGCGCAAACTTCGCAAACTACGCGAGCATAGCGTAGTGCTTTGCCCAGGGTTAGTAAGTACCCCATTTGAGGGTAACAATTTTTGGAACCCACAGAAAAGTAACCTGCATTTCAAGGGTAATGCTGGTTCAGAGTGCTTCATTGTTACTTAGGGCTTCATTTATATCATGGCGGACGGCCCGTTGTCTCACAAGGGCGATGGAGTAAATAACTCCATCTCCCTCACAGAGTTGCCGCGCTCTAGAAATATAAATGAGCGTGAAGAAGGCAATCATTTATAAAGCGTTACCAGGAACAGCCATGAAGGCGGTTCTTGTTAATGCTTTTGGCTGTTTGGTGCAAGGCTTCGTCAACATGATGGAGTGCTGCCCCAAACTGTCTTGTTTTTTTTCAAAAAGAAAATCTCAAACTGGGTTTTCTTTTTGATCATAAGAAGAATAATGCACCCTCATCATGGGAGTCATCTCCCTTGGTGAGGGGGGCATTAATATTTTTTTTAATGTCCCTAACCGCTAGGGTGTGTCTGGCAGTGACAGACTAAGTATATGTCTGCTCATCCTAATTGGGACAGATATATAGCCAATTCTATAACAGCCCTTACTTCGTTGGACCATCAGAGAAGTTTGGCCATAGCGATGACAGAGCAGTCACCACAGTAGTGGAACTTAAGGTCCACCTGCATCTAAATATGGCAGTATGGACCACTGTGTTGATGGAGAGAGAACTCCGTCGCCGTTGAGACAGAGTTCCCTCTTCACTTTTATTTAAATCAGGCCCTAAGTCTGTATAGGTTTTTGGTAGATCATTATTCTTTACCAAATCAGGGTTTCATATCTCAGGGTTTTCTGCATTTATGTTTTATGTATGACAAAGAACCCATTTGAGTGTTGTTGTTCACGCTGTTCTGGAGCCAGTTGGGGTGGCTTGTCCATTACGCATGGGAGTGCCGCCGCCCCATGAGATTCGTAGTCATCAAGGTAAAAATAGTCGATTGATACGCAAATGAAATTAAAAAACTGTAATACATTATTGTCAGTGCCTGGTGTGGTTTTCAATCTGTGAGAAGGTCAAGCAGCCAGGAACCTTTGGCAAACATGCACATGTACTTCATTCTAATAATGATGTCAAGCTGGAGGGCTTTTCCCTGTATAGCTCCAAGGTACAAGGAAATCGAGTTGAATTGGTCACTGCAACAATATGTCAGTCTTCTGAGAGACCCCACCCTTTCCTATTCATCAAAATGTAGACGCAAACACGCCTGCGAGATGTGACCCTGCTGCCTATTCCCTAGAATTTCCTCACAGAGTAAATGTCCTGGCCCAGCTCCCCTGCTGCCACCCACAGTTCTGGATCTTCTGCCAGACTCCAGACAACCCTGCACCTGCAAGCTGCCAGCCAGCCTGTCCTCAGGTGGTACCGGAGCTGCCAGCTACAGAGAAAAGGACAGGCGCAATGCTGAGCAGGTGAACGGCAAAGCGTTTTATGCAAATGTTGGCATGACTGGATTGATGGGTGAAATGCCTGCTCTATTCCCCATTTTTGTTACCCAAGGCACATCCTAGATGCATTTTGATGATAAAAGAGAATGATAGAGAATAGGGATTTCCTCGTGGCAATTAAATCATGCCATTCAGCAGATCCCTGGACTTGTCACACTGTTTTTTTTAATTGGTTTATGCCGGCATAGCAATCTACTGAAGACATAATCTTAAATCAATTAGCAGACATTGACCATATCATCCAAAATATAATTTCACTGTTTCTGCAAACCGTACCAAATTATGAAATATGTCTGTTCTTCAAATTTGCTTTGGAAAGAAGACATCCCTGGCATCCAATCTTCTATTCCTTATAAATCCATTGTTCAAAATTTGATGATAGTGGAAGTTTCTAATAGGTTGCGAGTAGTGAGCATGCAATTGATAATACACTAAACACATGATTTGATTATGGATGTTCAATAGTGATGTCTAAAAAGTATAGTGGTATAAAAGTATAGTGGTTAAAGAGCTGGCATTAAGAGGACCCTAAAAGAATGGCTGAGAAAATAAAATGTGTACTTAAAACTGTGTGAGCTGAGAACATATGAACAACCTATGTTGCCAATTCTCCATATGCATAGTAAATATAGGTTGGACATTTAGGTGAAATAGTGGAGGAACATTTATGGACCCGGCTGGGTGGGTAATAGAGCCTCCAATTGTTGAAAAACATCATGTGATGAAAATGAGTGCTACCAAGTGCTAAGTATGTGATGCTATTAATTGTTTACAAACCTTCAGTCTCCAGCGCTACCTCCCTTGAGTGAGCCCATTTAAATTTAATTTGAGCTTTGCCTGTGACGAACTTTCTAGGAATTTTTATACCAAAATCCCACAGGTATATTGGCTGGTGAGTATAACATTCCTGCTATACTTTTTGATTACGTAATCTCTAATGGGGACCAATGTTTATTCATCTAAGTTAACTGAATCCAAGTCAAGTGAAACCAGCCAGGATCTGACGACACTGTGGCATGAGTATGGAGCTATCTTTCAACTTGTCACCACAAAATAAGTCACCTATATAGTGATGCAGCTGAAAAGCTGTCGAAATCCTTGTCTGGTGCATGAACCGATTACGAGACGGTTTGAGTAGCACCCGAATAAACGTGCACTGACCACATGTTGAAGAAACATGAGAAACAAATGTAAGAGAACGTACTTACCGCATTGCAAAAGAATGCAGATAACTAGAATATTCATATTTTATTAACCAGCTTCTATATGTAATTTCAATGTGTACTTAAAGGTTAAAATGATGTACTCATGTGTTATAATATTCCTAACCATTAAATATATTATATTGAAATAGTAAGGTGTGTAGAGAATTAATAAACCCTAATGTAATTTAGATGATTTTGTGTGTGATATTGAAGGGTTTTATTCTAAACACCATCAGTTGCATATGTGAAATTGTGCACCCAATGAGAAAAGCAAAAAGTGGTGCTACAGTCGTATTGAATGTAATTTTCGTGAAACTGTCAGATAATGTTCATATATGTATTAATATAGACCATGTGAAACAATATTAGCATTTTATGATTTGAAATAACTTTGCACGTTAGTATTTTGAAAATGTAGTATTGTGTCATAATTACATGTGATCTTTGCAATGCATCAAACATCTTCTGAATGCTTATAAGTTGAAAGGTTTTAGAATATTGATTTTCCCTTATGAAATATATACATTTCCATTATTTTATATTCTGCGTATTTTAAAATAATTTTATTATAGGCCTGCACTTTTGTTGCTTTGCCTTACACTCGTGGGAAGTTTCCCTGAACTTACAATATGAAGCAAAACTGTGTCTTACCGGAAGAGAGATTGCAACGTATGTTGATACTTTGGTAACATCTGCTATGGGAAAATGCCCTCTTGTACTCACTCATGGGCCTGTTACTAAAGGATCATTGTTTGGAGGTTTAACTTTACCGGATGATCTGACAAATTATGTCATTAGTAACATCTCTTGCTATAATATGGGTCTTCCATTATGCAGTGACAATTATCTTATAAGAACTGACCAATGGACTGAGTGGTTTGACACAATGAGGTGACCAAGGAGGTGTCACCCCGGAAATGGAGGACATATTATACTTTGAGTTGATGGATGGATGGATGGATGGATGAACGTCTACTTTTTCTACTTCTGCCTGATTATCTTTGTGACAAATCCTGGAGACTGTTCTTTGGGAACTTTTGAGGACCTTAGTTGTTCTTTGCCAGCTGTCGCACATGCTGTGTGCGCCATACTTGGACTCTTTCCTGATGGGGCCCTGCACATGAGCTGTCATGGTTCATGTCCTTGCTGAACTCCCCAAATCCCTTTCCATTTTATGGCAAGACTAACTAATTAGACCGTCCTGCACTCTTTACATTTTAAATGTTTATTAATGCAGTATTGCCCTTTTGATATCTTTGATAAATTTACCTTTAACTAAACCATAGAATCTGTTTATCATGACTTGTCTCCTTTAGTTGTGCATTCCAACAGATGTATTAATGACAGGGAGTGATCAGCATAGAGAAATTTCTGAGCATTAGGTACTAATGCTATTATTTTGTATTGCCTTAACATAATTATTAGTCTGTATGATTTTGGTCTGGCTAAATTTGTTTAGAAGGTTCAGACTAGCAGTAATAATGCTTTACTTATATAGTTTGGTGTTCAGAGTTAAATACCTCAATTGGGGGGCGTGGCTAACCAACATGGCCGATCGGACGTGATCTCGATCGGCTCCGTCCCAGGCCCTACCGAAAGTGAGGCATGAAAACATCGCACCGGCTTGACGAACACTGCTCCTGGATGCCGTAGCAGCGCAGACCGTCGCGACCCGGACTACGGGGTTTGGGAGACCTGGTGAGAGCCCAGTCGAGTCCCGAGGAGCGTCAAATGGCGCAGCAGCGCCAAAAGCAAATGGCGGAGGTCCGGGCTCAAAAGGCCGGCGCACAGAGCTGAAGGAAGCCCGCAGCGCACAGCAGTAGATGCCCCCGGGTAAGCCCTGTCATCGGCGCCCGCAGGCGAGCGCAGACGCATCTCTTGACCCCGCGGTCATTCCCGGTGATATGCGAGACCGCCTTGGGCCTGACGCGGAGCTTCCTGAGATGGCGGACAGCCGCGATGAGCAGCGCGCGGGCGGCCGCCCTCGGAGGCTCGGCGGAGAGGGTTCACCGCGAGCATGAATGCGCTGTCCTACCTCAATTAATAGGGACACACTGAACGGTGCTGGAGACGACGGGACCGACCCACCAGAGGAGTTCACCCCCTTGGGGTGCTGACGAGGTCCCAGGGGTCCCTATGGCAGAGCTGCGACCCCCCTCCTTCAGGATGAATCCACGGCGAAGGTAGACATAGGAGGGGTCCTTTGATCCGCGCAGAGACTACCTGGAAGAGGAGCGCCTGACCCTAACATGGCTGCCAAGAGGCCCTACCTTGCGGATATATGCTCAATGCGAGAGGGCTGGAGGCGAGGGTAGAAAGCGAATAGAGGGTGCTAAGGAGGCGAGTGGGTGACATCCTCTAATGAACCTGCTGACTCTTGAGGGCTACCTGGAGAAGAGGAGTAGAGTGAAGTCGTGAACAGAGAAGTGGTCGAGGAGTCCCTGAGTGTGGCCATCGGAGCGGCGCAGATTCCAAATACGCGAGGGCGGCCGACGGCTGGCCGGGCGGAGGGCCCCTATGCCACCCAAGCGGAACCTCAACAATAGGGTCTCCAACTACTTCACGACGGCTGGTAAGGGGACTACGGAGGAGGGAGTGACCATGGCACTGACTCGAGAAGACCTCTTGTCTTCCCTGCGAGATTTCAAACAAGAGCTCCGCACAGAGCTGCGGGCGGACATTAAGGCGGACATGGAAGCCTCCTTCGAAACCTTCCGCGTGGAGGTTCGCGAGAAACTAGTGTCGGTCCAGGCAGATGTAGACTCCGTGGGAGCACGTACACTCGATTTGGAAGCGCAGCAACAGGAGACAGCGGGCAAGGTTAAAGCTCTGGAAGAAAGCACGGTCGACCTACATAGGCAACTACGCGACTCACTACTCAAATGCGAAGACTTGGAAAATCGCTCACGCCGTGAAAACATAAGAGTCCGAGGCCTGGAGGAAGACTGCGAGGGGCCAGACTTGGAGGCGTTCATGGTGGGTCTTTTTTCCTCTGCTCTTGGAGAAGAGGGCCCGGAGGTCCGACTGGAGAGAGTGCATAGAGTGGGTCCGCGCCTACCAGGGGAGAATCGTCGCCCACGAGATGTCCTGGCGAAGTTCAGCTCATTTAAAATAAAAGAACTAGTCCTGCAAAAAGCTAGGGCCACCGATTCACTTACCTTTCAAAACAACACGTGCACCCTATATCAAGATGTGGCCCAGGCCACTCTCATACGCCGTCAGCAGTTCCGACCAGTTACCGAACATCTACGAGAGAAAAACGTCAGGTACCGGTGGACATACCCCTTTGGGATCGCCTTCCTATGGCAAAACAAACAGCACCATTGCGTGGAGCTAGCGGAGGCGGCGACCTTGCTGGGCTTGGAACTCTCCAAAGCCTCTTCGGACCAGGAGGGGAAAGCAGTACGGATCGGCGACATGGAGGACAATGGCGCAGAATGGGCAGGAAAAATACCAAACCTCCAGTCTGAGGGCACAGCTTTAAGGGAGAAGGGAGATCTCCACCCACTGGTACGGAGGGAGTGACGACGGTCTCCACTCACCCCCTCTTGCGCCCAGGAGTGGGTCAGGTGGGAGTCCTGGAGATTTGGATGGAGCGGAGGACTTGCATCTTCCACGTTTTACTGCGGATTGGCTGCCCCGATGTCTAGAGCGCAGTTACTCCCGGTGCCCACCACAGTCGACACGTGAGCTAACTGTCATTGAGAGCTCAGGCTGTGGGGGGACTTCCAAATACACGGAGGGGGGAGACCTCAGGGGGTTGGGCTGTGCAAGACGGAACCTGTCCGGCAAAACATGCAGGAGATGTATACTCCGGACAATGTTGAGGCTACTCACTGACCAGTTTAAAGGTCTCTATTAACGGCTTCTAGATTTTGGGGGGGGAGCAGTTTCCTCATGCAATGAAAGCCTTCTTTTTTCTTTTTTTTTCTTCTGCTAAGGCAAGGGCTGGGAGACGGGAAATAGTAATGTTCCTAGAGTGTTTCTTAGTTATGGACTTCCCCTCTAGGAGGGGATTCCACACACTCATCCCATATGTTTGTTGTGGTTTTTTATTTTAGTTCGATGTCATGGTGCTATTATTTTTACTGGTTTCGGGAGGGGTAAGGGGGAAGGAGATCCAGAGGGCGAGTAGAAGGGGTCCCCCATCACTACGGCAACATCCTTTCCTATGTACTCATGGCAGTTAGGGTGGTATCTTGGAATGCACGGGGTTGAATTCCCCAATAAGCGCCAGCGATTCTGGAAGTACATGCTTGACCACAATGCTCACATAATAGCTCTTCAGGAAACACATCTTAAAAAACCAGATGCTCAGAGACTGCGTCACAAGGCTTATCCCCACATATTTAGATCCTCACATTCCGCGAAACAAAATGGGGTGGCACTGATGTTTCATGCAGGGGTCCCTTTCCAAGCTCAGGACACTAAAACGGACAGAAACGGGAGGTTCCTCATGGTCAGGGGGATCTTAGGGGTCGACCATGCACATTTGCGGTGCTCTATGCACCTAACACGGGTCAACAGGATTTCATCCTCTCCTTCCTTATGACTCTGGAAACTTTTGCCCGGGGGGATATAGTGCTTTTAGGGGACTTCAATCTAGTCCGGGATTTGGACAGAGACACATCACATTCACAAAGGGCTTCAGGGGGCGTTTGGCAAGGCGCTGCGCTCACAAATGCAGCGCTTGGGATTGGTGGATGTATGGAGGGATGCCAATCCCACAGTAAGAGACTACTCGTTCTTCTCGCATTCCCACAGAACGTACTCCCGTATCGATTACATTTTTCTGAGCCAAGCCCTATTTCCGTCTGTTTTACAATCTCAGTTTCACCCAATCTGCTTATTGGACCATGCCCCCGTAGAAATGACGATTACTTGGCCAAACCCGCGCCCTAAACATGCCCGATGGTACTTTCCACACTTCCTATGCAGGGATCATCTCCTTAGAGACGACCTTCGGAAGACTATAAAAGGGTATCTCGAGACAAATGCTCCTGAGGACACCTCTTACTCCACAACTTGGGATGCCCTTAAGGCTGTGATCCGGGGCAAATGCATTGAACTAGCCACTACGCTACGTTCCCAGCAAGGTGCGGAGCGTCTCCAATTAGAAAATGACCTTAAATCCGCGGAACAGACGCATAAGTCCCAACCTTCAGTTCTGACCCTTAGGAAGGTCACAGCCCTTAAAGGAAACTACAGGCCATTTACACTAACAGAGCTGAAAAGTCTATTTTACGACTCCACTCCAAGGGCTACGAGAGTGGGAATAAAGTTGGCACTTTACTGGCGCGCCAACTAAGGGCTAAACAGGAGCGGGAGTACATCAAGCACATAGTGGACGAAAAGGTATTTCCCACAGCGAGGAAGAGGGCAAAGCTAGAGCCTTTGAGGATTTCTATAGAGCACTTTATACCTCGGAGTCCTCAGGGTCGATCGACCCCTCGGGCTACTTGGACTCACTGGACCTCCCCCGGGTAGGGCGCACACCAATGACGAACTATCACAACCCATTTCAGCAGTAGAAGTGCAAAGGCGATTGACTCCCTTAAACTCCAGAAAGCTCCCGGCCCAGATGGATTCTCAGCACACTTCTATCGTACTTTCGCACCGGAGCTGGTCCCCTTCTTGACTACACTATTTAATGTCATCGCTTCCTCAAATAAGGTCACTCCCTCGATGGGAGAAACAATAGTGGCAGTAATCCCCAAACCTGGCAAGGACCCAGCCCAATGCTCTTCCTATCGCCCGATCGCTCTTTTAAACCTGGATGCCAAACTCTATTCCAAAATCCTAGCTACACGTCTCGAGAATATTCTACCCGCTCTCATAGATCCGGACCAATCTGGGTTCATTAAGGGGAGACAAACACACGATAACCTGAGGCGCATCATTCATATTATTGAAAAGGCCCGCAAGAAGAACATTCCCACAGCGCTTCTCTCGCTAGACGCGGAGAAAGCCTTTGATCGCGTGGAATGGTCCTTTTTATTTAAAGTGCTCCAACGATTTGGCTTCAGCGAAGCCTTCATTGGAATGATTCGCGCTAACTATCACTCTCCAAGCTCCCGGGTCCTTGTGAACGGAGTGGCGTCCTCCCCTTTTACCCTAACGCGAGGGATGAGACAGGGCTGTCCCTTATCCCCCATTCTCTTCGCTTTGAGTATCGAACCTCTGGCGCACAGGATCAGGGGCAACGAGGCGATTAGGGGTATGAGTTTTGGCACAGATGTTCATAAGATCTCGTTGTTCGCAGACGACGTGCTCCTTCCGGTGACGGAGCCCCAGGTTTCTCTCCCGGCCATTCAATCGGAACTAGAGGCGTTTGGGAAGGTGGCGGGTTTTAAGGTCAACCTGACAAAATCCTTTCTCTTGAATCTGACAATACCCGCAGGTGAATGGAGGGTGATCGAGGGGTCGACGCCTTTCCAGTGCACCGCCTCGGAAATTACCTACTTGGGGGTTAAGCTTACCCCACGAGTGCAGGACTTATATCAGGCCAACTTCTCTCCCCTCCTGCGTCAACTAAAGATCGATATGGGCAACTGGAGTGCAGCTTACATCACATGGCTGGGCAGGATTAATGCCGTTAAAATGAATGTTCTCCTCGTTTACTTTATCTTTTCCAGGGGCTTCCTATTCCAGTGGAGAGAGGACTATTTAGAGAACTGCGAAGCATGCTGACTAAATTCATTTGGCAGGGAAAGAGGGCCAGACTTCCATACAAACTACTCATTAGACCACGCAAGGAGGGGGACTGGCGCTACCGGACTTTCAATCTTATTATAAAGCAGCTCAGGTACGAGTAATCACGGAGTGGTCACTGAGGGTCTCGGAGAAGCATTGGCTACACATAGATAGACAGATAACAGGGCGCACTATCTGGGACCTCCTCTGGAAACCAAAGCGTGACAGACCACTTAATGCTTATATTAGCACCCCCACCTCCACCACACTCAAGGTCTGGGACACTCTCACCTCTAAGCTCCAGCTTACGACTTTTCCATCCCCCTACACGCCTATACACTTTAATGCTGCGTTTCCCCCTGCCTTGCAGGAAGGGCCCTTTGAGGCCTGGAGGGAGGGGGCTGCCTCATGATATCGCATTTGTTTGATAAGGGAGAACTCCTCACTTTCCAGAAATGCAAGACACAGTTTGCATTATCTGACAAAGAAGAATACCACTACCTGCAGCTGAAACACTGGGTGCAGCAGCCCCTGGTGCGGCAGGCCGCTATCAGGGAATTGCTTCCCCTCGAAAAGTTTGCGGGGTCGGGGTCCTCTTCCAAGGGCTGCATCTCCTTTTTATATGCTCTTATTCAAGAATCGAGCCCCAGGGTGACGCCGCGCTTTAAGCACTTTTGGACTAATTTGTTGGAGGCCCCTTTAGAAGACAAACAATGGGAACATTTGAGTAGGGACATAGGAAATTCAATCGTTCCATGTATCTGAGGAGGCACATTACAAAATAATGTACGATTGGTATTTGTACCCTCAGAAGCTGCAAACGATTTTCCCGGG
Source organism: Calotriton arnoldi (assembly GCA_963921515.1). Lineage (NCBI taxonomy): Eukaryota > Metazoa > Chordata > Amphibia > Caudata > Salamandridae > Calotriton > Calotriton arnoldi. The sequence continues at coordinate 61,354 of CAWUFW010008121.1, forward strand.
AACCTCCGACAGGTGCTGGAGGGGTTGTGGGCTCTTAGGTGATTTCAGACATATTTGGTGGGACTGCCCTGTCATCAAGCCTTTCTGGAAGGAGATCCTGTCCCAAATAAAACTTATCTTAGGCTACCCCATTCCCAACTCTATGGAACAGGTGTTGCTGGGGGTGCGAGATCCACTCCTGAAGAGACAGACACAGAGTGATCAATCGGTGATGTGGCTTTGCTTGGGGGCCGCCAAAATGTCAGTAGCCGCGGCATGGAAGAAACAAGAGGCCCCATCCCTAACCCAGTGGCATGCACGATTGTGGCGGGCTTTGGCACTGGAACGAATGACTGATATTGTTGAGGACACCAGGAGAGGTTTCGATTACATTTGGTCACCATTGGTCAGTTATCTATCAGAGGGCTCCCTTTGACAGCTTGCAATCCAAGGCTTAGGGCCCTCCATTTGTTCCTGATCTAAGCCCCCATTGTCGTAGGGAGGGACTAGTACGGCACTGCCCATCGGAAGGAGGACCTCGATGACCCAAACCTCATACCCATTTTTCTGCGCTTTTTATTTGCACCATGACATCTTAGTTAGATTTATTCCCTTTTTTTAGGGATAATTAAGTTTTCTTTTTTATGTTACTCTCTTGGGAGGGTAGTGGGTTATTAGCTCACATTATTGGAAAGCAACATGTCTAGTTGAAACTGTGTCATATATTCAAAACTCATCCGCTTGAACATGGGGGTAAGATGTAGTTCTTAGGAACTTGTTGTATTCCTGAGCGGATGTTATCATTGAGAAAGGTTGCATATATACTGCTTTTGCTGCACTCTCTGAGAAAAATTTCAATAAAAATATTTTGAAATAAATACCTCAATTTAATTACTGATATGTGAATTGGTTATCCAACTCAAGATCCCCATTGGATATACCGGATGTTAGATTTCCTATACCCAACCCCACAGTGGCACAATACAAGATTGAGTGAGGCTGGCTTAGTATATGGTGCACCTACATCAGGAAACCCGGGTACATAGGTGCGAAGTGACGTCGGAAACCACCGTAGACCACAATGGAGGATTTCAGAAAAGATGTCGCTGGCGAAGACTGTGCAAGAGTCCAGTGGAATCCAAGAGTGGATTCTTGAAGAGAAGAACCTGCAAGCAGAGGGGACAAAGTCTATGCCACTCGGAGGTGGCCACGAGGCACGAAAGAGTAATGACCACCGATGACGTAAGATGCAGGAGTGATGAAGGTGACCTTGTCATTTCAGCTGCGGGGACCAGGCGACGCTGAGGAAGACCAGGAGCCATTCATGAGCTGTCCCACATTAAAAGTGGAGAACCAGGGAGTCAGTGTCCGGTGGGAGCCCCAACAAGCCTTGGCAGCAGCAGACGTGGAAAACGATAAAGGAGCAACGTTGGGACCAGCAAAGTCCAAGGGACTCACCAAGTACAGGAGAGTCAGAGCAGGCCCCGAGCAAGTAGGGGAGCCCACTGAAGCAAGAGAAGACCCTCAAGAGGACCCACAGGCCAAAGAAACAGGAGTTGCAAGAGGGCCTCGAGCAGCTCACCAAAGATGAAGGCCCAGGGTGCAGAGGATGCGGTGAGGACACTGATCTCGGCAGGAAGAGATGCTGGAGGCTGGAGCTTCTTGTATCCTGAAGATCTCTGGAGTGCAGAGACAACAAGCCTTGGCAACCGCAAATCAACGCGGAGCACAGGCGTTCGGTCCCAGTGGTTCGGACGAGGATACTGGCCTCAAAATTGCAGAGAGGACAGGTCAGGCCTCTAGGGAGTTGCAGAACCACCATCCATGTTGCGGGCCTTTTGAAGTCTGTGGGACGTCAGGAGCAGCAGACCGGTCAGCTTCTTACAGGGCCTGCAGATGCAGGAGAGTGACTACTCTCCTCCAAGGGAGATTACTTCGGGTGTCCTTGATGCCGACAGGTCTGTTGATGATCCTGGATGAAGCACAGATGACAAAGAAATCTTGAAGAACAGTGAGACAAGGAGCAGCAGGAGTCTTTCAGGATGCAGTCTCGGTTCCAGGCGAAGTCCAAGTGTCCAGACAGTCGAAGAGTGATGTGGTTTCAGGTTTGAGTCTTGTCCCACGACGAATCTGAGGACCCACCCACAGGTAAGCCCTTCATACCCTAAGAAAGTGGTTAGGACGACTCAGGGGTCACTCCCAGAGGAGAGGCTGGACAGAGGGGAGGATACTACCATGTCCTTTGTCCAGTTTCGTGCAAGAGCGGGAGCCAAGGGCTCCCTGAACTGGCTCAAACTTGAGTATGCAAGGAGGGCACCAAATGCGACCTTCAAAACAGTCTGGTGGTGCTGGGAAGCAACCCCACCCTAGTCCAATACACTAAGTCCTGTCTGGGAGGTGGTGACACCTCCCTGTGACGAGAAACCTATTGCTCTACCCTCGCCTGCTCAAGCTCAGCTCAGCAGCAGGAGGGAAGAATCATGTATGTGGTCGGCAGCAGCACTAGCTTGCTAGCAGACTGTGAGAGGCTGTTACTGGGAGTATTGGGGGCTTCCCGGAGGAGCCCCCCCAGTGCATGGAATCCTACCTCCAACACCGGTAGCGGAGTTGGGATAGAATTCCAACATGTTTGATACCAAACATGCCCAGGTTCAGCACAGACACTACATAGTTGGCCATCGTATAATGACGGATGGCCACTATATGTATCAAAATGGCTGGCTGCACTTACAAAGCCTGGAGAATCGACTCCGGGGTTCGTAGAGGTGTCCTGCTCATGCAGGGGCACCCTCACACTTAGAACCAAGCACCCTGCCTTCAGGATTGAAAAGCCTGCCTTAGGGTTGACTTGTAGGTTTTAAGTGTAGTGACCTTCGATATAAGAAAACTTGTATCTGTCGTAAGTGGTGCTAGCACCAGTTCACACAGGCTGTAATGGCAGGCCTGTAGTCACAGTTTGAGAGGTCTCTCATGGGTGGCGCAATACATGCTGCAGCCCATGGGAGACCCCTAGTGTACCTATGCCCTGGGTACCTAGGGACTTACAGGGGTACACCAGTAGCCAATTGTGGAGGTACAAAAAGTACTTACCTTTTCAAATTTAGGGAGGAAGCACAGTGGCTGGGGTCCTGGTTAGCAGGATCCCAGCCAGACTAGTCAAAAAAACATACTGACACCAGCAAAAAGAAGAGGGTAACCATGAAAGCAGATCTTACTTTCCTACAAAGATCCATCAGAGGATCAAGTGAATGCCATTTAGCGAAGTCATATGAAAGAGAAAATGGAAATAAGAAATCAGAGATTTAAATTATAAAGAAAGGGCCCAGTATCCACTGCAACAATTGCATATGCCCTGCGAGAGATCCAGCCTAGTGTTGCGGCTGGAAAAAACGTTTTTAGCTCGATAAGGGGGCTCATAGTGAACTGATCAGATACTTATTTCATTATAAAGCCTAGTTCTATTCTTAGCAAGTATAGCTGATGTCTTTCTTTGGGGATTTTGGAAGCCTGACGAAGCTAGGAAGATTCGGATTACCAGTGTGGTTTAGCATAAGACTGTCATAGGAGTTGTTAATCACAAATTGTTGAATTTGAGAAGCAACAGCAGCAAAATGTTACAGCCACAGACCTGGAAAGGCAAGTCCCCACCATTCATTAGGAAATTTGTGAACTCTAATTGATATATGCGTTTTGCCTAATGGGAGATTCCAGAATTCCCCCAACCCCTGGAGTTGTTGATGTTTACTTAGTACACCAGTTAACTGTGAGCCTCACGGATATAATGCTACCCCATTAGTTAATTTCACAATTAGTTTTGTGAATTATATTGCCTCAGCTTTTATAAGGTAATTATAAGTGAAAAAATGCAAACAGTGCTGCCGCAGAAGCTTCGGTGGACTTTACCGATTCTGAACTGTTATATGGTGTATTAAATTATTTGTTATCTTTGTAAACAGGCTCATAGTATCCCATTTTGCTGTGAGTTGGCATTTGACAAAAGGGCATGTAGCAAAAGGACGATTTGGCAGTAAGGAGGGGTGTAAGGAGCCCATAACATCTCCCAAGCACCACCATCCTTCACGTTTTTAATCCTGGCCGGAGGGTCCGGGAATAAAGTATATGCACAGCGACACCTCCGAGCTAGTTTTAACTTACACTGCACTTTCACTTCCGGTGATCCCAGACACTTTAGACATTAATTGTTTCTCTTTTGTGTTGTGTTGTGTTTTGTCCTCCCCTACCCTATTGCTCCACCCCAGGCGTTGGCTGCGCGGGGGTGTTTTGAAGCAGACCTATGATGAAGCATGTCACACAACTGTGTGAGTGAGGGCAGTATTAGGACACACAGCATGTGCCACCACATATAGAGATATTTTACCACTCCCTACTCCTTCTGGTGTATTAAAGTGTTCTTTGGGGGTCCGGAGTAGGAGTGTCTGTTACCCTCACCCCTCCTCTTTTGTGTGAATAACATGTAGCAACAGACACAGCCTTCACCAGCTTGCCCAGGTTGCTGGAAAGAAAGGAAATGACTGTCATAGATGACAGGATTTACTGCTACATACAGCCCCATGCCATCCATCTTCCTATCCTTCTTCTACTGATCCTCTCGTTCTTTGCAGATGTCCTGGATCCAGGCAAGGAGGCTATATGTCTATGCAGTACAATTCCCCAGAATATCAGGGAATTACCCACAAAATGTTGGTGTTGGATAGCCTAAGTGTTCAGGGCAAAGGAGCTGTTGGGGTTGTGGCAATGGTAGGAATGTACATGCCTGGGATGAGCCAGTTAAGACTAGGTCAGGGGTAGGATGGAACTTCCCAGATACAGGGGATGATGTGGGGCACTACATTGTTGTATCTACATAGTTTGTGCTATGTCAAACCACAACTATGATGCATTAATGCTATGTAGGTCAGTTCTGAAATAGAAAATATGTTGCTTCTGATGTCACTGGCACTGAAACCCTTTCGATGTGCAAAATGCCCACTTCTACTTCCTCATCACTTGTGTTTTCCCCCTTAAGCATTGCCTGCAATGTTGTGAAGCACACAACAAATTCTGACCAAGAGACCCACTTTATGCGGCTTGTATGTCAAGGCTCTACCAGTGTGCTACAAACTCTGGAAACTACACTATTAGTAGTCTAATACATGAACCCTTGATGATGTGTGCTTTTTTGTATACTTGCTTTTAAGTGGTTGCTGTTTCTCAGAGTGCTTATACGCCATCAGGGTATATCCAGATGAATCACCTAAAGGGCCTGCAGAGATAAAGAGATGCAGGCAATGATGCTGAAAAAGCATATGCACGTGCTTATGCATACTTGATTAAATTTGTGAGGACATTCTCAATTCTTGATACGTGGGCGGAGGCATTTTATAGGCAAGAGTGGAAGATGTTCATCCTGGACTCCTGACACGTACAACATTGCCTTTGCTAATGTGTTGCATCACATAGCATTCCCCAAAATATATGTTTCAGGAAAACAAAGCTCATCTGTGTGCTTTGGGAAAGGGCTCAAACTAGCCTCACTTAGCATCTGTCTTGAGCGTGTGATGTGTCTCCAAGGTGCATGGTATGCAGGAGCTCGTGAGGATCATGGAGTCATCGGTTGTACGTAGGAATCTAGTATTATTAATTAAGCACCATGCATCGCCTTGAAATTACTCCACAGCGCCAAGGATCAATTAGAAAAGGCACCGTTTATGGACGAGAAGTTTGATTAATCAGTGAGGGGGTGCCTCAATCTGATATTGTTCTGTGTACCCCGGTGACAGTCCAGTTTAGTTTTAATGCACACAGGGAAAGTTTGGTTGTCAGATTCTTGCTGAAGTGCATGTAATTTGCTTCATACCTGAAGCTTGGATTGAGGGCATTCCATATCCTATCTCCCTGGATTCAGTGAGTTTTGCATATGTTTAAAGCACAGGTCTGCATCAGACACCATCTATATATTGATGGTGTGCTGTGTTTTCTTGCTGCAATGCACTTGCACTCTAGCCATAATACCAACTATTGGTGCATAAGAGCAATACATAGTCCCTAGCACATTAGTAAAACTCGCTATGGAAGCAAATGCTGCTGTCACTGCATTCAATATAGACGAGTGGTTTGGAAATATGATACAGTAGTCAACTAAAATCAGGGCATTGATGACCTGGTTCAGTATTTTTCAAAGAGTGGGCCAACCAGCATGCCATGCCCACTGTATGTACGGTGCAAGAAAATGCAGCACTGCAACAAATTTGATAAGTGAATATGGCAGTCAGTATCCCAATGTTTGGCTCCAGTGCATCTCTTGAATCCATCAGGGGTAGCAAGCGCTATATAAATGCAAACCTTTTTCCCTCTTCTATCCCTCCACTATCCTTCTGAATCCAAATGACTGACTAAAATATCCACCATTCAAATTACTTTCTTATCTCACTATACTAATTCATCACTAATCCTTTATGGGCTCCGGAGTAGCCTCGCCAGGAGTAGTAAGCGCTATATAAATGCAATTACAATACAATACAACCGCTAATGGCAGAGAGGATGTAGTTTAAGGTGTCCGTGTCAAGCTTGTAGATTGTCAGGAACGGAGACCTTTGCATATTGAAGTGATTGATCCGTGCCCTGTGAATCCTGACCGCTCCTTTTTGTCAAGAGGCTGATATTTCCCTTTGGCGCGCTTCCTTCTTTTCTTCTAGCATCATGAATACTGAATCAGCACTGGGATCTGGTGAAATGTCAGCGATGGCGGGTGTATGGTAGTGATTTAGAGTGTTTCTTTCAGTAAAACAAATATCCAATGGCACTAACGGGCAGGGAGTTTCCTCGCCTGGGAGTCGGGGTCATTGCGTCATTTCCCTACCTGGGACCGCCAAGCCTCACATACTGGCCAGAGCAGGGAAATCCAGAGATGGATACCCCTCCAAAATAGGATGGACGACAGCGCTACATTGCTGTTTGTGTTAGGTAATGGTGATATAGCCTTCCAATTGGTCAGTAATAATACTTTGCTGAACGTGTGTGTTAACCCCGAGTGAACTCAATTCTGAAGAGAATTAATGCAGGCCTTTTTGTGTCAATGGCATTGTACACACGCATCTTAGACTAACTCAACCCATTTTTTATGGTAAACAATATGAACCGCATCGCTTTACGGCAATAATGGTATTTATTTTTAGGTTGAGCGCAAGCGTACGACCTCTTGTATACTTTAGTATACATCTCTGTGGGCATAAAGCTGTTCCCAGGCTTCTCATTGGTTTCAGTGTCTTTTAAAAATCCTTGATTGCTAGTGGCCAGTCCTGCCTCTTTGTCCCTCCTTTTTCCTCCAAGGAGCAGGGACTTAGTACAATATGATTACGCCTTGTTCTGTTGATCTGCTCATGGGGTGGGGACTATTTTATCATGTTTTCAACCTCATGTTACACTAAGGGTGCTCAGACCCGTAGCTGCTTACATTTTATTGCAGCATTCATCCCTTCCAGTTCCTGCCATGTGGCTGACATTCTTTTGTTTTCTCTCCGAAGGCAGCTGCCAGGCTGGCTTGTTTACAGTTTGCTGGTAAACTGTGGAGTTAATGGGGCAGTTTATTTCTCCTGTGGATGCTCAGGAATACTTTTTCATGTGGGAGCATGTTTATTTTTGTCATGTGCAGCTTACGGACGCAGTTCTAATTTCTGCATGTGTATTTGGTTCTGCTCTTCTAGAAAAGGAGTAATCAAAGTGGGGACAAAGGGCTTTTAGGCAGGTCCAGCATATATGCCCTACAGGAAGTCTAGAAAAAAGATTAATGCTGTTCCTCTGAAGTGAGAGTCAGGTAAAGGAAATATAGACCAACCTGACCGGAGTGGTTCAAAGTTGGGAATCCATTTCATTGGATTATAATGCCCTCACACACCCTGTCGGGTGTCATGCTTCATCATCGGGCTGCTCCTCGTCGGGTCGGCGGTGCAATACCCTACGGGCTCCCTATAGTAGGGGCACTTTAGCGGAGATCTGTTTCCAACAGCCATTTGGTGAAGTGGGCGTGAGGGGTCTAGTGTGTGTAGATGAATGTGTGTTTCAAGTGTGTTACGAGTGATTCTAAAATAGGGTTGGGAGTACCTACGACAACAACTTTAATCAAGGGGTCTCCTACCCTAAGTAAAAACAAAAGATATAAGGCGCTAGGCTGAGGTTATGTCTCAGGTTATGGTGCTCTTATATGTGATAGGTCAACATGTTTCTCGCCAATTGAATAATCTGCGGGCGATTCTTCAGGACCAAACAAGGGGATATACTATGTACAACTCAAAACCAAAATGGTGTTGTGGCTGCACACTCACATCAACCATGCGACTAACTAGTCATATACCTGGTAGTACTGGAACTACCCACAACTGTGGACTAACCAGGCTTCACAGTACCCGGTAGGTTGAAACACGAGGAGTTCCTCATGTATTGTGTGCCTGTAGCAGGTAGCTTTGCGACCTACCCACTTCTACCGGTTCCCAACTTTGAACCACTCCGGTCAGGTTGGTCTATATTTCCTTTACCTGACTCTCACTTCAGAGGAACAGCATTAATCTTTTTTCTAGACTTCTAGAAAAGGACACAGTGTTGCACGTGCTTCTTCAGAAGCATAAACTTGCTGTAACTTCCTTCTCTGGTTTGGAGTTCCTCCTTTAATATGCCCACAGCACCATTTCTCATGTTTTGCAAGCGAGAGAGAGGGCTCGGTTTTCGCATGCCATTCCAGGCCCTGCATGCTGCCAGCTTCTTAAAATGGTTAACAAGAGGTCAAAGTAAAATGTACATCCAGCAGGACAATGACGAGACACGCTGCAGTAACACTAGGACTCCTAATTGTATGCCATCTCGTGGGTGGAGTTAGGGTACTTCAGACAACAGCTGCTCATTATATAGGCAAGACATTTACTTGCACGTTGCCTTCCATATTGAACATGCTCAGGTTTCAGCTGCCACTAGCCCAATAAGTTTTTAATGATGCAGTAAAAATGCTGTAAAAAGATTGACAATGTTTTTTAAAAAGCAACTCCTTTGCTTCTCATTGGAAGACCTTTTCCTGTGCTTGCTGGTGTTTGTTACACAGTGTCCATGATGGTGACCTAGTGTTCTAGGTTTGCTTACATCTCTCCATTTGTCCTTTTGCCTACTCTCCCTTCCGTACCAGCCATCTCCTCCTTCACATCCCTTTCCCCATCTGCATCCCCCGCCTTGCCCATATCTGATCTCTTATCTCACCTCATCTTCCTTCCTTTCTAACCCCCTCTCTTCCCTGATCATGTAGGAATGCTTGGAATGTGGAGCAGACCTTGGAAGTGCAGTCTCTGCTTGCTTCCAACAAGGATTGGCATTACCTGTTTAGAGCACCATTGCAAATCGGCATGCAGCCTTTTTATTTTTCTTCCGTCAAAACAATGTTTTCTTTTAGTTATAAACGCCGGGCAAACGCAGAGAATAAAATGCCTTTCTGCGCTAGGAACAAAAGTGACAGACTGTTTTTACACTCTTACATTTCAATGTTCCCTCTCTGGCATCAGAAAGTTCAAAACAGTTTAAAAAACAGCACTTTAGGCTCCTATGAAAGTGTAAGATCGAGGTAACTTTGCCGTGCTGTTGATCAGCGCAGCACCAGAGCATCAGTGTAACACCACCGCAGCACCACCTCAGCATGTGCTCAGCACCTCTTCAGCACCAGTCAGCTTCTCTTATCACTACTTCAGCACCACTGAAGCACCACCTGAACATCACTCGGCAGCACCTCGGCAGCACCACCTCAGCACCAGTGCATCAGTTCACCACCTCCTCAGCACCACTGCAGCACCACCTCATCATCATCAGCAGAGCACCACTTCAGCACCAGTCAACGTCAATCAGCACCCCTTCAGCAGCACCACCTAAGCATTACTCAGCAGCACCAGAGCACCATCACACCACCACCAGCACAGTAGCCACCTCTGCGTCACTCAGCCCCAGCGCAGCACCATCTCTGCACCAAAGCATCACCACCTCAAAGATCACTGCAGCACCAGCACAGAACCACCTCACAACCAGTACAGCACCACCTCAGCATCAGCGCACCAGCACAGCATCACTCTGGGCCACCACAGCATCACTCAGCAACACCTCAGCACCAGCGCAGCATCTCCTGAGCATCACGCAACACTACCACAGCACCACATCAGCACAGCACCATCTCAGCACAGCACCACCTCGTATCAGTGCACCACTAACTCAGCACCAATGCAGACCCCACCACAGCATCAGCACAGCCCCACCTCAGTACCAGCGCAGCACCACCTCAGCAGCAACTCAGCACCAATGCAGCAGCACTTCAGCATTAGCGCAACACCACCTCAGCACCATTGCAGTATCACCTAAGCACCAGTGCAGCACCAACTCAGCTTCACTCACCACTACCTGAGCACGGACACAGCACCACCAAAGCATCACTCAGCACCACCTTAGTATCACTCAGTACCACATTCGCACAAGCACACCACCACCTCAGTATCACTCAGCACCACCTCAGCACCAGTGCAGAACCACCTCAGCACTACAAAATTCTGTTACACTTAATACAATTTAATTACTATCCACATAATTCTACAGCACACCATGCCACATATTTCCACTATACAACTCCACACAACACAATTCCACGCCACACATTTCCACAAAAAACTATTCCAAAACAACCCATCTCTCTGTCACACTTCCACCAACCCTGTCAACACTCCACAACACACGCACTGCTGCCCTCTCATCTATCCCTCACACTCCCACTACCCCTTTCATATCGCAATCCCACTACCCCTTTCATCTAGCAATCCCACTGTCCCTCTCATCCCTCCCTCGCACTCCGTCTCTTCTCTATAATAACTGCTCACACATGCTGCCTTCTGGTACCTCATCATGATGTGCACTAGTCCACATCTTGCCTCCCCCCGGCTGCCCCTCCCACTTGTCCCTCTCTCTCGTACCAACTCTCACCCCTCTCTCTTGCTCTCTCAGACACTCTTCCCGCCTCTCTCATGTGGTTCACTTGAGGTCTTTGATCACAATCTCTTTCCGAAGCCTTTTCAAGGTTTCAGTCCCTCAAACCCACGCTCTCCTCCTCTCTTTCGGGCGTCTTCTGCATACACAGATGCTCCCTCATTATGCGTCTATGGCCTGCTGCCCACTTGTTTCTCTCGTTCTCACACACTCCTTCTGCTCCTCTGTCTGGAGTTCATTAACCACTTCACACACAAACCACCTATCCCTCTTTATCTCCTTTTCTATCTATTCTCTCACCCCTATTTATTCACCATGCCACAAATTCCCCAAATTCCACTACACAAATACACTATACACCACACAATACCACCCCACACAATTCCACAACTATAAATTTCAATCCAACCCACATGATTCCACTCCACACCACATACATCCACAACGCTCCAAACAAAAACACATAGGTAAAAGACATTACCATTTACAACGCCACTAGCTCTAACTCTCGCAAAGGCGAGACCTATTGCATTGCAAATGCTTGTTTATTTTTTTATCAGGTCTGGTGTAAAGGCAGCGTTAGCCTGGCTGACACATATATTTCCTAATGTATATCTCAACAGTATAATGAGTTCTCAGGCTGTAGGATTGCTGTGCTGACAGTTGATTCTGTAGAGTTGCAGTTTGAAATTAAAACAGTTGTTGATTTAAACAGAACAGACATGGCCGTGGATATTATTATCAGGTCAAAGCCACTGCAAGGTAAAACGAGCATTGGCAATGCCAAAAGATCTGGCTTTAAAAGAATGTTGCATGGTAATGTGAAGTGTTACAAGTAAATAGCATGTGAATTGATATGTATTTGTGTTGAATTAAAGAACTGTAGAATAATATTGGTGTAGGTTAAAGGTCAGACGACAGCTGCTGCATGGTCAATCCAGACCTAAAAATCCATGTAGGTTAATGACTGCCGTCATTCCATCTGTGCTGCTGTCAGAGAAAAACAACATAAATTATCTAGTTATCTTAGAAACTTTAAAAGCATTCCAATGTCGTGTGTGGTCCTGAAAGTTGGAGCTTAAATTAAAAAACAAATAAACACACCTGCATGGAGGGCAAGTACTTTTTTTGCGCAAGCACACAACTTCTGCCCAATCAAAATATGTACTCCTGGCCCCCAACATGTGGGCGGAGCCAAAGCCCTTCTCTAGGGATGCTCACATAATCGTCTGGCAACAGCTGCACTGTCAAGCCAGACTTTAAAAACAGATGCCCAGAGTTTAAAAAACATAAGAGTGACCTGACAAAAGGTGGATTTTTCTTCACATCAGTCACCAAAGGAACAGAAAAAAAGAAATTAATTATGAACACTGTAGAAATAGATAAGATTTGGACTAGTGGCCTTAATTTAAAAGCCTCTGTCACTCTTTATGCTATCAAAACTTGTATTGCCTCATAGGCCTTCTCAAAGCTACAAACCCTGCCCCACTTCACACTTCATAACACCTGGCATTTTTATTTATCATGTTTTGTAGACTACTTAATCTCCCGACAATGAAAAACAAGAACATTTTACTTGCCGAACTTGTGCCTCTGAGGAAGGACATAAGATTTCGACACACTGGTAGTAGTATCAGCATGCAGTTGAAATTTAGGCACATGGCAGATGCTCTTGCCCACGCCAAAGTTGACTGCGGAGAAAAAGAATGTACAGAACACATTAGAAGAGGCAAATTAACTGAGCAATCTATTCAAAAGTAAGCAATATTCATAGCTCCTTACGCCCAGCATGACGCGTGTGTACAGGTATGCGTCTTCCTGCTCAAACCACCGGAAGGTGTCGATAAACAGGTACACATTCAGTCCCAGCCACAGCAGCTGAAAGACAGCATGGAGAATAGTTATGGAAAGAACCACGCACAGATAGTTGTTCTTAATAAGCAGATCCAGGGCACCTACTGGTGACTTCAAAAGTCATAAGCAACCAATCCTTCTTTGGGCACAGAATGTTCTGTCAACTCAAGAAGTGTGCAAAGTGGCCTCAAAAGCCATAATTTAAGAATGGATGGAAGTTAAAGCACATGGCATATATAGCTACTGCCAAAAATGTGAATACATTATGCTAGGAGCTCCCCACTGCATAAGTGGGAAAGGGGGTGGGGAGAAGGGTTAATAGAAGCTGGTCTAATATGTCAAGGTGTTAGGCAGCTAATTGGTTGTCTAAGGAAAAAGTGCTCCAGGAAACCATCATGCTACTACCACATTATTGATGGCATAGCTTTAATGTCATATTACTAGCACTTCTCACTAGGACTGGTATACTAGTAAACAATCATATCAGCATTATCTGTAGAGCTGTTGCACTTTTATGGGGCAGTACTAGCATTTGTCAACACAGAGGGCATACTTTTACAAGTGAAGTGTCAACATTTATCAGCAATATGGCCATATCCATAACAGAGAGTACCAGCACTCAGAGACTTTTTAAGACATGGGCCAAGTGGGCAATTACCCAGGGCCTCCACCTTCCAAGAGGCCCCTGGGAAAGGGAACTTTTTTTATATTTGACTTTTGTATCTCTAGCGAGTGCCATCTAAGGATTTTTGGGGTCCTGGGAAAGAACTATTTCAACTTTTTTTGTGATCCTGTTAAAATGTAACATATAATTTGATATTGTTTTGCCTCATGCATGCTTGAATTATCAGGGAATGGATAATAAAATTCAAATTTGTTCTCAGCAGGGGCCCCAAAACAAGTCGTCCCCGGGGCCCCTAAAATCCTTAGGGTGACACTGCCAGCACTTCTCAGCAGGAACTGGTATACTTGCAATAGGCAGTACAAACACTTACCTACAGATCTGCTATACATACAATATACAGCACCAACATTTCCCAACAGAGCTTCTATGCATAGCATCTAAATGAAGCAGACTTCTGGTGGACGGAGCGAGCAGTGCGAGTCGCTGCGGCCAGGAGGAGACCGAGGAGGAACAAGCGACTGAGAGGGCAGCTTAGTGGCAGCGGCCCAGGAGGCCGGGGGTTCTCTCAGACTTGATTCGGAGCCTCACTCGTATGCAGGAGGCTCTAAGAGTTGCAGTCAAGCGCTTCACAAGTCTGCAGGCCCAACAAGGCAGGAGACATGCAAATGCACACCTCCCCGCCGGGCCACCCACTAGCCCATTAGCTCATCAGTATACACCAACCAGCAACCAGATTTCTAGTAACCTGGTCAGCACCCGCTGCCCCGCCTTCAGCCTTCTTTTTGGCGCTTCTCATTCACCTCCTGTAACTGCACCGCATAGCCAAGAAGGAAACAGCAAAGCAGCAGTGGCCAGCCTGACATCTCCTGCATTTCCATATGGCCTAATGGCCAATTGACTCGGGTTTAAACCCTCTGGTTGAGCGCCCTGTGTACGCAGAAGTGGCCCAGGTAGGCTGGGTGCAGCTTGGTCCGGTGCAAGCTCACCTACATTTGCGGTATAGACTGGGGCACCTCTTCCATCCCAGCTGTTGATTTCTCTGACTAACCAGTGGCCCCTACACCAATTAAGTTTCCACAAAAGGGTCCCCAGCACCGGTCACTTCCATTACTCCTCAGTGGGCCTAAGTTCAGTCTCCTCAATCTGCTTCTCAGTCTGCTCCTTGACCCCGAAATTCAAGTCTTAGGAGCAGTACATACGACTGAGCACACGACTCAGCCAAGGCCAGCGTGCTCATGCCCCCCCCAATATTTAATGATCATCTCCTCTCAGGGTAGGTGTGGCGGTGCTAGGCTCTTTGGTCCACAACCTCAACTTTGAGCCGTAGGATTAGCACTACTACCACTAGTGTTACTGCTAACAAGACTTGGCGGAACAGTCCAGCACATTGCAGTCCTAATCTATATAAATTTGTAAGCAGTTCCAGTAATCATCCTTCAAAAGACATACTGCACTGCACAGACCGTTCAGAAGTAGGGGCTTTTCTACGAACTCCATGGTAGTTACTAGACACCTGAAATGCGTACTAAGAGCTTGCTACTCCTGAAATCCCATACAGCCAGAGCAACAAGATAATCAGGGGTGACAATCAACTCTGGTAAAAGGAAACAGGGAGAACTCCCTACTCATAAACAGGGCGCCAAGACATCCTTTTAAAAAAAGCAAAACATGGAGACCCTGGCAACCCTCCCTTTGTGGATAAGAAAATACTACAATACTAAAAGGCCTACATTTTCTGACCCTGAAACTAGCTCCCCTTTTCCAGGATCTCTCAACGTAGATCATAATCGGCAGGCAACTCCAGTCGAACATAACCTGGAGGCTAGTGAGGGACTCTCCCTTCAAGAGATTTACCCCCACCAAGTGGAGGATGGAAATTTTACGCCTCAACCCGAGGATGAAGTGTAACCTCTATTTATATTACAGGAAGGAAACTAAGAGAATCAATACACCAGCAGAGAGGTTCCCATCTGTACAGGCCTTAAAAGAGGAAGCCCTCAATTTTCTGTTCCACTGAGCACAGACCACGCGCTCCCTCCCAAGTGACAAACTGGGCAGCAGAGGGGCAGTTTACATAACCGTCCTGGCCCCTGTTGCCCGACATCATAATAATGCGAGTTCTTGCATGTCAACCTCCAAAGGGGATCTATCCAATGGAGGGTAACTTTATCCAGGAAACTATTAAATTTAAGATAACGTACAGTATCAACTGCGCACAAGACCGCATTGATTGGGGCACTGAGGCCAGAGAACCCAGTACGGTCCATAGGGGCCAAGCCACAGCTACAAAATCAGCAACGCGTAAGCCCTTGTCCCCAATCAATACACACAGAGTACACCATGCAAAGTTGGAAGAGCTCTATATAAATGAAGAGGAGCTCCTCAAGGCAACAGACCCGTTTGATTTTCCCCGAACAACCAAACTAAGTTGGATTCTACAGGGACCCCAGACGAGCAATGGGGCATAAGAGGATCCCCAGACTACAGCCCCCTACTCATAATGGTGGTTTGGAATTTAAAATGGCCAACCAACTGAAAAATTCCACACAGAACAGTAAAAGCGAGGACTCAAATATTCCAAATCTAACCAACAATGAGAAAATTATTGGTGTAAATGATCTGAATTGGTGGGCTGTCATTGACAGTACTTTGACAACCATGAGTCAGGCGGCCATTATGCACGCGGACAAACTGGATACACAGATATCTATACTACAATCCCTGCAAATTATGTTTAAAAAATTGAGATCCGGCTAGATAATCTAGACTCTTATAATGAAAGCACAGCAGCCGGTGGACAAGCCCTCCGACCTTTGCTACTACTCAATACGCCTAGAAAAAATCTCAGCCTTGCCCGGAATCAGGTCTGACTTACTGAGAGTATAAAGCAAGCAACAGCAATTGCAGGTCAAGATCCATCTTGGAAAAAACGTCCAATAATGAGAGGGCACTTCCCTGTATATCTCTAGCCTCTGTCCCGCACTTGGCCGCCGGCGACGGACTTAGCCGCTGAAGAAAATACCATGTCTCGCCTGCCCGAAATGAGCAGAACAGACACCTTAAGCACAAAATCTTCTAATCTCGTAAGAGACGATCCACCCTAAATCAAGCTTTCAAAGAAGAACAGAAAACGTTTGAAAAAGTTAAACAAGAAACAAAAATATCAGTCAAAATCAGAACTTTATCCCATATTCGGAAATTCCTCATGGGGGCATGAGGAAAAAACTACAGCCATCTGAAAGGTGAACTCAATGGAAAACATGGATGGGGCACTGAAACATCCTCCAGCTGGACCTTTTGGCAAATACTCCACCAGTAACTGCCACCCAGTTTCCCCCAACGATCATAAAGCCAGTGGGCAATTTCAACAATGTGGAAACCTGTACTGCCCAGGGTTGAACTGAAAGATTGGGCCCATAATCTTGGATCACTACAGCGCACATGCACACCTCCCAGTATGCCGGAATCGCTCCGCTGGCTTCAAATACTGCGGGGTTAGGTCTCTGGCCCGAAAATCCACCTTTCCAAACCTCCACCGAGCTAGAAGTTGAACAACAGGAAGCAGAGAACCGGGAGGAGACTTTCATTTTCCAGCCCAAATATATCTCCTGTGACCAGGAAGATATTCTGAACAGGTCCAATGTACATAAACTCCTCTCAGCTCTCCCTGGGCTGGGAGCGCTGGAATCTAAAGATCTGGTCAACATTGCAATATCGCCGGCAGAAAGCACTATCCCAAAAAAGCCACAAAAGTACTGTTTAGAAATGTGGAAATAGCCAGGCGGGCTGAGAGCCTTGATTTTGGCAGAATGGCGAGTCACCATAAGTAAGTATCACAACCGAAAAATCCTGGTCTTATGTCAAACACCACCCAGCAGTTTCACCAGCGTAATTCAGTGCTCTTCGGTTCCATGGGCCCAAAAACCCCACACTCTATAGTAGAGCCGATCACAATTACAAAGGAACATCCATCCAACAAAAGTGTGCTGGCTGTCTGGGAGCTCTTATTGAAGAGCAAAAAACCATACAGCAATTCAAAGGAACACTAATTCCATTAACTTTAATATCACAATGGCTCAAATACACAATTGCAATTTGCAAATCAGTTTTTGGAACATCCGTGGCTTAAACACTCTCTTGAATGACATCAACACAATGGAAGAAATCTGTAAAAAGGATATAATTTGTCTACAGGAACCTTGGCAGTCAGCCACCACAGCCTGGCAATACCAAAATGAATTTTCGTCAGTGGCCTGACCATCAACAAAAGGGAGACAGCCTTCGGGAGGAGTCTCCATACTGATGCATAAAGCTTTGGAGCCTGAAGCAAGAGTCTTTGCAAGTGGCAGGGGGGCCTTTATCTTTGTGAAAGTAACAGCTGCAACTGTAGGGCATATCAGGGAGGCACCCTCACTCATCATTGGAAACATTTACATAAACCCCAAACAGCCCAAGAAGAAAACAGTCACTGGAGAAATTTAAAAAAACATCAAAACTCTAAGGCAACAGCATGTTGCTGATTTGTGAGTCCTGGCGGGTGACTTCAATATGTTTCTTCTAGAAACAACAGAACCTCCCCCTGGCAACAAGACGACGACGTTGCCAGGGCCAGAGCTCGTCCTGGGAAAAATATAGAAAAACAAGGCCGGTGAAAAATTTGCTTCATCCCTTAATGCCCTGGGTCTGAGAACCCTAAATGGAAGAGGGGCTCAGGATCAACCAGCTTCTTGCACATATACGACAAGTGCCTGTTCTTTTCTAATAGACTACATCTGAATATCCACGCAGCATTTTATACAGGCAGGTAACTTTCAAGATCAGCACACAATGACCTGCGACCATGCAAGGTTAACTTGTACCCTCTACAGGGCAACTTCTAGACTTCCACGAATCCAAACAATTGGTACTGAGGAGGGTGTTAGCGGGCTTCGAAGAATAAAATGGTCAACAACACCCTCAGCCACAGCTTTGGATGAGCTGAGAGACTTCCTACAACAAGGAGCTTGCGAGTCATCTCAATTGCCCACAAATTGGGCCAATTTCCTGGCAAAATTAACTGGCAAATTTAGCTGCAAGGATCTCACAGCAGGTAGCTCACAGATCCAAACAGAAACCGGCTGCCCGGCGCTGAGAACCCTCAAGAGAAACTTGAACAAACTCCTGAGATTAGCACAGAAAAACAATGCTACCCCCTAAGTGCGGAGGAAGTCCAGAAGCCAAGGAAGGCCTACAGAACGAGAGCATGGGAAATTACCTGGCAAAGCGAAGATACAGTGTGGATCGAACTCCATGAGGCTTTGAAATTAAAAAATTCACAAAATTTGGGAAATTAGTCCAGAAAAGATCAAGTGAAAAGAACTTGAAAGATTTGCCTACAATCTAGGCCGCCAAGTGGATGGACTGCATTTCCAAGCTGTATAATACTGTTGAAGGATTAGGCCCAGAACCCCCGCCGGTTGAAAAATCAGACTGCTTCAATAAAAACCTGAAGCAATGGGCTAAATTATGGACCTGCAAAAACCTGATCACACGTGTATTGGCCTCTTTGCGAGCAGCAGGGGCCCCGGGACCAAATGACCTGCCCAAAAGACTATTCAAATCTGCTGCAGGGGACTGGGCAGCCCTGCTTAACCCGCTTTTTAAGAACTGCATTCAGGAGAATGGAGTACCGGATAGCTGGAAAGGTGTCATACTAACTCAAATCCACAAGAAAGGCGCAAGTAATAATCCAACCAGCTTTAGGCTCATCACCCTCCTCAATGTCAAGGGCAAATGCTTTGCAAAAATCCTGAACAAGAAGCTAGACGAATGGTCCAATGGCAAGGCCCTAATACCCATCACTCAAGCTGATTTTAGACGAAGCCATGGCACTGAGCCAACCTGATCCTTTTTGCCTCTTTGATCAAAGCCGCTAACTTCAAAAAGGCCCCCCTGCTTTATGTTGCATCCATAGACTTTGCCACCACATTTGATAAGGTGGACAGACGGAGACTATGTCAGAGGATGACCAAATGGGGCATTGCAGCACATTTACTGAGAGCCATAAGAAGCATATACACCAGGACTTGGGTGAAGCTGAAAATCACAGCCAACAGAATCACAACCCATGAAATCTTGACCACCTCAGGTGTAAAACAAGGCTGTACCTTAGCCCCACTTCTGTTCAATCTTTACATGGCGGACATAAACAAAGCGCTGGCCTCCGCTGCACTTTCCTCCTAAATTAATGGCTCACACATTCACTGCCTCCAGTATGCAGGTGACACACTGCTATTTGATCATACGGCGGTAGGGCTTCAGAGATCCTTGGAGGCCCTTTCATTTTATTGCAAGGAAAACAAACTCAAAGTTAATCACGCCAAAACCAAAATCATTGTATGCGGAGCTAGAAACAACCGCGCTGCCACATTCAAATTTTCCATGACCAATGTGACTCTGGAACAAGTGGTGAGTTTTAAATACCTGGACATTTACTTCAATCAGCGTGGTGTCCATGTAACACAGCTCTCCAGTAAAGGAATCCTCGCTTTCCATGACCAGTTTCCAAAAATTGGCACTAAAGGTGCGCAGTCCAGATCTTACTGGTATCTGTAGAGTAATTGATGGTAAATTTATGCCGACTCTCACGTATAGCTCATTGATATTTAAAGATCATACTTCTTCATGGCTGGACAAAGCCCTACCAAGATGTTATCGACATCTATTCAACCGTCCTGATGCTGCACCATCTCCCAAATACAGCTGGAATTCGGCCTTTGTAAACAATCGTACAACCTGAAAGCCTGGTTCTTGCGATAATATGTGAAGCTTAAGGATGCCCCCTCTGGATCCCTCAAAGAACTGATAAGACAAGGCATCAAAGATAAAAACTCCAGTGGGAGCCCTGTGTGACGAATGAAATTGACTACCTTGTAGCCCAGAACCTTTTCAAACAATATTTGCCTCCAAAGCTACTTGCAAAATTGTTAGCCACAACTGCAAAAAAACAAGCATTTGCAATGCAATCGGTCTCGCCTTTGGGACCTTATATGTATTTAGCTATGCAGCACATTAGCCTGGGTGCTGAAACATCTACTGTTCTTTAACATGGAGGGAAAGAAAACACCAAACTGCGTGACACGCCAGGTATGGGAACACATGGAGAGAAATATTGCCTTTCAGCGGGAAATGGTATAGTCCAAAGCTCTGTTTTTAATATAAAAGCAGGGCTTTCAGTGGTCATATCACTGAAAATACAAGATATGAAAAAATATTATTGTCTACGGGTGCTCGTGGAAGACAATTTCTATGGACTGGAATCTAGAGAAAGCTAAAGTGATTCTGGTATTTTACTGACCTCTGATGGTCGTTTTCTATCAAGAAAGTTAAATAGAGGCAGTTGCCAGAAAAATTAAAAAAAGAAAGTCCCTCAGCAGAAAGCTATTCTGGTATTTTACTGACCTCTGCTGGTCGTTTTTTATCAAGACAGTTAAATAGAGGCAATTGAACAGAAAAAAAAGTCCCTAAGTGGAAGCAGACAAGTCCTAGGGCTGATCTCTAGAGCCCACAAAGTACATACACACTAAAGTATATACTAAAGTGTATATACTAAAGTATATACTAAAGTATATACAAAAGGTCTCGAATGCTCGACCTAAAAATCTGGAGATGAAGACAGGCAAGAGCTTTTACGAAAGGCCCATGCCGACCTATGTGGGACTTTGTATCATGAACAAGGGAGAGCACTATATACTTATCCAGCCCCATGAAACTGCACTTCAAGAAAGAACTCATGAGGCTGAGAAGTGGTTTAATCCACTTAAAAGGCCATAGATTTGGGCGTTTAACTGGATCCATGGAACAAAACTGCCGTCTGTGTAACTACAAGAAGGAATCTCTGATGCTTGTGGTCTGTGTTTGCTCCGCCTTAAAGAGCATAAGGATAAGGTGCTAATGGCTGAAACCGTTGATCTGCCACCTGGGAATAACGCAATACAACACGGCTATTTCTGCATTGCTGAGTGGACCTGACGTGCAGCTATCAGTCAGAAGTGTAAAATTTTTCAGAGAAGCACTCAAGCTACTGAACACATGCCCTGCAGACTGCTAAAAGTTCAAACTCCTGCGTCTCCATCCTTTTGAGGCAGTGCCATCTACGTCAATCCGATGATGCAACGCCGGTGTGGCTGGTTGTGGCAGGGTCAGGGCTGGCCTAGTCTATTCGAGTCAATTCACGGCTGATCATTTTCCATCCCAAAAGAATAGCATTATTTGAACTAGCCAAAACCAATTTGGCTAGTGCAGTTGCATCTGCACTTTATTTTACTAAAAATTGAGTCCAGTGTGCTTCTTAGTTACCAGTTGCGCCTTAATAGAGCTTGTTTAAATCATCATGCCAGATGTTATTTGCACTATGCACTTATTCAAACTCATTTTGATTATAGCCTCGAGCTGACTCACTGGTCCTTTTCAGTACAAAAGACCCATGGTAGCAATCGGTTCAAGAAAAGGCAGTTCCAGGATAGTAAAGATCTGAGTGGGTCCAATCCAAAGGTCACAAGGCACTTCAACATGCACCTTATTAAACAGATTTCAAATGCAGCTGTCATCATATATCATGGCCTACGCCCTTATATGTTTGGAGGGGTTACCATTGGTGCCTGCTCTCTAACTATTCTCAGGTTGCTGGCTGGCTGTCTTTTTTAGATCCGGATTTTAAAAGACTTAATGAACAGGGGCCTTTATGGTGCAATACATGGATAGAAGTAAGCATGATGAGGCCAAACAAAAAAAATGTTGTTCCCATGCTGTTTTAACTGCTTTATTATTGGTGTTTTTATATTGTGAGGGTTTTAAATAAGTTGAAACAAAACAAACTGTATCTATCTATACACCTCATGGACAGAGGTGCTACATATGCAAGATTGCTACATTGATAAAGTACAACAGAGCCATTATTCTAAAGATGGAAAGAACTTCCCAGCATGCTGATGGAAAGAATCATCCTACCACGACATGGTAGCTTCATTATCAATGTACAATATCTGTATTCATCAGCAGTGGCGCTAAACATTTAGTGAAATTGTACCTGCAGTTCAAAGCAGGACAGTTGTCCTTCTATTGCGGTAGTACCAACAAGCTCAGCAGGGCTTACCTACTGTTATTGGGATAATATCAGCATTTCTCTCTTAGCAGAAGTCATGCCCTTATTTTAGAAACTGACACGATCAACCATATGCAAACCGTATCAATTTTTAAATATTGCATGCCATAAATCAAAGAACACTATAAAGTGCGCATTGTAGACATCCTCCCTTTTAAAGCCTTTTTCCTACCGGTTAAAATAAAAAAAAGTGCACTGACATTTAAGTGAGCGAATTAACTCTCCACACCTGTATGACAAGTCATACAATGGTGTAGAAACAAAGAACTATATTTCTTTTTAAAAAATTCTCGAAAGATTATATATTTTTTTCCATCATTATAAACACTTTGAATAAACATATTTCTTCAATGCAGGAATATATAAAATTTCGAACTTTTTGATAATTGAAAAGGAATGCGCGTTAAATAGGAAAAGCATTTTCAGTCGTGGTTAAGACATTTCACTCAATATATTTTGAAGATCCTCACTTCTTCACTAGGAATAATCAAAGATTCTCCTCCTTGAATTATTACCAAAGTCTTCGATGTACCAAACACAAATTAAATTTCAGAAAATCGATTTAGACATTTCATCTTCATACTCTGATAGAGTACCAATCTCTGAATAGACCTAATAAGTGCAAATACACACATTCTAAGCGTGACTTTTGAGAAAGTGCTCCATTTGCATTACAAACATAGCTACACAGTGTGGCTGGACACCATAGAAGTGTTCGTTCCCACAATCAATATGTCTTCCATTGGAATCTCCAATCCTGAATTTTCATTGTATCACGAATAAAACATATTCTTATCGCTAACATTGCATAGCTCTATGTATATGTAATCCTCACTGTCTGCATATTTGAGGAGTGTTTCTTACCAGGTCACTCACGTCAGCTTACACTTTCCTTATTTACTCACTTATTCCCTGTACAAGGCACCCCCTTCATGTATCTCATCCAGTTCACTGTCTGAACATTGCTTCTTCCTCTTTCACTTCACAGGTGATGGATTAGGTAGGCCTACTCATTTATTCTATGGTGAAATATGAGCAGTGCAACTGGAATTCTGCTGCTGCAGCACTTTTCACATACTTAAGGATTTGCCGCACTTGCCACATAATCCATCTGTTGCTCAATCTGCAGATTGGACCCAAAAAAGTTGTTTTTAGCTCAAATGGATCAAAAGTTACTAACAACGTGGCGATATGTGTTCACACGCGTTCGAGGACCCTTCGCAAAGGTTAACTGGTCATCTTTCAGTTGCTTATTTATGTATTTGGTTAATAAACTGGTACTAATAAGGTGAAATATTTGCAGGGACAGGATTACCATGAGTAAAAATGACAAAATAAAGAGGTAATACTATAAAAAAATGTGCCGCATTATGCCACATAATTTTCCTTTTCTTGCTGGATAGTTTAATCAACCCTGCCATATAATTTGGTGCTCCCCTGCCACATAATTCCAGTGGCCCTGAATATGACAGACTGTTTCAGGGAGTGTGTATATGGATGTAAGCTGCACAGAGAATTCAATGGGATCAGCACACTGTGTCAGCTCCTCGATGTTCCATTCAGAGACTGCTGCAGTGGGTAGTCTTCACAGGCCAGTTTGACCATATTTGATGCCCCAGGATGCCACATTTTCCCCAAATTATATGACTTAGTTATACAATGCTTAATTTGTGGTGGTGTTTACAGATGCTGAGCACTGGCATTCATTTCTACAGTTTCTTCTGGTGGCTTGTATTTGCAACTTGGCGGCAAGTCCAAACACTGATGCAACAGCAATCATCTAAGATTTTCATTGCAGCAGGCTGGGTAAAAGTAGACACTTCCTGTGTTTGCATGCAACATAAGGCCTGATTCGACACTCGGCCACCCACACTTCCGTCCACTGGCTTTTAGACACCTATCTGGGTAGCCTTGCTGTAGCTGGCCAAGCATGCATTCGCACTCGTCTTGATTCCTGAGACCCCCTTATTCCCCGCACCTAGACAGTTGTCAGCGAAAGAACCAGGTGTGTCCCAGTGGTGTCACTACCTATGATCTCATGGTCCCCCTCTCTTGAAAAGGGGCACCTGGGTGTACGCAGTGCGGGAGCCACAGTTCGAGTCAGTGCCTGGACATGGGAGTCATTGGCAGTCACACATGGTATTAAGTCTAATTTATTTATTTGAGGAGTTTTATATAGCACGAGCATGACCCGAAGGTGTCAGAGCACTTTACAAAGTAAGCACAACCGAATAACATGAGGAACATAAAGAGTAAATAGAAATACATAGTAACGGTAAAAAAAGAGTAAACAATATACAGTGGGATATGTAAACAAAATAGCAGCAATTACTCGGTTACATAATCGTAAATAAAAATACAAAGTAACAGAATATACAGGATGTAATCAAAACAATATACAGTGGAATATGTGAACGCACCGTTCTGAGGTAGGAGAGGGAGGGAGTTACATGGTGGGGGGAGTAGAGGCATAGTTTCCCTGAGGTAGTGATGCACAGGTTATGTGGAGGTGTGGGTTAGGGGTACCAGTGGCCTAGTCCTAGTGAGAGAGGAATTTGTTGGATAGAAACATTTTTACTTCTTTCCGGAAGAGGGATGTGGATGGGCTGCATCTGATCTCCATGGGTAGAGAGTTCCAAATGTTTGGGACAATTCCAGAGAAGGAATGGTTGTAGGTTTTCTTTTTCTTGAATTTTTGTGGCTTGAAAAGTAAGGAACTCGTGCTTCTGGAGGATATGTTTCCTCCCGACAGGGTCAGTTTCTGTGACAGGTAGGAGTGGGTATTGTGGTGCAGCGCTTTGTGGGTCATGCAGGCGATTTTTTAATGCATTCTGGCCTTGAAGGGAAGCCAATTCAGTGCACGAAGGTCAGGGTTGATGTGATCACTTTTTTGAACCCGTGATGAGCCTAGCTGCAGAATTGAGGGTAGCCTTCAGAGGTGCAAGTGAGGTTTTCAGGAGGCCCACAAGGGTAGTGCTACCGTAGTCAAGTTTTGAGAGCACAAGTGCAGGAGTAGCGATTGTGAGGTCAGCCGCGGGGAGGAAAGGTTTTAGTTTCCTAAGGATATGCAGGTGAATGGTTAGCTCCTCTAGTAATGGCACTGATGTGTTTTTGCATGAAGAGGACTTTGTCTAGTGTTATACCTAGGGATTTGGCAGAGTCGACGATATGTGGAGTGCAATTCAAGGCAGAGAGAAGAGGTAGCCAGTAGTTGATGTTAGGGGTGGTAGTGGGTGGAGCGATCTGTAAGAATGCGGTTTTAAGGGCATTGAGTCTGAGGAGTCTACAAGTTAGCCATGGTTGCATTTTTGTTAGGGTGACGTCGAGGGTGTGGATGACCTCGATGGAGGTTATTCTCATGTTGAGTTGTGTCGTCGGCATACATATGGTAGGAGACGTGGGAGAGTTTGAGGACTTTAGTAAGGGGCTCCATATAGAGGTTGAACAATGCTAATCAATTTGCTCCTGCAGGTGGGACGCTCTGGGGAGTCGTTGATCGTACAAGTACTATGAAAGCAATTGCTTCCCAAACTGAGTATTTCATTCCAATATGCAAGGAGTCTAATGATAGATCTTTTGCTGTTGCACAGGTTATTTGTATAGATTGGCGCCACCTTATGGCTGCTTGAATGTACTTGTCTCGATGATGGAAATACTTTGAAGGTTGATTCCATAGTAGTGACACTTTGAATTTGCGATCATGAGGCACTAGTTAAATGTGAGATGGACAGGTATGCTTTATTTAACCGGAATGAGCTATGCACCTGCTTTTAACACATCATCAAAGCTGTATGGCTGCCATGCTGTCTACATGTATATACTTAACTTTACAGCTCTACTAGTTAGGGCATGAGTTGCAGGCAGCACAGCTCAGAAGCATGGGGCTGTGCATGCTCATTCTGGTTTTCGAACAGGCTGTTTGCAACTAATCCATCCACCCACCCTCTACTCTTTTCATCATTTCTTAAGACCATTATAATACAAAAGACGGTGGTATGCGCCCATGATGTCAGTGCATGGTGGCGGTGGGAGAAATGGGCTGACCCAGCAATAGAGACCTCCTCTGCCCTCATAAGAAAAAAACTGGACCCTGACATTATTCGTTTTTTAACTAATCAAGCAATGTAATTAGTCCATTTATATTTCCATAAAAATGGACTGGCTTAACTTGAGACTATTCATCTGAAAGGTGCACAGCTCTGTGAACTTCTGCAATTAAACATCAGATTTGTACCACAGAAATGCTGGTAGTGTTGTGGTAGTATGAAACATGAGTCAGATCTGTGACTCTGAAAAGTCGGGTACGGGTGAGGTATAAGTCAGTCATGTGCATCTACAAGGCTCGTCAGGGTTCAGTCATAGATCAGGCCCTGGCCATCTGAGTATGACTGATAGTCAGTCACAAGTCATGCTTGTTTTCTCTCAAACGCCCAATATGATTGTGGAGGCGCCATTGAAAGGCGAGGCCAGGTTTCAGAGAGGCTGACAGGGCTGCAGAAGACAATGGCTTTGCTGGTCACAAGTCAGGCTTCTACATGTGAGATGCTGTGGAAGAGATGTACGCAAGTCTGCCCCATGACTTTACAAGGCCAGCGAGGCTGTAGCAGAGCCATTTACACACTCTTCACCTCACTGTCCCTTGAATGTTTTCTATGCCCAACAAAATATACTCTCTTGAGCACCAGGAGTGAGGTAACTAGTTTGTAAGACTTAGTTTTACTGGGCGCTAGTTTGACAATTGGAGACATTTACCACCGGTGCCCAACATACTATTTGACCTAAAATTGGATTACCAAGTGCTCATCTCTAGCATATGACTCTCAGGATAGCAAGACAGAGCAGTCCAAAGCTTATTCAATGAGATGGTGTCAGCTAGAATCTCAGAACATAGGACAATGCTCTTAATACCACTCAGCAGCCGAATGTCCAGTCAGTGTTTCACTCTGCAAAAACTACTGGAGTACACACAAAACTAAATACTAAACATAAAATGAAGATTAACATAGAAAACCATTTATGTAATATCACGCTAAATTATATAGTCAGCCTGAAGAGGCTCCAATTGCAAATATTGAGGCCTATTTGGAGGAAGCAGGTTTAACCGGTTTCCCGACTGAGCAGTTACAACAGTTGGACCAACCGGTGACAGAGGTCAAAGGTAAAGTGGAGATTCAAGAGATGGCCCTTTGCAAATCCCCAGAATCTGATCAGCTCCTCACAAGACTTCTATGTGACCTTTTCTGAACTGTTGGCCCCAAAATTGGCCACAAGTTACACATAAGTACTAGAGAAAGGGACGCTTCCAAAGTCAACTAAAGAAGCAGAATTAGTTTATCTCCCCAAATCCAGATGGGACCCAAAGTATAAGTCTTCATATAGGCCTGTCGGGAAGCGAATCTATCTTAAATGATTATGCCAAACCTGCTAGGACCAGGAGCGGTGTAGTCCCGATACGCACTTTAGTGCTCCCCGTTCGGACCCTTCAGTCTATACTCTTGATACTGATTAAGTTGCATAATCGTGGACAGGAACATTCCCTATCTAAATTCTCCATAAGAACAACAATACACAGGCTGCGGTTTGAAAATTTATAAAAGGAATCAAAAAGCAAAATACATGAAACATGCCATCAATTAGTTTAGCAATAAAGCGTACAATTTAGAAGTACAGAGAACTCAGTAAAGTTCGGTATGAAATCCGGCATACATCTGCCTTCTAAAGTTGGGAAGTAGGGGTGCTCTGGGATATAGAAAAAGCAAGGCTTTTTTTAGGGCTTTAGACAACGGGTTTCATACATTAACGCACAAGTACATGGTTCTTAGGATATGCACCAATGAGGAACAAGCATGAGGAAACATTTTACTACAGGAAATATTTGAGGATTCTCTCATAATAATATTGCACTGGATTTAGTCATTCTCATAGTTAATATCGATTGCATGGGACAGTTTGAACATCCTTGATTTGGCACGGTGCTGGTAGATGTTTCTGGGAACGCTCTTTAGCTATTAAAGTAAGCTTGCACTTCTTTATTTAGAACAAGAATCAACAATACTAGTCATCACGTGGTATATTACGACAGTGATTCAAGATGGAGGACGGTGTAAACACAGTTTATGTTAGCATAATCCCAGTTTCTAGTGTATTTAGAGCAAGAAAAGGAAAATAGCTCTCCCAAACCTCTCTTCAAGCTCAATACAGATTATAAAATGATAAGCAAACAACCAGCTGGCAGATGTTTGCACTATTAACCACGATAGTGCACCATGATCAAAAGAGGTTTATCAACCTGCGTAGCACCTCTTTTAAACTAGGACAGCTGCATGGGCTCTAGGTGATCTGGGCAACAACTGTTCTATTAATAGACCTTGAAGAAAGAAGCCTTCCATACTCTCAATTGGCAATATTAGATTTCAGTGCTGAATAGGATTTTGGTTTTGTGACAACTTTATTAAATGGATTAAGCAGTTCTAAATTAACCCACCAGGCAGGAATCGTCTGGGAGGAGCTATCTCCACCCAAATTGTAATACACAGGGGTATGTCGCAGGCTTGTCTTCTATTGCTGATGCTATTTGGTGTGGTGATAGAACTGCTAGCCAGCTAGAAGAGACAAACAGGTAAAGAGAGGGGCATTCCATTGATTAATGATATGCATATTATATTATTATTCATGGATAAACTTATACTGTTCATGCAGTATGGTCTACGGGGACAGGGACAGCTCCTCTGTAATGGCAGAGGAGCGTTGCCCCACTGGTCCGTCAGCAAAAAATAAAATGATAGTAAAACAATATTAGAATTTTATTTTCCACTGACTGACTCAGCCATGGAATCTAGGAAGGGCCAGGCCATAGCAGGGAGGAGGAGAGTTGTGCACTGTAAGTGCGCATGTTGGTTTGCCCGGCCGTCCTAGGACAGCCAAACCAACATGTACACTTAGCATTTCTCCAACCCAGTTGTGTTGCACAGCCTGGTGGAGAAAGGACACAGGCTCCCTGTGCCTGAGCGAGCATCATTCCAGACCCCTCAGGCTAATCCTGGTGCTGCTCTTATGCTTGGTATAGCATGAGAGCAGCATTTTGATTGGGTGGGAAGCCTGTGCTTTGTGCCCCAGTGACTGCCGAGAGGAGCACTAAGGTGGGAGGCAGCATCAGCATCAGCGGCAGGACAGGTAAGTTTTTTTTTTTTTTAAAGATTATCATTCTCCTAACACCCCCTCCTCCACCGCCTCACCACTTTGGATTTGCGGCAGCCACCACTGCTCAGGGAGTCCATTAAGGCACTGGAGGCCTGTAGAGATGAATCAGAATTTAGGTAAACTAGTCCACGGTCATTCCCAAACTGATCCAGTGAAGGTGCCATCACAGACTGGGTAAGAAATTATAATATTGCATGGGAACCACATGCATTTAGATACTTGGGGATCTAAATAGATCACAGAGATTTGGGACTACTAGAGGGAAACCTATGGAGGACAATGCCTGCCTTGAAGAGTTCCATACAGTTCTAGAACACTTTGCCACTAGCAGTAACAGCGTGGATTGCACTCTCAACAAGTATCGGGAAAGCCAATATGCCTCGCCTTTGAAACAACTGGCTTTGCTAATGATTTTTACAATGCTGTACAGCATGATTCAAGATAAAACTATAAAAGGTGATATGATGCAGTCACTCTGTCAGTTTGTAGGCGCGTGTACCACGCATTCATGTGCCTAAAAAATAAGACCGGGCTTTTTTTTTCTTTTTATTTAATTATCCAGGCTGGATTGGTAAATTAAAATAAGGAATGCCAAAGCATTTTGTTTTTTTAAGTGAGTGGGGGGAAGCAACAAGGAGATGGGGGTGGAAGCACCATGGAGGGCCTCGGTGGGGGGAAAAATCATGGCGGACAGGATCAGAAGGAACATATAGGGCGATGTAAGAAGTACACAACAGACGAGAGAGAGAGCAACAGGGGAACAGAATCACACGGGTGAGAGAAAGTGCAACATGGAAAGAGGAGAAGAACATGGGTGAGAAAGCAATGTGGGGGAGAAGCACGCAGGTGAGAACAACATGCAGCACGGTGGGGGGTGAAGAGAAGTACACGGGTGCGACAGCTGGAAAACACATGCATGAAGTACTTGACCAAAACGAAAAAAAAGAGTGTTTGAAAAGTAATCAATGGAAGGACACAAGTAATAAGGTCATGCTCCTGGTGAGAGACCAACACAAGAAGAGAAAGAAAAGCCCACATAACCAGTCTTCAAAGCAGGATTGACTGTGTTTATAGGTTGCTTTATTAAAAGCATGCCACGTAAGGCGATGAACACTATGTTTTCTTGTTCCCACTGCACAGCAATTACAAAGTACAAGGCAATCAAATATAAAGTTGACACAAATGTGAATCTGCCCAGTAAGCACTGTCCCTAGGGTTCACAACAACATCCTACTATGAAGTTACTTCTCAACGTTCACATAATAATTTCCATAGATAAGCCCAACAGGTCGATAGATAGCTGTAGACAACATGTAAATGTTTCTTTATCTTTGATATGACTTAGCTTTACTGGATACCTAGATTCATAGTCCAAGCAAGAAAAGAACAAGTTACTTGAGAGCAAAGAAACGCAAACATAGGCCACAATTTTCCATTAAATGACGATCAAGCAATGAGTTGAAAATGTTTCTTAAAAAGGAAGAGCTTCTACAAGAATTGAGAGCCATGTTGAGTGAAAGGATAATGATGGTTAGGGTGGATTTGGTGGTGGTGATGAGGTTGGTATGGATGGCGGTGAGGGTGGTGGTGGTGGTGGTGAGGGTGGTGAGGATCGTTATGCTAGTGAGGGTGGTGATGTGGTAGTAAGCTGGTGAGAGGGCTGGTGGTGAGGATGATTGAGTTCAGGGTGATTGTGAGGGTGGTGGTAGGATGCTTTTGTTAGGGTAGTGGTGTTGGTTAGGGTGATGGTGTGGGTGGTGGTTGTGAGGGTAGTGGTGAGGGTGGTGGAGGTTAGGGTGGTAGTGGGTACGGTGGTAGTGATGGTGATAGGGTAGCGATGGAGGTGGTATGGTTGTGGTGAGGGTGGCAAAGGTGGTGGTACTTAAGGTGTGGTGGTGGTTAGGAGAGGGTTGTGATTGTTAGGGTAGTTTAGAGTAATGGTTAAGGTAGGGTAGGATGGTGGTGGTTAGAGTAGGGTTATAGGGTTGTGGTTAAGGTGGTGGTGGCTAGGGTGGTGGTTGTTAGGGTGTGGGGGTAGGGTGTTTGTGTTAGAGGGGGTAGTTGTAAGGGTGGTGGTGGTTAGGGCGAGGGTGATGGTGAAGGCAGTGGTGGAGGTTTGTGTGGTGGTAGTGGAGGTGGTTCACATTGTGCTGCTTAGGGTAAGGTGGTGGGGGTTAGGGCGGTGGTTGTAGTAGTGCTTATGTTGGTGGTGGTTAAGGTGATGATTAGGGTGGTGTTGGTAGGTAGGGAGTTAGTAGGGGTGGTGGTGGTGGTAGGGTAGTGGAAGAGAGGTGGTAGGGAAGTCATAGGGTGGTGGTAGGCTAGTGGTGGTGAGGGTGGTGTTTAGGGTGGTGGTGTTTAGGGTGATGGTGGTTAGGATGATGGTTCTTAGGGTGTTTGTGGTAGTGAGAGTGATGGTGGTTAGTGTGGTGGTCATGAGGGTAGTTGAAGTGAGGGTGGTGAGGGTGATAGGGAAGTGGTGGTGGTTTTGTGGTGACTGGTGGAGGTAGTAGTGGTTAGGGAGGTGATGGTGGTTAGGGTCAAGTGGTGGTTAGCATGGTAGTGATTAGGGCATGGTGGTGATTAGAAGGTTGGGAGTAGTGGTTAGAGTAGATGGTAGTGGTTAGAGTGATGATGGTGGCTAGGGTCATGGGTAGAGTTGTGCTAAGGAGGTCATATGGGTGGTGGTGGCAGGGTCGTGGTTAGGGTGGCAGTGGTTAGAGTGGTGTTTAGGATGGTGGCAATGGTTAGGTTGATAGGGTGGTTGTGCTCAAGAGTGGTGGTGACTAGGGTCAGGTGGTGGTGGTTTGGGTGGTGGCAGGGTAGTAGTGATTAGGGTAGGGTGGTGGGTAGAAGGATGGTGCTGGTGATGGTTAGGGTAGGATAGTTGTGGTGGTGGCAAGGGGTGGAATTTAGGGTAGTGGTTGTGGTTAGGGTGGTGTTACGAAGGTGGTGGTTAGGGTGGTGGCGGTGGTAAGAGTGGGGAGCTGGTTAGGGTGGTGGTAGTTAGGGCAGTGTTGGTGTTTTTGGTGAGGTTAGTAATGGAAGTTAGGGTGGTGGTGCCAGGGCAGTGATGGTTAGGGTGGTAGTGGTAGGGTAGTAGTGGTGGTGAGGGTGATGAAGGTTAGGGTGGATGTGGGGGGTTAGGGTAGGGTGGTATTCAAAATTGGTTTACTGGTTGAGGAGGGTGATACTCAAGCAGGAACCGAAATCGTTGCCAGGATGAAGCCACAACCAAATCCTACATTAACTTGTGCTCCACCCCCTGGTACCTTAGCACAGAGCAGTCAGGCTAAACTTAGAGGCAATATGCAAAGTACTTGTGCAACACTTCAAAACAGTAACATAGTGACAACACCCCACAAAAAGGTCCGCACCAGATCAAAAAAATTAGAGTAATGTTTAATGAATAAAACAAGACCAAAACGACAAAAATTCCAACCAGTAGAATCAGAGATATGCAATTTTAAAGTTTTGAAAATAGTGCATAAAAAAGTGCCAACTGTGGATATCTGGTTATGCCAGACCAGGATAAAGTCACAAGTTCAGGCCGACAGTGATGGAGCACAGACTTTGAAGTGCACAGGCGTCCTGCCCTCCCTGCCCTGGCTCCAGATAACTACAGAGGGTATGCAGCCCCTTGGGTGGAGGCAGGACACCGCCTAGTTCTGCCCTCCTATCCTGCCAGTTATGGCCCATCCAGGCACACCTATGCTCTCGTGTGTGGCTGTGCCCAGCTCTACCTTCTCATTCTGCCAGCGATGGCCCATCGAGGCACACCTAAGGTCTCTATTGTGTATGGCTGTCTAGGAGGAATACGCAAAGACCAACTGTCAGCTATACCCAGTCATGTGACCCAGAGACAGGCTACAGGCACTAAATGGCTAAGGCAGGAAAATGCCAACCTTCTAAAAGTGGCATTTACAAAACTGCAATTTAAAATCCAACTTCCCCATAAAAGAGGATTTTTCATTACAATTCCAAAGACACCAAACATGAACTGGTTACCTGTTCCCATTTGGAAGTTACAGCTCATTAAATGTAACAAGGTTACTCCAATGAGATTTTCACTACCAGGACATGTGAAACTTAAAAGTACATGTACAACATTTTAAATACATTGCACCCTGCCCTCTGGGCAGTTCAGGGACTACCCTCAGGGTGACATATGTATTAAAAAGTAAGGTTTGGGTCTGGCAAAAAGCTTCTTTTTCCAGGTCAAAATGGCAGTTTAAAACTGCACACACAGGCTGCAATGGCAGGGCTGAGATATGATTAAAGGGCTACTTAAGTGAGTGGCACAATCAATGCCGCAGTCCCACTAGTCTTAAGAAAAGGGGAGTTAGGCCCAAGGGACGAGACACAGGCAGGGCCGTTTTATAATAATCAAAAGGAAGGAATGGGCCTATGTCTCACGTTCTTTATAAGCATTGATAGTTTCGCTTTATGGCCAAACACATTGCTTTTTGTTTGAACCGGTATTTTATTTATACTTTTTTATTTTACAAATTATTTTTGTTTTTCTATGATTATTTCAACATGAAACAGACAAATGCCAAATCATACCTATATTCTGTACATAATCATTTACAAAACATCATAAATACACATAAATCATAAAACATTACTATACGAAAAACGTATTATACAAAATACATCACAATCAACATTTAACGGAAAAAACGGAAAAAACATCCAATACATAGATACTCTCACACCAAGGTTGGTGGTGGACTAAAATAATGATCCTAGACTTTCTTATAATGTCTGTTTCAGGTATCAGTAATAACACAGGGAAAGTTTTAATTTCTCTGAAAGGGAGATTATTTCCTCAGTTCACAGGCTGGAATTGAATTCGACATTCCTCTGTGTTTTTATCATGTGCCTTTTTCCAGGTCAAACTGGCAGTTTAAAACTGCACACACAGGCTGCAATGGCAGGACTGAGATATGATTAAAGGGCTACTTAAGTGAGTGGCACAATCAATGCCGCAGTCCCACTAGTAGCATTTAATTTACAGGGCCTGGGTACACAGAGTACCACTTTCCTAGGGACTTACAAAGTTAATTCAATATGCCAGTTGAGGCTATGGCTATGTTACCATGTTTTAAGGAGAGAGCACATTACTTTTAGCACTGGTTAGCAGTGGTACCTTGCGCAGAGTCTTAAGGCCAGCAAAAATGGGGGGTAAAGGCAAAACATTAGGGGGATGACCAACCTACGGCTGACAGGTTTAACAGGTGGTCATGGTGGTGTTTAGGGTACAGTGGTGGTTATTACAGTAAGGTGGTGGTGGTTAGGGTAGGGTAATGGATTTGGTTAAGTTGGTGGTGGTGGTTGTGGTGGTTAGGATGGAGTGGTGCTGGTGGTAAGGAGAAATCAGTGCTTAGAGTGATGGAGGTGGTTAGAATGGTGGTTGGAGTGGTGGTGGTTAAGGCACGGGTGGTGGTGTTGGGTGGGAGGGTGGTAGCAGTATTTAGAGTGGTTGTGCTGGGGCAATGGTGGTTAGGGTGGTAGTGGTTGGATGGTGGTGGTGAGGGTGGTGTAGGATGCAGTGATTAAGGTGGTGGTAGCTAGGGTAGGGTGGTCAGGGCAGTGATTACAGTATTGTGGTGGTCATTATGGTATGGTGGTGGTGTTTAGGGTAGCGTAGTGGTTGTGGTTAAGGTGGTCGTGATTGTGGTCATGGTGGGAGTTACGGTGGTGGGTGGTGTGGCTGTAGGGTGGTGGTGGTTATGTTGTTGGCAGGTGGTTGTCGTGGCAGGGTGGTGGTGGTAGGGTGGTGGTAGTTAAGGTAGTGCTGGTGGTTAGGGTTGTGGTGGTGCTGAGGGTGGTGGTTGGAGTGGTGGACCTTAGGGTGGTAGTGTTTAGGGTGAGGTTGGTGGTGAAAGTGGCAGTGGTGGTTAGAGTGATTGTTAGGGTGATGATGGCAGAGAGGGCAGGGTGGTATTAGCTAAGGCAAAGTGGTGGTAGTTATGGTGGTGGTAGGGTGGTGGGGATGGTGTTGTTGGCGATAGTGTGGTGGTTGTTAGGGTGGGGTGGTGGTGATGGTGATGGTGATGGTGATGGTGATGGTTAGGATGATGATGTGTAGGGTGTTGGTGGTTAGAGTGGTGGTGGCAGGGTGGTGCTGGTAGAGTGGTTATAATGGTAGGGTGGTAGTGGCATGGTGATGGCAGATAGTAGGGTGGTGGTGTGGTGGTAGGGTGGTGGTAGAGTGGTGATGGTAGGGGGTGGTAGGGTAGTGGCACATATACTGACGCCAGAGGAGAGAAGGGATGGAGGAACAAGAGACAAAAAGGACGATAGGGAAGAAGAAAGAAAAAAAGTACCTCAAACCCAGCACCAGCAGTTGCAGAGCCTTAATCAAAAAGAAGCAATCTGTACTTCTTTCAGACTCCATAAAGGGAGAAACCAAGTAAGTGAAGATAAAACCTGACGTGCTGACCAACCAGGAGCCAGCACATAAAAATGACAATGAAGAAAACGGATAGTAAACAACGGGCGGGCTCCAAATAATTTTTCCGTGACAACATTTCTAGCAAACAGCAGAGCATGCACTGTCTCGGGTAAGACCTAAAAAAGATTATGCTCCCACAACTATTGCACCAGTTTCTCATCCTGCCAATCAGAATACAGAGAAGTAGTGCTTAATTTGAGCCGGTGGTTTCCAGTGCTCAGCACCAGCACTTAATTGTCAACACCAGGACTTATGACAGTCAGCCACATGGTGGCGCTGTTTGTCTAATTTTGTGATTAATACAAGATCAGTTGTTTAATAATTTTATTTGCATTACAAATTACTAATACCAGCCACCCAAAGCTATAAGAATAGTTTGGGTGGCAGGTATTAGTCATTTTAATGTATAAAAAGACTGTAGTGTCATTAGTAGTGCTGACAGAGGCAATGGGAGGTGCAAGCTGCAGCGGTCCCCTGACAAGGGCCCTGGCATTATGTTTTTTACACATTAAGTACTGCAGAGAAGCATATTCCAAGATCTAGATAAACTACTGGCTGTTTTAAAATGGGGTATAGAGAGATACCAGGTAGGGCAGTGCAAGTTAAAACTACCAGTGAAATACGGGGGCTTGGGGGCCCTAATTTTGAGCTGCACTAGCTAACTGCACAGATGTAGTTAGTGGCATAGTTATCCATCCATGTTGCAGGGTGCAGTACCATATGTGGCCAAAAGAGGTTCCATGGGACCTCTTTTGGCCACATATAGTACTGCACCCTCAAAAGTTGAATTTATTGGCATTATAAATATTTTTTTAAACAGATTTTATTGAGTTTTATTGTGGATAGAGTATTGAGCATATCCAAGCAGTCATAGTACATTCATGTTCGGTTTTTTTAAACACAGTAAAGCATAGAGTGTTATTCTGAACATTATGCATTGGTAATGTGCGTTCGTGAGCATATTAAAGGCATCAGTTCTGCAATTGGTAAGAAGAACTGCTAGAGGACTATCTGTAAACGTGCCCGAAAGACCCATATCTGATGATATAACTCTTTGTTATTGTATAACCTTGTCAACCAAACAGCCACCCTCCCCCCTTGCAACTAACTAGTGGGGCAGTCTCACTACTAACCAGTCGTGTAAGGGACCGCAGGCGAACCCTCGCCTATCTCTGCTGGCAAGTGTACACATTATGTAGGCATCCACTTTGCATCATTGAAATGTTAGGTTGTCATATATATCATATGAACCTTGCTTCCATCTTCCCCTTCCCAATTGTTGTTCCTGCTCTCCGCTATGTGTGTGTCACGGTTATTGGCATTATAAATGCCAATGTTTTTTACCTAGCCATGTTGCAGGGTGCAGTACCATACCATATGTGGCCATAATGCTTTGCATGCAAGACAGTACCACGAGAACATTCTAATAGCTATGTCCATATATACAATTAGTAGCTTTGAAATGTCACAAAAGAATTATTATATTAATTCTGGATTAGGTTGTACTCTGTGTGGAGTTGATGAAGGGAAATTTATAGAAGGTCTCATATAAAATGTGAGATGTGCTAGTGAGTAAAGTAACCACTGCCAGCCTTGCTTAGGACCAAGTGTGTGTCCAGCCCGAAGCTCTTTAAGAAAATAGTGCTCTGAGGCTGTAATTAAAACCTAGGGAGTAACAACACATGTAACATGGGGCGTCCTCATGGGAGGTTACAAGAAGAGATAAGGTGGTAGTAAGGAGGGACTACTAAGCATATTGACCAATGGAAAACCCCCCTTTTTTCAAAGGACAGGGACAGGAGCCAATTAAAAAGGTGGGCAGAAAGTGGGCGGAGCTTTATGCCCATATCCTGAATACAGCACGTCTCGAAGAGACAGTGCAAGCGCTGCCTAGGTGAGGCATAAAAACTGCACAATAATCAGATAGAGGTAGGCAAGTCACTGAAAGCTCGAGCTAGGCTCGAGCCTGAAGCCTAACTCTTGCTCAACTCGAGGTCCTGTTGGGATCACGAGCCTCTCCAGTGGAGGCTGGTGAAATTTGTAAGTGGTGGGCGTAATGCAATCTGGCTACATATATATCTCAAAAATATTAGCTCATACTACCCCCTGACCCATCTAACATGAAAAAGTGCTCTGTTTCAAAACAGTTCTTTTGGAACTAAAATATTAAAAACGTGTTTGTGGAAAATACAATTCCTCTCTTAAGAGACATTTAAATACGCTTCCTGCTTGGGTTATAGGCCAAGGCATAGGACTTGCTTTATTTTGTGTGGCTTGTTCATTCAATATAAGCCATCCACGACTGCAGCAACAATCACACAAATAGTTATTTGGTTGTTGCTCCAGTCACATACTTTAAATGGAAAACATGCACATCTTTACATTATTATGTACTTGTTACTTCCACCTGTGCGGAGATTTCCCATAAATGACTGAAAAACCGCATGCAGATGCACTTTCGGTTTCACGTTCCCATAATCATCTAACTCGGTTGTAAAAACAGTTTCACATTATTTGTGGACAGATGGAAAAGAAAAAGCAGAAAGACAAGAGAATGGAGTGTCAGCCAGCACGTGCCCACCTCCCTCCTCAGTTCAGTTCTCATA
Organism: Calotriton arnoldi; assembly: GCA_963921515.1. Taxonomy (NCBI): domain Eukaryota; kingdom Metazoa; phylum Chordata; class Amphibia; order Caudata; family Salamandridae; genus Calotriton; species Calotriton arnoldi. The sequence continues at coordinate 100,215 of CAWUFW010008121.1, forward strand.
CTAGAGAGGGGGGGAAGGTGAAGACCTGTTTCTTTCCTTCCAAACATATCTGAATGTTTATGTCTGCCCGCCCATCCTCCCTCTGACCCTGGTAAGCTGTGGCCAAATGTGTGCAGCTAAAGGAGACAAGCATTTGCAATGCAATCGGTGTCGCCTTTGGGACCTTATATGTATTTAGCTATGCAGCACATTAGCCTGGGTGCTGAAACATCTACTGTTCTTTAACATGGAGGGAAAGTAAGCACCAAACTGCGTGACACGCCAGGTATGGGAACACATGGAAAGAAATATTGCCTTTCAGCGGGAAATGGTATAGTCCAAAGCTCTGTTTTTAATATAAAATCAGGGCCTTCGGTGGTCATATCACTGAAAATCCAAGATTTGAAAAAAATATTATTGTCTACGGGTGCTCGTGGAAGACAATTTTTATGGACTGGAATCTAGAGAATGCTAAAGTGATTCTGGTATTTTACTGACCTCTGCTGGTCGTTTTCTATCAAGAAAGTTAAATAGAGGCAGTTGCCAGAAGAATTTTAAAAAGAAAGTCTCTCAGCAGAAAGCAATTCTCATATTTTACTGACCTCTACTGGTTGTTTTCTATCAAGACAGTTAAATAGAGGCAGTTGAACAGAAAAAAAAATCCTTAAGCGGTAGCAGACTAGTCCTAGGGATGATCTCCAGAGTCCACAAAGTACATACACATACAAGTATATACTAAAGTATAGTATATTATAAAGTATATACAAGAGGTCTCGAATGCTTGACCTAAAAAACGCTTTCCTGAAGGAACATTACGACCTGCAGCAGGAGAGCCAATGGCAAGGCCTCATTTTATGATAACACGTAGGCTTTGGAGTATATACAAATACCACTGGGAGAAAATGCGATCCTTTTCCATTTTTCAAAGAAAGTTAGATAAAATTCAAACATTCACTAATGAGTCGACTTGAGCTGATGCTTTCGAGCACGTCTCCAACTAATTAAACTGAAAGCAAGGCTCAAGAGATTGTGGACTCCTACTCTAGCCTGCCCATTAGCTTTGAAGACCAAACAAGCAGTGGGTGATAGTGGGGAAGGGGAGCCCTCACTTAGCTGGTTACCACCCACTCCTTCCTTGTCCTCATCGGTCTGCTCCACCTCCAGCCCATTGCTTGAAAGGAGTTCAGCTGACTACACCTTGAGCCAGAGCTATAAACGCCCAAATACAAACATATTTAGCACTGCTAAACCTTCCCACACCCTCCTTTGTGATGTCAATGCCCTGTCTTGTGCCTGCAGGGTGAGGTTTTCCTTGCTTCAAACAGGGTCAGGTCTCTCCTAGCACCAATCCCTCACCAAAGAAAAAAAAAAAGAGAGAAAAAAAAATCGAAGCTGTTTTATTTAACACGAGCTGCTTGAATTTCCTTCTCCTCCTTCCCATTGATGGTGGGGCAATGCCCCTTTTGCCCTTGAACACTGGCCATCACTGCCTCACTCCCAGTCACTCTCTATCCAGGATGTGGTGTGATTCTGGGCACATTGCTTAATCGCCCTATGTCTATAAATAATGCATGTGACCTTGTGTAATGTAACTGGTGCTCATTCAAAGCGCTCCAATTCGCCCTTTGGGTATAGGTCACAGTTTAAAACTGCAAAAAAATGCACAAAGAAGTAAGGACAAAAAGATAGTAATTTCCTGGCTGCTATGTACAAAGTGAAACCGAAAACCCGGATAATTGCGGCTTCGCCACTTAAATTGGGTTATCTTGGACAACTATTTTAGTCGACAAAAACTCTTCTTTCTTTATTATCATGTAAGAAAGCACTTTGAAATATGTTTCTTCAGAACAACAATTGTATAAAAACCTTTTGTACTTGAATAGACTAATTTTGCTCTATAATAATGTAGGCCACATACAGGATTTACATGACAATTGTCTTGCCTCTTATTACAAAAATCGTTTATGTTTAAAAACGATTACTTTTATTATGTACTTCTCAGTGCAGTGCTATAATGTGACGTATTAATGTCAAAGCTTCAAGTTATAAAAACATTTTTTAATTTTGAAGTGACTATCATATTTTAAGTGATATTTGCTGTGAGATTTACAGCACAAACATTTTCAGGGCTCGGCTCGTGCACGGGCTCTAAGATCCGAGCCAGACCCTTGATTCAGCTCTGGCTCGGCTCTTCCTGCAAATTAATTGGCTCACACACTTCTAATTACCAGCTGGACAGTTTCTTAAATATAAGACTATCAAAGAACTACATAAACTGTGTGGTACCGAGGAGTCAGAGTGAACATCCGTGGAGTAACACAATTAGGAGACACAGTAGGAGACAGTAAACACCTAGGGGTCGATTTATTAACTTGTTGTGCAGTGCATAAAGTCACCTACACTGCGTGACAGGGAAAGGGAAAGAAATGTGCCATATTTAGGTCAATACGGCACATTCCTGCCTTTTGCCCTGCCCTGGCACCATTTGGCAGCCTGAGAGGCATATTCCTGTTTCTAAGTGTGCTGCGGAATGCAGCACACATAAAAAGAGGAAGTAATGAGGAGAAATAAAGATATTTCTCCTTGCTATGCCTCCCCTGGGAAGGCGTATCATTTTGGCACATTCCCAGGTTTACCAGGTCTGGTAAATCTGGGAATGCGTCAAAAACCATGGGAGTTGCAAGGTAACACCCATGTAAAGCACAAGGAATGCCTTCCCAGGGCAGAGTAAGGCATTGCATTGATATACGCTGCGTTACTACACTCCAGATTCATGGAGCCACTCAGAGCCATGCAAAGTGGACTTGAATGGCTTCATAAATCTCACTTGAAGTTGGTGTCAAGCATGTACCATGTTGCGTGGTGCAGTCGGGACGCAAACCTGGTCATAAATAGGCCCCCAAGTGACATGAGTTCAGGGAATGACACAAGATAATAAAGCATATGCACACAATCTCTAGAAATTCCAGATTCAAATATGTTTAGTAAAACCACACACACCACATCTACCTAACTCCTGAGAATATTTAAATGTTCTTCGGGACAGGTACAGCCTCCCAGTCGTGTATCGCAAAATGATGAGGTACCCCTGCAGAATGTGAAGAAGAGCCCCCGAGTCTCCAAAATCTCACAGAATTCCTTGGCCTTCAGCTGAATGGGGCCGCCTGAAGGGGAATGGGGGCCCTAAAGGCATAAGGGTCCCTGCACCGCAGGGTCTGCAGGGGCCTGTGTTAAGCCCCTGGAGCCTCCTGCCCTAGATGTGCAAATAAAGCAGGCTTTTTTTCTCATGGGGTGGGAAAACCCAAACCTTAGACTTTATTGGAATGGAGTCACGAAGAAGCTAACATGGGCTACTGGTAGTGAAGGCCTGCACTTCCCTTGTTGGGTTTGTTTCCTGTCTAAAGACAAAAAAAGTGGGAAATACATGTTTAGACTCAGCCTATAGTAGTTAAGAAGGCAATCGCCATGCACTGGAAATCGAACACAGCTCCCATAATGGAAAAACGGATACAATGGGTGCGAAGATGGGCAAATGTGAAACGCGTGAATAGAGAGGAGAAAAGGGGGCAGTGTAAAAAGCTGATGGCAGCCACTTTGGGATGAAGTAAAACTCTCCTCAAGTCTATCCAGGAGATGAATAACAGCCCAGCAGATCAGAATGCTATATAACGAGAAGCCTTGGACATGCAACATGTATGTATAAAAAGAATTAAATGAATTGGGATTCAGGCCTGCAGACACTCAAACGCATAGGATAAAAGGGGACCCTGGCTGAGGCACATTCTGCTAGTGTATCTCCTCAGACCCACAGAAGAAGGTAAAAAAAATTGAGTACCTAGACGTCCAGCATATAAAAACATATGGGCATATTTACTAGAAAATGTAGGAGCGCAGAGCAACGCCAAATTTGGTTGCGACACGCTCCGACATTTTCAAAACGAATTTGTGTATGGCTGTCTAGGCGGAATACTGTTAGAAATGGGGATCTCTAATTGGCAGAGGTAGGTACCTTTGTCCAAATAGGGACCCTTGCTTCTAGTCAGGGTAAGGGGGATACACACTTTAGATAACCCCTGCTCACCCCCTTGGTAGCTTGGCCCTAGCAGACAGGCTTATCCCAAAGGCAATGTGTAAAGTATTTGTACCAACACTCACAGTAACACAGTGATAACACCACAAATGGACACCACACCGGTTTAGAAAAAAATAAAGTTTCTTTATCTAAACTTAACAAGATCAAAACGACAAAAATCCAACATACAAGTATTAAGAAAAATGACTTTCAAAAGGTTTTAGCAAATGAGTCCATAGAAAACTATGGATGCGTGAGTTTCTTGCAAAGTACCTGTTGTTGCGACAAAATTCACTAAGCCAAACAGCCGCAGCGATGAGAAGCATCGAAAAACAAAGAGATGCGTCGTTCCTGAGACCTTCGTGGATGCGATGCAACAGTTCAGCTGTACACAGGGGAGCGATGCGTCGGGTCCGGTCTGTAGGGGGAAGCGATGCGTCGATTCTGAAACGACGGCGATCCGCGGGTGATGCATTGGGGAAAACTTGACACACAGGGACGATGCGTGGAAATCCGGGATGCATCGGCGAATGATGCAGCGTCGGCGAGCGGCGCTGCATCGACCTTTTCAGCGTTGCTTTTCCAGCTCCCAACAGCAGAAACAACCTCCAGAGGCCCAAGACAGTCACAGGCATCTCTTGGCAGGTCAGAACTCCCAGCAAGGAAGTTCAGGGGAGCTGGGGGTGAAGTCCTTGGGTTCCTGAGACTTCAAAACCGGAGGTAAGCTCTACTCAAGCCCTTGGAGACTTTCCTCAAGCAGGGGACACAGCACACAGCAAAGTCCTTCTCCTTTCCTTGGCAGAAACAGCAACTGCAGGCCAACCCCAGACACACAGCAAGGGCAGTACTTCTCCTCAGTTTCTCTAGCTCTTCTCCTTGGCAAAGGTTCCTCTTGATTCCAGAAGTAGTCTAAAGTTCAGGGGTTTTAGGTCTAATACTTATACCCCAAAATGTCTTTGTTCTCTTTGTGCAAGGGTCTCTGAGCCCAGTCCAAACCAGTTCTGTCCTCTCTGGTACAGCTGCCCGGCAGGAGGTGGAGACAGCATTGTGTAAGGCAGACAGGCCCTATTCAGGTGCAAGGAAATCTCCTCCCACCACTCTAAATGCAGACCGGGCATATTCAGGTGCTAGCGAGAACTCCTCCCCCTACTCTGAATGCAGCCCAGGTCTATTCAGTCCAGCCCTGACTCATTCAGAAAGGCAGGACACACATCAACCCCCAGACACCCCCCCCGGTGGCTGTCTGAGAGAATGCACCTCCCCAGCCCCTGTCACTCCAAAACCAGACAGTCGACACACAAACAGGCAGAGACACCCACAATGGTTAAACAGGAAAATGCCTACTTTCTAAAAGTTGCACCCCATAGAGTCGCAAATGGACCTTTCAATTATTAAGAGAAAGTCGAATACCACGGAGACAGTGGAAAAAGAGGACTTGGTGTGGTTTCTTGAACATTGAACAATCTTCAGGAGATTAACATTATTAGAGCAACATGACAGTGGAATGTGGACTGCTCGCGTGGTTCCAGTTAATAATCTGAATTTCAACGGCACCAGTTTCAAGCATGAACTGCGAGTGTGTTACTGTTGCGCACTGAAATAATTTCATGAGTTTCTACAGATTATTTTGAATTTTGATGTTCTTATATTAATGGTTTTTGTTAAAAAAAAAAGGGGGGATTCACGGGGGTGAATACGTGAGTTTTGGTTTGGTGACATTAGTGAAGTGCATTGTGGGACTTAGAGTGCACATTATTAGGTTTTTGCATACAGGCACAGATGTAGGCGGAATAGACGATTGGGTTAGTTTCAATTAACTAATCAGGATGTAGGGAGGGTTAGATGTGGGAGGACACACCTTAAATAACGGTTTGAGCTACAGGGAGGGATTACTGGTTTTTGAAGAAGGAGTAAAATACGAGGAGGTTCTGAAAGAGGTAACATGTTTGAACTTGGAATTTGAGGTGAAACAAGGCAGTTAGGTTGTTACGGAAAATTGGGGTTGGATAAATGGTGTTAGAGTGATAAAAGGAGGGTTGAGTATCTGTTTCTGGTAATAGTTATTAGTTATCTGATTTACCTTTTGGGGAAGTGAGGTCCTTTTAGCACGGGAGGGTTGAGGGCATAAGTTTAGACGAGTTGGAGTAAGGGGGCATTGTTTAAAAGATAAGGTTGGGGTAGGAAAAAGAGGGTTGTTTAGGGTGAAACACTGGGGGATGTAGTATTTCATTTCGCGCAGTATGCCTGCATTGAACAATAAGTTGAACTGGCCTTTTTATGTGTTGCAGTGACCCCTGACGAAGAGCCGACAGGGCTCGAAATGCATTGGGTATGACACAAAGAGCTTTCTTTCGAAATATGGTTGACTCCACGAGCCACTGTTTATAGCTTGGATGGGCGGCAGGCGGCATCTGAAATGGGTGAATAAAGCATTCAAGTGCAACCATACTGTCTCTGTGGTGATTATAAGTGGAAGAACAATGGTAAAAGGGATTGGAATAGAATTTGGCATACATTGATAATCAATGACGAACTTTGGAGCAAGTGGTTTACTAATTAGGGATCATTTCCCGTTTCAGCAGTGCGACGGTGGGGTTCATGAATTATGTGCCCGTTTCTACATACTTTCTAAAAGTGGCATTTTCAAACACACAATTTAAAAAACATCTTTAGTAAAAGATGTGTTATTAAATTCTGAGTTCAGAGAGCCTAAACTTTAATTTTCAATCTTATCCCTATGGGAAGATAAGCTTGTAAAATGTTACAAAGCATTCCCCATTCTGTCCTATGGGGCAAGATAGCCTTTCAATTGTGAAAAACGAAATTGGCTGTATTTCACTATCAGGACATGTCACACACACCAGTACATGTCCTACCTTTCACATACACTGCACCCTGCCCACAGGGGTACCTTGGGCCTACCTTAGGGGTGACTGACATGTAAGAAAAGGGAAGGTTAGGGCCTGGCAAGTGGGTGCACTTGCCAAGTCGACATGGCAGTTAACAACTGCGCACAGACACTGCAGTGGCAGGTCTGAGTTACCGTTTCAGAACTACTCATGTGGGTGGCACAATCAGTGCTGCAGGCCCACTAGTTGTATTTGATTTACCAGCCCCGCCACACTCAGTGCACTTTCCTAGGGACTGACCAGTAAATCAAATATGCCAATCATGGAGAACCAATCATATTAACAATTTACACATAGAGCATATGCATTTTAGCACTTTTTAGCAGTTGTAAACCATCAGGTGTTGGTGCAACGACTGAAAGCGGCCGGTATTGAGGAAAAGGCCCTGGCCCTTTTGGCCTCATATTTGGCCAACAGGGTACAGGCAATTCATTGGAATGGTCTTCAGTCAGGAAAGTTTACTCTCCCTTGTGGAGTTCCCCAGGGGTCCGCCCTGTCCCCCACTATGTTCAATGTTTACGTAGCCCCATTGGCCAGACTAATAAAAAGTCATGGTTTTTCTCTAGTGTCATATGCTGACGACACTCAGTTAGTTGTGTCAGTCACACAAGATGTAGATTTGATGGCGGAAAGGTTCCGGAACTGCTTACTGGCACTGATGGGTTGGATGAACTCTAACTTTTTGAAATTAAACACGGGTAAAACCGAGGTTATAGAGTTCGGCCATAAGCCCTCGGTCTGGAGCGAACTCTGGTGGCCGTCTGAGGCCGGAACTTTCCCTGTCCCGGCACCGAAGGCCAGAAATTTGGGGTTTATGGTCGATAAAGAGCTAACGCTTACTTCTCAGATCAACCAAGTGTTTTCGGCCTGCTTCTTTACACTAAAAATTTTACGGAAGATTCTTCCATTTATACCACTTTCATTAAGGAAAACAGTGGTCGGTGCATTGGTGTCTTCTAGAACTGACTATTGCAATGCACTATACTTAGGTGCAGGAGTCAGGCAGCTTTCCAAACTTCAGTCCATACAAAACGCGGCTGCAAGAGTATTGTTAAACTTACCTAAACACCACCCCATTTCCGCGAGCCTAAGACTCTTCCATTGGCTACCAGTCCGCCGAAGAATAGACTTCAAAGCGCTTTGCTTAGTGCATAAAGCCATATATGGAGGAGGGGCGGCAGATATTCAACGCTTGTTCCCGCGATATCTGCCTACTCGATGTCTTAGGTCTGCAAACACCGGACTGGTTCTTGTCCCTAGGATAAGAAGAGCCAGATGGGGTGGCAGGGGGTTCTCTTACCAAGCGGCCAAATTGTGGAACTCCCTCCCAACACATCTAAGACTGCAGAATAGTAGGCCCCTTTTCAGAAAGTTGATAAAAACTTGGCTATTTTCCAGGACCTAGGTCAGTCATTCAGGATGGACTGCCATTATCTCAGCGCCAAGACGCCTCGGCATTAGTGCGCTCTATAAATACCTCAGTCAGTCAGTCAGTAAAGTGCCCAGAGTCCTAAAACCAACAACAACAGGTCAGGAAAAAATAGGAGGAAGAAGCAAAAGGTTTGGGGATAACCCTGCAAAAAGGGCCAAGTCCAATAAATACGCAAAGGCCAACTGTCAGCTACACCCAGTCACGTGACCCAGAGACAGGATACAGGCACTAAATGGCTAAGCCAGGAAAATACCAACTTTCTAACAGTGGATTTACAAAATTGTAATTTAAAATCAAATCCAACTTCACCATAAAAGAGGATTTTTCATTACAATTCCAAAGACACCAAACATGAACTAGTTACCTGTTCCCATTTGGAAGTTACAGCTCATTAAATGTAACACGGTTACTCCAATGAGGTTTACACTACCAGGACATGTGAAACTTAAACGTACATGTACAACATTTTAAATACATTGCACCCTGCCCTCTGGGCAGTCCGGGGACTAGCCTCAGGGTGACTTATATGTATTAAAAAGGAACGTTTGGGCCTGGCAAAAAGCTTCTTTTTCCAGGTCAAAATGGCAGTTTAAAACTGCAAACACAGGCTGCAATGGCAGGCCTGAGGCATGCTTAAAGGGCTACTTAAGTGGGTGGCACAATCAGTGCTGCAGGCCCACTAGTAGCATTTAATTTACAGGCCCTGGGTACACAGAGTACCATTTTCCTAGGAACTTACAAGTTAATTCAAAAATCCAGTTAGGGCTATGCCTATGTTACCATGTTTTAAGGAGTGAGCACATGAACGTTAGCACAGGTTAGCAGTGGTAACTTGTGCAGAGTCTTAAGGCAAGCAAGAATGAGATCAGCAAAAATGGGAGGTGATGGCAAAACATTTGGGGGGTGACCACCCTACGGCTGACATGTCTAACAGGTGGTCAGGGTGGTGTTTAGGGTACGGTGGTAGCTATTACAGTAAGGTGGTGGTTAGGGTAGGGTAGTGGATATGGTTAAAGTGGTGGTGGTTGTGGTTAGGATGGTGGGTGGGGTGGTGGTAGTGGTAGTGATGATGGTGGTTAGGATGGAGTGATGGTGGGGGTGGTAAGGAAAGATTAGTGCTTAGAGTGGTAGTGGTGGCTAGAATGGTGGTTAGAGTGGTGGTGGTTAGGGCAAGGGTGGTTGTGTTGGGAGGGAGGGTGGTAGCAGTATTTAGAGTGGTTGTGCTGCGGCAGTGGTGGTTAGGGTGGTAGTGGTTGGATATTGATGATGGTGGTGAGGGTGGTGTAGGATGTGGTGATTAAGGTGGTGGTGGTGGTTAGGGTGGTGGTTAGGGTGGGTGTGGTGGCTAGGATAGGGTGGTCAGGGCAGTGGTTACAGTATTGTGGTGGTCATTATGGTATGGTGGGGGTGTTTAGGGTAGTGTAGTGGTTGCGGTTAAGGTGGTCGTGATTGTGGTCATGGTGGTGGTTATGGTGGGTGGGGTGGTTGTAAGGTGGTGGTGGTTAGGTTGTTGGTATGTGGTTATCGTGGCAGGGTGGTGGTAGTTAAGGTAGTGCTGGTGGTTAGGGTTGTGGTGATGCATAGGGTGGTGCTGAGGGTGGTGGTCCTTGGGGTGGTAGTCTTTAGGGTGAGGTTGGTGGTGAAAGTGGCAGTGGTGGTTAGAGTGATGGTTACGGTGGTGATGGTGGTAGTTAGGGTGGTGGTGGTGATGTTTAGGATGGGGTGGTGGTGATGTTTAGGGTGGTGGTGCTTAGGGTGGTGGTGGTAAAGTGGTTATAATGGTAGGGTGGTAGTGGCATGGTGATGACAGAGGTGGTGTTAGGGTGTTGTGTAGTGGTGCTAGGGTGATGTGTCGTGATAGTAGGGTGGTGGTAGGGTGGTGTGGTGGTAGGGTGGTGATGGTAGTGGGGTGATGGTAGGGGGTGGTTGGGTGTTAGGGTAGTGGTAGTAGGGTGGTGGCACATATACTGATGCCGGTGGAGGGAAGGGATGGAGGACAAAGCCACAAAGAGGACGAAAGGGAAGAAGAAAGAAAAAAAGTACCTCAAACCCAGCACCAGCAGTGGAAGAGCCTTAATCAAAAAGAAGCAATCTGTACTTCTTCCAGACTCCATAAAGGGAGAAACCAAGTAAGTGAAGATAAATCAGGACACGCTGACCAATCAGGAGCTAGCAAATAAAAATTACAATTAAGCAAACGGATAGTAAACAAGGGGCGGGCACCAAATCATTTTTACGTTACAAAATTTCTCGCAAAAGACAGCGCATGCGCTGGCTCAGGCAAGACCTAAAAAAGATTATGCTCCCACAAATATTGCACCAGTTTCTCATCCTGCCAATCAGAATACAGAGTAGTAGTGCTTAATTTGAGCCAGTGGTTTCCGGTGCTCGGCACCAGCACTTAATTGTCAACACCGGGACTAATGACAGCCACATGGTGGCGCTATTTGCCTAATTTTGTGAATAATACAACATCAGTTGTTTTTTTTGTTTCATATTTCTTTATTTAGAGTTATAACAGAGCATAACAGTGCAGGGAAAACATAGCATTATTAACTGGCTGAGGTCAATTGCCTGTACAGACCCATCTATGCTGTTATGATGAAAACTAGGCAGAAAAAAGGGGAAGGGTGCAAGAGGGAGCAATAATCAAGAGACAAGGGGGAGCAAAAAAAGGGGGGATGAGGTGAAGGGCAGTGAAGTGAAAAGGGGAAGGGGTAAAAATCTGCTGTGAAGAGGTAGTACTCCTCTGTAGTGTGTGTCATTAGGGTTAGCTATGTGGGGTAGGTCCGACTGGTGTGACAAGTAGTTTATAGTAAACTTGTTCGGGGTAGAGAGTGCCACCAGTAATGGAGGGTCCACGCCTCCCTATGGGGATCATGCGGTGGGTGGTGGTGATTTGGTCTCGAATAGGGAGCGTAAGGAGGGAGGGAGGGAGGGGGGCGAGTAGATGGGTGTCCCTAGAGGTTAAACTGGGGCGGGAGAATGTTGTGTATTGAATCCGACGTTCCTCGGTAGTCTGAGTCCCGAGGTGGGCTAATTAGGGTGGGTCTTAGGGAAAAGGGTGAGATTGAGTTATACGTGTGTGGGCGTGATTGATGACGTGAGGGAGGATAGGGGGTGAGTAGGGTGTCGGCCCCCTTGCCCGGGGGGGTGGGAGGGGAGGGAAGGCTAAGTGGGGGAGGGAGGCAAACAGAGAGAAGAGGGTGGCCAGAACCAGAGTTAATGGTGTGGTGTCGCTGGAATTCTCAATAGGTAGGGGCACTCGACGGATGCCCCCTGTCCCCTCTACTCTTTGCCCTGGTTTTGGAGCCCCTCGCGTGCGTCATCCAAGCGCACTCGGACATAACGGGATTCCGGGGAAGAGAGAACGAGGATTTGGACGAGCGCATCTCTCTATATGCCGACGACATACTAATGTATGTCACAAACCCGGAAATGACGCTCCCTAATATTATGGACAGTTGTGAAACCTGCGGCACACATGCGGGATATAAAATCAACTGGGAAAAATCATGTCTCTATCCGGTAGACTTGAGCGGTGGGTACAATGCCTGCCCAAGCCGACTTCAGTTAGCCCCAGAGGGCATAAAGTACTTAGGGATTTATGTCACAACAAACGCAGCAGTGTCGCTGGATCGCAATCTTTACAGGGTGCTCAGGGAGTTTCGCGCGGATGTGGAGAGATGGAGGTCCTTGCCGCTGACGTTGCTAGGCAGATCAGCGCTTTACAAAATGATAGTGCTCCCGAAATTCTTGTACGTTCTGCAAAACACTTATCAGCTGATACCAGATGAGGTGTTCACTAAAATTGACGACACGCTGCGGACATTTCTTTGGGACGCGAGACCGCCGAGGATAGCGCTGGCGACATTGAAACGCAACCAATATAATGGCGGCATTTCTCTACCCGATCTTCGGGCATACTATTGGGCGACTCATCTAATTGTTGTGAACGAATGGGAACATGTGGAGAGGGACCACCCCACATACGCACTTGAACGTACACAATTTGCCGGGCGCTCATACACGCACTACATTTATGGGGGGAGGGGCTCTGCACAGCTCCTAACAGCTACACGGATCGTTATAGTGGCATGGAAAAAGGCAGAGAGGCAGATGAAATGGGATGGCTGGGTGACCAGGGAAACCCCGCTTTGGGTGGGAAACCGGCTTAAAGAAATCGCAAAACTGCGAGGTTTCCAGAGATGGGATTTGTTGGGCATCTCACAACTTAAGGACATACTATATCGTAAGGAGCTGGTAACCTTTTCGCATCTCCAGACTGAGTATGACATGAATCAGACTCAACGCTATAAGTACTTACAGCTGGCGCACGCGTGGCGGGCACAACACATAGACACCAGCGACATCCCTGAATACGCACCTTTAGAGGGACGACTCCTGATGGGTGAGATCGGGGAAAAGGCAGTCTCCTGGACATATAGAACCATAATCAATAATAAGCCAGATGTCTTGCAGAAGTTGAAGGCGAAATGGGAGTTAGATTTGGGAGAGATAGAGGACCTGGATTGGGAAATGGCGCTGATGCATCCCCGGGAGGTGGCCATCAAGTCACGACTTAGATTGATTCAATTCAAATTCCTACATAGAGCCTATTACGACAGAGCTCGACTGCACCGCATAGGGAGGGCGGAAGCGCCCAACTGTCTGCGATGTAACACGACAGAGGGTACATTCTTCCACACGGTCTGGGAGTGTTCACAGATTCAAATGTACTGGGCAACCCTGCTGGAGGAGTTGGGAGCTATCTTGGAGGAGACAATTCCCTTGAGTCCCATGTTTGTTCTGTTGGGAATATCCATGGAGATTGACCTCCCCAGAACAAAGTTAACCCTACTTCAGCTAGGACCAGTGGTGGCAAAGCGCGACCTGGCTAAGGCATGGGGGGCTATACCGAGTCCATCACTGGCCGAATGGAGAAAGAGTATGGATATGTATATGTTAGGGGAGAAAACGACTTATAAAGCACGGGGCTGTCCCAAAAAGTTCTGGAAAATATGGAAGCCGTGGCTTACACATTACGGACTCACGCTCACTGACTCACAATGATTTCCCAGGGTGGGGTGATGGGTGGGGGGAGGGGAAGGGGCTCATGGTGAACACTAGGAACATGGAACTGCTATTTGCCCGTTTACCACTGCTAATGGAATATGATGTTGAAGTAACACTGAAAGAGCTTATGTGCTCCAAAGATGAGTATTGTTTTTGTACTACAATTAAGAAAATGCCAATAAACACATTCCAAAAAAAAAAAAAAAAAAACAGAGAGAAGAGGGGTAGTTGAGGGTAGTAGATTGCAGCTAGGGAAGGGGGTGACAGCGGGGTTCAGGGGGTGGACTCCCGTAGGAAGGGGGACCATGTTTGTTGAAACGCCTCTTCCTGGTCCTGCAAGCCATATATAACGCATCCATGGGACGTCGTTTGAACCATAGCCACCATCTATTCCTCCTGCGAGGGGGGGCGGGCGATCATCATTGCCGTAAGATGCATATTTTGGCTGTAGCGAGCGCTGTGTGCAGTAGGCGTCACAGGAGCGTAAGGTCGAGTAATTCTCTGAGATCATGCAATAATATAGTAGGGGGGTGAGAAAGAGGTGGAGGGGCATTGTCTCCCTCAGTGTGCCTCCTATGTAGGACCTGAAGCACTGTATAGAACAGCAATCACATATGATGTGGGGGAGATCGCAGTTCACTCCCGGGCACCTCTAGCACTTGGAGTGTGGTAGTAGCCCCGCTCGCTGCAGCTTCAGAGGTGTCCAATACCAGTCATGTATAGTTTTAAAAAGGCAGAAGTGGGGGCGTGGCCAGGCAAGATGGCTGGGTGGACGTAATCCACTCCAGCTCCGGAGCCCTGTGCCGATCGGAGTACGTTACAGTGTGGATAGAAGTTCCTAAACTACGGGAACAGGTCCACATTAGCCTGGTGAAGCAGCGGAGGGTCCACAGACGCGATGATCCCCTCCGGACCATGTAAAAGTGAGCCGTCTAGAACCCGGCCTGGAACCGAGAGCGGAGCTAAGATGGCGCCGGTGCGGCTTCAACAAACGGAACAAAGGGAAAGTGAGCCCGGGAGCCCGCCGTGTCATCACGGCAGATAGCGGAGCATCGGCAACCTTTCGATGGGAGCGCAGCAACGACTGGAGGTGAGCACGGCAGGGTTCCTCCCCACGGATGTCTTGCTCACCCTACCGCGGGGACTCCAGGCCCTTGAATGCGGCCGCACGCATGAGAGGCTCCCGGTGGTTGTTGCGAGGCAGTGGATGTAGACGGGGCACCCGAGGCAAGAGACACCGGGAGGGAGGGTTGCTCGGGTAGGTGCCCCCCTTCATAGACGCATTATACACTGGGGAAAAATCGGAAGTCGACCGGAGGCCTCGGCGGGGCAGAGAACAGCTGCCTGACCCTAAGATGGCACCTGAATAGTGACAGGCTAGCAGCAGTGGGAACAGCACGCTGAAGATAAGAGACACAGACACCTGATCAGGGGACTATTGGAGATGTCCTGACTCTCTCTTTCCAACTCTGAAGAGGAGGAATGAGTTGAAGTGATCGCAAAGCCACATTATATGCCTGACTTCAAGGTGGGGCCTGCAAACTGAATTTCTGGGAGCAGTGGGGACCTTGGTCACACAGCTAAAGTCACAAAAACCTGTGAGGGGGATCAGTGGGAGTAACCCGACTCCCTACTACCAATACCAAAAGTGCCCTCTATGGAGAGGGGAGAGCAGTGACTTTTATATGCCCGACATCAAATTGGCCACTGTAGTGTGCAGGTAATGCATGGGCCTACTGATCTGGGCCACATACAATAGCTGAGCATCAATACAAATCTCATATCTACGTAGAAGCCACATACCGAAGGGTGAGCAGCCAGCTCTAACGCAGAGAGCTCTTTGAGCTGTCCATATGCCACCAAAAAAAGCGGCAAACAAGGTCTCCACTTACTTCGCGGTAACAGAGAAGAGGCAAGTTCAAGACAAAAGTGGACAGACCAGCACGATGATGCTCAGTAGAGAAGATCTGATGGCCTCCCTCAGAGATTTCAAGTCCGAACTGCGCACAGAAATTAAACAAGACCTACGGTCCTCGATGGAACAGCTGAAGACGGACCTCTCGGAACGCATGTCGTCCCTTCAGCAAGATGTAGACGCAGTGGGAGCCCGAGTTCTTGAAATGGAAGAGCACTCGCAAGTTCTGGACAATCGCACGAGTAAGATGCAGGAGAAGCAACAAGAGCTTCCGGTGCAGCTTCAACGGGCCCTCCTGAAGGCTGAAGATCTGGAGAACAGGTCTCGGAGGGAGAATATAGTATAAGAGACCTGCAGGAGGGGGCAGAGGGACCGGACTAGGAGGCCTTTGTAGAGGGGATTTTCGCAGAGATCGTGAGCCCGCGTCAGTTGAAGATTAAAATAGACAGGGTGCATCGAGTTGGGAACCAGCAGACAGGCGACCGTCGTTGCACAAGAGATGTCCTCGTCAAACTACATTCTTTTAAGACAAAAGAAACGATACTGCAAGCCGCTAGGAGAAAGGAGCAGACCTCGTTCCCGGGGTACAAATGTTTGCTATTTCAAGTCCTGGCGCCCTCCACGCTGGCACGTAGACAACAACTAAGGCCGATCACAACTAAACTTAGAGAGGACAATATCCGTTACAGGTGGACTTTTCCATTTGGTCTCGCCTTTGAGCTCAACAATAAATCTCAGCATGTTACAGGCCTAGAAGATGGCCTTCGCATTTTGGATCTACCTGTCCCTGAAGACGAAAACAGTCAAGGCCCCTCGAAAAGTTTGGATGCGACGACAAGGCCAAGACAGCAATGGTGCGCCATAACGAAAGGCAAACCCAGCGTAAAGTGAAGACAGAAACGGCCACGTAATGACCGGGAGAAACTTCAAGTCCCGCCCTAGGGGACAGAGCCACAAAAAGAAGAAAGATGGCAGCAGGCTAAACACTGGCGGATAATACGTCCACACCTCCGTCATGAGTGACTGACTATACCGGACCATAACACAGAAGATTTTGTTACAGATGGAACTCTATACAAGCAGCATCCGATGGTCGGGGCTCTGGGCGCTGCCCAGGTCTCCCGCTATTACACCATTCCTCATCAAGACTGAACTGGCTGGAAGCCCGTTGGCTCTCCGGCATAGGGTTTGGAGGGGACTTAGTTTTTGTTTTCTAAACTGGGGGGGGGGGGGATGCCTGGTGGTGGGCTCAAGAGACAGAGGGGCAATCTTTGCTGGTGGGGAATGAAAGATCGTGCTTCAGTATTGAAAAGGGCGAAGGTGAGAAACAACCGGGGGAGGATAAAGGGAGAGCGGTGGCCTGCAGGGAAAGACATGGGAGGGACAGTGCTCGAGGTTCTACGATATGGTCTCAATAGCCTCATGGAATGTTAAAGGCCTGACTTTGCCCCTAAAAAGGCAAACAAATTGGAAATACCTTACAGATCATCAGTTCGAGGTGGTTACGTTGCAGGAAACGCACCTTAAAAAAAACAAAGAGACGCGACTCCGCCATAAAAACTATCCCCTAATCTATAGATCATCTGCCAACTCCAAGCAAAAGGGAGTCGCCTTGCTCGACAAAATTCCAAATTGAGGCTATTAAGACAGATCGAGAGGGCAGAGTGGTCATGGTGAAGGGGAAACTGAGAGAGAGACTCTACGTTTATTGCCGTATATGTACCAAATACGGGGAAAACTGTATTTCTGACCTCCCTCCTAGACCAGATAGGCGAGTTTGCAGAGGGATCAACGATACTCATGGGCGACTTTAATTTGATATGGCAGGTTGAAATGGACAGCACACACCCTCAGAGGGAGGCCACAAGCATCTTTTCCAAGGGAACCAAGCAGAAAATACAAGCGCTGGGCTTACGGGACGCCTGGCGAACGCTTTACCCAACCACCAAAGATTATACCTTCTTTTCACATGTTCACTCGACATACTCAAGATTAGATCATATCTTTCTGAGGCAATCCCTTCTTGGCTCCTTAGAAGCAGCGAAGATTCTCCCAATCACGATCTCAGATCACAGTTTAGTTACTATTAGTCTGTCTTGGGGGCATAAAGGGGCAAACACTCCTAGATGGTACTTCCCAGTCTCAGTGACTAGGGACAGACTACTGAGAGATGAACTGAGGAAGTCCATCTTAGAATTTTTTTAGCTTAACCAACCTCAGGCCACTTCAGCCCAGAATAACTGGGATGCATTCAAGGCGGATCTCAGAGGTAAATGCATAGAATTGAACTCCACTTTAAACAAGCGGAGAGCCAAGGAACGACTAGAGCTAGAGGAGGAACTGGAGAAAGTAGAAAGGGACCATAAGAAAACTCCATCACAGATATTGAGGCGACAGCTCACAGCACTGAAGGGGAAAATCAAGGCGATTTACACAAATAGGGCGGAATATACGCTGTTAAGGCTCCGGCAAATAGCCTATGCGCAGGGAGGCAAAGTAGGGACTCATTTGGCAAGACAATTACGTGAGAAAAGGGAACGTGAATACATAGGGGGTATACGGGATAGGGACAGCACTCTGGCCCACAAAGACAATATCAAAGCTCGCATTTTTGGAGGGTTTTACAGGGATCTTTACACAGGTACACACTCAGACGCCAGCGTACAGCAGAAATACTTAGACTCCCTAGAGCTACCCCAGATACCACTAGCAGAAAACGAACGGCTAAATGGGCCTATCACTGAGGAATAAGTGAGGTTAGCGATCTCCAAACTCAAATTACATAAATCACCAGGGCCTGACGGGCTGACGGCTCAATTTTATAAAATATACGCGTCGGAACTTACACCACACCTCACCTCGTTATTTAACGCAATCGCGGCAGACTCAACAGTCTCCAACTCTATGGCGGAGGCAGTTATCACTGCGATTCCCAAACCAGGGAAAAACCCCCATAACTGTGCGTCGTATCGGCTCATTGCACTGTTGAATTTGGACGCCAAACTATTCTCTGCCATACTAGCTGCGGGATCGACACCTTAATGCCCTCACTAATCCACCCTGATCAATTGGGCTTCATAAAAGGAAGGCAAACACATGATAACATTCGAAGGACAATCCATTTGATCGAAAAAGTCACCAAGTTCAAATTCCGGCACGCTTAGTGGGTCTCGACGCTGAGAAGGCCATTGATCGGGTAGATTGGTCTTTCCTCTTCCTGACCATGCAAAAATTTGGATTTGGACAAAGTTTAATTAACATGGTCCGGGCTAACTATAAATACCCACAATCACGAGTACAGGTCAACGGGTCTCAGTTGCCCCCATTCACTTTGAGTAGAGGTACGAGACAGGGGTGCCCGCTGTCCCCTCTTCTATTTACTATTAGCATTGAGCCCCTAGCAGTGCAGTTTAGAGCCAACCCAGAGATCAGAGGTATACAATTCAGAGGAACTGAACACAAGGCCTCGTTTTTTGCCGATGATATTTTAATGACGTTGACCGACCCGGGCCCCTCACTACGAGCATTACAGACAGAACTAGATAAGTTTGAAGCAGTGGCGGGCTTCAAAGTTAACACGTCAAAATCCTTTATACTAAACCTTATGATTCAGGAGGGGGAAGCCCTTCATATTCGGAGCCAATCAGCCTTTCAGTGGGCCTCACGTTCCATTCAGTACCTAGGTATTCATCTCACTCCGAGAGTAGAAGATCTCTACAGGGCCAACTATCCTCCAATGTTGACTCAAATGCAACTGGAACTTAAACGTTGGAAGCCTTTACTCATCTCCTGGTTAGGAAGGATAAACGCCGTTAAAATGACATTGCTCCCAAAACTGCTCTACTTGTTCCAGGCACTTCCGGTAGACCTAGAACATGACCTCTTACCCAAGCTATGGTCTCTTGTCACCAAATTCATATGGCAAGGGGGAAGAGCTCGACTACCGTTCCAGGTCTTAAGACGCCCAAAAAAGGAGGGAGGAGTAGCGTTGCCAGACTTCGCACTATACTTCAAGGCGGCCCAACTGAGGGTGCTGATGGAATGATCCTTGAGAAAATCTGATAAGCATTGGCTGCACATGGATAGGGCGATAATGGGTAGGTCGATCTGGGATATTCCCTGGAGAGCGAAAAAATAGAGACCGGCCAATGCATACATTAGCACACCGACACGCACCACGCTTAGGGTCTGGGACAAAGTCACGAGGGAGGGGGGCTGATGTCCTTTCCTTCACCATATACCCCCATTCACTTCAACCCCGACTTCCCACCGGCTTTGCGAGAGGGCCCATTCGATGTATGGAGGAAGGGGGACTGTAGGATGGTTTCGGATATGTTCCACAACTTCGATGTGCTCACCTTCGAAAGTTGTCAAAGAGATTTTCAGGTTCCAACCAGTGAGCACTTTCATTACCTCCAACTCAAACATTGGGTATCTAAACCCCGATTGAAAGAAGCCACCGCCAGAGAACACACTATGATAGAACGATGGGTTCAGAGGGCGAGCTCCATGAAAGGAGCGATCTCCTTCCTTTACAGTCTGCTGCTGGCAACAGTACGCGCCCCACAGGCGCGCTACATGTCTTTTTGGGAACAAATAATTGGGAGAGACATCTCCGAGGAGGAATGGAAGCATTTGTGGTCAAATATAATCACGAGCAATCATTCAGTGAGTCTGAGAGAGGCCCATTACAAGACCCTTTATGATTGGTATCTCTACCCCACTAAACTCAAAAAGATTTTTCCTAGTTCTTCCGATCTCTGTTGGCGCGGATGTGGCCTCCTGGGGGATTTTCGCCATATATGGTGGGATTGCCAGACTATTCGGCCTTTCTGGGAGGAGATTCTCACTCACATCAAAGACATTCTGGGTTATCCCATACCGACCTCTATCGAGGAAGTCCTTTTAGGCCTCAGAGACCCGGGGTTAGAGCATCAGACAAAAGCAGATAGAGCAATACTATGGGCATGCATAGGGGCAGCCAAAACAACGATAGCAGCAGCGTGAAAAAAGAGGGAGGCCCCAGCGGTGTCGCTCTGGCACTCACGACTCTGGAGAGTACTCACAATGGAGAGACTAGCTGACAGTTTTAGAGAGGATTATAAAAACTGAGTACCGTTGGGGTCCACTGGTGTCCTTTCTATCCAGAGGCCTTCCATCGGCAGTATGTCCACCTACCGTTAGAGCTTTACATCTCTTCCAGCTTTAGGAAGGGTTCTCACCTTTGTCCAAACACTCATAAATGCACACTTTGTCCCTCTTGGCCCTAAAAAGCCAAAATAGGACACGACCCTATCTTCTGACGCAAGTCCGATTACCCAATGACATTTAACAAAAGGAGTCACCACCACCAGGGGAGGGGGAATTCAAGGGAGGAGGGGGGGTTTGTTTACAATAACGTTGGGGCGGTTTTATTTTCTGTATGTTGACAGGCGTTCTATTAAAATGGCCAGGTCTCGTAGCAAGAGGGTGAACCATGGGGGCCTCGCATAAAGAGAGAAAATGATCACTGATTAGATGTAACTGTTTGATTGATGGCTTCTATGTGTCTCATGCTCTTATCAAACTGTAATATGTTAATTGCAAGTCATGCTGAATAAATAAAGCTTTGACAAAAAAAAAGGCAGAATTTCAATCTGGCTTCTCCGTACCTTTGTCGAGAGCTTCTAGTATGTCTGGCCAATCCTCTTCCTCGATGTTGGTTTGTAGGCGACTTTGCCATTTCTCGCCAAGACCACTGAGGAGTGGTTGTGAGAATCCCAACATCACCCCCTTGTGTTGTCCCCACACTAGGAGATATTGTAACCAAGGGTGGGGGCCAAGGCAGCATTGCAAGCAGTGTTGTAGTTGTAAGTGTTGCCATGCGTGTTGCGGGGAGAGGTCAAATTCCTCCTGAAGCAGGGTGAAGGGTTTCAGCTCGCTGCGTAGAAGGACCTGATCCAATGTCCAAATCCCTCTTGTACTCCAACTAGACCAGTGAAGTGCCTGTCCGTTTATTTGGATACTATCATTGCCCCAGAGTGGGGCTTTGGAATGCAGTCGATGATTTACCTTCAGGAGGTGATGTGCTAGGTGCCATGCCTTATAAGTAGCCTGTAGTACTGGGTGTGGGGGCGCGGTCGCAGGGTGTGGTCTTTGTAGAGAAAGTGGAGGCCTTTATCACCGCCAAGGAGTGAGTGTTCCGTTGTGACCCACTGTGGAGGATCCAACGTGCCTGGGAGTAGATCAGCTAGCTGTGAGAGGTGTAGGGCCAGGGAGTAGTGTTCCAAAGACGGTAGGCCCAGACCGTGATGGGAGCAGCGGGCTATACGTTTGGCTGCGCCTAGACAGGGGTAGGTGCAGCCCCAGACAAAGGCCTGTATCCGGGTGTCTATGTGGCGCAAAGTAGCCAGAGGCACCACCATCGGTAACATTCCTAGGGAATAGGTGAAGCAGGGTAGTGTGACCATTCGTACGGCCTGCACTCTGCCCCACGTGTAGTGACCATTTCGCAAAATCTATAGCCATTTGTGTCATGAGGGGCATAAGATTGTCTACGACCATCCCTTCCAAACCGCGATTGACCAAGATTCCAAGATACTTCAATCGTGCTGGTTTCCAGGGGAAGGGATAGCCATAGATCGATGCTTTCGTAGTACCTGAGGAAAGTGGGAGAGCCTCGCTTTTGTCCCAATATACCTTAGATCCAGACAGGGCCGCAAACCCGTCAATGATCTCCAACAAGGCGGGTAGAGAGTGCGAGAGGTCTCAGAGAGTGAGGAGGATATCGTCGGCATAGAGGTATCGTTTGGACACACTTCCTGCAATGGGTATGCCCTGTATAAGCGGGGAGTGACGAATGAGAGAGGCGAGGGGTTACATAGCCAATAGGAATAAGAGGGGGGAGAGGGGACAGCCCTGACGTGTGCCTCTACGAATCCGAAAAGCATCTGGTATGAATCCTCCGCAGTTGACCTGGGCTACCGGCTTACCGTATAGCAGGCGAACTATGGAAATGAACTGATCCCCCAGGTCAAAGCGTTTCATCGTAGCGAAGAGGTAGCTCCAATCAATGCGGTCGAACGCCTTTTCTGCATCCAGGGAGAGGGCCACAGCGTCTTCTGGTAGGCCCTTCGCAGCCCATAAGGTATGGAATAGCATACGGAGGTGATTCCTAGAAGAGCGGCCCAGGACAAAGCCGTCCTGTGCCGGATGAATAAGGGATGGGATGTCCTTGCGCAGCCTTGCCGTCAGTATACTGCCCAGAATTTTAATGTCGCCATTTATGAGGGAGATTGGATGATAGCTGCCACAAGAGAGTAGATCTCGGCCTGGTTTAGGGATTAGCGCAATTATCGCCCTATTAGAGATAGGGCAAAGAGATGCAGTTTGTTCAGTTTCGTGCAGGGCAGCATGCAGGGCATCTACTGCCTCGTCTCCAGACCATTTATAGTATGCCGCAGGGAAGCCATCTTCCCCCGGAGACTTGTGGTAGGGCTTGTTGGCCATGGCTGTCGCGATTTCTTCTTTGCTAATGTCACCCTCCAATAGCTCTCTGCCTACGTCTGTGAGGTGCGGCAGTTCAACCCTGCGAGGAAGGTAGATATTTGGTCTTCAGTAGCTGGGGCTTCTGGGGTGTAGAGTGTCTCATAGAATGAGGCAAAGGCGTTGACTATTTCTTGAGGTTGAGTAAGGACCACACCTGAATCTGTCCGAATGGCAGGGACGGCCATCGCTGCCTCACGTTGCCTCAACTGTGCTGGCAGTAGACGGCCTGCTTTTTCACCCTGCTCGTAGTGTCTGCCTTTTATGGTTTAAATCTTTTTATTGAGCAATGCAAGAAACAGGTGTGCATTAGAACGGGCCAAGTAGAGCCCCACCGCATGTACTAGCAGTTGCATTGATAGGACAAGAAACAACAAATAACAGGCACAGTCCCACCCGCCTCCCAAAGAAAAGGAAGAAAAGAAAGAGAAGGAAACCGCAAAGAGAATAACCCCCCACCCCCCCTGGTCCATTACCTTCTATGTGTCGCTGCGCAGTGCTGGGTGTTGTTCGTGAAACCAGGCTGGCCTATGTAGAGGGATCCGGTGTGGTTAGATGCAGGAGGCGTAGATACCTGGGGCAAGTCAGCTCCCGGAAATCTTGAGCAAGCAGGGTTAGGAATGGCTGGCAAAGATCGCTAAAAGTGGAGCCCTTCCCAGCCAGAGTAAGGGAAATCTTTTCCATGCCCAGGACATGCCACAATCGTTGAAGCCACCCTGTATGTGCTGGTGTTCAGGGGGATCTCCAGTGTATCAGTATGTTCTGGATGGCTGTGCCTAGTTCTATTGCAATCTGCTTCCCTCTCCTAGATTTCAGAGGGTAGGTGAGCGGGTTTGGTACCCCCAGCAGAACATATGCAGGAAGCCGGGGAAGCTCCGTGTCAAGGTGCTTGTCAACATCGTCGAGTATTTGCGTCCAGTAAGTCTGTAAATGTTCTCACTTCCACAAAAGGTGAACCAGTGTGCCCCTCTTCCCACATCCCCTCCAACAGTCAGGACTCTGTGTAGTGTCAGCGTGGTGGAGTCTCTCCGGAGTATAGTACCAATAGTATACAAGCTTGGTAAATGTTTCAGTGAGGCCTACGTGAGTTGCTGTGTGACGCGCCCTATAACATGCACCCTCCCACTCTTTGGAGCTAAGAATACGGCCAAGATCCCTCTCCCAGCACGTGCGTCCCGCGTGACAAGTGTGGGTGTAACGAGACAAGAGCATTTTATACAGATCAGAGATCAGCTTCTTGTCCGAAAACCGTGTGATGAGCCATCGTTCGTAGGGGGTGAGGAGCCTAGTCGCCTGCGTTCGGTTATCAGGATGCATGGCCCAATGTCGCACCTGTAGGTAGTGCAGCCGTTCGGATTCTGGGAGGCCGTAGTCGGTCCTGAGTTGCGAGAAGGGAATGATATCCCCTTTATCAAATAAGAGGCCCAAGGCTCGGCACCCGGCCTCTCTCCCCAACGGAAAGGATAGCGAGCCCATCCCGGGGCTAAAATCTGTGTTATTGAAGAGGTGTCTGCCTTTTAAACGCTGAAGAGCATATTCAGCCCTAGAGGTATATAGGTTGTTGAGGGCCATTCGGGCTAGTTCCAGGTGCCGTCGGTTGGTCACCGTGGGGTGAGAAGAGTATTGACGTGTGAGGGAGATAACCTGTCCCTCAAGCTCAGTGCGGCTTAGAGTCGTCATCTTGTTGGCCTCCGCTGCATCTCCCATCAGCTGCCCACGAATGGTAGCTTTCGCGGCTGCCCATACGGTCCTAATAGAGTCAACTGATGACTTGTTGTTGGTTAGGTAAACGGAAAGATGAGACCGCAGATGGGTCTTGCCCTTAGGTGATCGTATCGCTGGATGTTCATCTGCCAGGGTTTTCGGCCTGGGGAGGCTAGACCCAACTCAAGAGCAAGTATAACCGGGGAGTGGTCGAAGAGGGCGGCTTCCAGTAAGTGGAAGTCACTGGTGAGTGCAACTACAGAGTGGGATATGAGGAAATAGTCTAACCTTGATTAAGTGCCGTGGACTGGTGAGAGGAAGGTATATTCCTTGTCCGTGGGGTGGCAAAGGCGCCAATGGTCCACTAGGCCATGCTCAGATACTATGTCTCCCAGTAGGGCTCTGTCGCCCTCGTTTCCCGTCTAGAGGTCCTGTCCTATCTAGGACTGCGCCTCGAGCAAGGTTCCAGTCCCCCCGATAATTTATCTAGATGCCCCAATTTCCACAAGTAAGTGGTTCAAGCAGAGGAAAATGGAGCGCTTGGGCCCAGTTGCAGCATACACTGACCCAACCCATAAGAATCTGTCACCCAATCTGAGCTTGGCGAAGACATACCTGCCGTCTGGGTCAGCCCATGTTTTGGCATTTGTTACCGGCAGAGATTTACGCAGGAGTATAGCCACTCCGCATTTCCGTGGGCGGCACTCTCCGGCGGGGGTCTGTGTCATCACGCCACTATGGATAACCTTGCCCACCCATTCACGGCGGAGTTTGGTGGATTCTAGAGCATCTAGATATATTTCTTGTAGGAGAACAACGTCTGCTTTTTTTCGTTTGCAGGTAGGAGACTACTTTCTTTCGTTTAATATAATGTGTGAGGCCGTTGACACTCCAAGAAACCAAACATAGTGGGCAAGAGGAAGGGGGGGGTGTTCGTCGCCATCCACGTGCTGAGGTTTGTACTGGGTGTTAGTTGCTGAGGGGTGAGAAGGGGAAAGAAGAGGCGTTAGAAGGGGGGGCAGGGTATGAGAACGGATAGAGAGACGATAACTGTGCAGGTGAGGATGTAAAGGGGGCAAATGCGGATAGGGATGAAGATAGGGTCGACACTGGGGTGGGGAGGGAGAGAGGGAGCAGGGGAGAGGGGGTCCGGGCAGATGGAAGCCAGGAGTTGGGGTAAGACTATTCTTGGGTGTCTCCCGTTGGGTTGGGAGGCAGCAGAGGGGGGATATACTTGTTCGTGTGTGAAAGCGCAAGGGGGGGAGAAGAAAATAACTAATAGTGGGAAAAGCTGCTGGAGGTGGGGAGATCAGGGAACACTGGGAGGCTGCGCTAAGAAAGCGCTGTTCTGGGGTAGTAGGGCTGTTCTCTGCGGGTCTAGGATTTCGGGCTTTGCGCATCGGGGTACCTCCTTCGGGCAGCGCGCCCGTTCAGGAGTCACACCAGTCGGGCGGCATTGGTTGCGTTGATGGTTGTGGCCCTTGTACTGTGCGAGGGGCAATTGAATAGGGGGTGTGGGCAGCAGGGAGCCAGGGAGGAGAGGGAGGAGCCCAGATGTTTAGCCCCCTCTGTCGATCTCCAGTGGGAGACGGTAAAGTGGACGGTGAGGGGGTCCCGGCAGGCAGTGTTGTATAGGAAAGAGCAGGGGGGTTATAGTGATAGACTAAGGCCGTTCAGATCGACTGTGCCCATGTTAGTTCTGTTTGGGTGGGGTTACAGCGGGGTGGCTCACATCATACATGGTGTCCAATGGTAAGTACAAAATAGATCATGCTATGTTACACAACATTGTCAAGTAAACATTATCAGGTTCTCACGTTTGGAAAAGGAGAGAGAAAAGAGGAGAGAAAAACAGGGAGAAAGAAATGATACATAATGATGCATAACAAGTGCATAACAAGTGCGGTGCAAGAAAGCAGGTACTCAGCCTGCCGTCTTCTTCAGCAGAAAATGGGGCTAGATCCTCCCGTCTGGTGTGTACGGCGTGATCCGCTGCAGTTCAGGACACACTCTCCACAGTCAAGGCGGGTTTTAGAGGAGATAGCGACTTGCCTCCGTTTCTTTCCTGCGTGAGAGCGGCCACTGCCTGCAGGGCCAGGACTCTGTCTCCCAGGGGGTGGACGGGTCGGTCTGGGTCTCTGCCCCTACTTTGGGATCAGCCTGTGTTACGCCGGGGTCCACCAGAGGGTGTTGAAGAGATTGACGATGAGAATAGGGATCCGTCCTCCGGCTGGGATGCAGTACAGTCCATGCTTGGAGGGGGAAGGCCATCCAGGAATTGGCAAAGATCTTCTGGGTAAAGATTTCTTTGGAGATACCATCCTTGGTAATTCGCATATGTGTGGGCTCGAAGAGGCCATACTTGATGTCCAGCTGTCGGAGGCGAGGCCTGAGGGAGAGGAAGGCTTTGCAGCGGTTGTTTGTTTCCTTTGAGAAATTCACAGCCAATCCTGTCCTTTGAAGGTGTACGGGCCGCGAGTGTGAGCCGCTGTGAGCAGTTGCCGGGCCTGTTCATGGCGTAAAAAGCAAACGATGAGCAGACGCAGTCATGTGGACTTTAACGTGTTGGGCGGTCGTATACGGTGGGCTCTCTGCATCTCTAGTGGTGGGTCGAATGTAAGACCAGTGAACTTCGGGAGGGCGTTCTCAAGGAAGGACTTGGCATTTGATCCCTCTATTTTTTCCGGTAACCCGAAGAAGCGGACATTGTCCCGGCGGCTCCTGTCTTCCAAGTCCACCACTTTGCTTCGGAGAAAGAGAAGTTCTTGGTCCGGTCCGGAATGGAGTTGAGACGATCCTCTAATGCAGTTACACGTGTGGTGAGACAGTCCATTCAGCTCTGGAATCCGGCAATGTCCATGCGAGTGGATTTAGTCTCAGTCGTGAGAGCCAAAATGGACGTCTCCATGCCCTCCAGCCGTCGGCCCACAGTGGAAATGTCCTGAAGTATTCGCTCCATGGTGGAGTCGGATGAGGTTGTCATCGCAGGGTTAGGTGGTGTCAGTGTCAAGAGGGTGACGCTCTGTGTACCAGAGAGGGGGCAACCCTGGGCCATGGCTTCCAGGAAAAGGAGTTGTCTTGCGGGCTTTCCTTTTGCTTTGCCCGAAGGCATCCCCTGGCTTGTCTGTGTCTGGCGTCAGGCATATAGGTGTGCCACTCCGCAGGTTCCTCCACTGCCGCGGCCAATGGACGTAGATGAGCGCAATTGGGGGAAGCACGTATGCGATGGCAGTTGCAGCCCTGATGCGTGGTAGCGTCAGGAGATGATCAAGTTAGGTAGGGGGGAGCTGGTAAGTATATCGCAGGAAGCCAAGGATGTGTGCCGTAGACGTGGAAGATGTGGGAGGAGGTCTCCGTCTATGGGGCGCCGGGTTGTCCAGGTTCTGCACCAGGGGTGCTTGTTACTGGTTCTAATCACACTGCGGTTGAAGGCGAGGTCTTCCTTTAGAAGGGGTGTTGAGGAGATGTCGGATGACAGTGCCTGGAGGGGACCTGTGGCTATGTCCTGAGCCATTTTTGCACCTTCGTGTGGACAACATCAGTTGTTTAATCATTTTATTTACATTAAAAAATGATTAATACCAGCCACCCAAAGCTATAAGAATACTTCGGGTGGCAGGTATTAGTCATTTTAATGTATAAAAGACTGTATTGTCATTAGTAGTGCTGACAGAGGCAATGGGGGTGCAAGCTGCAGTGGTCCCCTGACAAGGGCCCTGGCAATTATGTTTTTTACACATTAAGTACTGCAGAGAAGCATATTCAAAGGTCCTAATAAACTATTGCCCATTTTAAAATGGGGTATAAAGAGATACTGGGTAGGGCAGTGCAAGTTAAAACTACCAGTGAGAAACTGAGACTTGGGGGGCCTAACTTTGAGCTGCACTAGCTAACTGCACAGATACAGTTAGTGGTGTAGTTACCTAGCCAGGGTGCAGGACCATATGTGGCCAAAAGAGGTCCCATGGGTCCTCTTTTGGCCACATATGGTACTGCACCCTGCAGAAGATATGGTAAATCCACCCTACCCATAATACATTGTATGCAAGACAGTACCACCAGTATATTCAAACAGCTATGTCCATATATACAATTAGTAGCTTTGAAACGTGACAAAAGAATTCTGTTAATTCCAGATTAGGTTGTACTCTGTGTGGAGCTGATGAAGGGAAATTTATCGAAGGTCTCATATAAATGTGAGATGTGGTTAGTAAAGTAACCACTGCCAGACTTGCTTAGGACCAAGTGCGTGTCCTGCCTGAAGCTCCTTAAGAAAATAGTGCCCCGCGGCTGTAATTAAAACCTAGGGAGTAACAACACATGTAACAGGGGGCGTCCTCAAGGGAGGTTACAAGAAGAGACAAGGTGGTACTAAGGAAGGACTACTAAGCCTATTGGCCAATGAAAAGCCACCCTTTTTTCAAAGGACAGGGCCAGGAGTCAATTAAAAAGATGGGCTGAAAGTGGGCGGAACTTAATGCCCATATCCTGAATACAGCATGTCTCGAAGAGACAACGGAAGAGCTACCTAGGCGAGACCTAAAAACGGCACAATAATCGGATCACCAGTAGAGGTAGTCAAGTCACTGAAAGCTCGAGCTAGGCCCAAACCTGAAGCCTGGCTCAACTCGAGGTCCTGTTGGAACCACGAGCCCATAACAAGCTGAGCATTCATGTAGCATCTGCCTGCCTCTCCAGTGGAGGCTGGTGAAATTTGAAAGTGGTGAGGTGTAAAGCAATCTGGATATATATATATATATATATATATATATATATATATATATATATATATATTCACTGAAAAAACCATAGGTTTTAGGGACAGTTATAGTTACTTGGACATTGCACTCGTACAAAACCCGTGAAATTCCCCGTTATAGTTAGTTCAGCTAACTATAACTCGCGCTCCCGCAATGCACTGCTGATGACGTCACATATTACATCACTCATGACATGGTCAGTGACATCACTGTTGACATCACTGATGACATCTCAAATGACATCACTGATGACATCACTGATGACATCACTGATGACATCATCCAGTGACTGTGTGTTTCTGTAAAGTTTAAATATTTTTAATATATATAGGAAAAGACGTATTGAAGAATGAGTGGGTGTGTAAGTGTCTGTATGGATGATTTAGTAGGTGCGTGACTGACTCTATAAGTGAGTGATTTAACGTATCTTACTGAATGCATGGGTTAGTGACTAAACTGGATGAATGTCTGTATCCGTCTGTCTGTTGCTGTGTAAGTGGCTGCATGTGTTTGTGAATAGCTACATGAGTGTCTATATGAGTTATTGAATGCTTGTCTGAGTATCTGTATGGGTGCCTGAGTGTTTGTGTGGGAGGGGTGTGTGCAACTCTGTGCATAGATGTGCGAGTGGGTGATTCACTGGGTGGATGGTTTCAAGAGTGCATCTGTGATAGACTGTATGGGTGGGTAAGTGTGTGTAAGAGTGTGTTAGTGAGTGAATGTATGTTCCAGTGGTACATGTGTGAGTAACTACATATGGGAAAGGCAGTATATATGTGTGTTGGAGTATATAAATAGCTATAAGCAAGAGTGAGTGATTGTGATAGTGGCTGTATGGATGAGTGTGTGCTTGTATCAGTGATTGTATAAGAGCGTAACAATGTGCTACTATTTGTATGAGTAAGTGAGCTGGTGTGTGTATAACTGTATAGGTGAGTAAATGGCAGTGTGTTTAATTATTTGCATGACTGACTAGGTGTGTGAGTATCTCTATGGATGAGTGGCGTTGTTTGAGTGTCTATATAGGAGTAAGAGTGCATATGATAGTCCTGTACTGAGTGACCGTAAGTATGAGTGACTGTACGGGTGAGTGAGTGGATGTGTGTGTGTAGACCTAAGAATCAGTGAGTGGGTATGTAGTTATTGGTGTTGGAGTGTCTATGGTTTTGCGAATGGCAGTCTGTAATTTAGAGTGGGTGTATCAAAGGTTATATTAGGGTGTGAGGAGGTGCATCAGATTATCACGTGGATGATGTCATCAGTGATGTCATTTGAGATGTCATCAGTGATGTCATCAGTGATGTCACTGACCATGTCATGAGTGATGTAATATGTGACGTCATCAGCAGTGCATTGTGGGCGCGAGTTATAGTTAGCTGAACTAACTATAACGGGGGAATTTCACGGGTTTTGTACGAGTGCAATGTCCAAGTAACTATAACTGTCCCTAAAACCTATGGTTTTTTCAGT
Source organism: Calotriton arnoldi (assembly GCA_963921515.1). Lineage (NCBI taxonomy): Eukaryota > Metazoa > Chordata > Amphibia > Caudata > Salamandridae > Calotriton > Calotriton arnoldi. The sequence goes on from CAWUFW010008121.1 coordinate 131,056, forward strand.
GAATTTCAAAGGTTTTTTAAATGCTAATTTGTAACTATAACGTGTCTGAAACCTATGGTTTTTTCAGTGAATTTCAAAGGTTTTTAAATGCTAATTTGTAACTATAACGTGTCTGAAACCTATGGTTTTTTCAGTGAATTTCAAAGGTTTTTTAAATGCTAATTTCTAACTATAACGTGCCTGAAACCTACGGTTTTTTCAGTGAATTTCAAAGGTTTTGTAAATGACAATTTTTAAATGTATTAATTGTTATATTAATTTTTTCATACTGATTTACTACATTTTTAGAAACAATTTTTTTTACATATTTTATTTTTTAAATTACATTGTAATTACATTATACATTACATTACAAAAAATACTTTCTCAGAATGAATTACTTTAGTTTAAATACTTTGCAGATAGGCAATAGACTTTTAAGTACAGTAGTTACAGTTGTTGCAATGGGCAACACATTTTCAAACACAATGCAACATTCAGCTCAATGTGAATTTCTAGTTAAATGCAATTAGTTACTTTATGGATTACTTTTGTAACCACAGGACTGGATCCTAGATTCAGTCCTGGTACATCTCCTGTAAACAGTTGAGTAAAAGCGTTTTGGTTACAGTCGTGATTTTTAAGGAATATTATTGTATTTTAAAAGTTGACACTTAGAAACTTTTTCTCATAGAATCACCAATGTTATCCTATGGAAGGAAATTCACTTAGCAGGTAAAAACTGTTATCGTTACTTTTTCTTACTCAGTGTTGGATCCTGGATCCAGCACTGGTGCATCTCCTGTAAACAGTTGAAAGAATGCGTTTAAGTCATACAGGCGATTTTTAAGGAATATTTGTAGTTTGTGAAAATCAACACTTTGAAACTTTTTGCTGAAAACCAGTCAATCTTAGCCTATGAAGGAAATTCAAGTTACTGGTAAGTACGGTTAAAATTACTTTTGAGGATCAGTACTGGGCTGAAAGATGCAGCACTGAGGTCTCTCCTGATAACAGGTGAGTAAATCGGAATTCGTATTTCGGCTGATTTTAGAGGAATATTTTAAAGTTCCAAAACTCCACACTTAGAAGAATTTCCAAGTGAAACCAGTCAATGTTAGCCTATGGAAGGAAATTCAAGTTACTGGTAAGTACGGTTAAAATTACTTTTCAGGACCAGTACTGGGCTGAAAGATGCAGCACTGAGGTCTCTCCTGATAACAGGTGAGTAAATCAGAATTCGGATTTCGGCTGATTTTAGAGGAATATTTGTATGTTTCAAAAATCAACACTTAGAAACTTTTTCAGCAAAAAGCAGGCAATGATATCCTATGGAAGGAAATTCAAGTTACTGGTAAGTACGGTTAAAATTACTTTTGAGGATCAGTACTGGGCTGAAAGATGCAGCACTGAGGTCTCTCCTGATAACAGGTGAGTAAATCGGAATTCGTATTTCGGCTGATTTTAGAGGAATATTTTAAAGTTCCAAAACTCCACACTTAGAAGAATTTCCAAGTGAAACCAGTCAATGTTAGTCTATGAAGGAAATTCAAGTTACCGGTAAGTACGGTTAAAATTACTTTTCAGGATCAGTACTGGGCTGAAAGATGCAGCACTGAGGTCTCTCCTGATAACAGGTGAGTAAATCGGAATTCGTATTTCGGCTGATTTTAGAGGAATATTTTAAAGTTCCAAAACTCCACACTTAGAAGAATTTCCAAGTGAAACCAGTCAATGTTAGCCTATGAAGGAAATTCAAGTTACCGGTAAGTACGGTTAAAATTACTTTTCAGGACCAGTACTGGGCTGAAAGATACAGCACTGAGGTCTCTCCTGATAACAGGTGAGTAAATCGGAATTCGTATTTCGGCTGATTTTACAGGAATATTTGTATGTTTCAAAAATCAACACTTAGAAACTTTTTCAGCAAAAAGCAGGCAATGATATTCTATGGAAGGAAATTCAAGTTACTGGTAAGTACGGTTAAAATTACTTTTGAGGATCAGTACTGGGCTGAAAGATGCAGCACTGAGGTCTCTCCTGATAACAGGTGAGTAAATCGGAATTCGTATTTCGGCTGATTTTAGAGGAATATTTTAAAGTTCCAAAACTCCACACTTAGAAGAATTTCCAAGTGAAACCAGTCAATGTTAGCCTATGGAAGGAAATTCAAGTTACTGGTAAGTATGGTTAGAATTACTTTTCAGGACCAGTACTGGGCTGAAAGATACAGCACTGAGGTCTCTCCTGATAACAGGTGAGTAAATCGGAATTCGTATTTCGGCTGATTTTAGAGGAATATTTGCACAATGGTGAAGGGAGGGGGCGGGGCCTGAGGTGACATCTGTGCAAACGCGCCCCGTTGCGCGTTTTAAGTTGGGGGATTAAGTCCCCTTGAATCCTGAGGGTCCCTAGGGGCCAACTAGCCCACCAGGAACCTCCAATATGCGCCAGGGGCTGCGTTGCAGAGACGTGTAGAGAGGCCACACCCCTTTACACCTCTCTGCAACGCAGCTCTGTGGCGCTTTCTGGATGTACCTGTTGGGCTAGTTGGCCCCAGGGACCCTCAGGATTGAAGGGGATTTAATTCCCCATCTTAAAACGCGCCACGGGGCCTGTTTGCACACATGTCACCTGAAGCCCCGCCCCTCCCTTCACCACTGTGCAAACGCGCCCGTGGCGCGTTTTAAGTTGGGGATTAAGTCCCTTGAATCCTGAGGGTCCCCGGAGTCCAACTAGCCCACCATATACCTCCAAAAAGCGCCACAGAGCTGCGTTGCAGAGAGGTGTAAAAGGGGTGTGGCCTCTCTACACGTCTCTGCAACGCAGCCCCTGGCGCATATTGGAGGTTCCTGGTGGGCTAGTTGTCCCCAGGGACCCCCAGTATTCAAGGGGATTCGTTCCCCCTCTGCAAACGCGCCAGGGGCGCGTTTGCAGAGTGGTGAAGGAAGGGGGCGGGGCCTGCGGGCCCGATCGTTTTTTTACATTTTTTTTTTTGTCCTCTGAAGGGGGGCTGTGTGGCCCCCTTCCTTTTTCCTGTTTTTATGCCCTGGGGACCCCATCCCCCAGGGCCTTACTCCCTTTTTTAAATTTTTAATAAAAAAAAAAACGGGAAGGGGCCGCGTGGCCCCCCTTCCCTGGGCCTGTATTGGCCCCGGGGACCCCATCCCCCGGGGCATGGCCTTTTATTTTTATTCTTTGGAGGGGGCTGCGTGGCCCCCTCCTCTGGCCATTTAAGGCCCCGGGACCCCATCCCCGGGGCCGGCCTTTCCATTTTTTTAAATTTTTTTAATTTTTCTTTTTGGGGAGGGGGCCGCGTGGCCCCCTCCTGGGCCACTACTTGCCCCGGGGACCCCATCCCCCGGGGCCTGGCCTCTCGTTGGGGACTGTGGGGGTCCCCAATCCCCCACAGTCTTGCCGGCTACCCGTGTCCTACGGGAGCCGGCATTGCTTACACATGGGGAGCAGCTGACATGCTGCTCCCCATGTGGAAAGCTATCGGCTTTGGATATTGGAAGAGAGAGCAGGTTTCCCAGCTCTCTCTTCCAATATCCAAAGCAGTTTATGCTATGGCGACGGGAGCCGCGAGGCTCCCGTCCTGCCATAGCAAACTACAGTGTCCCGGGGGTAGGCACCCCGGGACACTGCAGGAGCCGGCCCTGGGGGTGGTGGTCCCCAGGGCCATCAAGGGCTCCAGGAGGGGGCCGCGCGGCCCCCCTCCCTACATCAGCACAGCCCCGGGAGGTGGTGGTCCCTGGGCTTCGGGGTCCAAAACGGACCCCCATTTTAATTTGTTAGTGCCCGGGGAGGTGGCGGTCCCCGGGCGTGTGGGGGATGGAGCCCCCACACAGGTTGTTAAATTAATTTAAAAAAGCCCCGGGAGGTGGTGGTCCCCGGAGCTGCGGGAGGGCTTCGATTTTTTTTTTTCGGCAAGATTCGCGCACCCTGAGCGCATCCTGCCGATTTTTTTTTTTTAAATGCTTTTTTGCCCAGGGGTCCTTGTGGGACCCCCTGAGCAGGCCTAGGGGTTAGGGTGTTTCTACCCTGCCCCTTTGTGCGTTTTGCGCACTTGTTTCTTTTTTTCTCGGCGGGATACGCGCACCCTAAGCGCATCCCGCCGATTTAAAAAAAAAAAAAAACTTTTTCTGCCCAGGGGTCCTTGTGGGACCCCTGAGCAGACCTAGGGAGTCAGGGTGTTTCTACCCTGCCCCCTTTTGCGCTTTGCGCACTTGTTTCTGTCCCTCGGTTCTACCGAGGGACAAAATGGCTGCCAACACTTCTTGATTTGGAGTGTTGACAGCCAATTAGCATGCAGCTCGTGATCGGGAGGGTACGCGGATCCGACGCGCCCATAGATATATATGTGATTTTAATTGTGAATTTCTCAGGAACTACTGAACGGATTTACACCATTTTAGCAAAAGGCACCAGTCTGAACCAAGGGCTACCTCTTTGCCAAATTTGGGGTAATTCCGTTCAGCAGTTCGGGCTGTAGCTGCGACTAAAGGTTCCTATGGAAAAATGAATGGGGAAAACGCGTTTTGGGACCCCCTTTTTCTCGGCCCCCGCTTCACGTATCACCCGAGACTTTCAGGGTAGGAGCGGAGCGCCCCAACAAGTTGGAAACTTTCACGAAGATTCGTCAACCGGCGCCAATGTTATTTCAAATAGAATGTCGCGGATTTCCTATGGATAATAGGTTGTAACTATAACTATCTACTGGCGACCGTCAGTAGATAATATATATATATATATATATATATATATATATATATATATATATATATATATATATATATATATATATATATATATATATATATATATATATATATATATGCTCATACTGGCCCCTGACCCATCTAATATGAAAAAAAGCTCTGTTCCAAAAGCGTTCTTTTGGAAATAAATTATTAAAAACGTGTTTGTGTAAAATACAATTCCACTCTTAAGAGAAATTTAAATATGCTTCCTGCTTGGGCTATAGTTCAAGGCTTAGGACTTGCTTTATATGTGGCTTGTTCATTCAACATAAGCCACCCACGACTGCAGCAACAATCACACAAATAGTTATTTGTTGTTTGGTTGTTGCTCCAGTCACATACTTTAAAAGGAAAACATGCACATCTTTACATTATTCTGTACTTGTTACTTCCATCTGTGCTGACATTTCCCATTAATGACTGAAAAGCAGCATGTAGCTGCACTTTTGGTTTCACGTTTCCATAACCGTCTAACTTGGTTGTAAAAACAGTTTCACATTATTTGTGGACAGATGGAAAAAAAAAACAGAAAGAAAGAAAAGAGAATGGAGTGTCAACCAGCACGTGCCCACCTACCTCCTCAGTTCAGTTCTCATACTAGAGAGGAGGGGAAGGTGAAGACCTGTTTCTTTCCCTCCAAACATATCTGAATGTTTATCTCTGCCCGCCCTCCCTCTGACCCCTGGCAAACTGTGGTCAAATGTGTGCAGCTAAAGGAGACAAGCATTTGCAATGCAATCGGTCTCGCCTTTGGGACCTTAAAAGTATTTAGCCATGGAGCACATTATCCTGGGTGTTCTATCTATTGTTCTTATTTAGCCTTACACAATGCCCTGTAGGTGAAACACTATTGCTGCCAAGATTTCAGATTGCCATGTGTGACATTTTCATCATTTCACTGTAACTATGAGTGATATTTCAACGACTATGAGTGACACTTTCTCGTGAGCAAAATCAAGCAATGAAGGAGAGGTAAATCGTATAAATAAATTATCAGAAATTACACCCATTTGAGCATAGTTGCTAATGTTTCAGATCGCTTATGCGGGACATTTTCACAGATTCAGTAGATTTATGATCATTCAACGACTAAATGTGTGACATTTAGAGTGGCACTTTCTTGTGACCAAAATCAAACAATGAAGTCTATGGAAAGTCGAACTCGGCAGCAGGTGCTTTTAAAACGATTATTTAATTTCTAAATAATCAGCACTCTCCACCCCAACCTCAGCTCCAGTTAGTGGCTGAATTACATTGATGGAGCAAGGACTCACAAATTAGACTTGCTCGAATGCAATCTCCTCACAGTATTAAATTATTAATCTTATATTGTTATATTAACTTTGCATACACTACATGAATTAGCAAGGAAGCTTGCCTATGTGTTCTAACTAACAAGTAACGCTTGTCTTTTTCTAAAATAGCCGCTAAAGCGCTGGAACTTTACTGCGCATGTCTCAACCATATCACATGGTGTGACGTCTTTCTTTGCTTGGTGGGAAATTTCTGCTTCTGCGCAGTGTGCATTAAAATGGCTGCTTGATGTTTTCACATGCTTCAGCTTGCTCTTGCATTATTATTAAATTGTCGTTTCCTTAACGCTACTAATGCGGGATAGATTTATAAGTAAATAGGGATAGAGTAGAGAGAATGGGTATACAGTGAAACATATTATTTGTGATTTTAATATTCTCTTCTTTGACTTTTATTAGTTCGTAAACTTGGGCCTGGGGTTGGTGAACTGAAAACTCGAATGACGTTGGTTCCGCGCATGCTCTATGAAAGACTGCCCAGAGCGGAAAGGATGAAGTCAACCTGGACGTCGTCCAAGGCCACGACCTAATGGCCGATATTGATATATTCATGTGTTCCTGCCAAACTTGCAACTATGTATGTGGAAATTGAATAAACTTTGTCGTGAGACGGGTGGGAAATAAAGCCAATGTATTAAATTTAATGGGCGGTAGTTTAAAAACAAAGGTCTTCAGAAATGCGTACCAAATTAATATGGTGTGAGGATCAATCCCCTGTCCCTGTCCAATCAGAAGTAGTGGTCCCATATTTTTAGCAACATTAAGGGGAGGTACATGGGCGTAGAAGGGTATAATAGATAGTATTAGCAAATTAAAAAGGGCATTGCATTAGCATTAGGACGCTGACCGAGTGCATGCTGAACCGCTGTCCAGAGAGGTCCTGAGGAGGGGCGGCGGAGTCCATTAGAAGAAAGGCACGGGAGAATCGAGGAGAAGTCGAGTATCAGAGAGGGAACGACGCAGGCGTCGTTGTAGAGAGGTCACCGGTCCTGTCCTGATCCTGGAGGAGGTCTTTGCTCTTCATCCTTCCTGGGTCCTAATCTTTCCAACTCCTTGGCCAAGGGTTTGGTTCTCACATTTAGGTAAATATAAATGCAACCTTTAGTTGCGCTGCTGTCTCTATCTTCTCCTTTCTGAGGGACCGTCATTAATCAATAGTTATTTTCTCTACTTTATCCGTGATATGCGATTAAGTACCATGTGTTTCTGTAATTTACTCTGCTAAATCTTTAGATAAACATTTTAAAACTTCCTGACTCAGTGGTTATTTCAGGATTTTGTACTATAATGAATGTCACTCATTTTAAACTTCCCAATTAGCAAAGGATTCATTGGTAAGTCATTACTCTTCAATCGGAAGGTAATTGGTAGCAGGGATTTGATAAAGAGTAACAACTGATAAAACCCAGCGTAAGTATTAGCGTAGTATGATTGTATGGGCCCAAGTGAGTATCTATTGTATGAATGCTGTTTGCTAATATCGCGCTGGATCAGTTTTCTGGTAATCAGAGGATGGTTACTCTTTGTTAATTGGGTAATGAGAATTTTATTTTTATGAACTAACATCTGTGTATTCAAAGTTTGTTTTATGTTGTCCAGAATCCCCGGGAAAGAATAGCAGATGGTAAGTGGAAGCCATACTGCAGTGAGGTTATCTGTCAGGCAGAAATAGTACTGAAAAGTTAAGCAGGACTATCAGAACTGGTTAGGGAATATATACGTGTGAGTGATAGCAAAGGAGTACGCTGGTGAAAATTTGATGTTATATCACCTAGAAAGGGTAACATTGGAGAAGTAACAAGTACTTCTAGAGCTTGTGTGAAGAGTAAGCGGAAGGGTTTTACTCGTAGTGTATGTTTAGTAAACGGAAAGGTTTTACTAAGTGTGAGAGAAAACTATCTTTTCTATTTTAGAGAAACTGGCACGATAGCGAATGTTTTATGTTATTACTGAAATTTAATTAAAGATTTATAGAGAAAATAAAGTTTGCGTAAGGTTTTGTAAAGGGAGGGTCAGCTACCGGAGAGGGAGCTGACGTCACAAACGCCGCGCTGGGATTGGTTGAATCAGCGGGTGTGGAACGACTCTTGTAAAGGAGGGGTCAGTAGTCAGGAGCAGTACTGACGTCACAGGTGCCGCGCTGGGATTGGTTGAAACAGCGAGGGACAGAGAAGCGCAGATTGTAAAGGAGGGGTTGACAGACAAACGTCACCGAAAAGCCGCGTTAGGATTGGTTCAGAAATAAAAGTTAGCAGACACTTGATTGGTTGATATTTTAGAAGCTAAAATCTTAGTGGATAGAGATTGCATGTTAGAACGCGATCCGACTTTAACAGGAACTCGTCCGGATAGGAGATTCCTGGGTTTTGCAGAATATAATTTTATACATCGAGATTTGCCCAAGATGTACGGAGAAAAGAGAAAAATGTCCTTTCTGCAAAAGATTAAGAACTATTTTAAAAAGGATAAACCAATCAAAACTAGGGAAGGAATTATCATTCCACCAGCTAAAACACCCGCTTCATTCATGATGATGGAGAGAGGTTATCATACTTGTGTATGGATAGAGAATTGGATAGAATATACCAAAAATGATGGGATATTAGCATTTCCCAAGAATGGTACCTTTAATGGAAGAATTCTTCAAAATTTGAGATTGAGGATGAATGACCTAGAACCCAGACCTAGATTAACTCAATACGAAGCCTTAGAGGAATGGGAAACCGAGGCATTTGAGCGTGACCGATCCAGGAGTAATAGGGGTTATCGAGGATTTTTCCCCAGATATCAACATGAGTCTAGGGACGGTCAGATGAAACAATGGAGGAGGGCAATGCTTACAGAAGGCTTATATCCATTGTTAAAGGCAGAAGAAAAATTAGGAAGCAAATGCACAGAAAAGACAAAACATTTAATGAGAAATGGAGATTCCAAAGATGAATTTATAGAAGAAATATTAAGGAATCCCCCACCATATCAGGAAGTGACAAGTGGATGTACCCCAAATGCCCCATTGTTAAAAACTGCATTAGTACCGCAGGTAGTGCATGAATTTACTCCCAGTAGGATACTTCACGACAAAGAAAAAGAAGCCCTAGAAAAGACAAGAGCAGAATTAATACAGAAGATAACACAGATAAAGGTGCATCCTGATTCTTTGACCATACCTGTAACAATTGGTCCAGTAGTTCCATTATATGGTAGCCAGGGAAACTGTCCTCCATCGTTAGTTATGCCTACTCCTGTGAATATTCCAAAACCTGAAGCAACAGTAATGGTTGAGGATCATTTTAGTGATTGTGAATCTACGATATCATTAATGGATTTACCAATTCGGGATTCTGTCAATAGTAATCCCAGAAGAACTACACCTGGGTGCTCAAAAGAGGTAAACTTGATAACTTCATCAGGAGCAAAAGTGTCACTGTAGTTAGTCCAGAAGACTTAGAAAGGTGGGCACAAGGATCAGATCAGCAGTGTATACCTCCAAAAATTCTGGATATTTATAAATTAAAAGTCGAATTAGAAGAAATAATAGCAGGAAATGTGGGGCTAGATTGCCTAAATGCTTACAATGAAGAATAATTATTGTTCATATGCAGAAGTATCACCAGAAATGTAAAAATATTTCATGAAAAATTATCAGATTTGGCTCTGCAGATGGGAATTGAAATAGGGAGATCAAAGGTGTTGCAGAAACCCTATAGAGCAGATTTCTCAGACAAAGATTTAGAAAATATGAACGCTTCTGGAAGAAAGTTACAAGTAAAAGAGTTAATGACAGTCTTGCAAAAATGGGGAGACCTAGATAAATGGAGAGTTCGATGGGCAAAGAAAAAGGAAGAGGCACGATCCAGTAGAACAGCCTCTGAATATGTGATGAAAGAAACAGGGAAGACAGATCAAATATACCTGATGCGAGAAGTTCCCGGAGGGGGCTATGTACATGTCCCATGGAGTAGACAGGATATTTTGTCATTTACGAACGATTTTCCAAAATTGAGAGAAAAACCAATTGAATGGTACAAGCAGGTTGAGAGGTTTGTGAAGGTGTCAAAGGTATTGTTGAAAGATTTAGATGGTCTGTTTGACATAGTGGTACCTGCCGATTTGTGGACAGATTGTAAAATCACAGTTGATTGGCCTAGTGATGAGTATCCTAGGGATCCAAAGACAGGTGCCCCGTCAAATGATGTAATGAAAAAGTATCAGCAGGTGATAACTTACCTGAAAGGCAAAATACCACCGAAAGAAACAGATTGGGTGAAAATAGACCGAACCACCCAAGAAGCTAGTGAATCGGTACATGCCTATTATGAGCGTTTATTGCAGGTATTCAAGCAATATAGTGGATTTGAGGACATTGGAGACAAAAACATGAGTCAGTTTGTGTATCGATTTGTTTATGGTCTGAAGCCAGAAATTTGTCAGATGAATAAACAGCACATGTTGTGTTGGCAGGGGAAACCCATAGATGAGATTCTGAAATATGCGAAATATTGTGGAGACGACATTGAGGATAGACACAAGAAATTGCAGGAAAAAGTGATGTGGGCACAAGTGAAAATGGCTGAGAAACAGGGAATTAATTTGGAAAATCCAAGTGAAAATCAAGGAAAGGATTCTGGAACGAATGGCGATACTGGGAATGGTGGAAAAGTGAGAGGACGAATGAGTAGAGAAGAAGCTAAAAAGAAATTTCCTTGTCATGGATGCGGAAAATTGGGGCATTGGAAGGATGAATGTAAGAAGATTCGGAATAATAATGGCCCAAATCAAAATTTAAATCCACAGACGCAGAATGACTCACAGCAGGGTGTAAACCCTCAGAGTCAGTTGCCACCTGCACCAATTCAGGGTAATGTAAGCAGAGCAAAACACGGTACAGACGTCGAATATCAAGGAGGAAGTGGTAAGAATGATTATGTAACATCACAGTTTCTTTTACAGGACGATTTCTGTCAATACAGTTCATGACGGTGCCTGGTAGAGGGGAAGAAGGAGTGCGTACTTGGCGCATCCTTATCGGTAGATCAGTCAGGTCCATATGTTGAAGGGAGTGTAAAAGGTAATGATATTACTTTTCTTTTGGACACTGGTGCTACCCGGTCTACTGTGAGAACAGCAGACATTCCAGACCTTCCTCTCTCTGGAGAAGCTATCCAAGTAGTGGGAGTAGCTAATAGAAAGATTAGAACACCGCTTACAGAACCAACGGAAGCTAAAATTGGAAACTTTAGAGAAATGCATCAATTTGTAGTATGTGATTCCAGTCCAGTAAATTTATTTGGCAGGGATTTGCTTTGTAAGATGAACTGTACAATTTTCTGCACACCGGAGTGGTGTGGCAGTTCAGACCCCAGATGAAGATCATGTATATAAGTTTATGATTGCAAAACAAGGTACAGAGGTAGATGAGATGTTTTCATTAATAACAAAAGATGAGCTGCCAGAAGAATTAAAAACTACAGTAAACCCCATAGTATGGGATTTCACAGGAAAGGAAGTAGGACTTATGGCCAAAATAGACCCAGTTAAAATTACTGTAAAAGAAGGTGCGATTTTCCCAAATACCAGACAGTACAAAATGAGTGCAGAAGTAAAGATAGGAGTCATTGAAGAAATAAATCGAATGGTAGAACAAAACATACTAAGAGAAGTGATGAGTAGTCCATGTAATTCACCAATAATGGGTTTAAAGAAACCTAGCGGAAAATATAGGATTGTTCAGGACCTGCGCAAAATAAATAAGATCGTGGAACCTTGTTGTCCTATAGTGTCAAATCCTGCAGTAATCCTATATCAAATACCTTGGAGTGCAGGATGGTTCACAGTGATTGATTTATGTCAAGCGTTCTTTTCAATACCATTGCACCCAGACAGCCAGTATCTATTTTCATTTAAATTTGAGAACAAAGTCTATGTATGGAATCGTGTTCCTCAGGGGTACACGGAAAGTCCTTCTATTTTTAATCAATTATTGAAAAAGTGCCTAGAGAAGCTAGTGATGCCAGGAAGCTCAGTTTTAGTCCAATATATCGACGACTTACTGGTGGCATCAAACACCAGAGAGGACTGTGTTGTTGATTCCATAGCACTATTGAATCATTTGGCTGAGGAAGGACATAAAGTCTCACCAGAAAAGTTGCAGTTCTGTACAACAGCAGTAAAGTACCTAGGACACCAAATTGAGAGGGGCAGAAGGAGAATAACATCGGAAAGAGTACAGTTGATTAAGAAAATGCAAATGCCTGTAACCCAAAGAGAAGTGAGAATGTTCCTAGGAATAGTAGGTTACTGTCGACAATGGATACTAGGATTTTCCTTGTTAGCGAAGCCCCTAATTCAAATGACAAGAAAGAAAGCAAAAGACCCAGTTGAATGGGATGATGAGAGTGTAGGAGCTTTTGTAAAATTGAGAAATGCGTTGTGCTCAGCACCGGCCCTAGGCATGCCTGACTATAAGAGAAGCTTCGCATTGTTCTGTCATGAGAGAGAAAACTGTGCACTTTCAGTCCTAACACAGAGACATGGTTTGGACAGACGTCCTATAGCATATTTTTCTGCTACATTGGATCCAGTGGCAGCCGCATTGCCAGGCTGCTTAAAAGCAGTAGCGGCTACCTGTCTAAGCATTGAACAAAGTGAGTCAATTGTAATGGGACACCCTGTAAAAGTGTTTGTTTCACATGCGGTTGTGATTTTGCTGACAAGAACTCGAACTCAGCATCTTACTCCTAGTCGGCTGACTAAATATGAGAGAATAATAATGGGTGCTGAAAATGTGAACATAGTGAGGTGTACCATAGTAAATCCCGCTACCTTACTACCAGACCCATATCATGAGGAAATTAAAAATGATGAAGAAGAAGAACATGATTGTTTACAAGTCACAGAGTTATGCACGAAACCACGTCCGGACATTGAAGAACAGCCCCTTAGAAAGCCAGACAGGGAGCTGTTTGTTGATGGTTCATGCCAGAGGCATGAAGATGGTAAACTGACTGCAGCATATGCAGTATGTGAATTAACTAGAATAGTTGAAGCATCCTATTTACCAGGAGTAAAATCTGCACAAGTAGCTGAATTGATTGCTTTGATAAAGGCTTGCAAAATTGGGAGGAATCAAAAAGTAACTATATTCACAGATAGTCAATATGGTTACGGGATTGTGCATGATTTTGGCCAACTATGGTTGCAGAGGGATTTCATGACTTCTTCAGAATCCCCCATTAAAAATGGAAAATTTGTAAGGGAATTGCTGGATTCAATACAATCACCAAAAGAATTGGCTGTGGTGAAATGTGCCGCACATCAGTCAGGAGATGACTGGGTGGTAGTCGGCAACAAATATGCAGATCTTGTGGCTCAACATTGTGCCAAGAATAGATTGTCAGTCAATAAAAGGGTGGAAAGAATGGGAATCAGTTGCCAACTTATGCTGTATATACCACCTGAAACATGGAATGAGGTTAGAAGATTACAAGATGGTGCTGATGAAAGTGAGAAGAAAACATGGATCAAAGTGGGTTGTTCCCAAAGGGGAGATGATGAAGTGTGGATTTGTGCTGATGGCAGACCAGTCATACCTGACTGTCTACTCTCTCAAATGGCCAGGATGTATCATGGAGACACACACATAGGGAGAGATGCAATGATTAGGCTTTTCAGACAGAACTGGTACAATCCCAGGTTCAGGGCTGTAGCAGAGAGCCTTTGCCAGAGATGTTTGACTTGCCAGATGCATAATCCAGGACGAAAAACAATAATTGGGTTTGGGAAAATTGGAAAAGCAGAAGGGCCATTTATAAGACTACAGTTCGACTTTATACAGTTACCACCATGCAGAGGGTTGAAATATGTGCTAGTCATAGTATGTCTGTTTTCAAAGTGGGTGGAGGCTTACCCTACCAGGAGGAGTGACAGCATTACAGTCGCAAAGCTGTTACTACGAGAACTCATTCCTAGGTTTGGTTTCCCAGTAACTTTGGAATCAGATAGAGGAAAACATTTTAACAGTGAAGTGATTCAAATAATCTGTGAAGCATTCCAAATTGAACAAAAATTGCACTGTGCATATCGCCCAGAGGCTTCTGGAGTGGCTGAACAATTGAATGGCACTATCAAATCCAGACTGGGAAAAATGTGTGCATCAACATCATTGGAGTGGCCGGATGCATTGCCACTCGTCTTAATGGGACTCAGAAGCATTCCTGATAGAAATACAGGATTGAGCCCACACGAGATAATGATGGGAAGAGCAATGAGACAAGCACATGTTCCTATAAACAAACTGCTGAATATATCTGATGATATGGTTCTGGATTATTGCAAAGGATTGGCTGACCTAGTGCGTTCTGTCTCTCATCAGTTCGGAGAAGACGCAGTTTCGAGGCAGCCTGAACAAGAACATGATTTAAATCCTGGTGACTGGGTGGTAGTGAAGAATCACACCAGAGAGACGTGTCTATCACCTAGATGGGGAAAACCTTGTCAAGTCATACTGACTACCAATAAAGCAGTGAAGTGTGCAGGCTTTCCTAATTGGATTCATGTAAGCCACACCAAAAGAGTACCAGATCCTGAAGAAGAAAATCCTCAGTCAGCATCAATCACTGAGGAAGCTGAAGGTTGCCCAGCTGAAGAATCTCAGGCTCGAGATTCGAGAGAAGCTGCAGAAGAACAACCGAGCACAAGTCAGGACTGGATACCAGTAGTAGAAATTCCTGAAGTTTACTACAGAACAAGAAGTCAAGCAAAATTGGAAGAAATTGAAGAAGATCAGATAGGTGAAGAAGAAGCAGCTCAGGGAAAAGAAGAACATACAATAAAAGAACCTGAGCAGGACCAGATAGGGAAAGGAAACTGGGCTCAAAATAACGAAGAACCAACAAGTTTTGAGCAGGGAAAGACAGGTTTAGAAGAATCCGGTCAGGCTGCAGAAGTACAAAGTGCAATAAGCCCTGATCAGAACCAGTTAGATCCAGAAAATCACACAGAAGAAAAAGATCTCGAGAAACATGAGCATGAAGAATTAAACAAAGAACAAGGTCAATTATTGGAAACTCATGGAGGAGCTGCAGAAGAAAAACAAATAAGGCCTGGAAAAGAACAAGAAAGAAAAACAGTAATTACAGAAAACGAAAAGGTGTCAAACAGTGAAAATAAAGAGATTACTGAAGAAAAGAAAGAAACAGTGCAAACCAAGAAAACAAGAAAAGGTGATCATTGGCCTAGTGTCATTAAAAGAGTAAAATACCACATAACAACCAGAAGTGAAGATCCAGATCAAGTAAATGAAGTAACAAGTCAAACCGAACAAGAAAACAGAACTAAGAAAAGAAGAAGCAAGAGACTGAAACTTGTAAATAACAAATTCAAGGGTCCTGATTGGACTTACATTATTCTTGAAGATTACGAGAGCTCAGAGTCAAGTGAAAGTGGTGACGAAGGAACAAGTGCAGAACTGACGTACGAGAAAGAAACAAGACCACCTTGACTACGCAAAGGAGTCATATAAAGAAAAACGAAAAATAGATAAGAAGAGCAATCTTCCTTGTCGAAATGTCTGATGATAGAGTTGCTGGAAGACCAAAACAGAGATGTTGTAGAAGATGCTGTGCAATATGCATATGTAGTCTAGTAATGGTGCTTATAGTATGGTTAGTTCTGATCGTAGCAGTCCCTTACCTTATGATAATGGATAAAAAGATTAACAACGAAACTAAAGGAAAGACAGCACACATGAAGGGAAATAGAGTAGAACTAATGGCAGAAAATGAACCAGAATTTCATCATGAAATAACTGATAACGACACTAGTTTAAATGTTTTCACAAAGTTATTATTTCAGTATGTAGATACCATGGAAGTTAGTAATTGTTATGTCTGTATGAAGTTACCTGAATCAGTAGCAGAAGGATTAACATATCATCACTTACCATTGACATATGGCATATCATGTAGTATATTAGCTAGTTTATTTTATAGAACAGGGAGACTTCAATATTATTATTCAAACATAGATGTGATATTTTCTGAGGTTCCGATTCGAAAGAGTATGAACCCAGTGCTTAGTAGTCAAGACGCACAGTTTATGGGAGAATTTTTCTTAACAATGAAATCGATAGACATAACACATGCACATAGACACAATTTAACATGTTCTTTACACGAAGAAGAAAAGATCTTTTTGAATTTAGTAGAAGATAGAAGACAAGATTTTCAAAGGAAAGCTTCTGAGCATAAGGCTCATTTGCCACCTTGGGCTGAGAAAGAAGGGAGTTACACACCTGGCAAGGCTCAAGCTGCTATGGCTCTGGATTTTGTAAAGACGGGAAAAATTTGTCTACATAGATTAAGGACTGATTATAACAATGTTTTCATTGGTACCAGTGAATGTGAACACAATTTCTTAATTCTTGGAGGTTGGGGAATCAAAGGAGGAACAGATTCAGTTTTTCCTGGAATCTATTATGTATGCGGGAATAAGGCTTATTTTAGGCTTCCTGCACGGTGGTATGGAAGTTGTTATTTTGGAATAGTATTTCCAAAGATATACCACGTGAAAAGAAACACTGGGAGCAATGAAAACAATGGCGAATTAATACGTAGTAAAAGAGCTAGTTTTTCTGAAATTGTAGGTGATATATTTGGTGCATTGATACCTTCGGTGGGAATAATTCTGAACTCAAAGAAAATATGTAAATTGTCTACAGTGGTTGATCGTTTATCAACTGACACTGCTGGAGGATTTCTAATGATTAATGCGGAGATGGTTGCGATTAGATCTATGGTAATGCAAAATCGACTTGCTCTTGATATTTTATTGGCAAAAGAGGGCGGAGTCTGTAAATTACTGAAGACGAAACATTGTTGCACTTACATTCCTGATAAAAGTGCAGAAATTGGAACGTATATACAGAATATAACTAAACTTAAAAAGGAACTTAAACCACTGGAAGTTGATAGTGTATGGGAAAGATTGACAAGTAGTATTGCGTCAATTGGTACCTGGTTTTGTAATGTAGGAAAAGGGCTTATAGGTCAAATACTAGTTCCATTAGCAGGAATAGCAATAATAGTACTGATGTTAATAATATGGTGCAAATGTTGTAGAAAGAATGAATCGTATAGTGTGACAGGAAGAGGAAAGAAGAGAAAAATTGATGAAATTGAACTTGAGGATGTGTGAAGTGAATTATACAAGAAATTGAAAGGGGATGTTAAAAATAGAAAATGTAAAAATGAGAATGAGACAATTTGCTAGAAGTTGGCACCTGATTGAGGGTAGTATTTTGATGGCTCTTAAACGCCATCAGAGAGGGGATTGATGGAGCAAGGACTCACAAATGAGACTTGCTCAAATGCAATCTCCTCACAGTATTAAATTATTAATCTTGTATCGTTATATTAACTTTGCATACACTACATGAATTAGCAAGGAAGCTTGCCTATGTGTTCTAACTAACAAGTAACGCTTGTCTTTTTCTAAAATGGCCGCTAAAGCGCGGGAACTTTACTGCGCATGTCTCAACCATATCACATGGTGTGACGTCTTTCTTTGCTTGGTGGGAAATTTCTGCTTCTGCGCAGTGTGCATTAAAATGGCTGCTTGATGTTTTCACATGCTTCAGCTTGCTCTTGCATTATTATTAAATTGTCGTTTCCTTAACGCTACTAATGCGGGATAGATTTATAAGTAAATAGGGATAGAGTAGAGAGAATGGGTATACAGTGAAACATATTATTTGTGATTTTAATATTCTCTTCTTTGACTTTTATTAGTTTGTAAACTTGGGTCTGGGGTTGGTGAACTGAAAACTCGAATGACGTTGGTTCCGCGCATGCTCTATGAAAGACTGCCCAGAGCGGAAAGGATGAAGTCAACCTGGACGTCGTCCAAGGCCACGACCTAATGGCCGATATTGATATATTCATGTGTTCCTGCCAAACTTGCAACTATGTATATGGAAATT
The DNA here is from genome assembly GCA_963921515.1 of Calotriton arnoldi. Lineage (NCBI taxonomy): Eukaryota > Metazoa > Chordata > Amphibia > Caudata > Salamandridae > Calotriton > Calotriton arnoldi. Next base: position 149,088 of record CAWUFW010008121.1, read on the forward strand.
GAATAAACTTTGTTGTGAGACGGGTGGGAAATAAAGCCAATGTATTAAATTTAATGGGCAGTAGTTTAAAAACAAAGGTCTTCAGAAATGCGTACCAAATTAATATGGTGTGAGGATCAACCCCCTGTCCAATCAGAAGTAGTGGTCCCATATTTTTAGCAACATTAAGGGGAGGTACATGGGCGTAGAAGGGTATAATAGATATAGTATTAGCAAATTAGAAAAGGGCATTGCATTAGCATTAGGACGCTGACCGAGTGCATGCTGAACCACTGTCCAGAGAGGTCCTGAGGAGGGGGCGGCGGAGTCCATTAGAAGAAAGGCACGGGAGAATCGAGGAGAAGTCGAGTATCAGAGAGGGGAACGACGCAGGCGTCGTTGTAGAGAGGTCACCGGTCCTGTCCTGATCCTGGAGGAGGTCTTTGCTCTTCATCCTTCCTGGGTCCTAATCTTTCCAACTCCTTGGCCAAGGGTTTGGTTCTCACATTTAGGTAAATATAAATGCAACCTTTAGTTGCGCTGCTGTCTCTATCTTCTCCTTTCTGAGGGACCGTCATTAATCAATAGTTATTTTCTCTACTTTATCCGTGATATGCGATTAAGTACCATGTGTTTCTGTAATTTACTCTGCTAAATCTTTAGATAAACATTTTAAAACTTCCTGACTCAGTGGTTATTTCAGGATTTTGTACTATAATGAATGTCACTCATTTTAAACTTCCCAATTAGCAAAGGATTCATTGGTAAGTCATTACTCTTCAATCGGAAGGTAATTGGTAGCAGGGATTTGATAAAGAGTAACAACTGATAAAACCCAGCGTAAGTATTAGCGTAGTATGAATGTATGGGCCCAAGCGAGTATCTAGTGTATGAATGCTGTTTGCTAATATCGCGCTAGATCAACATGTAACAAAGGGATCTCTGTGACAAAAGCAGCAACCTACTGAGCTATCCGCATACAATACAGTTCAATACAATACAATATACTGGTAGACTTTCTTTACAGTAGGCATACTAACCCTCTGCGCTACTTAATGGTGAGAGTGAAAACTGCCAGTAGACAAAACTCTGATCTCTCTCCAGCGTGAACATCAATCACCTGATTTATGTGTGACTTAGCAAGTCTCACTGTGCTGGAAAAATAAAGGCTGCTGCTTAGTATCAACTGCCTCTGTCAAGCATGAATATTAAAGCCTTTGCACTAATAAATCAGCACAACTGCGTTTAGTTAGACAAAACTTTCACCTTAGAGGGCCCTGGCTTTACAGCACAGACAGACAACTTTAGTGTGCCCATTTGCATGGCGCTATGCCGTGTTGGAGCCCCTCCCCATTCTCGCAACGAACATTTCAAATGTTGGCAGCACCAGATTATTAAATTAATATCTGATTTACCCGAGTCTCTTGATAGAATGGACCACTGAGAGGAGCTACTGGTGTGGCACTTCGGAAATCGCTAGCCTGTCATTTCTTCAGAGTCAGACAGTGAGCCATGCTGCAGTGCCTCAGCCTGTGCTGCCTGTTCTCACTATGAGACTCACGCTGGTGTGGTGAGTCCAGGGCATAAGTTGGGCTCTGCCTGGGCAGGGCACAGCAACAGCACATGTTAAGGTTAAGAGAAAGTGAGCATGTGGTCGAATTCTCGAACACCGGCTTCCTCCTTTAATTTTGGGCTATGCTTCTGGGGAATTCCTTGGTGCCGTTGGGACCGGCTGGCACAGCATGCATCGTACAACAAACACAGACTTCCGCTCCGAGGCTCGTAAATGTAAATAGTAAGCAGTGGGCGGAAGCCATTTTAGGCAACCTGCTGTGTTTGCGTCCTGCCTGCTTGCGGTGGTGGGAAGAGATGGAAGAGGCTGCGTGCGCCATGCTGAAATAAAGGTGTGCATGCTGTCAGTAAGCACGTCGCTGTAGTCACGCTGCTCTGAGGCGCATGGGCGCATAATTAAAAAGGCTTGCACGTAAACACGGTCTTAAGAAGCACAAACCGTAAGGTTCTTGGAAATACAGTCCAACATTTTATTCACTCTATGTCCTTTACAGTACTCACAGGCTGCAATGGTGAATGAGCAGGGTGGGGAGGAGAATAAACTGACACTGTGGAAACCGTCTTTTCTTAATTGATACCAAATGTCTAAATTTTCAGGCCCTCGCAAAGTTGACATAAAATCACCAGACCAATGCCACATCATATTTAGACAAAACCCTGTTACGTGCTAGATATTGCAATCATTTCTATGGAAAAGTACTAAGGCTAATACATTTCATTAGAATGGAAAGTCACAGAGTTTGTCACATACTCAAGACACATGGGTAGCAACAGGTCACACCACCTCAGACCATGCAGACCATTCAGGTATCACGCAGTATTCGTATCTTCTGATTGGCAAAGTATTCTATACTTGTGTAACTTGCTGAGACTAGGCTACTGAAGTGTCATAATCCTGTACTTTTACTGAATATATTGCATGAATAGTGACTATTTTCCTTCTGTGGTTTGTACCAATAAAAGCTCAGAAACGTCACTTCTTCGGACACTCAGCGGCTATGCTGACTATTTATTTATTTATGAGTTTTATAGAGCGCGAACTTGACCCGTTAGGGTATCAGAGCGCTTTACAGGAAAACATAGCCGTGTACAAATTAGGCATAGCATTATCCAGTTGCGGATTGAATGAGAGAGGGTAAGGTGCAGGGTACACAGGGAGATAGGGCATGTATTTACAGATTAAATATCCAAATACTCAGGAACGAGGTAACATTTTTACAGATTAAATATCCAAATACTCAGGAGCGAGGTAACATTTTTACAGATTACGTTAACCAATGTTCGCAACAAGGCCCCCAGTTTCTGATGGGGTGAGCTCGATAATCCGAAGGGAGGCAATAGATGGCCATAGATCAGGGCTGTAGTAGTTGTAGAGGCAAAGTTTAAACGAGAAATTTACCCATAAGGAATGTTTTGGCATCCTTTTTGAAGCGAGTCAGAGAGGGGATTCTTCTGATGTCCGGTGGGAGAGAGTTCCATATTCTTGGAGCAGCCCCGGAGAAAGCCCGGTTGTAAGGTTTTTTTTTCCGAAAGCGTGCAGGTTGGAGCAAGAGGTCTCTGGCAGATCGTGAGTTTCTGATTCCACCGGAGATCACAAGTTTCTGCCTCAAATATGCAGGAGAGTTAGAATATAAGGCTTTGTGCGTGATGCATGCTATTTTGAGCTGTATTCTTGCCTCCAGGGGAAGCCAGTTGAGAGCTTTCAAGTGTGGGGAAATATGGTCGTATTTCCTCGAGTCGGTGAGTAGTCTGGCGGCCGCGTTGAGGCAGGCTTTTAGAGGTGCCAGGGAGATCTTGGGTAGGCCCGAGAGGGTAGAGCAGCCATATTCCAGTCTAGAGATGACAAGTGCTTGGACTGTCATTTTTAGGTCGGGAGCATCGAGGAAGGGTTTCAGTTTCCTAAGGTAGCTCAGGTGGAATCTGGCTGATTTGGCCATTGAATTTATGAAGTCCCGCATGTTCAGGTTGCTATCGAGGGTGATTCCCAGAGATTTGGCCGAGTCTACGATGGTTGGTGAGCAATTCAAGGCTGTAATAGCCTTAATCCATGAATGAATCTCAAGGTTGGTATTGGGCGGGGCGATCAGGAGAAATTCAGTCTTCTTTGCGTTGAGTTTGAGTTGATTGGATGCGAGCCAATGGACAGTGAGTTTCAGGGCTTCGTTTAGGGAGAGGATCTCTGCGAGAGATGAGGTTTTGATGTAGATCTGAGTGTCATCAGCGTACATGTGATAGGAGATATTGGCAGTGCGTAGTACTTCGGTAAGCGGTTCCAGGTAAAGATTGAAGAGGGTGGGGGACAGTATTGATCCTTGAGGGACTCCAACCGTGACCGGGGATGGTGCAGATAGGTTGCTGTTGACAAGGAATCTCTGTGATCTGTTTTTGAGGAAGGACCTGAACCATTCTAGAACGGTGCCATCCAAACCCATCCTAAATTTGAGGCGTTCGAGTAGTTTTTCATGGTTGACCGTGTCGAAGGCCGAGGATAGGTCTAGGAGGATTATGAGACAGGCCTTGCCCAGGTCAAGGGCCTGGAGAGCATCATCAACGATGTGGAGCATAGTGGTTTCGGTGCTGTGTCCTGGTCTAAATCCGGATTGGAAGTCATCGAGCAGGTGGAAGTTGTTGATGTGTTGACTTAGTTGCTGCTGCACACATTTCTCCATCACTTTGGCTAAGAGGGGGATGTTGGAGATGGGTCTGAAATTGTCAGGGGAGGCTGGATCCAGCGACAGCTTTTTCAGAATGGGGAGGACTTGGCCGGCTTTTAGAGAGTCGGGCACCATTCCCTGCCGGAGAGAGGCGTTAATTATTGTAGTCCAGCTAGGAATAATGGATTGAGCGACGGTAGCTAGGCAGTTGGAAGGGAGCGGGTCATTAAAATGGTTGTTAGGCTTTAGGGAGGATAGGATTTTGGACACTGAGTCGTCATCATAGAGTTTGAAGTCAGTCCAGTGAGCATTGTTTTTGGGTGGAACCAGTGGGGGCGATGTGGCTGGAGGAGGCGGGTCAAGAGGTGTTTGAGGATAAGTGGTGGAGTTGAGTTCGCTTCCAAGGGCTGAGATTTTGTCTGCGAAGAAGGAGGAGAATTCCTCTGAGGATATAAGAGACTTGGGGTTTTCTTTTGAAGTTTTGGCCAGTATATTAGATTGGTGTTTGACCAGTTCGAAGAGCTTTTGGGGCCTGTTCTTGGCCTTCTCTAGTGCAGTTCGGAAGAATTCTTTTTAGACTTGAGTATGTTCCTGTTGTAGGCGTTTCTGGCCTGGCGGAGGAGTTTTAGGTGTGCGGCAGAGGGGTGCTGCCTCCAGGATCGTTCAGCTTGTCGGAGGACTCTCCTCTCGTTGTTAAGGGATCCCGTGAACCAGGGGTTTCTGTCTTTGATTTGGGTTCTTTTCAGCTTTAGTGGGGCTAGATCATCCAGGATGTTCGAGATAGTCGCCGAGTAGTGATCGTTAAGACCGCTGACTGTTGTGATATGCGAAGGGGGGAGGTCGGATTTGCAGCGAGCCTCGAGTTCCCTGCGGTCTAGGTTCTTAGTGTCTCTGATCCAGCGTTTAGGAATCACTGGTTGCGGTGCCCTTGTTTTGAGGGTGCCCGGTAGGAGGAAGGTGATGGCGTGGTGGTCAGACCAGTCGCATGGGTCTATAGAGATAAGCTTGACTGTTGATTCTTTGGAAATAATCCAGTCAAGAGTGGCCCCTTTTGAGTGAGTTGGAAGTGAGCAGGCTTGGATCAGGGCTTGATCGGCCAGAAGGTCCTTGATGGCGTTGACATGTGAATCCTTTGGATCGTTCCAGTGCAAGTTAAAGTCACCAAGGAAAATATCTTTGATATTGTTGGAACTCTTAGCTGTGATGATTTCCATGAGGTGGTCGGTGAAAGAGTCGTTCATGCCTGGGGGGTGGTAAAAGATGTGCAGGTTGCACAGTAGGGTGGAGTTGCTGTGAATAGCGAGGGAAAGGTATTCACAGGATTCAGTGGTGTCCGCCAGAAGTTCCGTGATCAGAAGGTTAGAGCGGTAGATGCAGGCGATGCCTCCTCCTTTCTTGTTAGATTGTCTGTCTAGCCTTGCGATGTTGTAGTTAGGAGGGACTAGGATGTCCAGGTGTGGAGATGAGGATTCGTTGAGCCATGATTCTGTAAGGATCGCTAAGTCGAAATTTTTGAAAAGGATGAGATCAGCAATATCCGCGGCGTGTTTAGCTGCCGATCGGCAGTTAATTAAAAGGGCAGATAGAGAGGATTTGGAAGGAGGTTCGGGGGTCTGGGCGGATAGGTGAACAGGCGCTAGATTGCTCTTGACCATAAATCTGTTGCGGAGGGTAGCTGGTCTGTTGGGGTTGATAGTGACCGTGCAGATGGCGTGTTCTGCCTTAGCATCTAAAGGATGAGGGATAGCTGGGGTAGAGTTGTAGTCTCGGAGGATGGCGAGGATTTCCATTTCAGTGAGATCTAGTGGACTTGGGATGGCAGAGGTAGAGTTGTAGGATAGGACAAGAGCATGGGTTTCTTCCTCTGAGAGGTGGCATGGATGTTTGCGGGGGCGAAGATGTCTCAAGGATAGCGGAAGAGGTTGTTTAGAGAGCTCAGTCAAATGTGGGGGGATGGCGTTTGGCAAGGGCATAAGGTTGGCGAGGGAGAGTTCAGCGAGGTGGAGGAGGTTCATTAGCTCCAGGATGGAGATATGAATGCTCTGGGTTAGTTTGGCAGCTCTGGCGTGCAGAGAATCGATGTCCCTATGAGAAGGCGGTGTTAGAGGGCAAGGGGGCAGTGGTTCGGGAGCAGTTCTGACAGTGAGAATAGGTGATAGGGGGAGGGATTAGTATGGCCTGTGTTGTAAGCCATAGGATCTATGTTGGAACCCCTTTGCGTGTTGGATTGAGGGCAGGAAGGGCAGGTGGGACTTGTATCGTAAGTCTTTGGGGGCATACTGGTGACATAGTCTACTTGGGGAGCTAGTGGAGCGGGGACCAAAGGTCTAGGGGTGATTCTGTTAGCGAGGCCGGGAGACGTACTGGAGTGGTTCGGGTGGTCAGAGATGGGAGAACTAAGGGGGTTTGTGAGTGGCTGGCCATGCTGGATGGGCTGGTTGGGGACTCAACGGTGCGGGAAAAGTAAGCGCGACCTGTATCGTAGTTCCTTGGGGGCGTATCGGTGACATGGTGTACTTGGGGAGCTGGTAGGGAGGGGACCAGAGGTCTAGAGGTGATTTTGTTGACAAGACCGGGAGACGTGCTGGAGTGGTAAGGGTAGCCGGAGTTGGAAGATCTTAGAAGGGTTTGTGGGTGGCTAGCCACATTGGATGCGCTGGATGGGCTGGACGAGGGCTCAGCAGGGCGGGAGTTAATTACCCTGCCAGTGTCGTGCACGTGTTTTCTGAGGAGGGTAAAAAGGTCTGCAAATTTATTTAAGTTTTTGGATGAGGCTTGGATCATAACGATGCCGTTTTTATAGAGGGTGATGGTGAGGTCAGCTTGCAGGGTTGAGGAGGGTACTATGGTTAGCTTAGTACCGTACGGGATGTTCTGAGTAGCACGTACATTGAAATGGTGAGCAAAGGTTCTGCGCCAGGCAGAGGTTCTTCTAGAATAGAAGATGAGGTCATTAATGACCACGCCGTTGTCTGCGCTGTAACGCAGGTCAGAGATCAGTGTCTCAGGGTGTCTTTTCAGGGTGGAGTGTTTGAAGGATTTTATGGCGGTTTTGGAGAGGTTAGGGGGGTAGACCAGAGTGTGGGAGTTTTCCCCCGTTGCGGACAGGCCAGTCCTTGCCATGCTGGCTCGGGTCGGCTGCTCGGGCACCAGTAGGGACAGAGATGCAGCAAGGTGGGCCTATCCACCGTGCGGGTGCCAGAGATGTGCTGTGACAGTTCTACAGGGGAGCACACTATTAGTGTAGGAGCCTTGTTGGCAGCTGACGAGGATGCAGGTAGGTGGTTGGCCGCTCTTGAGAGATAGCTAGTGAGGGTGAGTATAATCACGATGTAATAGGAGCTCAGTCATTTCATGGTCAGGCAATGGACGGTGATTGGAGTGTCTTCAACTGTTGCCATTTTAGGGTCAGGCAAAGAGCAGTCTGCCAGTGAAATGGTTACTGTGTAGATACCGGCAGTAGATCGCAACTCTGAGCAGTAAGGAGTTTACGTAGCGCTAACTGCTCGTCTTCAATGATGTTCCTATGACCAGTCAGGGGCGAGCAATGTTCCTCGAGTTTGCCGAGGGGCCGCCATTTTAGGTCCAGGCAGCCGTAGGACCCAGCACGTATATATATTTAATAGGACTAACCTGGCGCCGTCGTGTTACCACTTTCCAGAGGTGGACTCCTAGGGGTGGGGAGGCAGGGCTCACCAGACAACCTCGCGTGGGTTGAAGGGTTGGCGAGTTTGCTGATGGGCCGCCATTTTAGGTCCAGGCAGCTGTCGGTCCCTGCATTTTAATATTAGATAGGAGGATTAGCCTGGCGCTAATTAACCGAGGTGGACTCATAGAGGTGGGGAGGCAGGGCTCATCACACAGCTTTGCGTCGGTTGATGGAGTCAGATGGAGTCAGATGGCGCCGATTCTCAACCGAGGACGACCTTCGGTCTCGTGCGCACACTCACCCCAGAGGCTGATCTCCGGTCCCGCTAGCAGTGCAGGGTCCAGGCAGTTCCCGGGACACGCATCAATGGCACCAGGGCAGCCCTCGGACCGGCAAGGACCCGGGGCAAACCCGATGACCTGGCGGCAGCGGCAAGACTCAGCTCTCCGCGGGAGAAGGCGGGCACACAGCGCCCAACCACGTAGCAGGCGCCGGCCACAGCCCCGGCGAGGATCGCAGGTCCAAGGCAGCCCCCGGGACGAGAGGCGGCAGCAACAGACGGCAGCAAGGATACCACCACCGAGCTCCCCAGGCCCGCAGGAGAGCTCCGATCGCTGGCTCCGCTCCACTGGTAAGATCCCCAGCACCAGGGGTTCCAGTCTTAACGGGCCAGCACGGGGTCCAGTCTTAACGGGGCCAGCACGGGGGTCCGGGAGTTGGCACCGCTGGTCAGGGGCTCGCCGACATGGCATCCGTCCTCGTGAGGCCACCGGCCGGGGCAGCAACAGGCCAGCGCACAGACCAGCCCGGGAGCTGGACACCAGCAGAGCAGCGCCGGGGTCCGGGCAACGATGGCGCCGACCCGAGCTGTAGAGGTTGAAAATCGGGGTAAGTTGAACGCCAAAACTCCGTTGTTGAGGGATGGTTCGGCAGGGTCCGCAGTCCGGTCCAGAGCAGGAGAGTGTAGGGCCAGTGAGGTGGGTATTCGGGGATATTCGCCAGATGGTGATCCCCAAACCAGGAGCACCTAGGGAGGCTCCCACTCAGGCGGCCATCTTGACCACTATCCTGTGACTGTCTCCGTGCTGCACGTATTTGTATTATCTTATCTTCTATAATAAATTTACTCTATCATATGTGCTGATTGCTATTATTTCAATTAGGCTTCTACATTTGGTGAGAGAATGCGACTCCGGAATACATGACGTCTTCTGCGGCAAGCTGTTGCCTTCCCCTTCGAGCGGAGGTCTGACGTCAGACCACGATGCTTCCCTGACTTCGAGGGCTCTCTCTCTCCCTCCGCTCTGGGCTGGATGCTGCCACTAGCCGTGAGTAGTTGTCACATCTCTGGGCTGCTCTTGCTCCATGTTTTCCCAGGTTCTCTCAGCACATAATGATGGCTTTTGTGAGCCCGCTTTGATGGCTGTTGTGCCTATTGTCGTGTGCTCTTTCTCCTTATGCCTCACCCTCCTCGTGGTTGGGTTTTTTGGCAGTGTGTGATCTCTGTGGTTGCCCTGCTGGTGGGAGTCTTGGCCCCTCCCTTTCTTTCCTTTGCCTGATTGTTTCTTTGGTTTTGTGTTTTCGGGTTTGTCGCCACGCTGTCAATGACGGCTCTGTTGGTGACTGTGTTTCTCTCTGGTGTGCACTTCTGGCGCTGGGCCAGTGCTGCACCATCTTGTTGCCTCTAGCCTCTGAGGGACACAGTTGCCGTCTCCCTGCGTATTTCCCTTTGGTTGTTACTAGTGGTGGGCCAGTAACAAAGGGGAGGAGGATTTGTTTTGGTCTCGGATTTGGGTTTCCTCTTATGTATATCCTCTGATTGTGCTGTCCTCTGTTTTATTCCCTCTTTTTCCGTCTGCTGTCGTTGCCGCTGGGTGACCGTTGGGTCACAGGCCCCATCGAATTTGCACCACTGGTACAGTTCTCACCGTCTATGCTGCCTGACCATGTGTTTCCCTATTTACTCAGGTGTGTTCAAATTTGGATTTTAGTCACTGAGCTGTCGCCTTCACCCCTGGGCACTGGAGAGGGCAAACAATTCCGCATTTTCCCATGCCAGTAGTGACTCTCTGATTCTAAGCAGCCCTTTGACTGACGGTGGGTCAGAGAGGGTGAAGTACTGAAGTTCCCTGTCTTGCCAGCAGAGACTCCTCAGCCAGGGGCCGAAGGCTTCAGCCGTGAGTAGCACAAGAAGTTGGTGGGCATTGCCGGAGGAGATATCACTAGGTGAGTGCTGGAGGACGTTTCCCCTCCTCAGATTTTGGGTGGTAGCTTCGTGTTATAGAGATAGCAGGTAGTGCCCCCAGGTTTAGGGTTGATGCAGGGAGTGCTCCCCAGGTTTAGGGTTGATGCAGGAATTGTTCCTAGGTTTGGCACTGGTATTAAGTGCAGGACGATATCGTAGGGGTGCTAGCAGGTAGTGCTTCCCCCTGTTTGTTGCAACAAGTACTTTGGCGCCGGTATTTGTGACAACCCTGGTGTTGGAGCAGGTAGCCACACTATAGTGTAGCCAGAGAGCGGTCGGCTCTGGTGCACTGCCTCCTGCTGGACACCAAGGGTGGTCTCCAGATGTGAATAGGTGTCCACCTACTCACAACAAGGAGGGGGTTGGTATTGCATTATATGCATTCATTTGAAGTACTGTTATTGTATTGTATGCATTTATTTGAAGTGCTTTTTTTTATATGCTGTTTTTTATTGTCACATAATGTATTGTGATTCATTGAGATTCTTAGTATTTTGCGACTGACCTTTCATATGCTATTAGATGTCAAATGACTGATTACCAGCCGCCTTACTACAAATGTTTCTTTGAAATGTCACAATGCTATGTTGATGCTATGATATGTTGATTCAGACTGTCAATTTGACTAACAGACCTCCTGAGGTTAACTTTATATTGGACAGATGACCCTCTGCCTGTGTGATATTTCTTATCACACTTGAGGACCCCATTATCCTCTTCCTGTTCTATTATTATTATTTTGGGACTAGGTTGGGAATACATCTCTAAGCCATAGCGCACAGTACAACACAGCACAGCTCCGCAGAGACTGAATTCCTGCTTCTGTATTTCATGTGTATGCCTGTCACCTTTTATACTGTCCAAGGAACGCCAGTACCCAGGACGTTTCTTTCCCTTCCAACTTGTGAATGCTTTGGTGAACTAGTAGCAATTGCATTGTACGTTGAATGACAGACAGCTTCCTCTGCTTTTGCAAAGGCTGCAGGCTGGTCGAAAAGTGTGTGGTACCGTTTGTCCTTCCTATTGTGTCACCTTGTCCAGGATAACTAAACTGTTGGTAACGCAAGTAGGGTCAGCGCTTTTGCACACACAGTCTACAGGACACAAAAGGGAAGGGACAGCTGACTCCTTCCCACAATTACTTACAAAGAGTAATAATTGGGGTACAAGTGCCTTAAAAGTAACAGACTGGGGGGGGCGTGGCCAGCAGCCACGGAAGATGGCCACCATTTAGGAGAGCTGCGCTAGCTAACAGCGCAAAACCCGTCAAAATCCGTAGCAAAAGAAGCAACCTACACAGCATGAGCCGACGGAGCAGCAACTGAAAATCAACCCCCGAAGGCAGCGAGGAGACCGGCTACGAGGCTGTGAGACAGACCGGGGATCGGAAGCAAGATGGCGCTGCCCTCGAGACTCGGAGCGTCTTAGGAGCGGAGGGCTTCCCGACGTCCAGTCAGCAGTGTGGGTGCAAGATCGAGGCTCCAGATCGGAGCGCGGTGAGGAACTGCCAGTGTGGGTGAGAGAGCTGTGGTTCACGGCGGCATCCTAATTGGAGCCTGCAGCGCCGCAGGGAGAGACGCGCGCTGTTCTGCAAGTCGCACGCAACACCCCCCCTGCTGATCGGCAGAGCGGGAGAGAGGAGCTGCGGGTGAACGCGGTAGCACCGGACCCGCTCTGAACTGTCTTGGTGCCCTCAGAGGGTTCCTGCTGCGCTCTTTCTTCTCCCCGCCTCCCCAGGATCGTGGCTGCCTGGGAGGCCACTGTGCAATAGGGAGGTGCGACGATACACCATTGGGACTGCAGGAGCGGCTGAAATCCCCAGCGGGGCTTCGTTAACTGCACACCAATACTGACCTTCCCTCATGGGTGCATAACCCCCCCTCACTCAGTGCGATGTGGTTAGCAGACAGCCTAAATCAGCAGTCCTCAAAGCGGAAGACCCTCGCAAAAGAGCCAACACAGATAAGCAGTGGGGGTGATCAGTCTACATTTACTGGCTCAGGCACAGACGACAGCGAGAGTCCCCTACATAGGCCTATCGTCGACGCCACACGGGCGGTGGTCATGGGCCGTAACAGAGTTCTGGGACCGGGGCAGGTGAACCAAATTGACAAGTATACAGTTACCAGGCACTGGGAGGACGGAGCTGCAGGTGGAGATTCGCTGTCAGAGCAGGAGGATCAGCACCTGGACCCCTCCTTGAAGGACATTATGAGGGCTATCACGGATCTAAGAGGGACGCTTGAACCCAAGCTAGACTCCATTACCAAAGAAGTGACCCTGCTCAGAGCGGATTTTCAGAAAATGTCAGAGAAAGTGGCGGAGGCGGGCATTGGGGGTTTGCAGTCCAAAACCAAACGCTTGGAGGAGCAGGTTTCGCGTCTCACTAAAAATCAGTCAGAGATCTTTGCCCGACTGGAGGACCAGGAGGGGAGAGCCCGGCGCAACAACATCTGAATAGTTGGAGTTCCGGAGGGAATGGAGGGCCCGTCGATGGATCTCTCCCTGGAGGACTTGATCCTGAACAATTTAAAACCCAAGCGCATGTCCTCATTCTTTTCCATTGAACGTGCCCACCGTGCGCTGGGAGGCCGACCGCGCCCGGAAGCGCGCACGATCATAGCCGGGATACTAAATTTCAGAGATTGGGACGCCATACTACAAGCAGCGCGTCATCACGGGGACTTACATCACGAAAATGCGGTCAACCGTCTTTTCCCGGATTTAACTCTACACGTTCAACGCCAGCGACGCACGTTTGACGCGGTCAAACGGGCCTTACGTGAAGCTAATGTTAAGTACATGATGCTCTTTCCGGCGAAACTTAAAATCATTGATGACGGAAAATCATACTTCTTTGACTCACAGGCGGAAGCAAGCGACTGGCTGGAAGGCTGGCGCAAGGTGGAACGAAAAGGAGGGAAGTCCCACAGGTCTCCCGAGACTGGTAACATCACGGAAGGGCACGAGGTGGACAATGGAACAGAAAGCCCTGAGACGCATCAATGAACAATGAGTGATACAGGAGATGCCTCTCCCCCGCAAGTATTATTGTTGAATGTTAACTTTTTGGGCTTGGGGGTTGGGAGAGGGGGAGTGGGTCTTAGCTAAGCGGAAAGCTACAGAGACACTTATGGCCTCACACTACACTGGAGTATCCTCAGTCCAAGAGACATAAGGGGACAAACTGTACTAGGTTGCTACGAAGAATTGCTAACTGGGTTTAGAAGTATCCTACAGAAGTAATATGGTACTTCGCGCTGGCGGCTGGCATGCTGCCCCTTCTTTACTGTTTACTATAGCACAGTTCGGGCGACAGGCACTCTGTGTGTTTGGGTGGTGGGAGGTTTTTACTCACCAAGCAGGGTTGCAGGGAGGGGGGTGTTGGGTATGTTGTTTAATGTTATTTAACATGTTCGCATCTGTGCTCACGACCAAAATAGTCAAACAAGTACAACAGGTTGGCAAAGGATGGGTTCTGTGGGAGGATAGGACTACTGGATGTAAGTTCCAAACCTTTTGTCATGGGGGAACAATCTAGCATGCAGGTGTGGACCTGGAATGTTAATGGTCTAGGTAATAAAATCAAGCGCACCCTGGTCCTTCAGTACATTAAGAGACACTCCCCAGATGTCGTATTGATTCAGGAGATGCACCTAAAAGGCAGCAAATGTAAAGCGCTGGATCAATTTGGATATAGGCTAGTGGCTCACTCTGGCTTCTCCTCGGGGGCTCGAGTTGTGGGAATCCTGATTCGCAATGCGCTCCTCCTCACCATCACTAACGTGAGGACAGACGAGGCCAGCTGCATGGTGGCAGCCATAGGGAAATGGGAAGGCCGAACTGTAATACTTTGCTCAATCTACATACCTCCGGGACTACATAAAGTTACCCTACCTAAGTTTAGCTCATTTTTACTTGAGCTGCCCCTGGGCACCCTTCTGGTGGGTGGGGACACCAATGCCGTCATGGACCCCGGGCTTGATCGGTCTAGCTCCCGCATGGGGGGCAAGGCAGAGCGCGACTTGGCAGACTTCACGATGGCCCTAGGTATGATAGACCTATGGCGAGCACATAACCCCTCACATAGACAATACACGTACTACTCGGCGCGACAACTCCTTTTCTAGAATTGACTACCTCTTCACGTGACATGACAGGGCAGACGAGTTTATGGACCCACGGTAAATGGCACGGGGAATCTCGGATCACTCTCCAGTGGGAGTGGCCATAAGGGGACCCCTTCTTAATAGAGCAGCTTTCCCGAGAATTGATCCCTGATGCCTGCGTGACCCGGAACTTCGTGATCAGCTCCGAGAGAGCTCGGAGCTGTATTTTCAAGAAAATAAAGGATCGGTAGCCTCACACGCAACACTATGGGAGGCCTATAAAACAGTGCTAAGGGGACAGGCACAGGCTCTGATCAGGGGGAAAAAAAAGGATGAGGTGCTCCAAATCAGATCCCTGGAGCTCGAGATAATTGAGATGGAACGGGAGGCAGTAGAAGGCACCTCTGGGGAGTTGAGACATAAGCTCGCACTGAAACAACGTGACTTGCGAGCACTAGCAGACAGCGAAGCGAGAGCGTATGCCCTCGCGACTCAGCACAGGCTATACGATGTGGGGGATAAAGCGTCGAGGCTCCTAGCGTGGCTAGAGAAACGAGACAAAGAGCGCTCCTGGGTGAAGGGGGTGGTGGGTGTAGGAAGGTGGAATCTGACTATATGGTTGCCCCCACTTTTTTCCTGGTGTTTTGCTGGTTTATGACTTAGTTGGACTGGGATCCTGCTATTCAGGGCCCCAGTCTATCTGCTTTCTCTGTAAAATGGTTTCCATGTGCCTTAGGCACATCTCTGATTGGAATCTGGAGTGCCCTTATAAGTCCCTAGTATATGGTATACTATGTACCCAGGGCATAGGTAGCCTCAGAGGCCTACCAGGGGCTGCAGCATGTATTGTGCCACCCCTGGAAGGCCATCCAAAATGACACCACAGGTCTGCTACTGCAGCCTGGGTAAGGTGGTGCATGCATCCCTTACTGTGATATAGGTTACCTATATCACTACATACCTACACACATATAAACCTATAATTCACTCCTATGGCAGGCCTTGTCAATCCTGAAGGCAGAGTGCATGGTTCCTATGTGAGAGGGTGCCCCTGCATGAGCAGGGCCCCTCTGCAGCGTTCGGAGACCCTTCTCTGATGCTGTTTGTAGTGCAGCCTGACCATATACTCTTAAGCGCATTATAACCTCGTTAAATGCTAACTTTGGGATGGCTGCACAGAAACATGTCGTGTTTGGTGTCAAACATCTTGGAATACTACCCCCCCCCCGCGGCGGGGGTAGCATTCCACCCTTCTAGAGGGAGAGACATGTACACACTGGCTTGCCCGGTAACTTCTTTCCAAAGCCCTGGCATCACAAAATGGATGCTGCTGCCACAGACACGAGTCTGGCCTCCTGCTGCTGACCGAAACTCCGGCAGGGGAGGCCTGGACAATAGGTTTCCTGTCCCAGGGAGGTGTGACCACCTCCCCAGACAGGATAGTGTGTATTGGGGATGGGCGGGAGCACTCTCGGGTGCTTTGAAGTCCTGCACTGGGGGCACATTTGGTGTCCCTGTGCATACCCCAGTTCAAACCGGATCAGGGGCTTCCACCCCCTGCTTTGGCGCGAACTGGACAAAGGGAAAGGGGTGTAGCCACCCCTCTGCCCTGACCCACCCATAGGTGGGACCACAGAGTAAGTCCAACCCCTAAACTTAGTATAAGTATGGGACCCCAGTCCTTAGGACTTTAGATTATCCCTGGACGAAACTCTGACACAGAATCCTGGACCTTCGATGCTCTACTTAAAGATTAGAGGATAGAAGAATCTCCCTTGGGGTCAAGGAGTGACTCCCCTGCTTGGCAGGCACCAAAGAAGCAATTGTCCGGTCTGCATCGCTGAAGCTCCCGTCGGACGCCAAAGTCTTTGCATCACCAGAGGTGGATTTCCAGACTTCCCGAGGCTGCCCTGAGTCCCCAGCAAAGCTGAGGCCCGTAGCTGTCGTGGGTAACGTGGAACCGTGACCCCTGGACATCGCACGCATTTGCAAGTGCATCCTCTTCTGGGTCTCCCACGAAGTCGTGCTTTGGGCTCCGAGTAGCCCCAGCCTCCAGCACCAACTGCACCGAAGATCACTGGCCTCCACTCCACGAGTGTCCTGTGAGCCAGCTCCACGTGCACCGTCTCGAGGCTCCTTCACGGTCGCTAGCCCGTTGGCTAGTAGCCCTTCACGAAGGCCAATCTTTTTCTACTTGGGCTCCCTGGTTGCTCCAGGCTTGCCCTCACTTACCCTTGCTGGGTGAGTTCCTCAGACCTTGCTGGTCTGCACAATCGTCAATCTTCATCGTCATCGAGACTTGCCGTTGCCAAGGCTTGTTGGGTCCAATCCGGTCGCCGACACCTCAGCACTCGACAGACATTGTGTACCAGCCCGAATCCTGCTCCTGGTCGCCGACAACGCCTCCTGGATCTCGTGGCTGAAGAGTCAAGACGACCGTCAACCTACCTGAAGCACTCGACATCGGTGGGCATCTGCTCATCGCCTTCCTGGTCACTGGCTAGTGACCCAGACTCTGTCCCCTCTGCTTTCAGGTTCTTCAGATCTCCGATCCACCCTTGGATCCACCCGGACACTTTTCACTTGGTCGCCAGCAGCACTTTGCAGCAGATCGCCATTCAAATCGACGATCGAAACCCGACTCCGAAAGGCACCTATGCACCCGGCTTCCCTGGGTGAGGTAACAAGAGTACTCCGGTGCTCCCGTGGGTAGAGACTCTAGAACGACCTAGTTCTCAAAGGGTTTGCTCCAAGTCCTTCTTTAAGTGTCCCTTTTCTTTAAATTCCCAACCGCGACTTTCTCCATAGAAGTTAACGGCGATTCGCGGCTGTGTTATTACCCTGCACGCGTCCCCCGTGGGTCCCCTGTGTCACTACCTTGGGTGGTTCCTTGTGGTCCAAGCACTTCCAGAGGCTCTAGGCCTAGTGTCTAGCTCAGTCGTGGTTCTTATACCACTTTATTGGTATATGGTTTGGTACGCCCCTAGGGCCCAAACGTGTATTTGTGCTATTACTGTGTTTAAATAACTTATAACTTATGTATTTCGAACTCTAGCCTCATAAAGAGACTAGAGGGGTGTGTTTAGTAATAAATACATATATTTTGAATATATACCTGGTGTGGTGCTCTTTCATTTGATCACTCAAGAGATTATAGACTGGTAAAACAAGCTGCTTTACATTCCTTCAAGACTTAGCCTGAAGGCTGCTCTCCATAGCTACCACTAGGATAGCTTTCAATAAAGGTTGTCTTTAACCTATCTCCAATAAGGGGTTGTTTGGACTGGTGAAAGGTGCCCACTATAATTAGTGGACAGCATATGCCAGGCCAACTTCTCACAGTGGGCAAGGCAGGGGCACTATGAACAACCAGCACAGACATAGCAGAAGTCTTTGCAGTACACTTCGAGGGGGTGTACTCGCCGGTTAGCACTAGAACTGAGGGCGACTGTGAGGAATTCTTGAGAGACTTCTCCCTTCCCGCATTATCCGACGAGGCGCGGGCTACACTAGACGCAGATCTCACGGGGGAAGAACTGGGCGTAGCCCTGGGAGACCTCAACTCTGGGAAGGCGGCTGGTCCCAATGGACTCCCGGTAGAGATCTATAAAAGTCAGGCCTCAATAATAATTCCGCCGCTACTAGATATGCTAGTAGAAGCTCGGGAAAGTGGACATCTCCCGCCAGACCAGCGTTCAGCCACAATAGTAGTAGTGTATAAGGCTGGGAAACCGCCAGACCAGTGCGCTTCCTATCGCCCAATCTCCCCGATTAATGTCGAGGCGAAGGTGCTTGCCAAGGCGTTGGCAAACAGATTGATACCTGTCCTCTCAGAGGTGATACACCTAGACCAATCAGGATTCATGCCCAACAGAAGCACCCGTCACAATCTACGGAGACTCTACGGAGTGCTTCACCTGACGGAGGGTCCGGAGGCTCAGCAGACGGCAGTGATGTCGTTAGACGCATCGATGGCGTTCGCCAGTATAGAATGGCCCTATTTATTCATGACACTTCGCAAACTGGGTTTTGGTCCCAATTTCTGTGGATGGGTGAGACTATTGTACGAGAGCCCTAGCGCGAGTTAATGGTGTACTTTCTAGATCCTTCCAGCTGGGGAGGGGCACCAGGCAGGGCTGCCCCCTGTCCCCACTACTCTTTGCCCTTGCATTGGAACCACTAGCACACTGGGTCCGGAGAGATCCAATGATTTGGGGGATAGGTGCTCCAGGAGGATGGGAGGAACGCATTTCGCTTTACGCGGATGATATTCTCCTATATTTAGCAAGACCATATTACTCGATGGCGAGAGTGCTCCACATTTTCGAGCTCTTCGGTAGCTATTCTGGCTACAGCATAAATTAGGCTAAGTCGGTGATATTTCCACTCTCGGGCCCCCCGCCCAGGATACCGGCTAAATGTGCAGCCCCAGTAGTAAAGGAGGGGTTTAAATACCTGGGCATATACATAGTGAGAGATCATGTGGCGTTTATGCGGAAAAATCTTGAGCCTCAGATGGAGCGCCTCAGCGCCGATGTAAGTCACTGGCGCACCCTCCCGTTATCTTTAATGGGCAGGGCAGCCCTGTTCAAAATGATGGCCTTACCTCGTCTCCTCTACATTTTCCAGAACACCCCTTATCGAGTCCCCCTAACAATTTTCAAAAAAATATCCCAGGAAGTTAGACTGTTGCTGTGGCCGGGGGACACACCTAGGATCGCGCTTCCTAAATTGCAACGAGGGGTATATCATGGGGAGTTGGCGGTCCCGGACAACAAGCTTTATTATTTGACCTCCCAACTTCTGGTTATAAATGACTGGGTGTATACAGACCCGAGTGAGCCGGCATACAGGGTGGATAGAACCGGTATGCCCGGGGGCCATTGTGCTTCGCTCTTATACTCTAGAAAGAGGCGTCTGGAGAGTCCATCGCATACAGGGGTGGTTGTGGAGTGCTGGAGGGAAGCAAACGGACTGCTGGGCTGGTCCGGGAAGTTAACTGGCAGGACCCCATTATGGGAGGGTGATCTCCTAAGAGTTGTAGCTACATTAGCGGGCTTCGGAGAGTGGAAACTAATAGGGATTGAATATCTGGGCGATGTGTGAAGAGAAGAAGCACCACTTACCTTCGAAGGCTTGCAACAGGAATACGCTCTACACAGCACGCAAAAATCTCACACTTCGGCTACTGCATGCCCTGCAGCGGCACATCCAGCTTGGTACCCCCATTCCAGATTACTCACCTCTGGAAGACAGGCTACTCCTGGACCCTATCCTGGACAAACCTACTTCCACAATATACCGTAAGCTAGTAAATAATATACCAGACCCCTTGTTGGCCCTGAGAACAACATGGACAGAGGATCTAGGACACATGGATGACACAGATTGGCAGGAAGCAGTACAGAGTCCGAGAGAAATTGCAATTCGGACACGATTTCGGTTAGTGCAACTCAAGATTCTACACCGTACATACTACCCGCGCACGCTCCTACCCACCTGGGGTAAAACACACACACAGCGCTCTGCGTTAGGGGGTGTCAGCAAGAGGGGACTTTTTTTCACATTCTATGGGAGTGTACGGTGATAGCCAGATACTGGCAGGGTTTAACGGATGTCATGTCAAGGTTTTCGGGGGTGGAGGTCCCTATGGATGCCAAATGGCTCCTCCTGATGGTCAAAGGCAATTCGGACCGGCCCAGGTATACGGGGATTTGGCTTGCTCTAGCAGCCGGGATTGCCAAACGGAACATAGCGAGGAAGTGGATCCCTCGCCACCTTCCTTGAGGGAATGGAAATGTGACCTCGATTGGTGCCAACGGGCTGAAGAAACGGTGTACAAAAGTAGGATATGTGTTAAAAAGTGGGAGAAAATATGGTCACCATGGCGCAAATATAGGGTAGGGTTGGGGGTGGAGGTCTAACAACCAAAAAAGAGTGGCGAGAAAGATGTGGGGCCTTGGTCTACTGAAATGATTTAATTTGCTGATTGTATGTACAAACTGTCATGGGTTGGGTCTTCTGTCATAAATAAGACCGGTGTCCTTATATTCCCCCCCCCCCCCGGAGTCAAATGTGGTAATGTTGAGACGTCAACTGTGTACAAAGTGCTGTAACCATTGATATGCATGGTCAATTGAGCAAAAGTTAATTAAAAAAAAGTAACAGACTGCATTACTGTTTTCTCTAATTTAAGGATTGTGGATGAAAAGAGGACAAAGGACTGAATAGTCTATTTTATGCACTATGATATCTTTATTGTGACCGTGATTATTTTCTTAGAAGGGTTGAATAAATAAGTTTAGGACTGAGGATGTTGTTTAAAGAAGGGCAGAGCAGTAAAAAAGGGAGGTAACACCGCACCGTACAATACACCATGGAAGGTAGTATGGACAGCGCACCAATACATGCCTCCTCGCCTAAGGATGGTCAATGCTTCACATTGGCATCAAAACAAAAAAGAGCTAACAGTGGCAGAAAAAGAAAAGAACACACTATCCTTTCAGCATATAAGTAAGGGACTGATATGCCAAGAACCGAACACAGCAGTGGGCTGTGACAATGGGCTAAAAATATGCGAGGGAGGATCAGTAGATACACCATGTTCCATCCACCCACCAGTACTTAGACCACTATGCCCACACTGCCAGGGAGGCGAGGATGAAAGTGGAGATGCTACATCACAGATGCATCCCATAGATGCTAGACCAAAAGGCTTAACAGAGGAAAGTATATTTGATTATAACAACAGTATAATACCATCTCTCATACAGGACACCATCAGTTTTGCACTTGGACTCTGTTCTAAGGCGACGCCACTATTGGCCCGCTGGCAAGAGTACCTGCAAGCAAATAATAGACGAGGTCATGACAGTTACAGCCAAAAGGTGGGAGGAGGATGGTCAGGGATAAATAGCATTGCATATAACTATAGACAGGGTAAAACAAGAAGAAGGGACCGGCCTACAGTGGAAAGAACGAGGGCTAGGGCCAAGAGTGGTGCAACTTGTTTCAATTGCCACCAACAAAGCCATCAAATTGACACCTGTCCCCATCCACGTTGGCAGACACACCACTTCAGTGGACCACCTCCACCTTATGTCCAGCAGGTGGAGCAAGGGGTACATAGTATAACACATGCACAAGGTGAATGCATGGATAGGAAGAGTGAGGAGTTCCTAGAGCAATGGTTAAAGAGGCGATTCCCACGCCTGTGTGAAGGGGAGGGTAGCAGACAGGAAAGATATGATGAAAAAGAGTTTAAGTAAATACCAGGGGCAAATTCCTGGCGTGGATTCACTTACTATACACCGGCCTGCAGGCCAGCACATTGATCAATGGCGTCAGGTCCTCCCCCTTCCCAATTGCCAGAGGCACCAGGCAGGGGTGCCCTCTGTCACCCCTCCTCTTTGCCCTGGCGATTGAGCCCCTCGCGGCTAAAATCCGCCAGCACCACCGCGACCATGCCCTCATATACCCCGAGAGACAAATTCTAATCTCTCTATACGCTGACGACCTCACCCTTTATCTTCGTGATCCGGGTGACAGCCTTAACCCAATCCTCTGGTTGCTTATCCTCTTTGGACGCCTCTCCGGGGTCAACATAAACTGGGGGAAATCCCAGATCTTTCCCCTTACAGACGCCACCCCAAAGGTTACACCAGACTACCCCCTCGCATGGTGCGAGGACACAGTCACTTATTTAGGTATAGTAATAGTCCGCGGCCGGAGCGACTTGATGGTGGCCAATTACGGGCGTACACTAAGCCTCTTGACGGACAAAATCACCATGTGGATCGCCATGCCGCTCTCGATGGCGGGAAGAGCTTCACTGATAAAGATGGTTATCCTGCCCAAACTGCTTTATCTTTTCATTAATATCCCCTACGCCCCCAGTAGGCATTTTTTCAAAGCCTTAAAAACCCAACTCATTCGCCACACCTGGGGAGGGAAACAACCTAGATTGCAATGGGACACCCTTACTCGACCCTTTAGCGCAGGCGGTTTCGAAATTCCGGATCTGGAATTATACTTCAGCTGTGCACAGGCCCACTATGCGGCGTATTGGCTGGACCCCCCCTACATGCCTCACTTAGCGATCGAAGACAGCTACAGGACCCCGACCACAAGCTCCGCCTATCTAAGCTCACCAGCTACCCCGAGACACCTTGCTTCAACCACAGTGGAATGCACCATCAGTGCTTGGTGGGATTTGGCCCGCCATTGCCACGTAACCATAATGTACTCTCCTCTGTTACCCCTCCAGGGCAGACTCGATCTTCCGGTCACACGGGAGGGTGATTGTCGCCAACTCCTCCGGAAACTCTCCATCCAGACTTGAGGAGGACTATACGCCAACGGCACGTTTCGCACCAGCGAGGAATTCTTAGGTGACGTTCCACCCACCACTCTGGAACGATTCCTCTATGTCCGACTGCGACAGGACGTTAGGGCTCTAACCCCATGCTTTCCACAAGAACCCCCAATCATGACTCCACTACACGCACTGCTTCAGAGGGACACTCCCACACACATAGTGTCGCTGCTGTACCGCCACACTCAAGCAGATTGCCCCCATGAACCCCCCTCGGCCAGAACGCGCTGGGAGGAAGAACTTGACTCCCCCCTCACTGACGAACAGTGGTCCTTCTGTTGCCAGCAGACTGGGAAAATATCAGCCAGCAGCAGACTGCGCATTATTCACTATAAATACCTACACCGGCTTTATTACACACCTGCACGACTGATGCGCCTTCACCTGCAAGACACTGACCGCTGCGGGAGAGAAGGGGCGGACGTTCGACACCTTGCCTGGGACTGTGCCCCTATCCGACTGTATTGGGCGGAGGTGCTGCAGGCGCTTGGACAGATGACTGGGCAACACATCCCTGAGGACCCACTTGTCGCGATCCTGGGATTTACGGGGGCGCTGGCTGCTCCGACTCGGAAATATATCTCCTTTGCACTCTTGCTAGCTAAACGGCGAGTAGCCTGTAGATGGGGCAGAGGGAGGGCGCCCAAATTCAAAGATTGGCTGAATGACCTTATATTTTGCCAAGATCAATTGCACACCTACGCTGAGCTCCTTCCACCCTCCTCCCGCCCATGCGACATCTGGTGTCCTCTCCAGACGTACCTACTAGCGTAAGATGCTCTCAATGACACTGACTCGGAAGCTCCGCCTGAGGGGCGATGACACTCTCATACGAGATCTGGCCTAACTCCCACTGGCCCTGGTTATGTCTGAAATGTAGACCTCACACTGTTTATACTAATGGGTATGTCGATGTCAATCAATGCACTGTGCTAATGCTATTTCATTATTGTCTGTTTGGCTAATAAGAATTGTCGGGACTGACGAGTGGCAAAGTTCGCTCGTTACGTTTCTCTGTTCTATGTGTAAAACTCAATAAAGAGATTTAAAAAAAAAAAAGTAAATACCAGGGGCAAATGGAGGTGGAGAAAAAAGTAGTGGAGAACCAGGCAGGTAAAGAAAATACAGCCTTAGAACAGACCAGCATGCCCATCAACTATAACATGACACAACGTAATATTATCCAGAAAATAAGCAATTCCGTAGAGGGTAAAGATGTATCATTGTTGAAAGAATTGCTAAATTTAACATAAGTGTTTTGGAAACAAAAGGCTGCGCAAGTTCGAAGGGAACATCAATTGGATGTTGTTGGAACATTTCCTTGCCTTCCAGTGACAATCGCGCAGTCACAGAAGGAGGGCCAGGAAGAGGACCAGGTGTTAGTAGATATAATAAAAGCGAGGATAGTGAACAAGAAAGGTGTTACTCAGTACTCCACACCAGGGAGCAAACACACTGAGCTAACAGACAACAAACAGTTAACAGACAGACAACAGGTAGCCAGCAGCGATGTGGCTACGAAACAACTAAAAGGGGAAGTTTCGAAAGACTACCTCGACAAAGTCACAAATACTTGCTCCCTGGCTGCATTGAAAAAGGAAATAAGTGAAAGGGCAAATTATTAAAATGAAGACCACAGAAAATTAGAAGATAAGTGCATGGGACTGAAAATAACATTGCCTGAACAGCACAAGCCTGAGTGGCACCAAGAATATGGTGACCACACCGCTGATGATACACGCAGCATGGCCCAGATGCATACACTAATATGGGACAAGGTAGTGTATGCTTCTCAGACAAAGCAGGACATCATAGCACTCGGAAATTCCTGTAACGCCGGCAGCGAGAAAAACACACCTAGTCTTGCGCCCTACACGATAAGGAGCTTGCCTTCACACCAATAAAATTAACACCAGGCAAAAGATTCCTAAAAAATTAACAATGCAGCAATTTCTAGACAACAACACTAGAGAATATCAGGAAACAGTTTTGTCCCTAGCACGGCCAAACTTAATGCATGAGCTGCCCTCGGTGAGCCGTGACTATGCACAACACACTAAGGGTGCTGACACAAGCAGTGCAGAGCCTACGGTGACACAACTACTACCGCATGAACACAATTGGGACATGACAAATTTTGGGTTCTTAGACTCAGATCTACCAGCCTGGGAAGATAAAAAAATAAATAAAAATCTGCAATATGCGATCAACAAATTACGCCAGAGGAGGGACTTACGAACTTCATTAAGAACTCTAGATGTTACAAAGAACTTAGAGACAGTAACTGCATGCCCAGTACTCACAAAGAAAAAAAAGTGAACTAATAATGCCTATGAGAGAAGTCCTGAGTGGAGATGACAAGGAGTACATAGCATACATACATTGTTCCATGGACAAGGGCAAATCTCCGGTCATTCACTGAAGACTTTCCAAAATTGCATTTAGAACAACACAATTGGTACACAAAGTTAAAAAGAATAGTAGCATTAGGAGTTTTGTTGTGTAAAGATCTGGACACATGGTTTAACATTGTCGTACCAACAGACCTATGGGAAGATTGTAAAAAATAAAAAATACATTTAAAAAACACACCTACAGACATCTTTTGTATGCTGGCAGCAGGAATCAATAGAAAAGGTCCTAGCCGCAGCAAGGTACTGCGCAGATAATCAAGTACATTTACAGGCCATGGAAGCAGAAAAGACAAAAAGAGACATGTAGCACCACTGGTAACATTGTAGACTAAAACAAAGTAAATGGAAGACTTTACAACTAATTACTGAGGAATGTTATGCCCAGTAAGGTCTTATGATATTATGATATGTTAAAGGGTTAAAAGAGAATATTATGGGCCTCCTTTGAAATAATGATCCTGGCTGGCCACAGGGTCTGGGCATTGCGCCAAGACCAAACCACACACTGCAACAGTTTCCTGTGATTATGAACGGAACTACAACACACAGTCAGTTTAAAAATGTATTCTTCTCAGCGACTAATGGAAAGGAATGCAAATACTTAAATGTATAATAATAAAATAGGACTGAATACGGTTACAATTTATAGTTTGTTTAAAGCTCATGTAACGATAGACCAGGAAAAGTGTTATTTTGTATATATGGGGTTTAATAAGTTTGGTGCAACGGTTTGTTTCCTAACATTTTCATTTTCAGATGCAGAACGTCAGTGAAGAGATGTTCGTTTTTTCTCGTACGTGTCTTTTTAGGTCTTGTTTTATGGTATGTCTGTTGTCAATTGACATTGGTGACATCCAGGCCCTAAACAGCAGAAGAGTGGTGTTTACTCTGACTAAGTGCTGGAATAAGAGAAAAGTTAAGATAAGGAGGCAAACATCTGCTTAAAGGTCAAGTTACATTATTGAAGGGAGGTAGCCAGAGTGCCCTGCACAGCATCACTTTCAGGATAACAGTCTACAGCAGAAGTGTTAAAGACAGTTTTGTAAAGTTCTCCAGGTTCATAGCGTATTTCATGAACATGCAGAACGGTTTCATTTCTGTACGTCAGGTTATTTCAGTGCACCATGACAACAATGCAAGTATTGAACTAAGAGATGAATGATCTGGGTGGCCTGGGTTCCAATTATACATAAAGATGTTGTAAGTTGCTAAGTTATTAAGTCCTATATTTCGAAGGGGGGGGGGGTGTGGAGGGGGGTGGAGGAAATGAAATGCCCAGGATCACACAATTTGGTCATGTTAGGTAACTTGCCATCCCCACAAGCACATATGGAATAGCACTGGGTATATTGAGTTCTAGCAGGGTTTTGCCTAATTAGCGGCACAAGGAGAAGTGCTGTATAATGTATGTATCTAAATAGAATAATGATTATGCATATTAATGTTTTCTGGCTTAGATTGTAAGGGGACTGCAATAAAATGCAGTCTAGTGCAGTGCATTCGCCAGGGGCTACAAAGGATAGGATAAAAAGTAGTAATATTATGTTTATATATAGATGTTTAGTAATGAGTATATGCCAATGTAGAAGGATAGTGTGCATTGAATAACTATGCTTCGTATTATAATTATGTTTTTAGGATACAACGTGTACAGATTTAAGATGACTTTAAGTTTACAGGTGCAGTCTTTAGGGGTGATTGCAAATATTTTTTATGAGTATTTTGATTCCCAAAAGTGTTACCGTGACAGAGAAGCTTCCTGTTTTCGAAAATGTTTGCCTGCATGTGCTTAATGATAACCTTGTCACCTTCTCATATCTGGTTAGGAAGTTCCACTGGTGCAAATGTGTTCTATATTACTGACAATTCTGCCCACACATTGCGCCACTACTGATTTCACACCTAGCAATGGGTCATAGACAGGGAGTGTTTGGTAAAGAATAGTCCATGTATGCTAGCCACAGTTAAGTATACAAATGTTCGTCCTGATTAAAGGGACACACCTTTCCCTGATGCAGATGAGGATATAGCTGTTCATGGTTGTTGGAAATGGCCCTTTTTGCAGGGTTATCCCCAAACTTTTTGCTTTTTCCTCCTATTTTTCCCTGACCTGTTTGTGTTGGTTTTAAGACTCTGGGCACTTTACCACTGCTAATCAGTGCTAAAGTGCATATGCTCTCTGTGTAAATTGTGTTATGGATTGGTGTTTCCATGATTGGATGTTTGAGTTACCTGTTAGCCCCTAGTAAAGCACTGCGTGTGCCAGGGCCGGTGAATCAAATGCTACCCGGGGCCTGCAGCACTGGTTGTGCCACCCCGTGAGTAGCCCTGAAAACGGTAACTCAGACCTGCCATTGCAGAGTCTGCGCGCAGTTTGTAACTGCCATAGTCGACTTGGCCAGTGCACACACTGGCCGGTCCCTAACCTTCCCTTTTCTTACATGTCAGGCACCCCTCAGGTAGGCCCAAGGTACCCCTGTGGGCAGGGTGCAATGTATGTGAAAGGTAGGACATGCCCCGGTGTGTGTGGCATGTCCTAATAGTGAATTACAGCCAATTTCGTTTTTCACTATTGCAAGGCTACCAGTTCCCCATAGGAGAGAATGGGAGGTTTGTTCATAACATCTTATGAACATAACTGGCCCAGGGAATTCAGTAAGAAAATGAAGTTTCGTATGCCTGAACTCAGAATCTAAAGATGCCTCTTTTAGTGAAAGTGATTTTTACATTCTGTGTTTGAAAATACCACTTTTGGAAAGTGGGTATTTTCTTGCTCAGTCATCCTGTGTGCCTCTGCTGGAATGTGGATTGCCTGTCTGGGTTTTGGATGACAGAAGGCTGGGGGAGCAGGAGGGGCGCCAGATGGTCTAGGTAGGTCAGGAAAGGGCTGAAGAGACCTGGGTTACGATGGGGGAAGGGGGAGGAGATTTCCTTGCACCTCAAAGGGCGTGCTCTCCCTTTGACAAATGCCGTCTCCACCTCCTCCCAGGAATTCACACCAGAGAAGGCAGAACTGGTCCTGACCGGGCACAGGCCCTCTCTGCCTAAGAGATCAAATGATTTTTGGTCATAAATGCTGGGTCCCAGACCCCTGAACTTTAGAACTCATCTGGAACAAGAAGACTGCCAAGAAGAAGAGCCGGAGAAGCTGTGAAAAGGAACGACTGCTTTGCTGGGTGCTTTGCTGGGCTGACCTGCAGTGGCTGCTTCTGTCTTGGGCAGTGAAAGGTCTGGACTGGACTTTCTGCAACCTAATTTGTGAGACTCTCCAAGGGCTTGAGGTAGAGCTTGCCCCTTGTTCACGAAGTCTCAGGAACAGCAAAGACTTCAAGTTTTTCGACCCGCAGCACTGGGGACTGTGTGTTTTGTGCTGCCACCCGAAGAACACCAACTCGACGACATCTACGACGCCACTGCCAACTCCGTGTCCTGAAGGCACTGCAGAGGGCACCGCCGCAACGCCGCACCCCTGGTCTCACCGATGCCTGTTGATGCCGCCACTGAGCCGCTGCTTGCACCGCGACCTGTGGGCACCGCACTCCGCACCGCCTCACTTCACGCCGAAGCTTTGGCACCGCAGAGGGCACCACCGCAATGCCGCACCGCAACCCTGGTCTCACCGATGACGCCTGTTGATGCCGCCACTGAGCTGCTGCTTGCACCGCGACATGTGGGCACCGCACTCAGCACCGCCTCACTTCACGACGAAGCTTTGGCACCGCAGAGGGCACCGCCGCAACGCTGCCCCGCGACCCTGGTCTCACCGACGATGCCTGTTGATGCCGCCACCGAGCCGCTGCTCGCACCGCGACCTGTGGGCACCGCACTCTGCACCGCCTTGCTTCACGAGGATGCCTTGGCCTGCCTGACGCCGCCACTTCCCGCCAAGATCGACGCCGCTGCTTGCACCGTGGTTCGGGGGCACCGCTCGTGAGTTACACGATGCACTGCCCTCATCCCACACCGCAGCCTTGGAGTACCGACGCCGGCACCATCGACTCCAGTTTGTCAGCCGACGACAGCGCTTCAGCAACAACGATGCCACTGCTTTCACCGTGACCTGCCAGCACCGTGACGAGCACCGCCTTCATCTCGCACCGCAACCCTGGTCTCACCGACGCCGCCATCTGACGCCGCCACCGAGCCGCTGCTCGCACCGCGACCTGAGGGCACCGCACGCCGCACCACTGCACTTCGCACCACAGCACCCGACGCCTGCCGACGCCAGTGCTCCTGACTCCATCAGAGAGGAGATCGACCTGCAACGCGTGTGACTTCGAGGGCCCCGACGACTCCTGCACCGACCTCCGGAACCGACGCCTGCGGACGCTGTGTTTTCGGAAGCTCAACGAGAGGTCATCGACGCCCTGCATTTCTAAAAGGTACTGTTTGCGGGTCTTCCCGACACCGTAGCTGGCCCACGACGCCGCGGTCAGCCAGAACTGTTTGGATTTGTTTGCTCACGACGCCGTGATAGCCCCGGACGGAGCTATCGACATCGAGGAACTGTGTTTCAAGCGTATTTTGATAATTGAAGATTTTTGAGTACTGTATTGTGGATTTTTATCGTTTTTGGTCTTGTCTTAAGTATATAAAAATATTGGATATTTTTCTAAACTGGTGTGGTGTCCTTTTGTAGTGCTTACACTGTATTACTGTTGGTTATGTGCAAATACTTTACATACTGCCTCTAAGATAAGCCTGGCTGCTCGTGCCAAGCTACCAAGGGGGTGAGCAGGGGTTATTTTAGACGTGTAACTCTGTTATCCTGACTAGAGTGGTGGTTTTTGCCTGGCTTTGGCCCACGCCCAAGCCTACCAAAAATCCCATTTCTAACAATGGTTCATGCATCAGCAATAACACAGGCTCACTGAAAAGTTCTTACAAAGTGGGAACAGCTAGAAATGTACTGGAGGGGGGCAAGATTAAGAGTAAAAGGAGGATGTGTGCAAACAAAGGAGAGGTTATGGACAGGACCGAATAGTAAAATATGTTTGCCCTCATCAATGCTCTCCTCTATGGCAAGTATCTTCCATGGTCCCTCACATGTTGGCCGAGATGGCAAGATCCGCTTGTTTTCACAATGTTGGTATAACTCCAAGTTCCGTCCGATAGTGGAAAGACTTTGTAAGAAATATACTGTTTGCGCACAATACAACACTGGGGAGGGTACACCAACTGCACCTGGCCACTTTCCACCTCCCCAAGGACCCTTTGAGAGTCTCCAGATGGACATGCCCCCACTAAGAAGTAGAAGTATGTGTTGGTAATAGTATGGATGTCAGTAAATGGACTGAGGCATACCCATCCAAAAACTGCGCTGCCGGACTGTTGCCAAATGCCTCCTGAAAGAGTTAATTCTGCACTTTTAAGTACCTATGCTTTTGAATTATAACAATGGACAGACGTTCATCTCACATGTGATTGAGGGGTTGTGCAAGGGGCTAGGAGCTACACAGAAACTACATTGTGCCTATCATCCACCAGCAGCTGGCGCTGTTGAGTGAAAGAACTGAGTGTTGAAAAATAAGATAGGGAAGATTTGTGCATCCACTGAACTGACCTGGATTGATGCATTACCACTTGCTCTGTTGTCCATGAGAAGCACTTCAGACAGAGTGACAAAGATCAGTCCACATGAAATAGCATTTGGACGGCCAATGAACATTCCAGGCCACATGTCTATTGTCCCTCTGTCCGTATCTGATGATCTGCTTCTTCAATACTGCAAAAGACTAACATCGTTAGGTGCTGCAGGCCCTTCCTGAAGTGGAGACACCAGCAGCCCACGGCCTCCAGCCAGGGGATTGGGTTTGGATAGAAGCCCACAACAGACGGCACTGTCTCCAACATATGTGGTAGGTGCCATATCAGGTCCTTTTGACAACAGCAGTCAAGTGCGAGGGCCTGACTTCCTGGATCCATGGCTCTCATACAAAGAAAGAAGTGTCACCACCGCCACCAGAGGAGCCTCCAGTGCCTTCCCCTGCATCACATCAAGGACAGCATTGTTAAAACATGCGTTCCACGAAAGGTACCAAGTGAGAAAGGTACCCCCAGTTCATCCTGAAGGGCTGCGCGTGCTGCACACAGCAGAGGAAGAAAGTGTGTGTAAGCTGGCCCCAACGATACATCAACTAAAGACGTCTGGAACATCAACGCCCCAACCACTCATTCTACAAGCTGTGTTAACGAGACATCTTCGTTTTATTTCTCATCACTTTGCTTCCTTCATATTGAAAGTGCCTAAGTAATTGAAGTGCTTGCTAACCTCTCGAATTACTTGAAGACAGGCACCAACAGTTACTTTTCTGTTCACAGGTATCACTACTGAGGCTCTGCATCCTTCCTCAGCAGACTTTAGAAAAGCGTGAAAATACAACAGAAGATAAGGCATTGTTCCAACTAAACACACTAGCAACACTTACGTAAAGCATGAAGAGGCAGATGCCTGCTCACAACAGGCCAGGCCTCCAACAGCAGGCTTAATTTTACAGAGGTAGATCCCTGCTGCGCACAGCAGGCCAGGCCTCCAGATATATTTCCAAGGATCCCTACGCTTTCTTCAAGTGCTCAGTGACATTACATTGACCTCTGATGGTACACAACAGGAGCACCAACGATTTCCTTTGAAAGTATTGCTGGCCCCTGCCTCAATAGGAGCACAGGACATGCTAGTTAGTTACAAAGACTAACTGCTTCGCCCAGAACCTTCAAAGTTTTCCAACTCCAAGAACTTTTGACAACGGCTAGGACAATGCCAAGAACAAGGAGGGTGGAGAGAAAGTAGCCAACGGTGCTGACAGGAAAATTGTCCCCAGTTCCAGGAATAATAGTAACTGCAGTCATTATAATTTTTGCAAGGGACATTGAAATACCGTTCCTTAATGGCAAGGTTGGGAAGCTGGGGATAATGGATACTGGTGATTGTAATAGGAATAGCAACGCTAATAATGCTGTATATAAAGATCAAAGTTTGCCCAGCATCAATTTCAGCTTTGGCATCCAGTTGTGCATGCTGTGTGCCAATACAAGGTACATGAACACCAAAAGTCCAGGGCTGACAGGAATTATGAAGGGACAGAGATGATGATGAGACATGATACGAATTAGTGATTTGGTATCAAATGGGGTAATGTGGAAACCGTCTTTTCTTAGTTGATACCAAATGTCAAAATTTTCAGGCCCTCGCAAAGTTGACATAAAATCACCAGACCAATGCTTGTACTTTTCCATGGCTCAAAGTAAAGCTGCTCTCGTAACGCAGGGTTGCTCAAGAATTACATTACAACAGCAGAGGATGCTAGCTTAGCCGCAAGTGTTTCAGCACATCATATTTAGACATAACCCTGTTACGTGCTAGATATTGCAATCATTTCTATGGAAAAGTACTAAGGATAATACATTTCATCAGAATGGAAAGTCCCAGAGTTTGTCACATACTCAGGACACGTGGGTAGCAACAGGTCACACAACCTCAGACCATGCAGGTATCACTCAGTGTTCGCATCTTCTGATTGGCCTAGTATTCTATACTTGTGTAACTTGCTGAGGCTAGGCTACCAAAGTGTCATAATCCTGTACTTTTACTGAATATATTGTATGAATAGTGACGATTTTCCTTCTGTGGTTTGTACCAATAAAAGCTGTCAGAACCGTCACCTCTTCGGACACTCTGCGGCTATGCTGACTGTCTCCGTGCTGCGCGTATTTGTATTATCTTGTCTTCTATCATAAATTTACTCTATCATATGTGCTGATAGCTATTATTTCAATTAGACTTCAACAACAAGACAAAAGAAATGCGTGCGGCCGTAACACTTAGAGATGAGGCTGGGTTGGCGGTCGCAATGATTATAACTAAAATGTTACGTGCGGGCGCGGCGCCTCCTGAAGATGCTGCCCTGGTTAAAGTTGAATTGAGTTGCAGTGCTGACAAAGGGAAGCGAAGAGCTGTTCAAAACAAGGAAACAACAAAGCATGTCATGCCTGCAGTAAGAGAAACTCCATAAAGAAAATAGTGTTTACAAGACTAAATACCACGTATCGCGTAACAACAGAAGTAAAGGGGCCAGTAGCCATGGGAGGTTACAAATAAAGAAAAGACGGTGCTAAGGAGGGGCTAACAAACCGATTACTGAATCAGAAGCTTGCAATGATGAAGGACAAAGACAGAAGCCAATGACAAATATGGGCAGAGAGTGGGCGGGCCTTCTCTTCCATACTCTACTACAACAGATCACCAGAGCAGCGCATGCACGCTGGCTCAGGCTCGACCTAAAAAACACTTTCCTGAAGGAACATAAAGGACCTGCAGCTTTGAAGTATATACAAACACCACTGCGAGAAAATGCGATCCTTTTCCATTTTTCAAAGAAGGAAAGCCCACACTTAGCTGGTTACCACCCACTCCTTCCTTGTCCTCAACAGCCTGCTCTACCTCCGGCGCATTGCTTGAAAGGAGTTCAGCTGACTTCACCTTGAGCCAGAGCTATAAACGCCCAAATACAAACAGATTTAGCACTGCTAAACCTTCTCATGCCCTCCATTGTGATATCAATGCCTTGGCTTGTGCCTGCAGGGTGAGGATTGCCTCGCTCCAAACAGGCTCAAGGGTCTCCTAGCACCAATCCCTCACCAAAGGGGGAAAAAAAAATTGAAGCTGTTTTATTTAACACGAGCTGCTTGAATTTCCTTCTCCTCCTTCCCATTGATGGTGGGGCAATGCCCCTTTTGCCCTTGAACACTGGCCATCCCTGCCTCACTCCCAATCTCTCTCTATCCAGGATGTGGTGTTAAGGACAGTGCTGCCGACTTTGGAGCTGGAGAACCGGTTTCAAGTCTTGGGTTCAGCACAAAATAGTGTGATTCTGGGCAAAATGCTTAATCTCCCTATGTCTATAAATAATGCATGTGATCTTGTGTAATGTAACTGGTGCTCATTTAAAGCGCTCCAATTTGCACTTTGGGTATAGATCAAACTGTAAAAAAATGCACAAAGAAGTAAGAACAAAAAGATAGTAATTTCCTGGCTGCTATGTACAAAGTGAAACCAGAAAACCTGGATAATTGCGGCTTCGCCACTTAAATTTGGTTATCTTGGACAACTATTTTAGTCAACAAAAACTCTTCTTTCTTTATTATCATGTAAGAAAGCACTTTGAAATATGTTTCCTCAGAATAACAGTTGTATAAAAACCTTTTGTACTTGAATAGACTAATTTTGCTCTATAATAATCTAGGCCACATACAGGATTTACATGACAATTGTCTTGCCTCTTAGTGCACAAATAGTTTATGTTTAAAAACTATTACTTTTAGTAATTACTTCTCAGTGCAGGGCTATAATGCGGCGTATTAATTTAAAAGCTTCACGTTATAAAAACTCAATTTTTTTAAGTTTGATGTGACGATCATATTTTACGTGGTTTGTTGTGAGATTTACTGCACAAACATTTTCAGGGCTTGGCTTGTGCTCTAAGATCCGAGCCAGACCCTTGATTCAGCTCTGGCTCGGCTCTTCCTGCAAACTGATTGGCTCGGACACTTCTAATTACCAGCTTGAAAGTTTTTTAAATATAAGGCTGTCAAAGAACTACATAAACTGTGTGGTAACGAGGAGTCAGACAGAACACCCGCGGAGTAACACAATTAGGAGACGCAATAGGAGACAGTAAACACCTAGGGGTAGATTTATGAACTTGTCGCGCAGTGCAGCGCAGCAAGTCACCTTACGGAGCTGCACTGCGTGACCGGGAAAGGGCAGGAATGTGTCAATACGGCCCATTCCTGCCTTTTCCCCTTACGCTGGCAAGCTTTGGAAGCCTAGCGCCAAAGCAGACACTCTTGCACCATGGTGCAAGGGTGCCTCCGTTGCATTCAGGATTGTTTTTTGCAGGAGGGGGCACCTTCCTGCATAAAAACAATCTTGAGAGGCATATTCCTCTTTCCAAGTGTGCTGCAGAATGCAGCACATAAAAAAAGAGGAAGTAATGAGGAGAAAAAGATATTTCTCCTTGCAACGCCTCCCCTGGGAACGTGTATCTTTTTGGCACATTCCCAGGTTTACCAGTTCTTGTAAATCTGGGAATGCGTAAAAACCATGGGAGTTGCAAGGGAACACTTACGCAAAGCCCACGGAATGCCTTACCAGGGAAGAGTATGGCAATGCAGTGATTTACACTGCGTTGCTTTACTACAGATTAATGGAGCCACTCAGGGCCACGTAAAGTGGCCTTGTGTGGCTTCATAAATCTCACTTAAAGTTTGTGTCACGCATGTACCATGTTGCATGGTGCAGTCGTGAGGCAAACCGGGTCATAAATAGGCCCCCAAGTGACATGAGTTCGGGAAAAGACACAAGGTAATATAGCATATGCACACAATCTCTAGAAATTCCAGATTCAAATATGTTTAGTAAAACCACAGACACCACATCTACCAAACTCCTGAGAATACTTAAATGTTCTACGGGACAGGTACAGCCTCCCAGTCGTGTATCGCAAAATGATGAGGTACCCCTGCACAATGTGAAGAAGAGCCCCTGAGTCTCCAAAATCTCACAGAATTCCTTGGCCTTCAGCTGAATGGGGCCCCCTGAAGGGAAATGGGGCCCTAAATGCTTAGGGGCCCCTGCATTGCAGGGTCTGCAGGGGCCTGTTATGCTCCTTCAGCCTCCTGTCCTAGATGTGCACATAAAGCTGGCTTTTTTTCTCATGGTGTGGGAAAACCCAAACCTTAGACTTTTTTGAAATGTAGTCACAAAGAAGCTAATATCGGCTACTGGTAGTAAAGGCCTGAACTTCTCTTCGGTGTGTTTGTTGGGTTTGTTCCCCGTCTAAAAACAAAAAAAGTGGGAAATATATATTTAGACTCGGCCTATAGTAGTTAAGAAGGCAATCGCCATGCACTGGAAATCGACCACAATTCCCACAATGCGAAAACCGATACAATGGGTGCGGAGATGGACAGATGTGAAACGCGTGACTTTATATAGAGAGGACAAAACGTAACAAATTTGCAAAATAATAGATAATACACCGAAGGGAGTTTGATGCCCAAATACATAATGAGAATGGTCAATGTACAACACCGATGGTTTTATTCCTTTACATAGATAACTACAGCATATTTTAAAATACTGTATTAATGTTGGAAACATATGTTATAAAATGCAAATACAATCGTTTAAAAAACAAAGAGAGCCTAGTGCCCAAGGACTTAAGGACATGCACTCCGGTGGCATGGGAACATATAGACCTTTGTTTCAACCGCTGATATCTCTGCAATCACTCAACTGATTTTAACACATTTTGCAGTGGTAGGATCAGCTACACCGTTCCAAACTACCTTTCTAACGTTTCCTAGCTAGGATATAAGACTGATTCTGTCAACAAGGTCTCATGTAGGCAAAAAGGAGTATACAGAGGCTTCCCTACAGCAATGAAGAGTAAGATGGGTGTTAGAAATGGGGTTTTGAGTTGGCTAGAGTATGCACCTAAGCCAGGCAGAACCCCCACTCTAGTCAGGGTAAGGGAGTTACACACCCAAGATAACCCCTGCTCATCCCTTTGGTAGGTTGGGAGCGCAGACAGGCTTTTACCATAGGCAATGTACAAAGCATTTGCGCAACACACACACCAGTGACACAATAAACACACCACAAAAGAGACTCCACACAGTAGTATATAAAACATCTCAAATATTGTATATAACACATAGACCAAAATCACATAAATCAATAATCACTTTGCCAACTAGGCAACTGTCAGACTCATAACACCACAGTTAGTACAATAAAGTACAGACTTGTATGTTGCACACATAAGAACACCATCCCTGCCCACACAATGCGAATCCTGAAATAATGCTCTTTATCCTGACAATGCAAGGCAAAAACGACATACATTAGAACACATCAGGGCCTTCAATGCAGGTTATATCATACATAAATCATGGCATAAATATGAAACAGTTAGGTAATGCACAACACAGCAGAATTACCCAAAGCATAACCATATCCATATTACCATATGGCACCAAGAAATCTTGAACACTCTGTATATGAGGCAGGTGTCACGTATCACCAGCCATCATAAGCCCATGCACGTTTATCACACAAAATAAGGTAACCAAGGAGCCTGGCTGTAAGAGTATCATGTAGCCTGCAAGAGGATCTGCACGCCTACCAGTAGTGATACAGTCATTTTTGACATACACACACCGGGAACCTCCGTCGAGGATTTACCCAGTCATGCCAAAAATGACAGCTGCCAACACCACCAAGGTACGACCCAGCAGGGGGGAGGGGGCACACAGACGATTTCAGCGGGGGAGAACCCTTCTGTAATTAGGAGTCTGCCCGTGAAAGGAGCACTTTGCCGCAAACGCTGAGACCGCTCGTGTCTCCTGCAGAGGAATGAGCAGGGCGCAGCAAGGACTGCAGGACTACTCGGGTCTGGCCTTGCCTAAAGTAGCAGACACCTTGTGAGGCAGGCCCAGCCTCAAGGAATGGTGCTGGGGGAGGACGGCTTAGTCCCTGTGCCTCCGTACCGCTGGCAATGGATGCAGACTGCGAGGTGCGCTGCGTCCAGCCCAATGATGAAGGCGGGCTGGGGCATGCACGCAGTTGGAGCTCCTCGTGGTACATTGCTTCAATAGCTAACACGGGCCAGACTGCGCTTGCCAGTCACCACTGATAACCGGCCCCAGTCATAATTCCATTTCTCTCCGTCCACTCCTCACAGGGAGACAACACTGCACTCCCGGCGAGTTCAACGGACGTTCGGAAGGGCAACTCACCACACGCTTCCGAGCGGTCGTGAGCAGCGCTCACCACACACTATATGAGGAAATCAGTAGCTCTTCCCTGGCGCTGACTGGTAGCCACAGGGTAAAGGAAAAATAAAGCGATCATGTTGCAACGTCATCCAATGCCCTGGGCACCCCCATTTTTTTTTGCAGACTGGTAGTGATGGTACCTAACCAGGCCCAGGGCCAGTGCTACGGTGAAAACACAGTGAAAAAACTCACACACATTTGGGTACACTATGTGTTCGGGTACCCCTATTATTGGCATGACCTACCCTAGTATGTAATAGGGCATGGCAGTTTAGAGGCCAGCAGCCCTTTCTGCACTTGCATGTGTGCACTGCTGAGAGCCTGAGGTCATTTTAAAAGCAGCCCTGTGTTGCAGCCCTGCTTTTAAATGTAAATTGTGCCCAAACTCGGCTTTGATGGTAAGGGCACTTAAAAAGTGATAAAGTACAATATTGTGGCATATTAGGTACCCCCAGGGTCTCCCCTAGGTGTCCCAAGGGGGGGAGGGGTAAGTATTATAGTGAGGACCCTTATAAAAGAGGTTTGATATACCCTGGGGATAGAAAAATGCACATTTCACTTCCCCCATTGTAGTAAAGTGCTTCCCAAAATCTACTTTTGTGCTAGGAGCACTGTGGAGTGGGGATCTATATTATTTTTGCATATTCAGGTCCCTAAAGTCTCTCTTAGGTGCCTCATGTAGCCATACGCATGGTCCTTATAAACAATGTTTTATAGGCACTGGTGTTGGAGAAACTGGACATTTCATTTTTGCAATTGTAGTTCCACAGCCACATAGATTAACATTGCAATAGTTAAAGAACTCATAACTATCGCTAGGGATTACCAAAAATATCATTCAAGGGCTTAGGAGAATGGTATTGATAAATCCAACAATATCCTTTTGTTGAATTTATTCTAAAATATACAGGAAAGAAGTTATAAGACTTTCTTGTCTGTAAGCCAAAATTCAGCCTTCCTGTCCTCTTCCCTGATTGGTCAGAGTGAACAGGATTAGCCATGCTGCTTTAATGAAGTGATAAGTGGCACCCGGGGAGAAAAGGTATCTGGGAGGAGAGGGCTCTACTACACAGGAATGTCAGAGCAAGGGGGAGGAGTCGTAAAGCATAAGCTTCAAAGGAAGAATGGAACAGGCAGAGAAGGCCAGGTCCATCTACCTCCATCCCCTCTGAACCCAGCCAGATAGCAGGCTTAAGGAAGGAATTTGCAGATGTCAGCGGGAGAAGAGCTATGCAAATTAGCCATACTGGAGGTTGGTTTAACTAGTTCTTGCACGTCGGCTGAGACTTAAGCCACCTGAATTTTGGAGGAAAGGTGCTTTCTGGGAGACCATTGTGCCACACTTTGGAGGAAGTGGTCATGCTCTGGGGTGTTGCCCTGCACCTCATTGGACAGGTGTGCCCTCCTGCTTGACCCCAGAGAGCGGAGCCTCTCAGATCTGCTGCTTGAAACTAAGAAAAGAAGAAGGGTCCATGCTGGAAGTTTGATTTGCACCAACCAGGCCCTGCACTCTGACTGACTGCTCCTGCTGCACAATCTGGAACTACAACCCTGTGGACCCAACTGGCTTCAAAAGAAATAAAGAGTGACTCCCTGTAAGCTACAGGTTAACAGGGCTCACCAGGACCATCACCACCAAGAATCCCCAGCCTGGAGTGAGTCCAATGGATTTGTAAGGGTTTTGTCAAAGTGGATTGTGGGAACTGAAGTACCAAACTTTCAAGGACCATCTTGGAGATTCCAGAAACTTAGATTGTGTTTTGGACACTATGAGAACCCAGAGGAACTTTCAGGAAGAAGTTCCTGAAGTTTGGAGAACTTTGGAGCAAGTTTCAAAAAAAGATCCAGAGGTGGACCGACTCAACCGTGAGAGTCAAGCCGGCAAACTTCAACCACGAGCCGGCCTACCCTGCTTGTTCGTCCCGCTGAAAAGCTCCAGAGGTCTGACTTCCAGAGTTTGACCAGGAGCTCCCTGTAAAGCAAGCCGGCGAACCCTCACCAAACCCGGACTGGTGAAGAGCATCAAGGGACCCCACAGAAAAAGCTCCAGAAAAGTTTCTAAGTCCGAAGGTTAAACTTTGACTGAGGTCTACCGCAAGGGGTAGTCATGCAGGGCTCCATCGCAGTCGGCCTGAAACTTTCACTTTGTCCTGGTCTCGGGTGACCAGATGTTCCAATAGGGACTATAGGTTTCTGTGAGCTATATAGTGCTAAATCTTTAAAAATCCACATCTCCGGTTCCCTACATTGGATTTATTTTCGTTTTGGTGTCATTTTAAAGATAAAAATATTTCCCATTTTATAAATTGGTGTTTGATTCTTATTGTGTGTTGTGTCTTAGTTATTTACTGAATTGGTGTTTTTTAAATGTTTTACATACCTGTCTCTGAAGTTAAGCCTACCTACTCGCAGCCAAGCTACCAAGGGTTGAACATGGGAATAATTCTCTGAGACCTATTCTGAGCCCTACACTCTGTTAGTTGGCTTATTGCCAGTGCTAGATATATATTTACCACTACTAATAATACACTTTCAACAGCTCACCATGCGCTATGGTTGCAGGGGCAGCAACCAAAGCTCACCACGCGCTGGTCCCCTGAGAGTACACCAGTAGGGCGAACCCAAGGCAGACACCAGTAGACAGAGAGGCAAGAACCCTAAGGGCGGTTCCTCCTGGCATTCCAGCAGTGCCTAGGTAGTCCGGAGCCAGGGAGCAGGCTTACAGCAGGGCAATAATCAGCAAAGCAATCCAGTGAGTCCCTTATGATACCCAGCAGCAGCAGGTACTAGGGCAAAAACAGAAGAGCAGTCTAGAGGAGTCCTTTTGCAGCTCAGCAGTCCTTCTGACAGAGGTTCAGTCCCAGTTCAAAAGGGCTCTAAAATCATGGGGTCACAGTCCCTGTACTTATATTCATAATGTCTTCGAAGTGGAAGCACCTTCAATGCAAACTTTATCAGTGCACAACACCCCCATTTAATCCCCAGCCCTGGCACCAAACACATTACAGGGTGGCGGAGACAGCATTGTGAAAGGGAGGCACAGCTCTATTCAGGTGCAGGTGACAACTCCTCCCACCACTCTAGCTCAGGAAGACCCATCAGGATATGCGGGAAACAACTCAGCTCCCTTTGTGACGGTCGACAGTGAATGCACAAAACAGGCCCCTGTCAGTCGAAACCAGATGTTGATTGGAGTCAGGCTGCAAAACACAGAGTCATAAGAACACAGAAATGCCCACTTCTAAAAGTGGCATTTCTAAAATAGTAATAAGAAATCCGCTTTCACCAATAAGCAGGATTTATCACCACTATTTCAAACATACCAAACATGGCAACGCTACATCTTTCATATCAGAAATTACCACTGAAATACATATCAGGGAATTCCCAATGCAAAGCTATGAGACTAGCAGCCTCAAAGCAGTGAGAAACCAAATAGGCTGTTGGTCACCACCAGGACATGCCACACAACAAAGGCACATGTCCTACCTTTTGCCTGCACAGCACCCTGCCCTTAGGGCTACCTAGGGCCTACCTTAAGCGTGACCTATATGTAGCAAAAGGGGAGCTCCAGGCATGGAAAGTAACTTTAAATGCCAAGTCCCTGTGGCAGTAAACTGTGCACACAGGCACTGCAGTGGCAGAGGCCTGAGACAGGTTTGAAAGGCTACTTCTGTGGGTGGCGCAAACAGGCCCGCAGGCCCACTAGTAGCATTTAATTTACAGGCCCTGGGTATATGGGATATCACTGTACGAGGGACTTACAGGTAAATTAAATATGCCAAACAGGTGTTGACCAATCATACCAAGCTTACAGGAGAGAGCACATGTACTTTAGCACTGATCAGAGGTGGTAAAGTGCCCAAAGTCATAAAGCCAACAAAAACAAGTCAGAGAAAAAACAGGAGGAAGGCAAAAAAATTGAGAACAACCCTGCACAAAAGGCCAGTTCAAACAATGGGGCCTCACCAACAACACTGCAAATGACAGTCCTTCTTTGTCATAGGCCCTAGACAATACAAACATTTGAATGTGGGACTTCTTCCTGCACAGCAACTGTGCAGCCTCTGGCCTTGGAATGCCACATACCTCATAACCGCTCCCAAAGTACTGGGTTGATGAATTCCTTTTAGTCAGGTTCTCCTCGGTAGCGTGTAAGCTAGCAACCCTGCTCCCATACTATATACTATAGGGCACTTCACCAATTTAAGCACTACAGCAGAATGTCCAGCAAGAACCATGACCCAAGCTTAGTCCCTAGTCTGGTAAGACAAAGCAGTCTGAGGCTCTGGCACTGAAACTCAGAAAATCCCCAACTGTAAGTTTACAGTTCCTTGTCAGTGACATTTCTGGAGAAAAGTACTGGTTAGGCTGCTCGGAAATCTACCTCCAGAACTGGCCAAACAGCTCTCCTGCATAGTTCAGAATTTTAAGGGGCTTCTCAAATCTAACGGAATGATCACCTTATGCCATGAGATAGACTGAATATAAAAGCAACATCATATTAAAGAACGACAAATCGTCAGTAGCAGCGTACTTTAACAGCTCTGGACATAACATTAGTCAATTGAGCTATGTGGTCTTGGAACAAGTTGTTATGTACCTGACCTTTCACCCAGTTAGGTGGTGAATAAATGTCGATCAGTTTCCTGGAAACTAGCCTAATTTTTTATGCATGAGGATTCTTAGAAAAGTCCCTGCACATGACGTACATAGCAGCATGAACATACTCTGTGTATAAGTCATGGTCATCTTCATCCTAGGGCGAAAGAACTCCTTTACATAATCGCAGGTATTGTTCCAGGCTCATTCGCATAATTGTACTCGCAACTTATCGATTGTGTAAGGAACCCCAAGGCTATCTTTATGGTATAAAAGAACCATACCAACACTAGATAGGCAGAGGAGAAGCTTCAACGCCGACACTAGATGCTGAGGTCCCGGCCTGCAGAAGCTACAACACACAGCGGTCTGACATCCCTTGCGGGGTGTCCAACTCGAGACCAAGACGGGTTACTTCATTCTCTCCTATCAGGTAATGGAGTTGGCTCTTTCCTAGGGGATTTTTGGCTTTACACCCACATACATGCTAGGTACACTTAGGTAGGGTTTGCATCGTAGGAGTATGTTTGATTACCGTCATGTATCTATATGCCTGCATATATTCACTGTTTTAGCACCATGGTAGAATTCTACCTTTTATTCACTCTGTTGGTGCTTGTAATCTTATAAATTTGTTTCTGTCTAATGATTGTCGCAGCAAACATGTTTTATACTAACTAAAATGACGATGGTTCAATAAATGCTTATTGAAAATGTCCCCATCGTTTATTCTGTGTATCTCTCTGAGACTAAGTGAGCACGATTGACTAAGTGAAAAGTACTGCACTGTTTCCACGATCCCTGAAGGATCAAGGGTTGTCATGTTCGATAGTTGCCAGAAACTATTCGCTCATTGGTAAGGATAGGGGGCTTATGGTGGCACTGTGAGCTAGCTGGTCTAAAGGCTAACATATCCTTTGGGGGTGTCTGGAATCAGTCTGGACACCAATCCCTTAGTTTATGTTGTCAAAACGCACAGATCCTATGTATTTTTAGGAACTACACAACATGGCGCCGCCAACATCGGTTTGGTTCTTATTTAACAGTCAAATCTGAGTAGTTTCTCAGAGATCCCTACTCACACTTAACCAGAGATGTCTGGGGGAAGGGAAAATACACCGCAGCTGAGTAGGTATATCCTATGTATTGGCTGTAGGTTTGTTCAAGCTTGAAGGATTATAGTTACCCACATTGTGCAACTATTCTCTCTTTATCGTAATACTTCCTCTCATATGGTCTAACTACGGAGACGCTGGTACGAAT
Source organism: Calotriton arnoldi (assembly GCA_963921515.1). NCBI lineage: Eukaryota > Metazoa > Chordata > Amphibia > Caudata > Salamandridae > Calotriton > Calotriton arnoldi. The sequence goes on from CAWUFW010008121.1 coordinate 192,789, forward strand.
GGTGCTAGTACAGAGGAAGCTGAGCAAGAGGTACTCTTAACATTTAAGGAAATTGCAAACATGCACTTCCTATGAAATTAGTAGATTATGGCCCCTCATCAATAGGTGGGATGGTTACCTTTGTGATTGAGGCACATGAGGCATTCAGGGCAGAGGTATTCTATTCTTGGATAAAATTTCCACCTGCAGATGCACGCACACATTTGTTTCATACTTACATTCCAGATGAGACACCTGAAGAATACTCACCATACGAGGACATAGCAGTCCAGTTAACTTACAAAGATCATATTAATTGGTTTAAAGGCACCCTCCCCCACAACACAGAAAATGTGAGACTCGGTCAACTCAGCAGAGAAGGAACGACCTGGCTGGTCCTAGCTGCTTACACACCGCATCCAGATATTGATACACTGCCAGCAGGAGAATTATGTACACTTCACAAAGACATAGTAAAACTATACAGAAACCTTACACAGTTCGTAATGCAAACACTTACACTTCAACCTTCAAGGGTCACTCAAGCTGGTCAACTGCAAGGGACTTCGACAAAAATCAGCTCAGAAACTCAGAACGTGATTATGGGACAGATACCCACTAAGCATGAGCAAATGCCGTTCTGGATAGCACAGAAAATAGCACAGCTTGAGGCAGTGTTTCCCCCACAAGGGCCCGCAGGAAAAACACAGAATACTAACAATTTGCTTGCCAATGGGGATAGCTCCCCCGATAGAGGATTGTACCACTTGGGGTACAGTTTTTGCTGCTGTTTATACCAGAACTCACAGTACACCCTCAATAGCAGTGATACCATAGGTATTGAAACAAATACAGAAAGAGTACGGGGCAGAACCTGCCCTGGACTTCGGGATGAAATTGATAGGCAATTTTGCCCAGGTATCAACAATTATGCTAAGTAACATAAAAGGGGAGGCAGCAGCGGTGGCTATACGCCCACGCCTCAGGGAAGTCACTCCTGCACAACAGGAGCGAGAACTACCCAAGATTATCGAAGAAACCAATGCTTCGCTGGGTAGAGATAATTTGGGATCTAGACCTGGAAAACCACAATTAATGAGCAATCCTGACAAGGATAACTCAAAGCAAGCACCCGATTCTTCTAAAAAGAAATGGGATAACAAACAATCTAAAAATAATAAGCAGAATGCATCATGATCACGGTGGGTCTCCTCTACAGGAGCCCTCTGAGAGAAAATATAATCTTGGAAACCGTGATAATATTAAAAAACCTGACAGGTATCAGGCTACTAATACACATTCCTCTCGTTCCTTTCAGGGTTCCTCAAAAAGCTCGGAGAGGGAAGGACAGTCAGAACACAGATCAGAAGAGCGAGCCAAGTCAAGAGAGACACTTCACACTTCAGACTACATTATCAAACAAGAAGATAAACCCAAAAGTAAACCTCAATTTAAAAATAAGAAGGTAGCTGGCCTTAAAATAAGAAATGCTCAGGCTACTGAGGACTCTACTACTGAACGGGGAATGGGCTCTGATGATGCTAGACAGAGCAGCAGAAGTAACAATAGCTCGCCAGAACCTGATGGAGTTTCTGGTGACAGCGGCGTTGAATGAACATATCATGGTGGAAACACCTGATACAAGGGTAAGTGTTCCACATCAATTACACGAAATCATCCTCCAGATGGAGGGGGACATACCCAGAAAAGTGAAAGGTCTCTTTAGGGAGAACTTGACATATGGATATGATATACTTTTGGCTGAAAAACATTGGCCGCCTGAGTTCGTCATGGAGTGCCCAAAGGGGGAAGATGTAATTTTACCGGCTTTCTCCGACCTCGTTCCAGAGTCACTTAAACACTCATACACACAGGAGTGGGCTTTAGTGCTAGCTCACGCACTTTACCGTAATCATGTAGGGTGGGATGCTGAGTCACCTCACCATGAAATCCCATTAAAGGCTACTCCTACACCACAGAGGCTGTACCCAATAAAACATGATGCAAAGAAACAGGTTAGGGAGATCTTGGATCAACTTGAATACCAAGGTGTGATTAAATAATCCTTTGCTTCCCGTAATGAAACCCGACAATTCATACTGTCTCGTTTTAGACTACAGGCATTTGAACACATGCACGAAAACATTAGTAGTACAAAATGCACACAGTGCAGCATTAATGAATAACATTGTGCGGAAGAAATACAAACCAACATTAGATATCTTAAATGGATTATTCTGCTAAAATATAGCACCTGAAAGCAGATATTTGACAGCATTTTCAGCGCTCGGCTCTCAACGCCAATTCTGTAGACTGCCCCAAGGGTATAAGAATAGCCCCGGGTTGTTCTCAGCACCAGTAACAGAGTTTCTACGGAATTGTGATGAAAAGGCATTGTCCTATGTAGATGATATTTATCTCACGGACGATTAATTATTGGATCACTTGTACAAGGTGAACAACATAATTCTGGGGTTCTCCACTGTGGGCTACAAATTTAACTTAAAAAAAAAAAAAATTGCCCACCTGAATGTCCTATTTTTGGGATATCCGCTATCAAGTGAAGGAAAAAGCCTGGCAGCTATTTTTTTAGAAAAATGTGGGCTGCTCCAACCTCCAAAGACTCTGAAAGGTTTACAATCCATTTTAAGATTCCTAAATTTTGGCAGAACATACATTTTGGATTACGCAGAAAAGGTAAAACCTTTCTACGACCTAACCAGACCTGATTTTTCAGTTCAACATTTGACACAGGAACACCCAGAAATTCTCTGTCCTGTAAAAGTATACATGAAAGCTTCAAAGCATTTACACACACGTGTAAATACTACTATTTGGTGATCCGTGTAGACGTGGGTCAATCAGGGTACACTTACCTCACCTTCAATGAAGGCGAAACGGTACCTACTGCATACAAATCACATTTGTACACAAACGCTGAAATGCGTTTTGCATCCACAGAAAAGATACTGACAGCAGTACAGACTGCTGTAGTGAGGGAAAGAGCACTAGCTCAGGGAAAACGCACGACTGTCGTGACTCCATTACCAACCTTAGAGGCTGTTACCAAAGCAAGTGTTCCAAACGCAAAAGCACTACATCCGCGATGGATACAATGGGCGAATTCTCTCACTGCAACAGATGTAGACTACAAATTTGCATCTACATTAAAAACACAAGCATTTCTGCAGTACAAACAAGAATATCCTCTCCCGAATGAAATAATGCCTGTAGATCAGTATGAATACATCATTTACACTGACAGATCTGCCCAGCCTGCCGTAGGAAGTAAACAGCAATACAGCGCAGCATGTGCGATTATGAAGGGACGTATGCGGGACGGCAAGTTCCGTCCTAGCAATACACAGATGCAGTCTCTAGGAGATTGCACGGCACAGTTGGCAGAACTAAAAGCCCTGATACTGGGACTAAAAGATACGGATCGGGAATTCCCCACACTCATTGTGTGCGATTCATTTTACTGTATCCAGTCATACAATGAATATCTTCACTATTGGGGCCAGATTGGGTCTGAGATTCCAGAGGCTGCACAATAAAGCACAAGATGCTTTGGGAACAGGTGGCAGAGCTTAAATAGGACTTACCACGGGCTCATGTAATTCACACATTGAGTCATCAGCATGTTGGTGTGCATGTTGAAGGGAATTCACTGGCTGATGAAGCCGCCAAGGCAACAGAGCAAACTGCTGCCGTTGCTGCAATCACTCGTTACGGTACGAGAATAGATGGACAGATAATGATAGCTGTGAACGCTACACGCAACAACAGCTCTGCCTTGCCAAAAGGTTTTCCACTCAAGTACTCCTACAAGACAGATGCACAAAACATTACGTATGCTCAAATTCCAGGAGTGGGGGATAGAGTAATACCAAACATAGATCGCAGATTAGGATTAATGCCCTGTATGCAATTTTAAGGAGGAATCTGAATTGCATGTTTTATTCTTCTGTCCTGTCTACCGAATGCAGCGCAAGCGCTGGCTAATTCAACTATGTAAAAATTTGGGTTTTGTGCGCTGCACTGAGGCATACAGAGTTTTAAAGTATGATACTTGTTTACCAACTGTATTTGCTGTATCCTGTTTCTTAAATAGCATGTGGTATACCAGGCGAGCTGCTCAAAAAAAATTAATCGCATTGGGGAACCCAAATATCCAGTATTAAACATGGCCGTCTGATACTGTTTTTTTTATGGTAGTATAGTCCATAGTTTTATAATAATGGATTGTTCTTATTTCGCTTTTAACTTATTATATCCTGGAATGTGTTTTGGATCTCTGTACAATAAAATGATATGTGACCATTGGCGTAAATCAGATATTCGCAGAGCCCGGATGGCTCTTTTTATATATTTTAAAACCATATATTGTATATATGTTTTAAATTATGTGTACTTTTATGGCCTAGTGCCGAAATAAAGTTATTACTGGACTGGATTAATTCTAGCTGCTCACAAGGGTCTCGGTTCAGCACACGCAGGTATCGCTGCAACTGTTTCATTACCAAAGCAGCGTTGTTGGTGGCCAGGTCTCACTAAACAGACCAACGGTTATGTCCTCAAGTGCGACATCTGTCAGCAGATGAAAGGTTCCACCGTGCACGTCCACCACAATCACCATTGCCGATATCAGGCAGACCGCTTGCATATGTCTATTTGGACCACTGTGGCCCCTTACAAATCCTGGTGGCAGAGGATTCATACTTTAGATTCCTGTGGGTTTGGCCTCAGCCCTTGGCTTACGCCCTAACTGTTATAAAGGATTTGAGAGTCTTCATCAGGACATAAGCAATTGGCACATTACATTCTGACCGTGACCCTGCCTTTAGCTCACAAGCTTACAAAGAAAACATGGGAAGCTTTGGTGTAGCATTGTGGTACTCCTCTCCGTATCACCCTGAGGGAAATTTGATTGTGGAGAGGAAAAACCGGGACTTAAAGCAATCCTTAACAGCTAGGGTATTAGGCTCTGGTGGCAGTTGGGTCAATCACCTATATGGGGTCCAGAGTGCACTAAACAACATGCCAAAAAGTTCCCTGGGGGCCGTACTCCATAAGAAGTCCTGTTCGCAATTAGAATGTGGGTACCTGACCTCGACTGTGGGAGCACAGTGGTGGATGAAAAACCATTTGACATCAATGATCGTTTGCCTGTTTTACAGGAACTTAATGAATTTTAGGCATTACAAAGCAACGTCCATGTAAAACGCACAGCCACTGGAGTAGTGAAAGCTGTTCCAACAAGATCAGCCTGGGTCCCAAAGCCTGGGGACCCCTTCAGAGTAAAGATTGTGGACAAAAAATAATTTGGGCCTTCTTACAGAGGGCCTGTACCTGTCCTGGCTGTCGAAAAAACAACAACAGTACTTCGCCCCTTGCTTGCAAGAAAGAAAAGAGATTTGCCTCAATTTATCTGATCAAACCACACTATGTGGCCGATACTCAATAGTAGGCCGTGTGGTCTTTTGGGAAGCACCAGATCTCCTCTGGCTACCATACAGGAGGTTCAGGTGGAAAGATTATTCACGTGTGAAGATTCTACTCAACGAAGTGAAGGAGTCATCAACCACGGAATGCAACTCGTACCGGTTGAAATTGAACAACTTCAATCTACAAATGAAACACAGATCTCAATTCGGCCTAACACAACATCTATGTGAATAGGTCTCAAAAGGAGGCATCTGCCAGTTCCACAAAATCTGCTGAGCTACCAAAGATAGATCCAACTGCGTCTGGCTACTTCATTGATTTTGATACTTTCTCATTGGATCAAAGTGAACCTGAGTTACCGCCACCACCTGTTTCCCCAAAAACAACAAATTTGTGATTTCTACCTTTGGCTGAAAAATACTTCCTTTGTTTCTCCCTGGATACAGCTCTGGATTACAACTAGTCTACTGTTCCTAGACCTTTGAATTCGTATAGTGACTGTCTTTTTTCCTGCTCCTGAATGGACATGATCTCCCAAAACGCACTGCAGCACAAAATCTGAACTTGGTCCTGAAACCGCATGCATCATCACACCATGAACAGAAAGACCTGTCCTCAGTGAACATTACAGATGTTCCAGTTCCCAAAGGAATAGTATCGGACCGAGTTTCTTATGATGTATATGGTCCCACTGAACTTTTAAAAATACCACACTTATTTAAAATTTCTCTAAGTGGTATCATCACCGCGAGTACTTTCTCTGAGATTGGGACTTTGAAACTGTAAATACTAATCTGTCTCATTTAAAACAATCTGCTGCATTTTCAAATGATGAATTGTATGATGATACATCTAATTTTGACACCATGTTTTGTTACCAACACTATGGTCATCATTTCTTGCACTAAGCAAGTTTCCCATGAAATGTTTTCTCTTACCATCAATGGGAATATTGCTCAACACATTTGCACAAAAGTTTGCTTATTTTTCTGGGTTTAACACTTCAGACCCGAACTCTTATTATTATAAGTTGGCACCTACACCTACAAAGAAAAATATGCTGACTAATAGAAACACATACTCTGCTTCCTTTATTGCCCAGCTGTCTGTACATGTTTTCAACTTTTGGAAAGACACTATAGACACAAAATCTGTCTGGGGGACTAAAGATTGTCAAGTTCAGGGAACTGAGGCCTTATTTAGAGCATGCCTCATACCACATCAGATGATTTTCATGAATGACACAGTGCAACAGACTTCCTGTCTTGGACTAACCAAGATCAAGGACTTGAACACACCTCGGATTCCCTCACGTACACACTTTGAGGGATGGCAAAATTACACACAACACAGCGAGGATACATTAGATGCCATTTTACACAATAGTTCGTACAATTCATCTGACCCTAATTGGAAGGGATGGTTGGTTTGGCCTATCGACACAAATAGGTGTCAGGCACAATTCAGGGGTACCACCGAAGGGTTTATTATCCATAGGCCTGACCAACGCTATGTACACTCAGAACACTCAGGGTGGTGACATCATACAGTGTCGAGAAGTTATGCCTAGAGTGGCTAAAGACCTTAACACTATCCCAGGTGAAACAACACTTATCTCTTCTCTCAGAAGACAGGGATCTTAGGGATTTTTTGTTAGGTCCCCAGAAGCCATGTCTCAAGCGCTTTTTGTATGCCATTTACAACGAGCTATGGAAAATCTCTCAACAGGAAGCTGCTGAGAGACTACGCAATATTGATAGGGTTAACCTAGAAAAGGTTTTGGCAGTGGTCGACATTGGTATGGCCACACTGTCATCTAGAATTTATTCACTAGGCAACATTGTGTCTTCTGTAATAGATATAATGGAACAGGATTTGTCTATTCTCCAACATGGACAATCGCAATTACGATCCATTCTATTATTGAGCTGGACGCTACAATTGTTGCGTTCTGGCCATGTGCCCTGGTGTTACATCAACAGTACAACTCTGTTTTCTGCATATAATCTAACGGAAAGACAAATGGTAATGGCACGAAGAGATGCAAAATATACAATGCTGCACATTGAAAAATTGGACCAATTTCCTTTCACTGTGGGTGAGTCACCTTCCACAGAATGGTTAATCCATGGCCATATCACACTGCCTGTCATGACATTCCAATTTCAATACTGTCTACAGTATCACCAGATAGGCAGATATGATGCGCTGGGAAACGGGTACATATTAGAGTACTGGGAATTGCCGTATAGATATAGATGGAAGAATGGGGACAATGAAGTTTTTCTCAGCGGTTCAAACTGTGAAAGTGCCTTAAGTGGTTCCCAAGGATGCAAAGACATTTTACTTCACAGAGACTGTAATGCTTCAGTTGCTAACTTGTCATGTCACTTGAAGGGTTCCCCAGCTGCCGCGATTCATCCGGCGTTGAAACTGCTTTCGAATGGGAGCTATTTGATGCTGAATGATCAAGGCTGTTGTGGGATGGCACCAGCCATCGCATATCTAGTCACAGTAAGTTCCAGGGTTACTTGTTGTATGCAAGTATTGTTTCCACCGACCCATACAGTTAGGGAAGCAACGCTATGGCCTTCATTGAATGTTTCCTTTATACAGTTTGACTCTCTGAGCAGACTGAAAGCCATGCTTTTGCAGAGGTATGTGGCCTTAACCTCAGCCCGAGAAACTTTTGATCTCCAGGTTGCAAGGTCTTCATCTGAGATACAGGCGCTAGTCCATACGAACTTCCCGCTCCATTTTGGGGAAATGGTTCATCGTATCTTTAACATGTCAGATACGAGGGGAATTGTGCACCTATTTAAAAGCATAGGTTCTAGACTATTAAGCACCTTTCAGGCAGTCTTCTGAGTTATTCCAGCATTTATACACTCCGTATTGGGAAGCGTTTTTGGAGGGCTTCCACTGGTCCTACTCCTTGTAGTGGGTATGCTTGTTTTAATTTTCCTGCTACACAATGGACAGCCCAGTTCCTCATGAGATGGAAAAGGCACTCCTGGTGCGACGTTGCCGTGAGCGCATGGTACTCCATCTGGGCACACCTCGGCTTCGGGAGTTAAGGGAGCATTGGTTCCTATCATTCAGACCAGTCTGGGTTGACTGCATCTTGCATGTTCTCCGCTGCCTATTCTGCGGATACGAATGCGTGTTGGACATATGGCTGACTCTTCCATCGGTTGCGCCACTGGACGTTGATGTACTACTGGACCCCTTAAAGGCCCATGTGTTACAGTATCCTCAGCATATTGATGTACTACTGGACTCCTTAAAGGCCCATGTGTTACAGTATCCTCAGCATATTCCCATGTTGATGGCACTATTCTTAGAGCCCCCATGGGATGCTTCAGCTCCTGTTGGAACGGACAACAGCTCTACAACAGGTTCACAGGTATTGAGTGGTCCCTCGGCGGCTGCTGTGGGAACTGAAGACCTTTGCTCCATTGACCCGATACAAGAGGTGTTACAGGGACCTTCGTCTGCGGATGTAAACGACAGTGATGTTGAGTCTCCCACACAGGACACACACACATTTGGCTCTCCGTGTGATGGGAACAACTCGGCCTTTTTCAAAACATGCCAAGTTGGAATGCGAAAACATTGTTTTGTTTGAACTTTTCTGCTCTCACTGAGCACCATGGCCTTAGATGTGCTCAGTCGGTCTGATCATATATTGACTCTTTTCTAGCATTATAGAGCTTTTTTACTTTTTATAGCATCATGTTTTAACATATACCATGTTTTTAGATATTTTTATACTAGTTTTTAAACAATGTTTTTATGCTTTTTATCAGGCATATATTACATCATTAGTTGACCATATCGACCTTCGGATGAGGAGTGGGTGTTATGTACCCCAATCTAGGCTTAGGTAGCTACACAACCTTTTATCTACATTTGTTCTACCTTGCTCTGCATAACGGTTCCAGCACTGACCTTTTACCCAGTTATGTGCTGGATAAATGTCGATCAGTTTCCTGGAAACTAGCATCATTTATTATGCATGAGGATTTTTAGAAAAGTCCCTGAACATGAGGTACATAACAGCATGAACATACTCGGTGTAAAAGTCATGGTCATCTTCATCCTAGGTGAAAAGAAATGCTTTACATAATCGCAGGTATTGTTCTAGGCCCATTTGCATAATCGCACTCACAACATATTGATTGTGTAAGGAACCCGAGGCTATCTTTATGGTATAAAAGAACCATACCAACACTAGATAGGCAGAGAAGCTTCAACGCCGACACTAGACGCCGAGGTCCTGGCCCGCAGAAGCTACAACACTCAGCGGTCTGACATCTCTTGCGGGGTGTCCAACTCGAGACCAAGACGGCGTCCTTCATTCTCTCCCATCAGGTAATGGGGTTGGCTCTTTCCTAGGGGATTCTCGGCTTTACACCCACATATATGTTAGGTACACTTAGGTAGGGTTTGCATCGTAGGAGTACGCTTGATTACCGCCATGTATCTATAGGTCTGCATATATTCACTGTTTTAGCAACATGGTATAATTCTACCTTTTATTCACTCTGTTGGTGCTTGTAATCCTATACATTTGATTTTGTCTAATGATTGTCGCCGCAAACATGTTTTATACTAGAAGGACGCTGGTTCAATTAATGCTTATTGAAAACGTCCCCATCGTTTATTCTGTGTATCTCTCTGAGACTAAGTGAGAACGATTGACTGAGCAAAAAGTACTGCACTGTTTCCACGATCCCTAAAGGATCAAGGGTTGTCACGTTCGATAGTTGCCAGAAACTATTCGCTTCTTGGTAAGGTTAGGTGGCTTATGGTGGCACTGTGAGCTAGTTGGTCTAAAGGTTAACAAATCCTTTGGGGGTGTCTGGAATCAGTCTGGACACTAATCCTTTAGTTTATGTTGTCTAAACGCGCAGATCCTATGTATTTTTAGGAACTACACGACGAATGTTCGAATCAGAGATAACTCCGACAATAAAAAGAAACTGTTACACACAGAACTGTATTGGATAAAGCGGTTGAACACACTGGTACTCCTTGGATTGAATGATCAGGCAGAGTTTATTGCTTTCTATGAAATCATGATTTGGAACTTTCGGACAGCTCCAGTGTTTAACCGAATTGCAATGTGATGCACGCAGTGGAGAAGACAGTTGGACTATTGAACTTGGTTCACTGCATCATAAATCAGAGGGACTTCAAAGGGTAAAGTGTAAGGTTTAAGAAAAATGGACTTCAAAGTTTGCAAACAAAGTGGCTTCAATCTAGTGATGTATTGTTATATTTTTGTGGTTTGGGTCTTACTGTCATGATATGTGAGAGACTTTGGTTATATAATAATTCATGCTTGACCAAAGATTGCAAACAATGTGGATTCCAATTGGTGATGTATTATTATATTTTTTGTTTCAGGCCTTGGTTATAAGACAGCTTATGTTTCATGACACGCATTGATTTGTTCATTTTAGCCTGTGTTTACATTCAGGAGAGAACATGCCCCATTGATCAACCAATAGAGTGAGTTGGAATTATAGCTATGTACACAAAACATGCGTACATAACCCCCACTAACACATAATGATATGAATTAAAGGAGAGGCCGTTTTTGCAACAGGTGGAGGCAGGAGACTACAACCCCCAGACTTCCTTGCAGTCGCCTGCGACACCGCCACTGTCACGTCACTCGCACGCCAGGAGGCGCTACTTCAGCTGCTCAGGGCTCCCGCAGCATGGGAGCCCATCTTTGCAACAGGGGGGGCAGGAGCCTACAACACCAAAACTTCCTTGCAGTCGCATGCCGTCTGCGACACTGCCACATCACTCGAACGCCCGGAGGCGCTACTTCCGCTGCTCGGGGCTCCCGCAGTGCGGGACATGCCCGGCGCATGGGCGGGCCCGTCTATGCCTGCCAGCAGCCGGCAGAGGCCAGACAGGGCCCACTTTCTTTCAAGCGTCATAGGAGTGCCAGCTTTGAGGCTCGAGGTGAGTGTACATTTGCAATAACTGAATTGATAAGAGTCCGGCCAATTATCTTTGATGGGGAAACGTACTGGCCTACCACCTGCGCGCCCCGCCGTCACTCTTGACAGCATGCTGGAGAGTGTGGTCAACATTGGGTCGAATGAGATTGAATTAACAGAGCGTAGACTGTCCTTGGGAAGAGAGGCAGCCCAGGCTGTTTCTGTAACTGGAGGAGTATCAGTTGATCCAGCACCTACTATCACACCTCGCGACCTCTTGCATCTGGCAGTTGGCTCTAATAATGTGTCAATTCCCAGTGAGAGTACTCCTGGTGCCCAAGGGTATGATCTACCCGAGACACACCCAATTACGGGCACTCCAACAACTGCACCAGCTTTGGCCACCAAGCGCAAAAGGAAGGCAGGGAAGCCTGTTTGTACCAAAAGGAAACAACCTCCACGCACCAGCACATCCCACTGTAGTTTGTCCTCCTGGATGCAACCATCATCTAGTGTCAGTCTTTTAGGACCAGCGCTGATTGGAAAGTCCAGCCATTCTATTTGCACCCAGACGGAAGCCATACCCGTCACATCAGAAATTGGGGAAGCCTTTATTAACACTGTATGCTCTTGGATTAGTGACTTGATAGACATGAAACTCACATCTTTATGGAAGTGTTTGGATCATTTGGACACTGTAATGAATAGACTCAGTCATTGGGGAGAGCCAGTCCATACTAATGTTGTCCCTGGGGGTGGGGGGATGTCTACTCCTTCACCTAATGTTTTATCTAGAGACAGCTCATCTTTTACTTCCATGCGGCACCTGTTGACCTCTTAGTTGTATCCTCCTGTAAAACATGCACCCAATTAAGGGAGTGCTTCCTTCCCAAGGTTAATACAGCGCCAAAACCTTTCCCTCCTAACGTTGGTCCACTGACTTCGGCTGGGGTTGACTCATTTGTGCCCCCAGTTCTTACACTTGATCCCATTAGTAGATCGGATGGTGACCGACCGAATCTGGGTACACTTAGCAGTATTACATCTGACCTTCCGAGCAGTATTCATCCTAGGCCTAATACAGATGTGCCGGGACTGCCACCGGCAGCCTGCCCCTATGTTTTGGTGCTGGCCGGGGTACCTACCCCCAGAAAGGAGCAGAGGGAAACCTGGGATCAACTACGCAACCAATGTGTGGACTGGTTGTCTAAGAATAAGAGGTTTAATGTTTTAAATGAGAAAGAGATAATCATGGTACGAAGGGTGGGGTGGGTAGGTGATTCACTTAAGAACATAGAAGGGGACTGTATTGTTATTAATTTTCGTAGACCATCAATGGTAAGGACACTGTTGAGTCAGGAAATCCCAATCTCCAAGTCGTCAAAAATTTGGTCTCTACCATGGGGCTACTTTTACAAACCAACCCCCAGATGTCCTTTAAATGAGCCTGTCTCTCTAGCTGTCCAAAATAAATTTGCAGCACTTTCTGATTTTGATACTCAGGATTGACTACCGCTGCCCCCTCAGACTGATGGGGTCGACCATACATCTATATGCCCATCGCATTTAATCAAGAAAGATGATCAATGTGCTAGAACTGTTCCTATGGCTTGTGATAATTTTTGATTTGAATATACTTAGATGGAACGTTGCTGGCCTGCAATCTAAAATAGCAGATTGGCTGGAGTTAGTCAGGCAGCAGGACATTCTCATGTTCCAAGAAACCTGGGCCACTAAAGACATATACATTGAAGGGTTCGAATGTTCTAGCCCCATCTCCCAAATCTGATCGACCGTCCGGTGGCCTTTCAATCTGGGTGAATATTGCTGCAGGGGTAGTGTTAAGGTTTTACACACCAAAAGTGATACATTTCAAGCTCTACAATACAAAAGGGGGGTATATCTATCTAGTCAACTTTATTAATAATTACTTTCATAGCTCCCCCAATAAAAATGTTACTAATCGGTTTGACCTTGTCACCACCTTAAAGAACTGTAATGGTTTTAACAAAATAGCTGGCATCTGTTTGGGGGGCGATTTCAATGCTAAGCTCCCCAGCGAAGATACTGTTGTCCCAAGGTCCAGTAGCAGAGGCCAAATTTGCCACAGGGGTGTTGAGTTAAAGAAGCATTTGCGAAATCATGATCTGAGTAATGTTATGGATATTGCTGCCATAACCAATAACAATAATTTATCTGAACCAACATTCAGAGGAAGGGGAAGTGCCACTACTATTAATTATATTTTTATTTGCCCTGGTGTAGAGGACCTTTTATTGAAAGCTGAGGTTGTTCCCACACACCACGGCGATCATAACCCGATCAATGCGGCATTGAGATTGTCCCCTAGGCCCACGTATAAAACAGAATGTGGTGGTAGGAATTTGGTACCATCTACAGATAAATTCAGATTAGTGTGGCGAGGGGTCAATAGCGCTGATTTGTTTCATAGGGTGATTAGGGAAAATTTGAGACTTATCGGCTCCTGTCTGATAGCAGAGGAACCCAATCCCGAGGCAATAAGCGCATTCACTAAACGTTGTGAAGCTATAAAATTTGCGCTATCGAAACCTGCTGTTGTTACACCTCATGGGCCTAGATGGTTCAATGGTGAGTGTTCAGCAATAAATAGACAGTTACGCAAGGCCCTATTAACTAATCTGAGGTGTCACCTTACAATCCAGTTGCTAAGAAAGAAGTATAAGCTAGCTATCTCACAGAGGAAGGAAGAACTATTAAACGAACGATGGGACGCTCTTGCTAGTGCCGCTAGTTTAAAGAATGGAAAAATCTTCTGGGCTGCTGTTAAAGATATGAGAGCAATGGGTCAACCACTAACACCGATCAGCTGTAATATAACTAGTGAGGCCTGGGAAGCTCATTTTTCTATGATATATACAGCTGCCACTCATGATGAAGATTTGTTTGAGATCCTAGCCCCTCCGGGGATATTAATATCCCTACCTGAAATTGAGGAAGCTATACACCAGAGCCTGGGTAACAAAGCTCCAGGCCCTGATGGGATACCCATTGACTTCATAAAGCACAAACCAGATTTTTGGGCCCCGCTTTTGCTAAACGTTTTTAATAATCTAACCAATTCCCCGTTGCCAAGTACCTGGTCAACTAGTATTGTCCTGATTTTTAAAAAGGGTGATCGCTCCCAACCTAGCTGTTACAGACCCACTTCCCTGATTGATACCACTCTGAAAATCTTAGGGATGGTTCTATATAACAAGATCAAAACATGGACTGAAGTCAATTCTATCCTACAACCATGTCAACTTGGCTTTAGGAGTAAGTTAGGAACCATCGAAACAATGCTTAAACCTCAACCTAATAATCGGGAAATATACTATTGCGCAGCGGTCACCAATATATTTGGCTTTTATGGACTTGACCTCAGCCTTTGATTATGTTAACCACTCACGACTATGGTCCATACTATTAGAAAATGGGTTGTACGAGGTTTTAGTACACTTTTTAGCATATCTGCATAGGGACTTGAAAGCTCGGGTCAGGAGGAGGTCTCTAATGACATCAGAGTCTGCAGAGGGGTCAGGCAGGGATGCGTTCTGGCCCCGCTACTCTTTATTTTATACATTAACTGTGAGAAGTTGGCCTGGTATATGCTGTTCACTAATTAAAGTGGACACCTTGCACCAGTACAATTCGACTCTTATGGTAGATAGGTTTAAGACAACCTTTAAAGAAAGCTATCCTAGTGGTAGCTGTGGAGAGCAGCCTTCAGGCTAAGTCTTGAAGGAATGTAAAGCAGCTTGTTTTACCACACAATCTCTTGAATCACCAAATGAAAAGACACCACACAGGTATATATATCAAATATATATGTATTTATTAATAAACACTCTCTACTAATCTCTTTATGAGATTAGAAGTCAGGAACATATGTACAAATCAAATGTTATCAAAATAAGTTTAGCACAATCAAATATCACAATCTTAGTTTGACTAGACCTAGGTCTAGAGCATCTAGAATCGAGGGACCCCCAAGAACCACCCCAGGTAGTTGTAGGAGACCCACAGGGGACGGACGCGGTGTCCTGGCACCGGTGCGAGTCCTGTACGAGTCTATGCGAACAGACGCGATTGAGATTTCAATGATAAAGGTCCCTTGCGTGTTCGAGGCGAACACACCGATCGGTCCTTGTACGAGTCGAAGGACGTGGTTACAGATAGACTTGCAAGGGAGTTGGACGCGGTGTGTCTAACACAGACGCGAACCATGTATGAGTCAGCGCGGTAGTCGCACTTGGAAAGTAAGAGTTTTAGGGCACTTCTAGGGTAGCTACAAGCAAGTCACTTACAGGGTAAGTAGTTCTAGGGCCCACACCCACAGGAGCACCGTAGTGCTGAAGTTACCTCACCCAGGGGAGCCGGGTGCATAGGTGTCCATTGGTGTCGGGTCGCGGCGTCGTTTTCAATGGAGGACAATGAAGACTTGCTGCTTGTGGAGTCCGTAGAAGTGTCCGGTGCAATCCAAGCCTGGATTCAGAAGATGGAAGACCTGAAAGCAGAGAGGACAGTGTTCAAAGTCACTTGGCAGTGACTCGGGGCAAGGAAGATGGATGCCCACCGTCGTCGCAAGATTCAGGTCATTCGCGGTTGCCTTGACTCTTCAGCCACGAGGTCCAGGAGGCGTCAACGACGACCAGGAGCTGGATTCGGTGTGTCCCACGATGTCTGCAGCTTACTGCGGTGTCGGCGACTCGATTGGAGCCAACAAGCCTTGGTAACAGCAAGTCTCGGGGAAAGTGCGAAGAGGCAATGGCGCAGACCAGCAAGGTCTGTGGGACTCACCCAGCGAGGGTAAGTCAGGGAAAGCCTGGAGCAATCAGGGGAGCCCTTTGGTGTCTTTAGAAAGTCTTCTGGGGACCCACAAGCCGGCTGGCAAGGGATCGCGAAGACGCCTCGGGAGGATTCGCTCACAGGGGCCCACGGTCTCTCGGGACGTGGTAGGCCTCTGATCTTTAGAGGGATTCCTGCTGGAGGCTAGGACCACACGTGGTCCAAAGCACAAGTTCGTAGAACGTTGTGAAGGGGTTGCACTCGACAATAGTGCACGGTACCCAGGGGTCGCGGTTCCTCGTTACTCTTGGGGTCCACTGGCCTCAGCTTCGCTGGGGACTCACGATGGCCTTTGAGAAGTCAGGAAATCCACTTCTTGGGCTGCAGGGACTTCGGACTCCGGCGGGAGCGGCGTAGTTTGCGACCGTTGTTTGTAGTTTTTGGTGCCTGCCAAGCAGGGGAGTCACTCCTTGACTCCAAGGGAGATTCTTCAGTCTTCCAAAGGTAGTGGAACGTCGAAGGTCCGGGATTCTTCTTGTAGAGCGTCGTCCAGGGAAATCTAGGGTGCAATGCAAAAGGTTCCCCCTCTTATACTAAAAGAAAGGGAGGGACTAGCTCTATGACCCTACCTATGGGAGGGTCAGGGGAGTGGGTGGCTACACCCACTTCCCTTTGTCCAGTTTCGCGCCAGAGCAGGGACAGGTAGCCCCTGAGCCGGTTTGAACTGGCATATGCACAGAGGAGCCTTCTGCTCCCCCAGTGCAGGACTTCAAAGCACTCTAAGAGTGCACCCACCCAGCCCCAATACACTAAACCCTGTCTGGGAAGTGGTCACACCCCCTTGGGACAGGATATCTATTGTTGGGCTTCCTCCACTGCGAGTGTTGGTCATCAGCAGGAGGGCAGCCCAGTGTCTGTGACTGGTGGCATCCATTTTGTGATGCCAGGGCTCTGCAGGATTCTACCGCGTTTCCACAGTAGGTACATGTCTATCCCTCTAGAAGGGTGGAATGCTACCCCCGCCGCCAGGACTGGCGGGGTGGTAGAATTCCAAGATGTTTGACACCAAACACGACATGTTTTGATGCAGCCATTCCAAAGTTAGCATTTTACCGCGAGGATATAATGCACTTAAAAGTATATGGTTTAACCGCATCCACAAACAGCCCCAGAGAATGGACTCTGAGAGCTGCAGAGGGGCCCTGCTCAGGCAGAGGCACCCCCTCACATAGAGGCCAAGCACCCTGCCCTCAGGATTGATAGGGCCTGCTTTAGGGGTGACTGATAAGTCTCAATGTGTGTGCAGGAGAGATATAGGGGATCTATATCTCAGTGAGGGGTGCTAGCACTTCCTCACCCAGGCTGCAGTAGCAGGCCTGTGGTGTCAGATTTAGTCTGCTTCCCAGGGGTGGCATAATACATGCTTCAGCCCCTGGTAGGCCTGTGAAGTACCTATGCCCTTGGTACCTAAGGTACCATATACTAGGGACTCATAAGGTACCACAGTATCCAATCACTGGTGCACCTAGAGTGCACTCCAAATCGTTTAGAGAGAACAGAGAGGCTGGGGCCCTGATTAGCAGGGTCCCAGCCAGACTATAGCCAGAAACCAGTGTAAACATCAGAAAAAAAGTGGGGGCAACATAAGAGGCAGATCCTACTCTCCTACACAACCCCCCAAACGCAGGGACACTAAACTAACCTTGACCAGTTGAGTCTTCGTGTTCAAAGTGGAAATACCTTGAGAGTCCATCTGCATTGGCATGTTGGGTCCCAGGTCTATGTTCCACTGTATAGTCCATCCCCTGTAGGGAAATGGACCACCTCAAAAGTTTTGGGTTCTCACCTTTCATCTGTTTAAGCCATAGGAGGGGCTTGTGGTCAGTCTGAACTATGAAGTGAGTGCCAAACAAGTATGGCCTCAGCTTCTTCAGGGCCCACACCACAGCAAAGGCCTCCCTCTCTATAGCTGACCAACGTTTCTCTCTAGGGGTCAGCCTTCTGCTAATAAAAGCTACTGGCTGGTCTTGACCTTCATCATTCAGTTGAGACAGTACAGCTCCCACACCCAGCTCAGAAGCATCTGTTTGGACAATGAACTTTTTGGTGTAGTCTGGACTCTGTAAGATGGGGGCAGGGCACATGGCCTGCTTTAGGTCTTCAAATGCCTTCTGACAGCTGGCTGTCCACTGAACCTTTTTTGGCATTTTCTTTGAGGTCAGATCATTCAAGGGGGTCACTATAGATCCATATCCCTTGACAAACCTCCTATAGTACCCAGTCAGGCCTAAGAAGGCTCTCACCTGTGTCTGGGTGGTTGGAGCAACCCATTCCATTATGGTTTGGATTTTGCTCTGTAAAGGCTGAACCTGGCCTCCACCTACAAGGTGGCCCAGGTATACAACCTGACTCTGCCCTATCTGGCACTTAGTGGCCTTGAAAGTGAGGCCTGCTTTCTGCAGGGCCTCCAAAACATTCCTGAGGTGGACCAGGTGATCCTGCCAGGAGGAACTAAAGACAGCAATATCATCTAGATAAGCTGAGCAATAAGTTTCCATCCCTGTCAGAACTTTATTCACCAACCTCTGAAAAGTGGCAGGTGCATTTTTCAATCCAAAGGGCATCACCACAAAGTGGTAGTGCCCACCAGGGGTCAAAAATGCTGTTTTGGCTTTTGCATCATCAGCTAACCTGATCTGCCAGTAGCCAGCTGTCAGGTCAAACGTGCTTAGATACTTGACTGAGGCCAAAGTATCAATCAGCTCATCTGCCCTTGGTATGGGATAGGCATCAGTCCTAGTGACTGCATTGAGGCCCTTGTAGTCTACACAAAACCTCATTTCTTTCTTACCACCCTGGGTATGAGGCTTGGGTACCAGGACTACTGGGCTAGCCCAAGGGCTATCTGAAGGCTCAATTACACCTAGCTCCAACATCTTCTGGACTTCAGTCCTGATACAGTCCCTGACATGGTCAGGTTGCCTGTAGATCTTATTCTTGACAGGCAGACTGTCTCCAGTGTCCACCTCATGGGTGCACCAGGAAGTCTGACTAGGGGTCAGGCTAAACATATGTCTATACTGTTGCAGAACTTGTCTGCACTCAGTTTGTTGATGGTCAGTGAGGCTGCTTGCCAAAGCAACACCATCTACTGACCCATCATCAGGGTTCTGTGAGAGCAGGTCAGGGAGAGGGTCACTCTCCTCCTCCTGTTCCTCCTCAGTTGCCATGAGCAAGCCCATGTCAGCCCTGTCAACATATGGCTTTAATCTGTTGACATGGAGCACCCTCAGGGGCTCCTGGGAGTTCCAAGATTCACCAGGTAGGTGACCTCTCCCTTCTGTTCAACTATTGTATGGGGGCCACTCCACTTGTCCTGGAGGGCTGCTGGGGCCACAGGCTCCAATACCCACACCTTCTGTCCTGGCTGGTATACAGTCAGTACAGCCTTTGGTCATGCCAAGCTTTTTGTAATTCTTGGCTGGCCTCCATGTTTTTGGTTGCCTTTTTCATGTACTCAGCCATCCGGGAGCGGAGACCAAGTACATAGTCCATCACATCTTGTTTGGGGGGCTTGAGAGGTAACTCCCAGCCCTCTTTTACCAAACACAATGGACCTCTCACAGGATGCCCAAACAGAAGCTCAAATGGGCTGTAACCAACCCCCTTCTGTGGAACTTCTCTGTATGCAAACAACAGGCAAGGAAGAAGAAGGTCCCATTTCCGCCTAAGCTTCTCTGGGAGTCCTTTAATCATTCCTTTCAAGGTTTTGTTGAAGCGTTCAACTAAACCATTGCATTGTGGGTGATAGGGGGTGGTGAACTTATAAGTTACACCACACTCCTTCCACATTGCTTTCAGATATCCTGACATGAAGTTGGCACCTCTGTCAGAAATAACCTCCTTTGGGAAACCCACTCTGGAGAAGACTCCAATGAGGGCTCTTGCCACCACAGGGGCTGTGGTGGTCCTCAGGGGTATTGCTTCTGGGTACCTGGTGGCATGATCCACTACCACCAGGATAAACCTGTGCCCAGATGCAGTTTGAGGGTCAAGGGGACCAACAATGTCAATCCCTACCCTTTCAAAGGGTACCCCCACCACAGGTAGTGGTATCAGGGGGCCTTTGTTGTGCCACCTGCCTTACCACTGGCTTGGCATGTGACACAGGAGCGACAAAACTCCTTTGTGTCCTCTGACATATGTGGCCAATGAAAATGTGGAACAAGCCTGTCCCAGGTCTTGTTTTGGCCCAAGTGACCTGCTAAAGGATGTCATGTGCTAGGGTCAAGAGGAACCCCTAAACTTCTGAGGTATTACCAACCTCCTGGTGGCTCCAGGGGCTGGATCTCTACCCTCAGAATATAGGAGTCCCTCATCCCAATAAACTTTATGGGACCCACTAGCACTCCCAGCAGCCTCAGCAGCAGCCTGCTGTCTGAGGGGTTCAAGAGAGGGCAGCACTGTTGCTCCTTACTCAGATCTTCCCTAGAAGGGCCCCCTGCCCCCAAGAACTCAACCTGATCAGGCTCAAGTCCCTCTGGGGCAGTTCCTTCTTCAGGATCTGCTTCACCTCCCTCTGGGGGTGAATCTGTGATCTGAAACAGAGGGAAGGCACTGCCTTTACCCTACTGCTCCTCCTCTTGGGAAGCATCTGGTCCATTGTTCCAGGATCCAGAGCTGGTTCAGTGTCATGCATTCTTGCTTGTGACCTGGTCACAGCAAATACCTCTGCAGGGATGCCCAACATCTCAGCATGAGTCCATAACTCTATTTCAGACCAGGCTGAAGTTTCTAGATCATTGCCCAATAGACATTCGACAGGGAGGTCTGCACTGACTACAACCTTCTTGAGGCCAGTTACCCCTCCCCAGGAGAAATTCACAACTGCCAGACTATGGTTGGTCTTGACACTGCTTGCATTGGTCACCTGGTACATTTCGGCCAGGATGATCTGTCCAGGGTCCACAAGATCCTCTGCCACCATGGTGACACTAGCACCTGTGTCCCTAAATGCCAAAGCCTGTTTGCCATTTATTACAGGCTGCTGTTTGTATTTGCCCAGATTACTGGGGCTTACTAGGAAGGACATATTAAGGTCTCCCTCACAAATCAGCATTGCCTGAGTGGGCACTCTGACTAGGTCAGAGTCCACTTCAGAACCCAGGGTCAACCCTACTACACCCTTATTCTGAGTACCACCTCCACCAGTAGCTGAACTAGGGGGAACAGTTGCCTTAGGGGCAGGAGTGGTGGTGGTTTGGTCTTTGGTCTTGTTGCAATCAGAAGTCCAGTGCCCTTTCTGTTTACAGAATTTGCACCAGGGCTTCTTTTGGCCTTTTCCTTGTTGGATTGTGACTCCCCACCAGATGCAGATTTTTGGGGCCCTTGTGAAGACTTCTGGTCTTTTGACTTATCCCCACCTTTCTCAGAGCCCTTAGGATCTTGCTTCTTGGTGTCACCCCTTGGTTCTGGGGTTTCTGCCTCACCCTGGTTCTGACCCACTTGTCTGCCTTCTTTCCCAATTCTTGGGGAGAGGTCAGATCGGAGTCCACCAGGTATTGATGCAACAACTGGTTCTGGCAATTATTAAGGATCTGTTCTCTCATCATCAGATTATACAATCCCTTGAAATCAGTAACCCTACTGCCAACCAGCCAACCCTCCAGAGCCTTGGTTGCACAATCAACAAAGTCAGTCCAGTCCTGAGTCTGTGCCTTCTGGGTGTCTCTGAACTTCAACCTGTACTGCTCAGTGGTTAAGCCAAACCCATCTATCAGTGCACTCTTCAGGACTTCATAATCATCAGCATCCTCTTCTCTAACAGTGAGGAGCTTGTCTCTACCTTTGTCTGAAAAGGAGAGCCACAAGATTGCTGCCCACTGCTTTTGGGGGACCTGCTGTACTCTACAGGCCCTCTCCATAGCAGTTATCCACTTGTGGCTATCATCCCCACTCTGGTAGGGAGGAACAACCTTGCTCAGGTTCCTATGGTCTGGAATAGATTCTCTGCCTCTAGGGACACTGTTGCTGCCACCAAGGGGTTCTAACCCCTCTCTTCTAGAAGCTCTCTGGATCTCCAGGGCTTCTCTATCCAGTGCCAACTGTTTGGTTCTGAGGGCAACTCTTGCTTCCTCATACTGCAGCAGTTTGCACATTCTTTCAGAGGAGGTCTCTCTTATGGGAAAGTATGAGTTCCTCTGTTGGACAAATTCTCTGCCAGAGTGATAAGAGTGGTCAGATTCCCTGGAAGGGGACCTATGCCTCTCCTCCACTCTGTCAGCTCTCTTAGGGAGAATTCCTCTGTCCTTTTCAGGCCCCTTGAGGCCTGGCCCTTCAATCACAGAGTCTTGGTCATTCTGATTTTCATCATCTGACCCAGATACTGTAATTGACCCACCCACTGATTCAGACCCATTAGCTCCTAGAGCCAATCTAAGATCATCTGCTGTCAGCAGATCTATCAGGTGTAGGGTTGAGGGACTCTGTCCTAGCCTCAGGTGTCTTTCAACACACATGGCTCTCAAGTCAGAGAAAGCCATGTATACTGAGGCTGAGTGGATCCACTGGTTCCACCCTTTAAGGACATTCTAGTGTTGTGCAGTGTTGTACTACCTACACTAGTTTGTGGCCTACTGATACTAGCTTGAGCTGTAGAAAGGGTGTGCTATCCCTTGGCACACAGCTCTAAGTTCAGTAGAACTTATTGATACTGTCATAAGGTTTCTGCACATACACAGAGCTATGCACAGGAAAATGGGACCCCGGAATACAGTGGTTTGCCACCATATACCGTAGCACCCAAAAACCCCAACCCAACTAGCTTAGCATCCCATTAGCACCCAAGTACCAATGATTGGACAACCCAGAACACGGTATCTTTATCTCAGGACTCGCAGAAGCAAGAACACTCTTTCGTCACTCACTCGTACTTGTCCACAAGGTGCGTAGGAAGAGACACTGGATAGGTTAAAATGTTTATTCCAACTTACGTGCTCTAATGTACAGTACACGTGTCAGTACTAATAGCATAATGCATATGACTAATATAAGCAGCATGGTTACAATTCCATAGAATACAAACGGGGAAAGCATCTCAGAGCTCAGTGGATAAACGTATAAATAACATTACCACCCTCCCCTTGCAGTAAGATAGTTTATTATAATAATAGAAGACCTCTGGGCTTTGACTAGCGAACCCCCATACCTCAGTCTCTAGATGCAGAATTACATCAGCAGGACATCATAGCTCTTCTCACTGAAAGGGATTTCTCCAAGTGTGTCAAGCGCTAGTAAACCACAGCATTAAAAGCATATCAAATTCTTCATGGCAATTGTACATAATGTTATGTCTGGGTGCGCGAGACTGGCCATATCAGGAAGAACCAAAATACATTGTTATGCGACCTTGTACATGTTTGTGCAGACTGAGCCCAAAAAGGTGAACAACAGAAGATGCAGACAGTGCAAAAGAACTTGGCACGAGCAAAGGGCGAGGCAGGCCCGGCTCAGTGTAACGTGCGCAAAGAGAAGCAGCATGGCAGCCAGGCCTAGGCCAACATAACAAGGCAGGTAACAATCCACAAGACACCCTCCCTGGACAGTCCGGCGGCCAGGACAGAGGCCCATCAGAGGAGAAAAACAGATGTCGGAGCACAGGGAGCGCCCAAACGGCGAAGGGCAGGTCAATCCATGAAAGTGAAAGTGCAGAAAAAAGCCATACCCTCCAAGAGTTCATCATTGGAATCGTCAAAAAACATAGATGCCATCCAATCCATGAGTTCGAAAGAGCAGGAATGCTCCTCAGCAAAGGGAGCATCCATAAGCAATGCGGGACAGCTTGCGTGATAATTAAAACAGCTTCGTTGTAGGAGATCCTGGGCAGCCGCCCAGATATCCCATTGCGCCAAAATCCCCAGTGCAGCCGCACGCGCCATACAGCCAGCGACGGAACAGTCCTGCTCATGGGCCTCTAAGGGACCCATCAACTGAACAAAATCCGGAACAGACAATGACGAATTGGAGAGGCAATAATCCAGAGTCCAGGTGAAAGGACAGCGGACACAAGTCATCACAGGTTGCACGCAAGTGAAATACGCAAAGCGAAATGAAAGAGTATATGACACGCTCAGTGTCGCCAGTAGCAAGACACCAAAACCGGCCAAAAGGCGCTCACGGAGCAGCTGGAGGCGTTCTGGATCGAGCAGGTCCCATCGGGGAGCAGCCATTGCGCAGAAAGCAAATTAAGAGCAAGACACCAGCCGCTAAAGCGAGGATCAACGGGAAACCGCCAAAGACACTGGAAAAAATAGAATGTATGAAAGCCGGGATGACACCAAAAATAGTTTGGAAGGAGGACACCAAGCCCGACCCAACGACCTTAAAAAAGTGTACTAGGCCTTCAGTGTTAGATGCGTTAAAAATACGATGTATTAACTCCCCAAAATGTTGGGGAGATTAGTGTTCAAAAGGGCCTGTATTTCACTGTGGGTACTCGCCACCTGGAGAATGAATGTCTCCCGGGCGGACGTGAGCATAACTTCCTCGTTTAATAATAGTGCCTTTATTCTGCTCAGTCTATTGAAATCTGCTTCCATGGTAGGGATGGAAGGCCAAATAGAGATATCAACCTTGCCATGAGGGGGAGGAAAAAGCACATTTTTGCAGCAGACAACCCTGTGTGAAACTGTTACAATGTAAGGAATGCCAGCCTGCAGGCCACAACAGTTTTCGTTATTTAAAAGTAAATAACTACCATTGGAAAGGAGAGTGAAAGTAGGTGAAATAACAGGAGCAGGAATACCTTTCAGCACACAAGCAAGATTAGGAGAGGAAACGCTACATGAGCCATGCAATTTAATGTGTTTACAAATAAGCGAATGACCTATAGTCGAGTCGCAGTACTCCCCCGTGAGAAAGACTTCCTTGCCGTCCCGAAGGCATTTATACATGAAAGGCAAGGACCAGAGTTCATGCAGGAAAGCACTGCCCAATGGCCGGTAACGGCCCACAGGATAATGTTTCATGCACGAGTAAAATTCAAACAAGGAAAATGGTAAAGCTATAACCCCATGGACTAGCCATACAGCAGAATCGAGTTCTGCAACAGAGAACGGCAAAGGATCCACCTTTTCGATATGTAATAGAGTGTAAGTTGCATCCTTCATGGACATAAATTGCTGTTTGTCAGTTAAGTTAAAAGGTAGAAATAAGGCAGAGGTGTTCAATAAATGCCAAGGCACTTTACCTAACTTAAGTGTTTGTAAAGTCCATGCAAACTGCATAACTGAGCGCAATTGATTCTGACCATGATATAACACAGAAACATCATCTTGTACAATATCAACAACAGAGGACACAATATTCTCTAAAGTGTAAATGCGAGAAGACAGGGTATTAATACTATTGTCAACAACAGCGAGCACCTTCTCCATATTTGCTTGATCTATTTCCCGAAGACGGGAAGCAGCTTCCATTTGTGATAGCTTCCAGAGTTCATTATACGTTTCATAAATGAATCTCTTAGGTCGGGGACCACGAGGTCCCAAAACAAAGTCGGACAGATCAATATTGCCTGTAAGGAGGGACAAATGTTGTTTAACAGAATCAAGGGACGAATGTTGCAGCCATTGTTTGCATAATTTACCAACAGAGTATGTAGTGACAGTACGGGCATCAGTAAACCTCGGATCAGGCCTATCCTGTGTGTAACTAGCTCCTGAGTCGTGAAAACGCATTTGACATGCATTTGATGATGTAGGCCATACCAACCAGGGTGACTGAACTAGCTCAGAAACATTATACGAATTATTTTGTAACAGAGCCTGCAGGGACACGAGGGACATATTGAATCGTGAGCTTTCATTGGGAAAACTCGACAGGGATGGTATTGAGGGCGAATTCAATTGTTTAGTGGTTGCTAAGCCCCAACATGTTGTCTGATAGATGGAAGCATTTAGGAACATAATTTGGGTAGGGATGAGGCAAGCACGATGCAATGCCTCGGTTCCTTGTACCTGCCACGTCTTGGAGCCCCAAATAGATTTCAAATCCACTGTATTATCCCAGTACTCATAACCACCCACAGCTAGGGCACTCAGAAAGGAACCTGAATAAAGCAATTTGGTGTGTGTCAACATAATTTTCTGAGTTGATGTGTTATTAAGTCTAAAATAATAGGATGCAGGGTTCGACCGATTAAAATCAGTAAAATAATTAAACTTATTTCGAAGAGTTTGAGAGCTACCTGACAAGGGGTTTGGACAATGTTCCCATTGGGTATAGTTAACAGAACTACGCAGGGCACTGGGTTTATGGAGAAAATGATTACCCCAATGTTGGTAACAATACAAATCGGCATAATTAGCAGAATTCATATATAAATCTTCAGCATTAAAAGATGCATAATATTTTAAATCGGCAAACAAAGCTTCAACGGCATGCACATCCCAATCATCAGAATGAATATTATTTTTGTACTACATCACCCATTGAAACACGAAGGACATTAGGTACATTAATAATTTCCGTCGGACCATGGATTTGATAGTTCACTGCATCCCATACGATGCCATCAGCAACTGGGAAGGCTGAAATGTTCACAAATGTGTGGTCACGCTTCATGATGTGAGACGAGGAATGAGGAGCCAAAGTTCCAGAAACATAGTCTACTGCAGAGCGTTCAGGTAAATAGTGACCATTAATTAGTAGAAAAAACACTGTGACAAAGCCAATGGACATGAACAAAAATATCAAGAAAAGTACCAACCAGATGTATGTCCAGGGGGAATCAAAAAATTGTCTCTAAACCAGGATATAAAAATACTGAACTTGGATGGAACTTTTGAAGATGTGGAATCCGAATCAAAGGAATAACGGGTCGGGCTTAGTGACGTTGTTGGTTGATGTGCCACCGATTCTGATGCAGGATAAGTATACTCGTCCTCGTTGATATTGGTGGAGAGTTGGGGATCAATTGTAGTGTCAGGCAAATCAACCATCTCAATTACAGCATCAGCGATCGTTCGTGCAGATGGACTATGAACATATGTCCGATAAATGGCAGGACAAGAGACCGCTGGTGTGACACTATTCAGGATCGGCCAGGCGCTGTAGCTTGACATTTTCAATTGAGATGTATCTGTTCTCTTTGCGACCAGGAAGCGGTGGTAAAATGACTGTACGTGTTCCCTTCAGGCCAAGAACTGGAACTGGTGCACGAAAAGAGGGGCCAAATTCTTTTTGTTTTCAACCTTCTCTCGAACCAGTTCTCCAACTTTCGGAAGCCAGCCGGCTACCGGAATCTGCAACGCAGGATCTGTGGCTGAAGGCAAATGTGTAGTTGCAAGTTTGTCTCGGGCTTCTTGTAAGTCCTGTAACATAGCAGAATGGTTATCTACATCAAACTTGGCGGATTGCGCCGCGATGTCTGGACCCTCAAGGTCAGGCACAAACATTCTTATGCCAAAGAGCATTTCGTATGGGGTCCGCCCACCCAGAGGTCTTCTAGGGAGATTATTAAGTGCACGCTGAACGGTATACAAATGGGCCAGCCAGTTCCTGCCAGTACCTAAAACCCTAGCTGTTAAGGATTGCTTTAAGTCACGGTTCATTCGTTCAACGATAGAGTTGCCCTCAGGCCTATACGGAGACGAAAATTTCACCCGCACCCCAAGCGAAGCCATTGCATCCTTGTAAGCCCTAGAGGCAAACGCTGGACCTTGGTCCGAATGGAAGGTGCCGCATGCGAAAATTCCCACAAAGACACGCAAATCCCTGATCACATTTCGGGCGTCAGCACTCCGTTGTGGCCAGACCCAGAGAAACCGTGTGCACGAGTCCACTGCCACTAAGATGTATTTATAGGCAGTGTCTGATGAGAATGGACCGCAGTGATCCAAGTAAACACACCCAAAGGGTCTGTTAGCAATGCAGAGCGGTGTTTGTGGTGGACGTGTTACCGTGGAAGGCTTAATCTGTTGACAAACGTCGCAAGAAAGCACAAAAGCACGGGTATCTTTATATAACCCACGCCACCAATAACGCTGCTGCAAGATGGAAACCGTAGCTGACACACCTGCATGTGCAGAAGCCATGCCTTCGTGTGCAGCTGATATCAAGGCACTCCTGCGGTCCGCGTTGGGGATCAGCCGATCTCCAACGTCAGGTATAGTTACATAAGGAACCTGATCGGGACTTAATGTGTAAGAATACTTGGAAGGAAACCTGTAGGGTAATTATTACCTTCCTTGGTTGCAGCAATAGCTGCTAATATAACAGGGTCTATTTTAGACATGGACCTGGTAACCGCTGCTACTGAACACGTGACTACTGCTGAACGGGCAGCTTCATCTGCCAGATCGTTACCAATAGCGTGTGCGCCCACCCGCTGATGGCCTAAGGTGTGAACCACCTGTGTGAGGGGCAGACGTTGTTGCAATTCTGCCACTCGAACCCAAAGCATTTTATGCTTAATTGTGCTCCCTTTTGCGTCCTTGTAGTCGTTTTTCGACCAGAAAAACAGATTGTCATTGTAAGATTGTACACAGTAAAAAGAATCACATACAATAAGAGTGGTCTCATCCTGAGAAGCGAACTCAAGTGCAAGTAGCAATGCATGCAGCTCGGCCAATTGTGCGGTACTATCTCCAAGTGTGCGAGTGTGCACTACAGAGGATTTGAACGTTCCATTCACAAAGGAACCCGCAACAATAGCACATGCAGCTGAATAAGCGTGCTTGGACCCAGTGGCCGGTTGCGCCGAACCATCGGTGTAGATCACACATTTGTAATCCTCAAGCGGTAGTAAAAACAAAGGAGGAGGATGAACGAATTCATACTGCAAAAACTCCTGAGTCTGAAGAGAAGAATCAAAAACAAAAGTGACGTCCGAAGACGTCAAAGATGTAGCCCATTGTATCCAACGGGGATGCATTGCTTTAGAGTTCGGTACACTTGCCTTTGTTACTGCCTCCAGGGCAGGACAGGGTGTTACCACCAGAATCCGCTTACCCTGTGCCAGTGCGCGTTCTTTTAGAATCGCCATTTGCACTGCAGTCAGAACTTTTTCAACAGATGTAAAGCGCAATTCAGCGGAAGTGTACAGATGTGACTTGTATGCGATAGGTACTGTATCACCTTCATTAAAGGTTAAATAGGTGAATCCCACCGCCCCGGAATAATTCTAATCACCAGGTTTGTGTGGTTATCACGAGTCAAAAGATATTTAGACTCCAAAAGGTCTGTCTGCAAAGACCGCAGAATTGAGGTATGCTCAGGCAGCCAGCAAGACCTTGAATAAGTAGGTTGTATCAAAGCATACAAAGGCTTGATACGCTGGGCATATTCGGGAATGTAAGTACGCCCGAAGTTCAGGAAACCCAGCAAAGACTGAAGCTTCTTCAGAGTATTTGGGGGGCACAAATGTGCACATTTCTCCAAGAAATGGGGGCTAAGCCCTTACCTTCGTTATTGAGCTCATAGCCCAAGAACAGAACGGTAAATTCAGCAATGTGTGATTTAGCAAAGTTAAATTTGTAACCCTGCTCCGCAAATTCAAGAATAATGCGGTCCACACGTGACAGATGCTGATATAACTCGTCGTCTGTCAGATAGATGTCATCAACGTACGAACATGCGTCTTGATCAATGTCATGTAGCAAAGAAACAACACGGGCGGCGAATATACCCGGACTATTTTTATAGCCCATGGGTAATCGCCGGAACTGGAATAATTTACCACCGGATGTGAATGCGGTCCATTGACCACTCTCCGGGGCTAGGTTGTGCGTGTAGAAACCGTTTGAAAGGTCAAGCGTCGTTTTGTATTTTTTACGAACAAGACCGTCGACAAGCGCAGAACTGTGTGTATTTTGCACCGCAAAGTTCCGACAATGAGAGTTTAAATGTCGGTAATCCAAAACTAAGCGGTACGATCCATCGGGTTTAGAAACCACGAAAAGGGGATTGTTCATAGGTGATACGCATGGTTCAATTACTCCCTGATATTCCAACTGTGTCAGAATTTCGGAGACGGGGCCTTTGCCTGCCGTTTGATGGGATATTGGGGTTGTGGCTGCGGTAGTGACCGCAAAGGTATTGCATGAGGAGGTGATTCTTCATCCCATCCCACATGGTTGCGGTATAACGCTGGTGCCAGGTACACAGCCCACTCAGCTGCAAGTGCTTCAGCTTTGTCTTTTGGGACATGCTTTGAAAAGCTTGGAAGGATTACCTCCTCTCCTTTATGTGCAGCTAAAACGAATGGGGGTGGCCAATCCACCTCTGCTAACAAAATGTCATATGAAGAGGTTAGATTTTCCCAAAAAATCCCTTTTATTTCACGCGGTATGTCACCTTCAATTTGTATAACTATATTATATAGTCTGTCAGGGGGTGCCACTCTCGTGTCAGCTGTCTCTACTGTAACAAATGTTTCAGTTGCTGTCGCCTCCATATGAGGACGTAGCGCCTCCCGCACTATGGTAACTTCCGCGGCGCTGTCTAGGAGGGTCACTGCCCACGTCCAATTCTGGAGTCTCGTTCTCACGGTCTGAGGCATATTTCGCTGTGACAGCGGCAACCTTTTTCTTCTGAAATTGCGGTCGAGGAAGATGAAAGTCTTCTGCTTTACCTCTGACTTGTTGTCGAGGTTGGTCTCGCTCCTGGGGAGCCTCTCGGCCCCTTCCTCTATCTTGCCGTCCTCCTCCACCAGCCTGTGACGACGTCTGGGCCTGTGAAGAACGAGGAGAACGCGTATCAGAGCTCTGAAACCTTTCTGGTGATTTAATCCTTGACCTATCACGTAAATCATAAGTACGTTCAGAAGAAACCGAAACTGGGGAAGCGCCTCTCGACCCCGGCTTCTTTTGTTGCTTACCCTGTTTTTTCTGTCTCCAACTCTTTTTAGTGAAGACTGGTTTATCATCTTTCTCAGATGCACTTTTTGTTTGTATAACTTGTGTTTGCGATTGAGTTTGCATTTTTACAAAAGGCTTGTTGCCTAGGCTATTTCTTCCAATTGTTTTATAAGCCCGGGCTATTATTTTCGGTAATTCGCGAGGCCTGTCCAACTCTGGGACCAAAGCCAAAGCATTCGCTACTTGAAAGTTCATAGCATCGCCCTTGACATTTCCAAGGATCAGCTCAGCTACTACATCAAACACTCCCACTAGTCTCATCCCTAATTCCACAGCCGCTTCAGGGCCATGTTCATCCTGTACTTTTTTAATTACAGAGGGTAGAACCGTCATGGAAGGAGTTCCAAAACATTTTGAATAAACTGCTGCGAATACCTTACCCCAGTTTTCACATGATGTCAAATCGGGGATTATGTCTTTTGGCAAACTTATCGTGAGGATGCAGTGTTTATCTACTGGGGATGTATGTGGAAACACTGCTTCTATCTGATCGAACTTTTCTGCAAGCCAGTAAGGATAGTCGTCCTTATTTTGTGGACGTTTGCCCATCACAGAATTTACCATGACAGGACTTATGGTCACTCCAGCGGCTATAGCTGGTTGGCCTGCGACTACAGGAGCAGCTCCATGTAGGCTACCTGTAACGTATGTCACTAGGGCTCGATGCACTCGTACCAATTCGGTATGCATAGTGCGCAGTTCCGCAAGCGGTAATGCCAGATAATTTGGATGCGGGGTATACCCGGCCAATACAGGCCAAGTGGCCCCCTGAATTGATAAGGGGCCTAAACGAACAGCGGTAGTTGGTTGTGGTAGGGCGCCATTAAACCAAACACGGTGCTGCCAAGCCGTGAGAGGTACTTCAAGAGTAGTATAGGGTCGATAGGCAGCAGGAATAACGGTGGGTTTATATTCATGAAACAGATCATCTGCCTCCACCGCTTCAAAAGTGATCCAAGTGTAAAACACCTCAAAGTGGTAAGCCGGATCGGCTTGAACCACAAAGACCAAATCGATCCCTGTATCAGGCACTCCATACACCCGTAAGTGGTCTCGGAGTGCTCCTCGACTATGTGCAGCAATCGCCACACCAGCCATGACTAAACAGTTATATTCGACTACCTAACAGGGAGCACAAAAATGGGTCAGTTAACTAACCTTTTTTAATAACATCAAGCTTGAAAGAACCTATAAAACGTTCAATATAGGAGGTATCACCGTCACTTACGCCTCCGGAAGCGTATGTGAGGGTTTTGTGGACAAGCACAAGTACTACTCAAGCGTCTCGCAGATAAGCAGCCCCACGTTGGGCGCCATGTCATAAGGTTTCTGCACATACACAGAGCTATGCACAGGAAAATGGGACCCCGGAATACAGTGGTTTGCCACCATATACCGTAGCACCCAAAAACCCCAACCCAACTAGCTTAGCATCCCATTAGCACCCAAGTACCAATGATTGGACAACCCAGAACACGGTATCTTTATCTCAGGACTCGCAGAAGCAAGAACACTCTTTCGTCACTCACTCGTACTTGTCCACAAGGTGCGTAGGAAGAGACACTGGATAGGTTAAAATGTTTATTCCAACTTACGTGCTCTAATGTACAGTACACGTGTCAGTACTAATAGCATAATGCATATGACTAATATAAGCAGCATGGTTACAATTCCATAGAATACAAACGGGGAAAGCATCTCAGAGCTCAGTGGATAAACGTATAAATAACATTACCACCCTCCCCTTGCAGTAAGATAGTTTATTATAATAATAGAAGACCTCTGGGCTTTGACTAGCGAACCCCCATACCTCAGTCTCTAGATGCAGAATTACATCAGCAGGACATCATAGCTCTTCTCACTGAAAGGGATTTCTCCAAGTGTGTCAAGCGCTAGTAAACCACAGCATTAAAAGCATATCAAATTCTTCATGGCAATTGTACATAATGTTATGTCTGGGTGCGCGAGACTGGCCATATCAGGAAGAACCAAAATACATTGTTATGCGACCTTGTACATGTTTGTGCAGACTGAGCCCAAAAGGTGAACAACAGAAGATGCAGACAGTGCAAAAGAACTTGGCACGAGCAAAGGGCGAGGCAGGCCCGGCTCAGTGTAACGTGCGCAAAGAGAAGCAGCATGGCAGCCAGGCCTAGGCCAACATAACAAGGCAGGTAACAATCCACAAGACAATACTAAGCTTGACTTTATATGTACCTTGAGTACCTATAGTGGTTTTCAGTTAGTAATTCAAATAGAGATTTTCTGGTAAAACAATAGCAAGCTGGAATCCCACACGCTGCCCACCAATGTGAGAAGTTGGCCTGGTATATGCTGTTCACTAATTAAAGTGGACACCTTGCACCAGTACAATTCGACTCTTATGGTAGATAGGTTTAAGACAACCTTTAAAGAAAGCTATCCTAGTGGTAGCTGTGGAGAGCAGCCTTCAGGCTAAGTCTTGAAGGAATGTAAAGCAGCTTGTTTTACCACACAATCTCTTGAATCACCAAATGAAAAGACACCACACAGGTATATATATCAAATATATATGTATTTATTAATAAACACTCTCTACTAATCTCTTTATGAGATTAGAAGTCAGGAACATATGTACAAATCAAATGTTATCAAAATAAGTTTAGCACAATCAAATATCACAATCTTAGTTTGACTAGACCTAGGACTAGGGCATCTAGAATCGAGGGACCCCCAAGAACCACCCCAGGTAGTTGTAGGAGACCCACAGGGGACGGACGCTGTGTCCTGGCACCGGTGTGAGTCCTGTACGAGTCTATGCGAACAGACGCGATTGAGATTTCAATGTTAAAGGTCCCTTGCGTGTTCGAGGCGAACACACCGATCGGTCCTTGTACGAGTCGAAGGACGCGGTTACAGATAGAGTTGCAAGGGAGTTGGACGCGGTGTGTCTAACACAGACGCGAACCATGTATGAGTCAGCGCGGTAGTCGCACTTGGAAAGTAAGAGTTTTAGGGCACTTCTAGGGTAGCTACAAGCAAGTCACTTACAGGGTAAGTAGTTCTAGGGCCCACACCCACAGGAGCACCGTAATGCTGAAGTTACCTCACCCAGGGGAGCCGGGTGCATAGGTGTCCTTTGGTGTCGGGTCGCGGCGTCGTTTTCAATGGAGGACAATGAAGACTTGCTGCTTGTGGAGTCCGTAGAAGTGTCCGGTGGAATCCAAGCCTGGATTCAGAAGATGGAAGACCTGAAAGCAGAGGGGACAGTGTTCAAAGTCACTTGGCAGTGACTCGGGGCAAGGAAGATGGATGCCCACCGTCGTCGCAAGATTCAGGTCGTTCGCGGTTCCCTTGACTCTTCAGCCACGAGGTCCAGGAGATGTCGACGATGACCAGGAGCTGGATTCGGCGTGTCCCACGATGTTTGCAGCTTACTGTGGTGTCGGCGACTCGATTGGAGCCAACAAGCCTTGGTAACAGCAAGTTTCGGGGAAAGTGCGAAGAGGCAATGGCGCAGACCAGCAAGGTCTGTGGGACTCACCCAGCGAGGGTAAGTCAGGGCAGGCCTGGAGCAACCAGGGGAGCCCTTTGGTGTCTTTAGAAAGTCTTCTGGGGACCCACAAGCCGGCTGGCAAGGGATCACGAAGACGCCTCGGGAGGATTCGCTCACAGGGGCCCACGGTCTCTCGGGATGTGGTAGGCCTCTGATCTTCGGAGGGATTCCTGCTGGAGGCTAGGACCACACGTGGTCCAAAGCACAAGTTCGTGGAATGTTGTGAAGGGGTTGCACTCGACAATAGTGCACGGTACCCAGGGGTCGCGGTTCCTCGTTACTCTTGGGGTCCACCGGCCTCAGCTTCGCTGGGGACTCACAATGGCCTTTCAGAAGTCAGGAAATCTACTTCTTGGGCTGCAGGGACTTCGGACTCCGGCGGGAGCGGCGTAGTTTGTGACCGTCGTTTGTAGTTTTTGGTGCCTGCCAAGCAGGGGAGTCACTCCTTGACTCCAAGGGAGATTCTTCAGTCTTCCAAAGGTAGTGGAATGTCGAAGGTCCGGGATTCTTCTTGTAGAGCGTCGTCCAGGGAAATCTACGGTGCAATGCACAGGTTCCCCCTCTTATACTAAAAGAAAGGGAGGGACTAGCTCTATGACCCTACCTATGGGAGGGTCAGGGGAGTGGGTGGCTACACCCACTTCCCTTTGTCCAGTTTCGCGCCAGAGCAGGGACAGGTAGCCCCTGAGCCGGTTTGAACTGGCATATGCACAGAGGAGCCTTCTGCTCCCCCAGTGCAGGACTTCAAAGCACTCTAAGAGTGCACCCACCCAGCCCCAATACACTAAACCCTGTCTGGGAGGTGGTCACACCCCTTGGGACAGGATATCTATTGTTGGGCTTCCTCCACTGCGAGTGTTGGTCATCAGCAGGAGGGCAGCCCAGTGTCTGTGACTGGTGGCATCCATTTTGTGATGCCAGGGCTCTGCAGGATTCTACTGCGTTTCCACAGTAGGTACATGTCTATCCCTCTAGAAGGGTGGAATGCTACCCCCGCCGCCAGGACTGGCGGGGGGTAGTATTCCAAGATGTTTGACACCAAACACGACATGTTTTGATGCAGCCATTCCAAAGTTAGCATTTTACCGCGAGGATATAATGCACTTAAAAGTATATGGTTTAACCGCATCCACAAACAGCCCCAGAGAATGGACTCTGAGAGCTGCAGAGGGGCCCTGCTCAGGCAGAGGCACCCCCTCACATAGAAGCCAAGCACCCTGCCCTCAGGATTGATAGGGCTTGCTTTAGGGGTGACTGATAAGTCTCAATGTGTGTGCAGGAGAGATATAGGGGACCTATATCTCAATGAGGGGTGCTAGCACTTCCTCACCCAGGCTGCAGTAGCAGGCCTGTGGTGTCAGATTTAGTCTGCTTCCCAGGGGTGGCATAATACATGCTTCAGCCCCTGGTAGGCCTGTGAAGTACCTATGCCCTTGGTACCTAAGGTACCATATACTAGGGACTCATAAGGTACCACAGTATCCAATCACTGGTGCACCTAGAGTGCACTCCAAATCGTTTAGAGAGAACAGAGAGGCTGGGGCCCTGATTAGCAGGGTCCCAGCCAGACTATAGCCAGAAACCATTGTAAACATCAGAAAAAAAAGTGGGGGCAACATAAGA
Source organism: Calotriton arnoldi (assembly GCA_963921515.1). NCBI lineage: Eukaryota > Metazoa > Chordata > Amphibia > Caudata > Salamandridae > Calotriton > Calotriton arnoldi. The sequence goes on from CAWUFW010008121.1 coordinate 229,061, forward strand.
GGCAGATCCTACTCTCCTACATTAACAATTTACACAATTCCCGATAGCGCTCACCAACGACGTCCCTAGAATTAATGGCAATATACTCCCAGCCCTATTATATGCCGATGATGCGGTATTAATGGGTCGCACACCTAATGCCCTACGCCTTCTAGTGCGGGGCTTTGTTGATTTTATGGCCTCTTTAGACCTATGCACCAATTTTAAAAAATCTTTTATATTGGCTTGTGGGCCGAGGAAGCGACCTTTAAATTCCATCTCTGTGGGTACTCAAAATTTACAATGCACTAGCACTTTTCCGTATCTGGGGTTGGTTTTTGCTGCTAATGGGTCATGGTCTGATCATATGGTATACTGTAGGAACAAGTTTTCCAAAGCTATTAATTTGGTTCTTAGTCTCCCCCAACCTAGGAGGTAGGGGGTCATTTTAATTTTTTTTAAATCTCAGTGTATACCTACGGCAACCTATGGTGCAGAGGTATGGGGCTTCTCAAAAAGTTATAACATCCAGACGAGGAAGATAGGTTCGTCAGAAACTGTTGGGAGCCCCTATCTCTATGCCCCAATAGGGTTGTCATGGCAAATTAAATCTACACTATATTGAAGATTACATAAAGGTTCCCCCCACTCCATTCTGGCTAGCCATCTGGAAAAATCCAGCGGCGTCCCTCACAAGAGAAATTATTAGAGAGTGTGAAAAGATAATGGATATTACCTGGCTAGCTGAGGTGAGATCAAGTTTGAGCAGGGTCGATTATGAACATATTTTTGAAAGCCCACATGAGACAGATACTGTAAGTAAAAAGGATCTCCGGATGGCATGTTATATGCATTATAGTAAAGATAGACTTGATAGGGAGTCCAGAAAACCCACTGTAGCCACTTTCATGTCTATTAAGAACACTCATTACCAGTTGGCTAGCTATCTTCCAACGCCCTATACGTTTTGTGAGCGGGGACTCCTTTTCCGCCCAAGGGCTGGCACAGTGAAATTTTTACTTTGTTTCCCTCTTGGTTTTCATGCTAATATAGATTCCTTGCCATGCCCGTGTGACGACCGGAGTGGGCAAACTACACTACATTTTTTTATTCTTTTGTAAGTTCTATATACAGTATACCAAATGATTTTTAACACCTTTTTTTAAAAAAAACATTCACTTGTTCACTTTAAAGTCACTTATAGGACTATCCTTAATTTGGAAGATGATGAATTGGTACTCTGTGTGGGCGCTTTCCTGAAATTTGCTGTTCATGCACGCAACACGATGTGCACTGTATGAATAATATTTTATTGTATTGGTCTTATATATTGGTTTTATGATTACAATGAAATTGTGTTTTTATTTGCTGTAATGTGAATCTCTCTTTTATGGATAAGTTTTTATCCGAATAAAGTATATGAATTGAATTGAAAGGGGAGGGTTCACATAATCACTTCTGGGTGAACTTCGTTGCACCTTACTCTAGGTGTTCACGTACATTTACGATAATCATCCATTTGTTTGAATTTTTTGACTGATAGAGCTTACCTCAAATGGGTACGCATTGTTTTATAATGCTTTTTTCTATTTCACTCCTCATTTTTCACTTACACTGAATATAATTAAGGACAACAGAGTTTATCCGATTTTAGATGCCGAGCATCACCAATGTAGCAGCGTTTTCGCGTACACAATTAGATTTTGTTCTAGTGGTTTATCCTTAACCTCAAGTGTACTGGCGACTACAGCCTTAAAATGGTGCACCCCATTAAGCGTTGGGATTGTCATAGGCGAGGAAGGTTATATGTGACCGCTCAGAATCCTAAATTAAGTTCCGCTTTGACGAACACTGAAAACCAACAGTTGTTAACTGGAGCGTAGTTTTTTAACCCAAGCATTACGCTTTCGACTTACCTTTTATTTTATTTTCGTTTTCATAGTACAAGGCGTCCACTGAAGTTTTGCATTTGAACCCTGGCAACATGACGTTACACACCACGCATTCAAAGTGCACTTTCTGAACAGTTTACACAGTATCAGGTGGAATGCCTTTTTCGCATGATACAACATTGATTAGATCAAGTTACTCATTGTTATACACTGGGAGGATTACCATGTAATTAGAAGAGTTTGACAAAAGACTGACACTTTGTAAAAAACGATGTGTTTACACTGCCATCAGTTTGTGGTTACTATCGTTAATCATGCACGTTTCGAGACAGTCTGTCGTATGTTAACAAGTCCGGGGTAAACCATGCGCAAGTGCCATTTTTGTTATCATCGTTCTTTAGGATGATTGTTTAGCTAGATGTTGTGTCAAGTTAAGGGGATCTCAAGTGAGTGTGATGATGTAGAGTTTAGCCAGCTCATGCATCACATAGGATTAGATCATGACATTGTTATTTGACGTTGTAAATATTTAGATATACATTATCAGTGAACTATGTTTGCATGTTTTCTTTCGTTCTGTAGCATAAATTCACCTCCTGATGAAGGAACGTTATGTTCAAAATGCATGAAGGATTTGATCAAATAAATGGATTGTTTACATTTAATTTACTACAAAAATCAACACTGAAGAAAATAATAAAGTGAATACTTGAGAAAAAGAAATATTGAAAAAGTTTTACTTTTTGATCATTTGATCTGGGAAATTGCTGAACCCCATTCGGGGCAAAAGTAGTGCCAGGGTGACACTGTATCAGTCCTGGGTAGTGCATCATTGGGAAGTACTGAAGACACTCAGGGTCTGTGAATGACCCCCTGTAGACACCGAAACTAGTAACAAACTAGTTTACAGTGATCACTCAAGGGAGTGCACGGATCATCCACACGTTTCACCTTCTGCCAGGGCCATGGACACCAGGAGCTCTTCTTAAGCAGGTTCAAACGTTTCCAAGTTCAGATGTATATTAGGGCCCCGACTGCAGGACAAATCCTTTGTGAAGAAGATTAGACAGGGTGACTGTAGACAAACAACAAAGGGAGGAATCTGAAACCCCACCCTCAAAAAATAAAAACCCTTTTCAGAAGGACAATGGTGGAAGGGAAGGAAAGCAGAGGTGCAGACTCCCAAGTCAGCAGAGACCTAAGAAGTTCTGCACAAAACCCTCCACCATCTTAAATATCCAAATACACACTCAGAAGCCAAACTGGAGTCCCTCATGCACTTTGTCAAACGCACACACAGACTCCACACCTATGCTGTGAAATTCACACAGTGGGGATGATTAGGATGGCGGGCGGACTTATGTCCGCCCGCCACCCTATTGGAAACGGGACCGCCCGACAGGCTGTCGGGCGTACCGACATAGGCATTATGATGCGACCGCTACCACGGCGGTCGCAATGCCTATATTTTGCATTGCGGCAGGTGCTGCTGGCTGCGGCATCCGCCGCAATGCAAAATAGGGACACCTGGCATATCCCTGCACTACGTGGCAGGCACCATAGGTGCAGGGATATGTAGGGGGGCACCCATATCGGAGGGCCAAGGTGGAAGGGGGGCCTGCTACGGGCCCTCAAAGTCCCTTTCTGCCTGCCTTTTCATGGTGGGTTATCCGCCATGAAAAGGCGGGCGGAAAGGGACATTGTAATCCCTATGGCGGTGCCTGGCAGGCACCACCACCATGGCAGGGAATACAACCCCCTCTGTCGCACCAGGGGGCTCAAGGAGCCCGTCGGATGTGTGGCAGACGGTCTTGCCGACCGCCAACCATCCGCCCGCCATTGAAATATGGCGGGCGGATACAATGGTTCCGATGGCGGTGGGACCGCCACCGATGGGCTGTCGGTGGCAGTCCCACCATCATCATAATCGGTCCCAGTGTACCTTTCACTCCTAATTCACACATAATAAAGTGATAACCCTTTGTTTAGGGCGGCTAGTAGAACCTTTGAACCAGGGCAGGCTGTAAGCCACTCTTCCTACTGAAAGAGGAAGGTAAAAAGTACTGTCCCATCACTAGAAATCATGCTGCCACGACCCTCAGCCCCTAAAAACCTGGGTAGAGAGAGCAAGCAGACACTCACTCTATGATGGGGTACTCTGAGTACCCTATTTGACCTCAGAGCTCCATTGCACTGCTGTCTCAATCCATATAAAAGGGAGCTTTCATATTTTTGCTTGTCCCCGTGGATGTGGAGGGGTAATAAAAAGACAGTGGCTGCATAAAGAGGGGAAATAAAGTTGAGAAGGGTAGCGCATTCTCCATACCCAAACAAGGCACTAACTGTGCCAACAGAATATATAAATAAATTGTAGTTAATATAGGATACAGATTACCCTGTAGAATGCCCCACCAGAAGCAGCATCTTCCCTGCTCAGCCCACTCCGTGTAACTGCCCTGCCAACCCAGATACATAGTGACTTTCCACCAATCTATTACCTCACAAACTCCACTGGGCAGAGCAGGAGAGGCATGACAAAGACGGCAGATTATATTACAGCTCCTCCCCTTAGAGCTATAACAGACATCATATTTCTCACAAAATCACGTTCACAAAGCTGGAAACTCTGGAGCTTATTTACAAGCCCCTTGCGCCCCCGCTACGTCACTTTTTCCCATATTAAAAGTGACGCACCGGCGGCGCAAGGGGCGTATAAATAAGCCCCTCTACGATTAGTTCTTGCAGAGAAGCAAAAGGTTGATGAGAAATGGAGCCTACACTAATTCATATTCCAAGCATAAAGATGCACACTAATAGGGGAAGCGCTCACTTCCATGAACATGTGCCCAGATTTAACACTTATTCATGGAGTCAGCACCCTTGAATTCGGTATGGGGTGCATATAAAGCATGGTTAAGGGGAAATATTTAAAATCTAACAGTAAAATGGATCAGAGAAGAGAAAAACTACCTTAACAGCCTGGAGGAGGAGATAGGCAAAGTAGAGTCTCTATTAAAAGATAATAAAGGCCAGGATGGAGAAAGAATGGAGTGGGAAGATAAGCTGGAAGGTTTACTCCTAAAGTTTAGAACTAAACAGTGGGAGGTGAGCAGAGCCAGAGATGTCATTCAAAGGGAGTGTTGTGGGTAGCTTTTGGCTTGGAAATCAAGGCTTGATAGAAACCAAAATTTTATTGGAAAGATGCTAGAAGAGAAGTCAGGGTTGATAGTGGAAGAGAGCGATAAAATAAGAGCCGCATTTACCAACTTCTTTCAGGAGCTATATGTAGAAGATCTAGTGGTAACAGAGCAAGAAATTCAAAGTTGGCTCCTAGGAAAGCAGCTCCCTAAACTTACAAAAACCCAAGCTCCTTATTTAGGATGAGAGATTGGTGGTAGTGAGATTTTAGATATTCTGAAAAAGCAAAAAAAAAGGGAAAGCCGCCGGCCCAGATGGGATCCCTAGCGAACTGTATTCGGTGCTGCGGGAAGAGATTATCCCTGTATGGGTTAAACTATTTAATTATATCCTGATAGCTGGTGGGTCAATTCCCTTGTCTTGGAATGAGGCGGTAATCTCGCTAATTTTGAAGCCAGGCAAAAACCCGGTACACTGCCAATCATATCGCCCAATATCTATACTCAACAGCGATTATAAGATCTTTTCTGGCGTTCTTGTGACCCGGTTGAATAAGGTGTTGGGGCGGCTGATTCATCAAGATCAAAAGGGTTTTCTTCCTGGGATGTATATGAATGAGCTTAATTACACCTTGATAGGCTCTATAGATCTAGCTATAACACAGGATGCCCCCATCGTGATTGTCATGCTGGATGCAGCAAAAGCATTTGATTGCGTTAATTGGAGGTATTTTTTTTCAGTCATCAAATAAGGTAATCACATTCGTTACAGAGGAGCAAGAGTATAGATTAATCAGTGTAATAGTTTTCGAGCAGGTGACTTCTATTTAGCATTTATGAAACAAAAAGATAGACAATTTGGGTCTGTAAACGACAGCCCCTAACATTACAAACAACTGTGTCTCATACTGTACAATAGACCAAAGATCGTACCCATCAAGCCATTCCATGTATGTCATAACCTGGTATAGCACCATTTTTGTCCTGTGATATGTCCTCAGATGGTTTCAACTTCTGCAGGTTGTGGTGGGGGAGGCTCTAGTAGAAGACCCTTGAAATCTGCCCAACGTTTCCATATTTTAAAGTGCTTCTGCAGGCACCCCCGCGCTTTAAAGATAGGCTGTTCCAGACCCATACACCAGTCAAGGCCTGTCTTCCAAGCACCCAATTTAGGCGGAGCTGGATCTTTCCATGCCCTAGCTATATCTCTTGGCTGTGCATCTTAAAGGGGACCGGACGTGGTCCCTTCGTGTTTTTCTACTTTCCTAGCGCAAGTGGGTGGAGCGCGTTACAAGTTTGCACGCCTTCATTGGTTGAAATAATGAACAGAATACATGTTGTGGATAAATTTGGAGAAAGCGGTGTGCATTCCGCCACTTTTGTGATTTATTATATGGACTTCTGCCCTAACCGGCGTGAGTGCACCCAAGATGATGATGGAGCAAGAATACGGCGATAAACACAGTGATTAATATTGGGACAAATTTAATAATTGTTAAACACATGGACGAACACAGGAGGTGTGTTTCCTGAGCACATGTGGTTTTTTTCAGCACTAAACATTAGGGGATCAATGTTGCTCGTTTTTATTAACATAAACTGTGATGTTAATGTTAATTTTGTTGAGACATTGGTGATACATGTCCTGTCTTCAATTTCCTATTCTTTACTCGGACTTTTAGTATGGACACGTTCGTAAAAACAACCAAAAGGCATTCTGGGAAATGTAGTGGTTCGAGGTCAGCAGTGTGTTGTACAACTTGATAGGAATGAGTTGAAACCGTTAGGTTTTGAGTAAAGACACGTGATCAATTACTTGGTGGGCTGGGTTGAGGGGATGATAAGCGCGAGCATATGTTTGTAACAGTTGATGTAGCGTCAGTTATGGAAGATCAACGTGTAGACAGCACCACACGAAAACGTACTGATGTTAGAAATGGAGGTAGAATGAAGTGAATTACAGAGAAAATGTTGCTGTAAAACAAAGAGAGAAATTGTGTCACGGTAAGCCAGCTGAGACTATCATAGCGCGGACTGTTTAACAATTGCTCCTGGGGTGAATAAACTGCAACAAGCATTTAGGTTGAAGGGACGGGTTGTGCAATTAACATGGTTGGGTTTGAAATGAAGGGGTGTTATATACGGGCAGTGTTTCTATGAGGGTTTCAACAGAATTTATGACAAGATTCAGTGGTTTTTTTAAAGAACGTCAGGTTGATGTGTTGGAATTACACAGTTGTCACAACAATTGAATGCATGATTGTTTATCGATTTGTTTATATTTTAGATGCCCCTGACGAAGGGTTTATCCCAAAATGCATTGGGCGATTTTTAATAAACATCGTGACATAAGGAAACTTCTCCTGTGTGCTTTTTGAACAACTTTGAAGAAAAATGAGTATAATAAATTGACACAGTAAAGAATCGGATGAAAGACATGGATTAAACGTGGAATAATTGAGGAATACATTTAAAGTTTGATTTATTGGATTCATTTTTGGTAGCCTTGGCTGTGCATCTTAAAGGGGACCGGACGTGGTCCCTTCGTGTTTTTCTACTTTCATAGCGCAAGTGGGTGGAGCGCGTTACAAGTTTGCACGCCTTCATTGGTTGAAATAATGAACAGAATACATGTTGTGGATAAATTTGGAGAAAGCGGTGTGCATTCCGCCACTTTTGTGATTTATTGTGGTTTTTTAAAATGTTAACATATGTCCCTCGGCTTGTGTGGTGAATGAAATAGATGGGCTTTTGCTAGTGGTCTTCAAATAAAGAATCTGCAATTCAAATGGCGTTGTGTAATTTATCGACTTGAAAGTATTTTAAATAGTACGAAATTAGCTAGGAAGCATTGAGTGCTGTACATTACCTTGAGAAGCTGGGAGACGATCTTAGTTGTGTACATTGTGTAGATTAAAAAAACACTTTGGACGCAGGGAGATGACGTGGTTTGTCCAAACTCACACGATACTCAACCAAGAGCCGTGACCGGATTTGAATCCGACTCCACAAGTTGCGAAGTTGACAGCTCTAGCCATTAAGCCACATCTTCTCTCTATAGAAAACGCCGCTTGTTATCGTAGCATGAGAAATACCTGCCAAGCCACGAGCAGTACTTGATTTAAAGATTTATTTTTGGACACAAATTAATAAAGCAAATGGGCGTTGCTGCATCCCTTGTCAAGTAAGGAAGAATTCGAACAGCAAAGACGGCAGCAAAACTTCAAGCGTACCTCTGATTATGTACCTCCGAAGAACAATATGGAACATGATCGTACCTATGGATTACCAGGGAGTAACTGAAGGACTGTGCGACAAAGGGTTGGAGTGTCAGCAGTGGTGGAAGCAGGCAGGCGGGCGAGGGGGGAGGGGGTAGGGTAGTAGGGGAACTGTGGGCGGAGCATCAGGGGCGGGAATAACCCGAGCATTGGGTCAGTGGGCGGACTCAGAGGTGTGGCTAGAAAGAGCAAAGCATACAATTTGTTTGTATGTTTGGCATTTCACTGATCAGTTACAGCCTATAATGTTATTTAATGCAACCAATGGATGTACATGTTCATAGGTTTAATATATGAGTTATTGACATTAAAATACATTCACAATGTGGGATACGTTTTCAATCACAGAATGTCCCAAATACGCTCATAAGTAGAATCATAAACCATTAGGATTCAAAACGTAACACATAGGGTGACCAACTGGCATGGGTGCAAATTCAGGACGGTGAGTGTAAAAATTCAGGACAAAGGGTCAAAATTCAGGACAATAATTCAGGACAAAGGTCAAAATTCAGGACAAAACTTCGGAACAAAAGGTAAGTTTTACAGACACATCAGTGCCAAGGGAGATGTAAAGCGGCACGCATCGGATGTAGCTAATTGGGACCTGCATTGCTGGACTAGAGTGCAGTCCTCCGAGTGACCAGCTTTATGTGTCAGATCGCTTCAAGCATTCCATTTCTGTTCAGCTGGTGATGACTTGCATAGGGGTTGATACAGTACTGAGTAATGGATAAGACCCATTTCTCAGTGTAACTCCCCCGTAGTTTTTCTTGGATGTCTCAAGTTTCCTTATTTCGTTTACTTATCAGAAGTGCGTTTCACCAATCACGTCCTTCTGATAGCAGGGTGGCGTTATTCGTGGCTGGAAACCGCGGAGGGGGATCTGTGTCACTTCCTGCAGAACAGGTGTGCAGGCTGAGCCTTAATGAGTAAACGAAATAAGGAATAAGGAAACTTGAGACCTCCAAGAAAAACTACGGGGGAGTTACACTGAGAAAGACCCCGATTGTAACATCCCACTATAAATCTTTAGGGAGCAGAGTCATATGACCTGAGAAGTAAAGAGAAGAGAGGGTCGTTTCGTTATCGTGGAGAGTTGGCTTCCTCCCTGTTTTAATTAAATTTAATTAAATAGATCCCAGTAATAGGATCACTTTCTCCACAACGAATTGGGAGTTTCTCTCACTGAAGTGAAGATGCACTGGTGAGATCATAGACTAATGTATAACGCTACCTTAAGGAGAAAACAGTTTTAAATGTCCTGATGAAGGTGGTCGTATTGAGAACATACCACTGAAACGCGTCGACGCCCAGTTTTTTTGTTAAATTTGGAGAACTCAGCAGTCTAACAGAGACAGGGAATCAAGACCCATGCTCTCTGCTGTTTATAACGGATCCAAATTAATGCTTACATGACAAAGTAGATTGTCTGTGTATATTCTCCTATAGCGATATTGTAATTATTGTCAATTGTGTTTTTGATATATGTTTTTTTAAAAGGTGTATTTTTTATATATTGTCATGATATAAATTGTACATTTAGTATGGCTTTTATTGATTAAACACATATATATTTTGTATAATTTGGTGTTATATAAGTGCTTTAATACATTCAGCGTGAGGAATGATGTGTGTTGGTGAGCATGAGTACTTCTGAGGCACGAATGGTGTGATATAGGTCCTGACCAAAGGGAACCCTTTTTCTAACTTCATTTGAATATCACCAAGTAAAGTGTCTTGATTATTTTGATCCTATTAAAACTCTGTTTCCAGCACACTCCTGAATTACAAACAAGTCGTCCATTTGTGGTTTCCTAACTGCTGATATATTTTGAAACATTTGCACAGTTCATTTGCAGATATTTAAAAGTTGTGTGTTACAAACAAACTGAACGCTTGCAGCCTTTGTTTTCACACCCCCAATAAAATGTGGGAAAACATGGTCCATTCTACAACACATTTGTCATTATATATCAATTGTATTGGCTTCTAAAGCATAGAAAATGATGACTTTACTGTGCACCCGGATACAACAATCTTTGTTGTGGCTCTTCAATGATTCCCTCACTATCACCAACAGTGCCTCTCTCTCACATGTATTTCATTTGTTTTATAGCACCTCTCATACCAGTATAGGGTGCCAGAGCACTTTACATCACACACACATACAGAGGCAATGAATCATACATGTGTAAATCAGTGTTTAGAAAGTGTTACCTAAGGCAACAGGGACTACAAGGTGTAGGATGCACGTCACCCATACTTGTAGGCATTTTGTAAGAGTGCTTGGTCTAAACAAGCTCAAACTCAGGATTCAGAACATAACACTGTAGTTAGCGTTGACTTTAATGTTAAGAATTTATTACTACCCAAACAAACCTTTTTTAGCAACATCAGGATAATGAAAAACTGGGAAGAAAACATAACTGTATAACCTGTACCATGCAGCTCTTTGATGGCAGTTCATAGCTCACTGGACTTGATCATGTATGTAACTTATGAACTGCACAGTAACAAAAGAATCTCAGTGACAAAAGCAGTAACCCACTGAGCTCTTCACACAAAATACTCTTCTTTGATGTGCTTGGTACATATTCTGTGCAGCAGGCATGTTAACCCTCTGTGCTACCTTAGATGATTAAAAAACTGCCACTAAACAAAACTCCCATCTCTTTCCAGCAGGTACATTAGTCACCAGAGTTATCGTGACACTTTTATTGTTGCCTGAAAACTTCTGGATATGCGTGGAACTTTGCAGTGCCAGCCCCCAGTAACAAAACCGCTTCCCAACCCTTCCAGCCTCCCAGGGAAACGCCTGATGCCGGGTACGGCCAGTCCCGCCTTGCAACCACCCTCCAATGGTGCCCCTCATCTTCACATAGACCATCTCTCATGTGTATTAAATTTCTTTTATAGTGCTACTTATCCGAAGTATGTATGGCAGGGTGTCAGTGCATTACACCACACACATATTATATAGAGACAATGACTCATAAATGTGAAAGTCAATGTATAGGAAATGTCACTTAAGACAATGAGGGCTACAAGGTGTAAGAGTCAGATGTCATCCATACTGGTAGGCAGTGGCGTAACATGGGCGGGACCACAGGGGCGGTTGCCCCGGGTGCAATATTCTTAGGGGTGAAACATTTTAAAAGAAAAAAACTGCTGTTGAAGGGACTCGAGTCACGTCGGTGCTGTTGTCTGCAAGTGCAGGTTATGTTGTCGTGCCCGCCTTTTCCCCGCAGAAGGGCTGCACGGAACTGTGCCCTCACACATGTCTCATGGCCTCGGGGCTGGTGGAGGGCTGCTAGCGCTGCTTCCCGGTGGCATGGGAGCAGTGCCCCCTAGCGGCACAACAGCAGAGCGTCTCTTGTGGGACCACGGCACCCTACAAGGAATTAGTTTCTGCTTTTTGGCAGGCAGAAGAAGCATTTCAAGCCTGAGTTCCGTGCTTGCTGCCTGAAGTCATGTGTCGGTTTGGGATGGCGGGTTGAGTCAACCGGGGGTGTGGCATCCATTCATTCTTTCATCCATCATTCAGTCTTTCACCATTCATTCTGTCCTTCCATCTTGGGGCCCATCCATATCCAAACCTATTCAACCATTTCCAAACCTATTTATCATCTATCCTTCCATCCATCATTTCACTCATCCATACCTCCATCCACCCTTTCACTCATTCATCCACCCTTTCACCCCATCCATCCTTTCACTCATCCTGTTAGATTTGAAAATCCCATTCCTGCTATGCACTCGTATCATGCTACATTAGGTTAGCAGTGTGTGGCTAAATAGATGCCATTTGTATTCACGTTATGCAACCCACTGAGTTATCCCCGCAACGTGCAAGCTCTAGTTAGCAAGTTTGACTCAATTTTGTATTTCGTAATCCCCATTAGGCTGTGTCTGAACTAGGCCTCATTATTCGTACTACTTGCCTCAGCAGAATGCTGTATTTAGTTATTATTTTTTCTTTCCTGTTCAAGGCTGTTTTCCGACTTACTAATGAATAGGCCATTCTGCCCTCGCATACCTATCCAAGTGTGTAGTTCTGCTCCCACGTTGGGAGACGCTGAGGCTCAGCGCGGTGACCTCGAATCACAGATAGCATGTACCCATCTGGCGGGTGGTAGCCCATCCTCCTGTGCCTTCTTTGTTCATGTTAGGCTCAGGCCGGTAACTTTCCACTGTGGGCGTAGTTGGAGGCTTCTTGGGAAGAATGATTACTCACTGCAGACTGTTGGGGGGTCAGTCCTTCGGCAGACATCTTAGGGTGCAGGTCAGATTGGACTCTTCTGCAGAGTATTACTAATAAAGGTATGTTTGTATTCTCTACTGTCTGACCGACTCTTCATTTCTTGGGAAGGCCTAGCAGGTGGTTGTAAGTAACCCGGGTTGCCCCTAAGGGCCACTTCCTTCAGTTGGCGCCCAAACAGGGCAAGGTGATCCAGCTCACCCGTAATCGGGTTGCAGGGTCGGGTTGCATCTGGTCGGTCGGGCGGATCAGGGTACACCACACAATCGAGCTTGGTTCTCGCAGCTGCCCTGCCCGTCTGATCAGGCGCTTCCTCGTCTAGTGGTCACCGGCTGGGGTCCTGAGAAGGCGAAACCTTGGAGTTGACCGTTTGGTCTGAAGAGTCGGCAGTGGAGAATAACTTGACTCGACCTGTGTGCACCAGGTGAGTGATTTGATTCTTGGAAAAATGGCGCCATTCTTGAATGGCACGAGCCTACGGGCTGTGTCTTGGTACGGTCTCCGGACTGTCTTGGTGCAGTTTCCGGACTGCCTTGCTTGAACGGCACAAGCCGACGGGCTGTGTCTTGGTACGGTCTTCAAGCTGTCTTGTCTTGAACTTGGTGGGTCTGCGGACCCTTGGAAAAGGCACAGAGTGCTTGTGAGCAGTTTACCAGACCAACTGGAAATTTGGCCCGCGCTTGAAAAGGTCTGGGACTGTTCGCGGACACTCTGCCAGGCCAACTGGTAATTTGGTCACTGCTTGAAAAGGTCTGGGGCAAGAGCCTGTCTTCTCGAACTTGGTACAGTCTCCAGTCTGTAGGGAGTGGTCTTTGGACCATTTAGTTTGGTTTCTGAATAATTTTTGTTGCTTATCTTTTCTTTATATTACTGTTTCTGGTGTTATACTTGTCCGTTAGGGACAGTGCATGTGTCTTATATTAAGATGCCTTGCTTAAGTAAACTGGGGTGCTTTGGATGTCGGTGTTGTTCTACTGAGGCTCGATTGGAAGAGAGCCAGCCTGCACCTCCGGAGGGTACCCCAAATTTTGATGTATACGTAAAGCACGGTATTGGCCCTATTATGTTTAGCACATTGTGGAATAAATATACGAGGGACAATACTGAGTTACAGTGGCCACTTACTGGCTCGTTTTATGAGCAAAATTGAATTTCTTGCAGGACAAATTGTTCGCCAAAAAGAGCAGGCAGTCGATGTTTGATTCTCTCAGAGTGTGGCAGAAGGAAGCAAAGCAGCGGCGTATGAGAGCAGAGAAAGAGGCCCGGAAGAGGCAGACACAAACAATAACGCAGAAAGCAGTGGCCTATGAAAGAGCAAAGATAGAGAAAGGCATAGAATGTGCTGATAGAAAATTTCGATTGCAGACAGATAAATGTTATGTCAATAGAGAAGAAGGTGATGTTTTCGTTGAAAAGCTATTGGATTCTCGCCCTCCTCCACCTTATGCTCCTGAGCGGATATACCCAAGGGTTCCCACATCTCAGTCTCCGGCTTCTGGTGCCAGGCTTCCTAGTATTCCGGCCTCTAGTCAAACTGCTTCGGCCCCAGCCCCGCCTGCTCCTTCCCTGCTCATGCTAGGGACGGGGGTGAGCTCCGTTAGCTCTCCTGTTCCGTCTACTGGCTCTGTATCCACTGCTACACCCCCTTTCACTCCTACGACACTGTCTCCTTTCATGATGATACCTGTCTCCTCATCTGCTCTTTCTCCCTCAAATATGACACCCCTAGTTCTGCCGAATGGCGAGACCCCTGTACGAGGAATACATGAAGGGAACTGGGCAGCAGCACAAGACCGTATGGACAAAGTGTTGGTGCATTCTGCTGTGGGTGATAAGGGGAAGCAAATGGTGGTGAATCAGGCGGCTCAGTGGGCTCGGAACCCGATCTACAGTGTGGAAGATGTGTGGAGTGTGATGAGAGATTATGAGCCCTTCATACAGCAACATGCCCTTAAGCACATGTCGGCCACGCTAATAGGACTGTGGGAGCAGTGTTTTCAAGGTGTTGCACCGCAGATCATCTACAATACATACGGGACAGGGTATATGCTACAGATATGGCTCCTAATGAGGTTTTTAGCAATGTAACGACATTAGTGGGTTATTGGGGCAGATTGCACCAAAAGGTTCCGACGATGGTGACCCAGTATCCCATGAGAGAGGTCCATCCCATTTATCATCCTGAAATACCAAAACTGCGCAACTCCACAAATGCTGTAATTAGGCAGCGAGTCGATGCTCGGTTCCAGGAGCAGTTGATCTACACTCCTTGGAAGAGGAGTGAGGTAATATCCCTTAAAAGTCAGTTGCCAGACCCTCGGAAAAACCCGACTGCGTATTATAAAGAGTTACAGAGGCGGCCTCCTCCACGGTGATGACGTTAGCAGATATTGAGTTGTTCTTTGGCTTGTTAGTACCGGTGGATATTTGGAGGCAAGTGCATACACAGGATCATGTGGTGGAATTGGGGGGAACATGGGAACAGATCAGGGCATGGGATAAGGACCACAAGCCCGGTGACAAGCCGAGGGCGGAGATATTGGCTTTACCAGGCCGCATTATCACCTATATGCATTCCCTTATCCCGCCGAGACGGGTGGATTGGGACAAGTTGACTGCATGTCGTCAGAAGAAGGACGAGAGTGTGTCTGATTTCTTTACTAGGTTTGAAGGGGTGTTTCTCGACTTTAGTGGCCAGGATCTGTCATTGGAGGGTGGTGTCCGGTTGTTTGTCAGCAGGTTTGTTACCAATTTGCTTCCAGAGATTGCGACTAGGTTGCAAGCTTCAGAAAGCACTTGGAGCACCTCTTCCCCGTCAGTAATTTTGAGTATGGAACAGTACTACGAGCATAGAGAGAATGAGTACAAGGAGAAGGTGCGGAAAAAGTCAAAGGATTTGAAGACGAGGGTGTTGATGCAGCAAGTTGCGAGAGGAAGAGGTTCGGCTTCGGCCCAGCGGCTACCCCGGACTAACAGGGGTGGTACTTCGAATGCACCCCTTGGGCTCAATCAGTGTGCATATTGCAAGCAGGAGTGCCCGGAGTTGTCGCAGACAGGTGAGGCCCAGAGAGGTGGGGGGTTTGGATGACGGGGAGGAGGAGGTCGCGGGGACATGCGATCGGAGAACACATCATCCAATAGACAGAGCGGGAACTACTTCGACGACCCCCGAGGGGGACAGTACTATCATGACGACTATGACATGGACGAAGTAACAGGGATGTCTCACAGCTAGGACAGCCAGGGACAGGGTAAGAGACCAGTTCCGGTGCCTGTAGAACAGTGTGGACCCTATGTCATCGCAGATTTGCATGGTACGACCGAGAAATTCTTAATTGACACAGGGGCTATGAATAGCTCTGTTTCCCTTTCACTGGTCCTGGGGGCAGCTCTGTCTGGCCAAAATAATGTTTCGGTGGGTTTCTCAGGCGTGCCGGTTGTCAGCCCCATTTCCAAACCTCTTGCTTTGACATTTGGCCCCTTCACGGTTGATTCACCATTTCTATTAACGTCAAATTGTGGGGAAAATTTGTTAGGGTTGGATTTGTTGAAAAGGTTGCATGCGACAATCTTTTGTTCCCCAGATGGTGTTTACATGACTATTGGACCGCACGTGGCCCGTGCCAAGCAATGCCTCGCAAAGGATGCCCCCCTCCCTGCGGAGTTTCAGGATGTGCCACGTACACTGTGGGCTACAGGAGATACGGATTTGGGGTTACTCCAGATCCCACCGGTCTCTATACAGATCAAAGACAATGCTGTATTACCACGTATTCCCCAGTACAAGATATCCCAGGCAGGAGAAAAGGCCTTATTTTAAATAATACAGGATTTGATTAAGTCTGGTATGGTTGAAGAGACAGCGGCGAATGTGTGTAACAGCCCTATTCTTCTTATTCTTAAAAAGGAACCCTTGGATTCTTCTGATGCTCACCCTGATGTTTACCGCTTCGTAATTGACCTCAGAGAGGTGAACAAGATAGTGGTCCCCCAGTATCCTGTAGTCCCAGACATTACCGCGATTTTGACAATGATTCACCCGTCTGCAAAATTCTTTTCAGTCATCGATTTGAAGAATGCTTTCTTCAGCATTCCAATCCATACAGATAGCAGACATCTGTTTGGATTTGCAATAGCCGGAAGGAGTTTTAGATTCTGCCGTGCTCCACAAGGCTATACAGAAAGTCCGAGTATCTATAGTCAAGCTTTGAAAGCTCAATTGGATTCTTTGGACCTTCCCCCTGGTAATGTGCTGTTGCAGTACGTTGACGACATCCTGGTGGCTTCAGACACTGAAGATGGTTGTAAAGAGGCCACAGTTAAATTGTTGTTACATTTGGCACGCCATGGACACAAGGTGTCACTTTCGAAATTTCAATATTGTCGACAGGAGGTCACCTATTTAGGACACCTACCGTCGAAGGAGGGTCGCAGACTAACACCTGAATGCATAGCTGCTATTACTAATATGCCTGTTCCTTAGACCCAACACGAGGTACGCGCGTTCATAGGTATAACTTCGTATTATTGGCATTGGATCCCTAACTATTCCTTACTAACGAAACCCCTCCTTTCACTGACCACTAAAGACGTGCATGAACCTTTGCCTTGGACATCTGCATGCCAGCAAGCTTTTGGGCAATTAAAAGTTGCGCTTTGCTCTGCTCCTGTGCTTGGTACTCCTGATTACCAGAAGTCTTTTGTGCTTTATGTACATGAGGCGGACGGTTGCACGCTTTCTGTTCTAACACAGGGTTTCGGTGGTAAGCAGAGACCCTGCGCGTATTTCTCTGCTATTCTTGATAACGTCGCAGAGCTCTCCTGAGCTGCCTGAGGGCTGCCGCGGCGGTGGCAGTTTCTATCAGACAATCGGCAGGGCTCGTCCTTGATACTGCTCTCACAGTAATGGTACCCCATGCTGTGGACACGCTTTTGAACAAGACAAAGACGCAGCACCTTACTAGTGCGCGTCTCACTGGATATGAGTTAACATTATTTGCTCCGCACATTACCATTAAAAGATGTGCTACTCTGAACCTAGCCACGTTACTACCCCTCCCTTCGGAAGAAAAGGACAATGATGTCCATGACTGTTTATTTCGGACTGAGGAAGAAACGAAGGGACCGGTAGACCTGACTGATGTTCTCTTATCTGACCCCCAAGGGGAACTATATGTCGATGGCTCTTGTTTCAAATTACCAGATGGCACTACCACTGCAGCTTATGCAATCACAACGTTACACACTGTAGTTGAGACATCCCGTATCCCATACCAATCGGCCCAGGCTGCAGAGTTGGTTGCCCTCCTTAGGGCTTGTGAGTTGAGTGAGGGACTGACTGTCCATGTCTACACCGACAGCCAGTATGCCTTTCGGGTGGCCCATAATTTTGGGCACCTCTGGGCGGAGAGAGGGTTCTTGACCTCGCATGGGTTGCGAATCCAGCTTGGTCCATTGTTACATAGACTGTTGACAGCACTGACACTTCCTGATAAATTGGCAATAATAAAATTTAGCGCTCACAAAGCAGTAACAGACGATGTTGGAAGGGGCAATGCTTTTGCAGATCAGACAGCTAAGGAGACAGCTAGATCAAAGATGAAAAAGATGCTCGTGGCAGATCCCGCTAGGTGGGTTCCAGACAATGGAATGTTCGAGGACACATTAGACAATGTCAGGAAATACAGAGTGAGGCAACAGTAGATGAACTGGCAGAATGGGAGGAGAGGATGGGGCGTTTGGACAAAGATGGGTGTTGGACTGACTTGTCTTGGAAGCAGAGATGGTTGCTGCCCAATACATACGTGCTCCCTGTTGTTACCATGGCCCACAGCCCAGCACACATTAGTGCCAAAGGAATATGTAAGCTACTGGACCCAGTATGGCGAAACGATAATATCCCTAAGGTAGCCACACACTTGGTGAAACACTGCATCATTTGTCTGAAACATAATCCTGGGAAAGGTACTCCTACACCCGCAGGTAAATTTGCACCGCCTTCCTTCCCTTTCGAGGTTCTCCAGATGGATTTCATTGAAATGGAACGAGTTAACAACTTGAAGTATGTGCTAGTAGTGATTTGCGCATTCAGTAAATGGATTGAGGCTTATCCCACTAAGGAGACAACAGCTATGGCGACAGCGAAATGCACTCTTAAAAGAGTTCTTCCAGCACTATGGATTGCCACGTGTGATCTGGAGTGACAACGGAAGTCACTTCAATTCAAAGGTCATTGAATTGGTGTGTAAAGGTTTGCATATTAGACAGAAGTTTCATGCAGTGAACCACCCCCAGTCAGCAGGCCTGGTTGAGAAGTACAATGGTACTCTCAAATTGAAGTTAGCGAAGATTCAAGACAGCACAGGATTGCGATGGCCCGATGCTCTACCTTTGGCTTTGTTGTCTACCAGAGCGACAGCGCATTCTAGAACAGGGATGTCCCCGTATGAGGTGGTCTTTGGGCGCCCCGCCGACGTCTGGGGTGTCCCAAGACCCAAGCGATTTTCCGAGATAGAGTACCCCCTACTTGTGGATTATTTGTATGAGTTGACTAAAGATCTTCGTTCTGTCCACCAACAGATTCACGCCACGCTGCAACCAGTACCAGAGGGGCCCGGGCATCAGCTACAACCCGGGAACTATGACATGGTGAACAATTTTCAACGGAAGAACTGCCTGGAGCCGAGGTGGAAAGGGCCCCTCCTTATCCTGCTCGCCACCCGCACTGCAGTGAAGCTTGAAGGCCGGAAGCACTGGGTGCATGCATCCCATGTCAAACGGGTGCCTCTACCACTTCTGTATGATCAGTGGGCTCTCGAAGGAATTGCTGACCAGGAAGGGGAGCGCGTGCCCCGTTTTGTTCCTTTCTCTGACGCCCGACTGAGGTGGGCGCAGACAGACGAGGAGAGCGACGAGGCCTTACTTGAAGCGGTCCCCCCAGAGATGAGGGCCGCCCCGGATGCTCCCGCTTCTGGTACACAGTCACCTGAGTCTCAAAGCCCTGCTGAGCCTGAATTTCTTCCCCTTTTAATTGATGAAGAAGTGCCTGGGGTGGCCAGGTACAACCTGCGGCCCCGACGGAAGGACAGTGCGCCAGTAGGACAGTCCAGGAGTTAGGGACGGACTCGAGCTTAGGGCGTGGGTGCTATGCCTAAGGTGCCTGCTTTAGATCAGAGTGAGTTATACTGGTGCACTGCCCTGGACACTGGACAGGATTAGCTGAGTGTGTCTTCCAAGGAGGAAGGGTGCCCTATCCTGAAAGAAGAGGATTTGTTTTCCAGCAAGGGCTGCGATCGCGCAGCTCCCCCGTGGGAGTGCTTCATAGCACCGTCATGATGAACAATAGGAGTCTACCAGTGAGGCTCTGAAGGACACTGGGTGATTTGTACCCCTCTGGTTGGTTGTATTTTTGTGGCTCTAGTCTGTGATATTTTTCCCTGTGACACAGATAAGTTGCTTTTGAAGTTTTGAAAATGTATCCTTTTGGTCGTCCTACCCAGGATGAGGAGCAGCCCTTTGCGGCTCCGTGTCCCACTTCAGATGGACCCGTTTGGTCTTCTTGGTCCACCAAGAGTAAAATAGTGTTTGTCGCAATAATTTTGTTTTCCTTGATAGTTGTATTTGGGGTGCTGTTCTTCCTAGAAGAGAAATAGCCTGTGCGCGCTTGGATAAGTACAACGCCAGCCCCTCCTGAACATATTTTTGGTACTTTAGCGCCTCATAAAGAAGAACACCGGAAGTCCTATAAGGACAATGTTTTTATTCAGACGTTGCACCAAACGCATGCTGCCTATAATACAACAAAATGTTGGGTGTGTGGTTTGCTGCCTTCTACTACACATCGAAGTGAGAACCTGTTGCCTATGCCCTTATCCTATGTTAATAGTTGTGAGGGGTGGTTTACCTTACTTAGTATGATCCGCTCGTTCTCTCAGGTTGACTCCCTGGAACCAAAAGACACCCGTTTTCGTTCCCTGACAATGAATGTGTACTCCCAACATAAGGCCCCACCTGGTGTTTCCCCCGGGAATGGGCGGTTTGATCGAGTGTTCTTGAATGCTTGCCTCAGAGCAGCAGATTGAGGTAGAAATGCAAACAGAACAGAGATGGACAGGGATGGGTTCTCGCAGTTCAATGTATCAGAATATTATCAATCCTTCCAAGCCCGCAATGTCACCGAAGATAAGCCCATACCCCTGGCAGTGGTAGATGTACTGGCTCCTTTTTGCGTTCAAGGGACAGGAGACATAGAGGTGGGAGACAGTAGATGCAACACCACCTCTATATTGAGGACGCCCAAAAGTCCGCCCTTGATCCTGCCGCCTAATGTTTATTTTGTTTGTGGTGCTCGTGGTTATGTGTGGCTCCCTGAGGGATGGTCCGGGCGGTGTTACCTTTCCTACCTCCTTCCCCCAATTTATATCGCCCCTCCCAACTACCACAAAACTCATCGCTTACAGCGTAGGGGTGTCCTAGTCTCCCGGTTTAAGAGGATGATTAGTACAGATGACATAGACCAGACTTACACGACCTTGCAACAGTTTACTGACGCAATGAAAGGCATTCTACCCTTCTGGGGCCCTATGGCAAATAGCCTCAATATTAGACGACTCACCCGGGTGGTAGAGGGAGTTATCAATATGACGGCAGGAATATTGACCAACAATACAGTAGAGCTTCAGGCTACGAGACTTGTTGCTCTTCAAAACCGGATGGTTTTAGACGTCATTCTCGTACACACTTCCACCCATCCATCCACTCATCCATCCAACCATTTACCCTTTCACCCATCCACCCATCCTTTCACTTACTCATCCGTCCATTTGTCCATACATTTACCATTTCACTCATCCATCCATCCTTTCTCCCAGCTCTTCACCCTCCCTTTCACTCATCTATGCATTCTTTCACTCATCCATCCTTACATCCTTCTTTTCACTCATCCATTTGCCCACCCATCCTGTCAATCATCCATCCATACTTTCACTCATCCATCCATCCTCCCTTTCTCTCTCCATCGTCCTTTCACTTAGCCATCCCTTCACCCACCGATCCATCCACTCATGAATCCATCCATTGACTCTATCACTCATCCATCCTTTCACTCATCCACCCATTCTTTT
Organism: Calotriton arnoldi; assembly: GCA_963921515.1. Lineage (NCBI taxonomy): Eukaryota > Metazoa > Chordata > Amphibia > Caudata > Salamandridae > Calotriton > Calotriton arnoldi. The sequence continues at coordinate 250,730 of CAWUFW010008121.1, forward strand.
ACCCATCTACCCTCCCTTTCACTCACTCATCCATCCTTACATCCACCCTTTCACTCATCCGTCCATCCATTCACCCTTTCAGTTATGAATTCATCAATCCATCCATCATTTCACTAATCCATCCACCCATCCACTCGCCCATCATCCAGCCTTTCACTCATCCATCCATCCTTTCACTCATCCATCCACCCTTTTACCCATCCAACCACACTTTTACCCATACAACAGACATTCCACCCATACATCCACCATTCCACCCCTACATCTATTTATTTTCCCTTTCTCTCATCCATCCTTCCAATCACTCATCCATCCATCCTTTCTCTCATTATCCATCCATTCACCCTTTCACTAATCCATTCATCCTTTCACTAATCCATCCAGACATTCACCCATTCCTTCACTTACTTACTCAACCACCTTTTCACATTAATTATGAGCTGAGCCTTTGTCTGCAGAGTTGCAGACAGAAGAGGCCCATCAAGAACTTCACCTTTGCTGTAATTCTTAAAGCAAGTGGTGAGGCGGGGGAGGGTTCACTATGCCCCTGCACATAGGCAATCTGAAAATTTGGAAGTCATGAGTCATGCATGATGCACAGTGCCAGGACGTGATGCGACTGTGACATGGTCTTGTTTCCAGGGCTTTAAGTGGGATGAACAATCTGGGGGGTCTCTCCAAATGGCGTGTCTGATGTACTTAAGGGTGTAGCATAAAATAAATACGCTAAAAATCTGTGCTTAGCATAGTGTGCTGCCTGACTGATATTCTGCTCTTCTGTTATTGCATCCAGATATATAATACATTACACCTACAAAAAGTCAGGACTATTGGCTTTGTCAATGGTTGTTAATTGCATTAAAAAAAAGGCAGCGACTATGGCTTCATTGAATACAATATTGAAAATGCTTCAGTTCCAAAATGATGAGACTGTGAAAGAACTCTAACCCCTTCTTTTTAGGTCGAGCCTCGAGTAGCGCGCAAGCGCTGCTTAGAGGCGAAGACTTTTAGTAAGTGAGTTTTGAAAGCAGTCCCAAAAACGCTCGTGCGTCGTGGCTGGCCTTTTTGAGATGGGTAGCGCGGCAAATATGTGTTTCCAATTATCGTGCTCCAGACGCGGGCGCGATAATTGTAAACACATGCCGGCAAAAGGCCATGACGCACGAGCGTCTGGTCAGCTGGAGCAGGCTGCCGCGCTCCCTCCTCCCCCCTCCGCTTCCTCTGTGGTGCGCGCGCACCACTGTTTATTTTTTTTTTAAACCGCGCGGCCGCCATTTTTTAAATAACTATCGCCTGCAGTGCTTTGTATACCGCACAGGTGCCATAGTACCTAATTTACAGACCCTAGAAGGATCAATGGCTCTTGTTGGCCCTGCCCATATTCATTTTTGAGCCTTCGAATTATTAGCCATCCAAGGCGTAATAGCGAACCCGGCAGCTTCCCGTAACACGATGTTGCTGTTGTTTAAAGGGGTAAACATTCTTGGAAGTGTGTTACTTTCTGAATCGATTTGTGTCCAGAAGTCAGTGTGTGCAGGGCTCAATAGGTAATATCTGAATGTTTTTTGTGAGCACTAGCATTCAACGTTGGTGCCCTGCCTGAAAGAGGCCTATTGTCATTGCATTTGCTGCATAGCGCTTACTACCCCTAACGAGGCGTCGAAGCGCTTTTTCGGCGAATAGCGCGGTACTTAGGAACCCATAAAGGATTCGTGGTGAATGGCACTAGGCTTCTCCTGTGCTAAACTTTAGAACACCCCCTTCATAGTAATCAGTGAAGAGCGCCTGGAGATGTCTCCATTCTTCGTCTCACTCGGGGCCCTTCACTGTTTTCACTCGAAGGGGGTGCTGTTCGGCGTGGCGGCTCTGTGCGCGCTGGAGTGCGGTATTGGATCAAGGTGGCCTGCCGCTTATCTCGGAACGCAGAATCAATGCAGGGAGGGGTAGTAATCGAGTTTATCGTGCGAAATTGGAGAGGAGTGGTGGTAGCGCTTACATCAGAGTGTGCTGTTGGGACAGGGAGGCGCTAACGGTCTGCTTAGTCAGTGGCATTTAGACAACCTGTTTCGGTCAGTGTCTCAGCCACACTGGACAAGAAACTGACAAACTGTTTTGACACAATCTTGCCTTTTCAATGTCATTCTAATAATTGGTAACACAGACTCATTCCTTGGTTCACAGCTGTATTCGCTGCTTTAAAATTGAAACCTCGCCATACAGAAATACGCTGGTGTTCCAAATGAGATACAACCGATATATCATTGTATTTGCAGGCACTGTAAAAATATAAGCAAAAATATAAGCAAAAAATGTGCATAACAAAATGTGAACTTCATTCATCGTGCATTTCAATGCTCCAAATTTAGACAATAAGCGGTTTATGTCCATTAAGGAACTGGCTAGGCATTTCCAGATGCACCCAATCAAAGATCCACACACTTTGGGCAATAATCTTGCTAAATATATTATAGAAAAAATAGCTAATGTCAGATATCAAATCAAAACACACTTTGAAGTTGAACCACATACAGTAACTCCATCGAGTCATTGTCTTTTGAGACAAACATTTACACGTGATCTCTCACAGCTTCTCGATTTTTGATGAAGCGCTGTGCAAGAACCAGGCTGATGTCAGAATTTCTCACACATGAGATGAGGAAACATTCGGGCGACCTCCCTCTCACTACAACTCTTGTCTTCACAACCAATTAATAAAAGGCACTCTGCTTGTACCAAGCAGCATTTTCAAGCAGGTGATCGCTACCCTGCCGCTACACTGACCGGCTGGGTTGGTTCTACCCTTGAAAGTCCTTTGGCGGGAGAGTCTATTTCGGTCAGTGTCTTAGCTTATTGACTCCTGCACTGCTTTTATTTTGCGTCTGTTTTAAAATATTTTAATTAAGTATTTCTATGGCTTGGGGCACCCTTACAGCGCGCGCACCAAAACAGCATTAGTTATTTACTCCTGCACTAAGCCACCAAACCTATCATACACACATATCTCTTTCTCTATCTCACTCTCTGTGTCTCTCTCTCTGTATCTCACTTTCTACATCTATCTCCCTCTTCTCTATCGGTCTCCCTTGATCTCCTTCTATCTCCCTCTGTCTATCTTCCTCCTCCCTCTGTCTCCCTCTATCTCCCTCCACCCTCTGTCTCTCTCCCTCTGTCGCCATTTGTCCATTTCCATATATGTCTCCATGTCTATTTCTCTTTCTCTTTCTCGCTCTATCTATCTCTCCATCTGTCTTTCTCTCTAACTATATTCATATCTCTGTTTATACTCTCTCTCTATTTATCTCTGCCTCTAACTATCTATCTCTCTCTTTGGCTCTATCTGTCTCTCACTATCTTTCCCTTACTGGATCTGTTTGTCTCTATCTCTCACTATCTTTTTATCTCTTTCTATCTGTCTCTCTCTCTTTAACTCTATCTCTACCTCCCTATAATTCTCTTTTTATCTAGATCTATGTATTGATCTCAGTTAGTCTCTGCCTTTAGTTCTATCTGCCTTAACTTGTCTGTGTCTAACTATATCTCGTTCTGCATCAGCCTCTCTGTCTGTGTATACCTATTTCTATATGTCTAGCTCTGTATTGGTTTTTGCCTCTATCTCTCTCAGCCTCTATCTGTGTTTGTTTCTATCTGTTTCTCTGTCTGTCTCTGCCTCATTCTATCTCTGCCACTAACTACCTCTGCCTTTATCTGTCTGTCCATGCCTTTATTTGTCTCTGTCACTACCTGTCTCTATCTATCTCTAACTCTATATGTCTAAATATATCTCTGCCTCTATTAATCACCTCTATGCTACATTAGCAGTGTGCAGCAGCCACAAATCACAAAACTATATGGTACCTTCAATTACTATCACCTACTCAATATGCAGCCATAGAGCCACTGCACATACAAGCATTGGCATAGCCAATAAGTCTCGCATTTGCAAACCTAAAACAACCATAAAGTAGGACACAAGTCCATTACTGCGTCCACATACAACCACTAAGCCACCAAAACTACCATATACACATATCTCTTTCTATATCTCACTCTCTGTTTCTCTCTCTCTGTATCTCACTTTCTACATCTATCTCCCTCTTCTCTATCTGGCGCCCTTTATCTCCCTCTGTCTCCCTCTGTCTATCTTCCTCTTCCCTCTATCTCCCTCTACCCTCTGTCTCTCTACCTCTGTCTTCATTTGTCCATTTCACTCTGTCTCCATGTCTATCTATCTCTCTCTCTATCTATCTCTCTCTCTCTCTCTTTCTCTCTTACTATCTGTATATCTCTATTTATACTATCTCTCTATTTATCTCTGCCTCTAACTATCTATTTCTCTCTCTGGCTCTATCTGTCTCTATCTGTCACTATCTTTTCCTTGCTGTATCTGTTTGTCTTTATCTCTCAATGTATTTTTATCTCTTTCTATCTGTCCCTCTCTCTTTACCTTTATCTCTCACTCCCTCTATCTCTGTTTTTATCTATGTCTGTGTATTTATCTTAGTCAGTTACTGACTCTCTCACTAACTAAATGCCTCTGGCTCTCTTACTAATAAACTAACTCACTCTCTCAATCTCTTTCTCACTAACTGTTTAACTCTCTCACTCTCGCTAACTAACTGACTATATCTCTCACTGACTGACTAACTCTTAAACTAACTGACTAACACTCAATAACTAACTCTCTCAATAACTGAATGACTATTATTTATGCACACACCTTAAGATAAAAAGCCATAACAAACAAACTTTGGGACGGGCAGATAAAAGATGCCAGCATTAAAAGGACAATAAAAAATGTAGGCATTAATTAAAGTTAATACGTTTTTACTAAGATCGTTCAGTTGTACATAATGCTTTCTTGGCTATATATACAGTAACAAAAAAATTAAAACACTTCTTTATTATAATTTTTAAGCATGCTGCACACTTATGTACAGCACAGCTTAAAGACAGAGGAAAAGACAACATCTCAGGCTAAACACTTATAAGGTCTCTAAGGCAATACCTATTGGCTATGCCTGTTATTATATATTTTATATTAATATATTTAATGCTTATATGCTCCTATTAAACTTCACATAAACTATTACGCTTAGCGTCTCTATAGCATTCCAAAAACACATTCGTACGCTTACTTTTTCTAATCGTCTTCTAGTATATAACTAGCACCACAGCATCACTCAACGCCACCACAGCATCACTCAACGCCACCACAGCATCACTCAACGCCACCACAGCAACACTCAACGCCACCACAGCAACACTCAGCGCAACCACAGCATTACTCAGTACAACCACAGCATCACTCAGCGCCACCACAGCATCACTCAACGCCACCACAGCATCACTCAACGCCACCACAGCAACACTCAACGCCACCACAGCAACACTCAGCGCAACCACAGCATTACTCAGTACAACCACAGCATCACTCAGCGCCACCACAGCATCACTCAGCGTCACCACAGCATCACTCAGCGCCACCACAGCATCACTCAGCGCCACCACAGCATCACTCAGCGCCACCACAGCGTCACTCAGCGCCACCACAGCGTACCTCAGCGCCACCACAGCGTCTCTCAGCGCCACCACAGCGTCACTCAGCGCCACCACAGCGTCACTCAGCGCCACCACATCATCACTCAGCACTACCACAGCATCACTATGCGCTACCACTGCATCAATCTGCAGCGCCACAGCAACAATCAGCATCACCACAGCATCAGTCTTCACCACCACATCATCACTCAGGGCCATCACAGCATCACTCAGGGGCAGCACAGGAAAACTCAACAACACCACAGCATCACTCAGTGCTTCTTACACTTTTTAATTACAACTTCTCAGCATGCTGCACAGCAGCCACACTTCTCTACAGCACAGCTTAGAAACATTGGCAAAGTCAATAGCTCTACCTAAACACTTATAAGGCCCCCACAATGCATAGCCAATAGGTCTCGCCTTTGGGACATTATAAGTGTTTAGTTATCCAGCACAACATCCTTCATTAAACAACATCAAGTGTTGCATAGCTAATCACTTATAAGGTCCCAAAAGCGAGACCTATTGGCTATGCCAATGCTTGTTAACTTCTTTCACTGGCTTCTTTTCATGAACTGGATTCTGTACATTTCTTCCATCTGGTTAGGTACAACATTTTTCATTATGTACAGTTAAAACAGAATGCCCTGCCCTAGACCAAGGCAGGAGGAGGCCCACCACATGCTTTAACAGCCCAGACTGGCTCATTGTCATTCTGTATGTGACAATCAACTGGCAGACAGAATGACAATGGGCAGGGTGGGGCTGCTCTTGTGCTCAGAGGAAGAGTGCGAGGCAGTCCCATCCAGGCGCTGAGGCTTCTCACAGGGGAACAGTGCTGCTCACTGCAATGCCCAAAATTACAGACAAACAGCGTCCGTAAAAGGGATCATCAAGGACAACGGATTTGAGATTAAAATCACGGACGGTTTGTCATCCTAGTAACACAGTGGTTGGATTTACTAATAAGAATGGATTTCTACCTAAACAAACCCATTTTAGCAGTATTAAGATAATGAAAGACTGGGGGAAAAAACATAACGTCCAAACCTGCACCATGCAGTTTGCATGCAGCTCTTTGATGACAGGTCATAGCTCACGGTGCTAGATTTATTATGATTGTAAGTTATGCACTGCAAGTAACTGAAGGATCTCTGTGACAAAAGCAGTCACCCACTGAGCTATGCACAATAAATACAGTTCTGTGATCTGTATGGTACACGTTCTTTGCAGCAGGCATATTAACCATCTGAGCTACAATAGAGGAGTCAAAACTGCCAATGGACAAAACTCTGATCTCTCTCCAACAGGAAGATAAACCACCAGATATATCAATCTTGACACTTTTAATGTTGCAGGAGAACTGCTGGGTTTACAAGGAACTCTGCAGTGATATATGCATTTTTGAGAGTGAGAAGTGAGTCATTGTGCAGGACAGCCCTGCTGGTTTTGTTACTGGGGGCCAGTTTTGCAGCCCTCAGTAACAAAACCTACCTCCCACCCCTCCAGCCTCCCGCCCGATGCCCAGCACGCCAGCCCGCCCTTGGTGCCTGGGCCGATTTGTTTTTAAAGTCCTGCTCTGGATGGGGTCCACAAGGGGCCCCTGTGCTCGGTGCTACAAAGCTGGACTCCTCAGGCTGCTTTTATGTGATATCCTTAAAAAAGGTAAACAGTATGTTTTGAAAAGACCACATCCCTGAACACAGACAGAATAGCAGTACATATTTGATCAAATAAAATAAGGAAAACAGCTAAGACATTAAACATTTTTCACAGTTATTTTGTTTTTTAAAAGCACCAAGGTTTGAGCACAGTATGCTACAATCCACACTGGAGTCCTCTTCCTTTCCTGGTGGCGTCATCGGTCTGGGTGAGCCCGAAAATAAAAGGCAGATGAGGTCAAGGGCAGGGCCACCAATGCATCTAGGTGTGACCATTGCATGGGTCACAGTGGGGGCAGGCAGGTAGCATCTTCACTAAATGAGGTGTATCACTGCAGCTGCAGTGCCATCATAGGTAGTAGCTGTTTTTGCATGCTAACCAAAGTTTGCCGGCCCCTTCAGTATTGCTTTGCAGGCCCCTGCCCCCAGATACAGAGGGGAAGGAGGAGGAGGTCGTGAGCACTGCAGAGACCTTCCTCGATATGCAACACACAGGGCTGGATGATCACGTTATAATTTTTAAGTTCGGACCATTCCTGCCGTCCTGGGACCCACTTTTAAAATAAAGAAGTTGAGGAACGGACTGTATTAAATTAAAAAAGTAGGGGCACGCCGTGCCCTTCCGATCCCGCCCACTTAGACCACTGAGTGTCAGGAGACTTTTACTTTTGTGGAGGAGTCACACTTTTTTTTTACGGAGTTTTATATAGCACAAACTTGACCCAAAGGTATCAGAGCGCTTTACACAAGCACCAGTTGCGTTACATGAGGACACTTTCATTTTTTTTGTTAGGCAAGGGTAGATTACGTGATTTGCCCAGAATTACAGGATGTTGCGCGTCCTTGCCGAGACTCGAACCTGGTTCCCCAGATTTGAAGTCGATCGCCCTAGCCGTTAGGCCACATCCTCTCCTCTTGTTCTGTTTTGGATGAATGTGCCATTGTGATGGGTCAGGGAAAGTAAACACTAATCTCCATGTTAAAAGAATTTGTCAGAAGTCATCTAACCTGAGTTTCTGAAAGCACAGTAAATCTGACAAGATAAAAATAAAGTTTAAAGGCATCTTTATTATTCATGCACTTTTTGAACTCCAGCATGGTTATTTTGGTGGTACTGCAACACCCCTAGAACCCCTACTTCCAGCGACTATGTTAGTAAGGAAGGTATTCACTGATGTGGGACTAAACTTTTTGAAGAGCATTTTTGCAAGGAAGGGACTACTGGCGAAACTTATTTTACAGGCAATATAGTCCAATTTGAAGAAAATAATTGAAGCAGGCATGGAATAATCTTAGGAGGGATGTATAATATCATCCAAGCCTTTACAGTCACGACGGGAGAATGAATGCGGTGGAGACAGAGCCCAATCTCGCTCTCCAGGCCTTTAAGTGGGATACAGAATGTGTGTGTGTGGTCTCCAAAAGGGGTATGGCCTATGTAATTAAGAGTGTGACTTAAACATGTACACTAAGGGGATTTTTATGGGATTGTGGCATAGGGCAGTAAGCACAGCAAGGCACCTTGCTGCGCTGCCCTACGCCAAAGTGAAAGGGCAGGAATGCACCCTATTTAAGCAATGCAGCGCATTCCTATCCTTTCTCCCTGCGCTGGCACAGTTTTGACAGCCTAGGTGCCGACGTAGGCACCCTTGCACCATGGTGCAAGGGTGCCTACGTTGCATACAGGATTGTTTTTGTGAAGGAAGGGGCACCTTTCTGCACAAAAACAATCCTAAGAGGCATTTTCCTCTTTCTATATGTGCTGCAGAATGTAAAGGAAAGAGGAAAAAAACAGGAAGAAAATAACCATATTTCTCCTCGTTACACCTCCCGTCGGGAGGCGTACAGACTTGGCACTTCTCCAGGTTTACACCACTTTGTAAATCTGGGGCAGCGTCAAAGTCCATGGGTGTTGCGTGGGAAAATCCACCTCAATACCCATGGAACACCTCCCGGGCACTGAGTCGCCTTACTCATAATTTATGAGGCCACTCAAAGCCACGCAGGGTGACCTTGCCTTGCTTCATAAATCGAAATGAGAGCCTTGCGTCACTCATGTACCACTTTACATGGTGCAAAAGTGACACAGGGCTCTCATAAATAAGCCCCTACATTTTTGTGACCCTACGGTGCACCACCCAGCTGTTATTTTGGTTCAAGAGTAAGTAAACCATGGGAAATATTGCATTCAGCGTTCAGAAATCGATCATTATTATTTGCCAGTAATGTTAAGTACATGAATATAGGGCCTAATAGGGGCCCGTTTCCATCTCCGTTTTTAATCACTAACGGGCTGCGGCCCGAAAGGACCCGGCTCACTTAAAGCCCTGTCTCACTGGGGGGGGGGGACAGCTGGAGTAAGTGTGGGTGTGTGCGCGTGTGTTTGGGTGCAGTTGAGGAGATGGCGCTGCAGAAAGAGCTTCTACGCTCTACATGTTTCTTTATTTTATTTATAGATATGTAATATTGTAGTGCTTTGCGTGCAACAATTTAGTTACTTCAGAGCGCTAATTGAGAAGCACAACAAAGTGCATTGTTGTTCAATGAAGTGTTGCCGCATTCCCCTCTTCTCCCTTGCATCACTGTTACCACCCGTGCTGTATCCTGCGGGAGTAAAGACACACAGCGCTGCGCTACGGGGCTGCCGGGCAACCCTGCTTCCTCTTTGGCTAGTGAATGTGTGGTACTTAAAGGAACCGACCACACCAACGTTGAGGTGCTGTAGCTTTTATTTCATCTTGTTCATATGTAAATACAGAGCTGCCCGCATAAAGAACAACCATAAAGAACAACAGCCTCAGTGACAAACCGCATAACCGCATCCTCCAACTGAAAACGAGCCCCCCCCCCCTACTAGAACTCTCGAGATTCCCCACTGTCGTTCTGGTTCCAAAAAGGAGCTAAAACCCAGAACGACAGTGGTGAATACTACAGAATGCCATCTGAGCACAGAATTGCTAGGGAATGGCAATCCAGGCGATTTTTTATATTACAAAGCCAGCACTTCATACATCGCAAAATCATTCATTTGCAAAGCAAAACTACACATGTAGTTCAGTGTAGCACGAAAGGGAACTACCGCCACTGACCAACTCAAAAGTACTTATTTTATCAGCTTCAGAAGAATGAACAGCTAGATCAGCCTTGTGTGGACTGCAACCCAGCCCAAGTGATGTAGGCGACAAGTAGTTCTGCAGCAGGTGCCTACTGAACCTAGTGCATCTGAGTACTTATTCTGAGCCGCATTACCCAGATTGAAATGGCGATGAGCAGTTCAGCACAGACGTTCCCAGGTTACAAAGACCGCATTGGTACCAATGCAATATGGCGCTGGCAAACGAGCACCCACATCCATACAAATGCAGAAAGGGCAGTCACATTTGGAGCAAAAAAGACATTTTGAAAAAGCAAAACAGGCCGGGGGCGGTGAAAGAGTAACTTGCAGGTGTAATAGTTCACTGGTTCAAAGAAACAACAACGGTCTACGCACTGAATATACTTCTGGGAACATCTTAGAATACAAGTTACTGATCAATGTGAATGTATGTCTTTGTTAGCGTTTAAAAGCATTGCTATGACTGACGGTAACTGCATTATACATTTAATGTAACTAAATTATACAGTTAGTAGCAACTGGGACTATAAAATAATAGCGCATTGTTTAGTAACATATTTTCTGCATCTACATGTTTTACTTTTAGTGCGTTTTACAGGAACATAGACAATCCAAACCTAACCAAAAAAATCAATTGTTTTCGTGTAACTCTTATGGGCTCGCGTCACTGTATTTAACTGACTATTTTATTAACCAATTTGATTATAGAACCTATTTTAATACCTAAGAATGATAAAGGTTGAGCCATGGGAATATAAGGTTGGCCCCAGATCTCGGCAGGTGCATTACTCACCTGAGCTATGCAATCGATAAACAAATGACATTAAACCCGGATACTCACAAACAGCACCACACTAAGGCTTTCATTCAGACACCAGTAGCCCATGGTGAATGCTGGGATGCTGAGGTAGTGGCCGGGCTCGGGCCTGCTTTCCAGTCCCTCGGAGTCCGTGTCCTACGGACCTTTCCTGTATTTGAGGCTCCTTTTGAGAGAATCGGCAGTTTTATCTACCCCTCTCTCCACTCCCACTCCCCCTCCCCTCCTCTCTTCCTAGGAATTTTCTAATTAATGACCTCCTGCCAAAAGACCATCCCTGAGCTGACATGCCAGGTGACCAAGGAAAAGAAAGCGTGTGTCATCCCTGAAATTCCTTTCCGTGGCCCCCACCGCACACACCAACCCAAAGGTGGAGGTTTTGTTTGACTTTTTTTCATTTCGATGACTCTGAGCCTGATCAAAGCGAATTCGCAGGCGCTGCCACGACTCTGCAGCACTTCCTGCAAAGGCCAACAATGAACAAAAAGCCGGTGTCGTAGCGTTCTTCTTCTTTGATAACCTTTAGCCCTTTCCCCCTTTCATGTCCTTCACGAATAGAAGCTTCATTAATAAGTCGGTGCCTGGAAACAAAAGGCGCATCTCGTTAGTTTTCTGTATAATCAGTTCTGCATTGAGATATGGTAATAATGAGTTTAGCTGGGATGTTATAGTATCTCGACTAATAATAACAATGCTACTGCTGGTGCTTATAAAAACGAGCCACCTGCCTGCATACTGTGGTTCTTGAGTACTGGTGTCATTCTTAGATGCACATGTTTTAATCAACCCCATTGTCAAACTGGGAGTCTCACAGTCATTTGTAGGTGAGCAGTACAATGCTAAATTGTGCTTTGAAAGCTAGAAGTGGCCACTTTGATAATCTGTTCACATCATTTAAAAAGAACCAGGCTTCAACCAACCAGGAAACAGATGAGCCAACAGCAGGCCCTACAGTGGCCACCATACCTCAGATTTTTTAGCAGTAGAGTGAGGTTAGAACCTGGTAGATGTGAGCCCACATTGGGGAGGAGAGTGGATCTCGTGAATCTATAGATATACGTATTCATAAAAATAATGCAGATAGTGAATGGAGGGAAAACTTAAATTGCCTATAGAAAGCCTGTCCCACTGCTTATCATTATTTACTGTTGAGTCAAGACAGTAGTGTCAAGGAAATGTGTGCCTGACATTCCATGTCAGAGCCCTACAGATGTGCAACAAAGGCACACCTGCAAACAAGGCAGTGAAAGTTGATATAGTTTGTGTGCAATGTGACTTGATCCCCTCTCAAATCCGTCCTCCATTCAGCAGCTCCCTGTATTTCGGGGTCCAAACAAAGTGACCATCATCACTCCTATCCTGTCTTCTCTTCGATGGCTTCCCATCGAGGCAAGATCTATTTACAAAACTGCCTGCATCACCCACAAAGCCTTGCACACTTCCGCCCCTCATTACCTGGCGAATAAACTGAAAATTTCTGGAGGCTCCAGACCTTCTCGGAATGCGGAAAAGTTTCTGCTTGAGGCCCCCTCCTTCAAAAGGGAAAGATCGATGGCTCAATCCTTCTCAGGTAATGCGGTGGGAATCTGGAACTCGCTTCCTCCATTGCTCCGTGCCACCTCCTCTACCCGGATCTTCAAAGCCGACCTCAAATCTCTTCTCTTCTCTTCCAAAGAACTAATACACTCATTTTCAGGCCCCTCAAGGAAGTTCGTCCATCATTGTAAATTTGTAATATTTTCTTGTACATTCCTCATCCTAGCTTGCTGTGTTTGATATTGTGTTTTTGCCTTCTATGGTTTTACCTTACCTTTTCTGGTCTCCTGTTTATTTTTGTAACGTTTTAATCTGTAATATTTTCCTTATGTAACGTAACTGGTTCTATTGTACAGCGCTCTGACACCTTCGAGTAAAGTCCGCGCTTTATAAAAATGCTTTAAATAAAAATAAAATAAAATAAATAAAAAACTTGATCTTTCCCTCTAAAGGCCATCCTGCCTTTTGGTGACAGAAGACTATAGTTGAAGACACCCAGCGTGCCACACTTTGTTTAGAAATAGCTTGCCCCTTTCTCGACGGGGGAGGGACATATGCGATTAATAGTTGATCAGATTTCCTGAAATGTTGTGTTCTCTCAATGTAAAACCTGCAACATTGTCTTCAGTTAAATATATGCAGAGCTCTCTCCGCTGCATCCTTAGGATTTTAGAAAAATGTCTTTAGCGCAACTGGATTTTTAAGGAAAAAGTCTGAAGGGACATTAGGAATAAAATTCAGGTTTTTCCTTAGACTCTGTCATATCAGAATTGCATGTACGGTTCCTTGATGGTAAAGGCTTAAAATTTGCTTACCCGTTTAGCAGACTTCAGAGCCAATAATAGAGCTGTTTTCCAAGACAAGTATTTTATTTCTGCCTTGAGAATAGGCTCAAAAGGAGTTTTTGTCACTAGTTATAATATTGTGTTAAGTTGCCATGAAATTGGTGGTTTTCTAGTAGAAGGATAGGTACTGAATAAACCTTTGAGAAACTCTTTAATAATTCTATTTAACCATAAGGATAACTGATTAGCCAACCATCTACAACATGTCATTGCCGCCAAATGGTCTTTGAGTGAAGCCCAGGAAAGGTCTGGACAAGCTAAGGGAAGCAAGTATGGAAGAGTCGGTTCAGCTGAGGGAAGATATAGAATGAATATTGTGATTGGAATGCCATTTACAAAAGTGTTTCCATTTGGCTCCATATGTTTGATTTGTCAATTCTGCTCTGCCTTTGAAGAGTATTATTCTGCAATTTTCAAGAATATTTAAGAGTCAATATTCATTGGGTTCAGGAGCAAAGTCAATAAATTGAAAGATTTCGGGTTCGGATGAAGAACTTGGCCTTAAGAGAGTTTATTTATTTATTTATGAGTTTTATATAGCGCTAGCCAGACCCGAAGGTATCGGAGCGCTTTACAGCATGAATCACTCGTAGGATACATTAAGCAAATTAGTATATACAATGTCCCAAAACGCATCGCATAATATCGACGTGGAGTGCAAAATGTCACTCGGAAAGTAAGTTATCGCAGTAGAATGTACAGGGAACATATGACAGTTATCGCAATAGAATGTACAGGGAACAAATGACGCCTCGCTTAGGTAGTCGTAGAGGATCCAGTGACTCACAGAGGGGTTCGACTAGTGAGGGGGGGCGGGAGGTAGTCATGCGGAGAGTGAGGTAGAGGTCATTGATGACAAAGTGTCCATGTGCAACTATGGTTTGACTTCGGCGGCTGGTTTGTAGCTATCCGTTTGGGAGAGATCGGTTGAGGAGGAGGTCCTTGAGCTGCCTTTTGAATTTTATGTAGGAGGGGTTAGTCCTGATATGGACTGGAAGGGAGTTCCATATTTTCGGCGCACTTCCTGCGAAAGATCGAGATGCAGTTTTTTGTCTGCGAGATTTCGGTGGGATAAGGAGTAGAGTGTTTGAGCTTCTTAGGGTTCTTGACTGACCGGCCTTCTGGAGTTTAGCAGCCAGGTAGGCGGGTTTCCCTGTGTGCAACACTTTGTGCGTGAGGCAGGCGGTTCTGAAGTTGGCACGCATTTCAACAGGGAGCCATTTTAGCTCTCTGAGTGCCGGCGAGATGTGATCATATTTCTTTACTCCGGTGACCATTCTGGCTGCTGCGTTTAGAGTTGATCTGAGTGGAGCAAGATGGGATTTTGCTGGTCCTGTGAGGGTTGCAATCCCGTAGTCCAGTCTGGACAGTACCAGGGATTGAGTAGCTTGTTTGAGGTCACTCGGAGGGATGAAGGGTTTTATTTTGTTGAGTAGTTTAAGGTTGAGGAAGGCACTCTTTGCAGTGTTTTTGATGTGTTTGTTCATGTCTAGTTTGGGGTCCAGAGTGATTCCCAACGATTTTGCAGAATCAGCTAGGGTGAGGTTGTGGTTGAGAGCCTCAATGGCTTTTATCCATTCTGTGATTTGGGGGTTCTCCTCTTTGTTGGAGATGAGGAGGATTTCCGTCTTGTCCTGATTTAGTTTTAAGTGGTTGCGTGAGAGCCAGTGCTGGACTTCTCGTAAAGTAGCGTTCAGTCTCTGGATGTCTTCGATGGAGGAGGTTTCCAGATAAATTTGGGTATCGTCTGCATAGAGGTGGAAGGGAATGTTGTGTTTTTTTAGTATGGAGGTAAGGGGCTCCATATAGATGGTGAAAAGTTGTGGGGAGAGTACTGATCCTTGGGGGACACCCCTACATACGGGGAGCGGGTCGGACGAGAAGTTCTTGATTTTTATACTTTGGGTGCGGTTCTGTAGGAAAGAGGTGAACCACTGTAGGACCACCTCCTCTGCTCCCACCCTTTCTTGAAGTGCTTTGATGAGTAGTTTGTGGTCAACCGTGTCGAAGGCTGCCGATAGATCCAAGAATATGAGTACGCAGCATTGTGCTTTATCTAGAGATTTGTACATATCGTCTATTACATTTAGGATCGCTGACTATGTACCGTAACCTTTTCTGAACCCTGATTGATGAAGATCAAGAAGGTTGGTGCTGTCTAGGTGTTGAGTGAGTTGGAGGAGAACACATCTTTCCAGAATTTTCGCCAGGAGAGGGAGGTTAGAGACGGGTCTGAAGTTGTTCAGATCGTTTGTGTCAGAGCCAGGTTTTTTCAGTAGAGGAGTGACTTGGCCGATTTTGAGACAGTCAGGCATGACTCCAGTACTCAAGGAGCTGTTTATAATCTTAGTCCAGTGCGGGGCTAGGCCTAGTTAGAGCTTTTTGGCCAGTTGGGCAGGTAAGGGATCCATGACGTGTGCTGAGGGTTTGGTGTTGGAGATCATTTTGATGACCTCTGCTTCGGAGATGGGGTTGAAAGATTTCCATAAGTTAGGAGGGTGCGTGGGTGTGATATCTTCTGACTCAGTGGGCGATTTACTGTCGTGGGGACTGCTTTGTACGTCCAAGGAGAGTTCTATCTTGGATATTTTGTCATTGAAGAAATTGGCAAAGTTGTCACACAGGTCTTTGGAGGCCATAACTTGTGTCATAGGGGGTATGGAGGTTTGTTGCCTGATGAGGCTGAATAGTTCCTTAGGTCTGTTCTTTGCTTTGTCAAGGGCGTTGCAAAAGAAGGACGTTTTTTCATTTTTTATGTGTTTATTGTATCTCCCTCTTACTGCTTTGAGTCTAGCTCGTAGGATTGTGGACGGGTTGTTTTGCCACAGTCTTTCTGCCGCTCTTAGTTCTCTTCTTTCTGAGTTTAAGTCTGTATTGAACCATGATCTGGAAGGAATGTTTCTGGCTCTTTTTAGTTTCAGGGGGGCTATTTGGTCCATAATGGAGGTCATAGTGGTGTTGTACTGAGAAGTGAGTTCTGTTACTGAGAGTTCACCCGTGTGGATGGGGAGGAGGGAGCTTACCCTCTCTTCCAGGTCTACAAGTGGAATTTGACTTAGATTTCTCACCCAGCGCGGAGGGTCCCGAGTGCAGGGTTGGTCTTGGATCCTTTGGTTTAGGTGGAACAGAATGATATGGTGATCCGACCAGTCCACAGGCAAGGTGTGATCGATGGAGACAGTATCTGCATGAGCGATAATGGCATCGAGGATAGAGCCTTTGATGTGGGTTTTCTCTGTGCAGTGTTGTGTGAGATTGAGGTTGCTTAGGAGATCATTTAGGGTTTTGATTAGCGCAATGTTTTCATCTTTCCAGTTTAGGTTGAGGTCGCCTAGAACTATGTTGTTTGAGTCCTGGAGTGAGGAATGAGTTAATAGGTCGGAGAGGTGTTCTCCGAAAGAGGCGGTGTTTCTTGGCGGATGGTAGAGGAGATGACAAAGTAGTGATTTGTTGTCACTCATCTTAATGGTTGTAGTAAGACATTCGAAAGAGTTATATTTGAGTGCGTCGGTTTCCGTTACGGAGATGCTGTTCTTATGTATGATTGTTAAGCCTCCTCCCTTCTGGTTTTTTCTGTCTTTGTGTATGATAGCGAAGCCCGGGGGCACAAGCATGTCCATAATTGGGGGAGAGAACTCGTTTAGCCAAGTTTCGGTGATGAACGTGATGTCAATGTCATGTGTAAGGATGGTCTCTGCCAATTCAGTTGCATGTTTGGAGGCCGACCTGCAGTTAATGAGCATGCAGTTGGTGTTTGATCTCTCGTTATTGGAATTCTTCATTAAAGGAGCCCTGGGGATATTGGTGAGGAGGGCTGGGGGCCTTGAGGGTCTGGTAGGGGGGCAGTCTCTACCCATACCCGTGATCACCTGAATCCTGGAGCTAGAGGCGACAGTAGTGGTTGTGTCAAATGTGGAGGCAAGATCCATCGATTCCTTTGTGGACATGGTGGCTCTTGTTCTTTTGGGTCTCTGAGCCTGGTTTGGGAGGGGGGTTGTATTCCAGCTGAGCCGTTGGGTCTCGGGCCTTGAGTGATTGGAGTTGGCGGATGGGGGTGTCGGATGTGGATTTTGGGCGGGCTTTCTGAGTGTGGTGAGGTTCCGTAATATTTTGGAGAGGCCCAGCATTACCGTTTCTAGCTGGCTTTCTAGTATGGCCAGTCGCTGGTTCGTCTTTAAGTAGGGAAGGGAAGAGGGGTCTCGGGAGGGTGTTGCAGCTCTTTTATTTCTGGGTCTCTGAGACTGAGTCGTGTTGGGGGTCGTGGTAGAGCTAGGCTGTTGGATCTTGGGCGGCTTTGCGTGAGTGGTGTCAGTAAATGAGGGTGTCAGGTATGGGTGTGGGCTGGGCTCTCTGAGTTGGCTTTTGGTGTTAGAGTTGCCCCAATTATCTCTATGGAAAGTCCTGGATATTGAGGCTGGGCGGTCTCGGCGTGGTTCCCGCTGCCATCTCTTGTGTGGCAGTGGAGGGAGAGAGATAGGCGTCAAGGGTAGCGCCTTGTGATCGCAGGTTGTCTGTTGAGAGTGGGGGATTAAGGAAAGCGGGGGTGGGTGTTGGCCGGGGGTTGGAGAGCCTCATCTGTGTCGGGGTTCTGATTCGATTTGGGGGTTGGGAGAGAATTGGGTGCTGTCGGGGAGGGGTAGACAGAGTGGAGGATGATGTTTGGAGGGAGGAGGCTGGCTTGCATGGCAGAGGTCTTGTGGGGGTGGTGGGTTATGGAAGGGGGAGGTGGGTGTTGGTCGGTATGGGGTTGGAGAGTCTCGTCTGTGTCGGGGCTCTGATTTAATAGGGAGGGTGGGAGAGAGTTGAGACCTCTCGGGGAGGGGTGGACGGAGTGTCGGATGTTGTCTGGAGGGGGGAGGTTGTCTTGCATGGCGGAGGTCTTGTGAATTTCATGTGCAATCACATGGAGGGGCGGTCTATCAGGGAATAAGAAGATGGACGGACGGGCACTACGTGAATGTGGTGGGGCGTTGCGAAGCGTGGGGAAGAGGGAGTCGAAAGCTTCTAGGTTGTCGTTATTGGCTTGGATCAAGACTGTGCCGTTGGTGTAGATGGTTACAGAGGTGTTGCCGCTATGTTTGGGGCGGTTAGGGAGTGTGATCGTAAGTTTACAGCTGCGGGTGGTGTTGGTTATTTTGGATATGTGCAGATGTGTCTTGAGGATGTTGTTCCACTTAGCAGGACTCATGGTGTGGAAAATGAGGTCCATTTTTATCTGGCCTTTGGAAGAGCAATAGTATATGTCCGCGACTAGGGTTTCTGGGTGTTGTTTAATCAGTCTGTGTTTAAGGTTTCTTTTTGCTTTAGGGGTGAGGTTGGGGGGGAAAATGATGGAGAAGGAGTTCAGGCCGTGTGGTTTCAGTCCTTTTGGTACGGGGGGGCAGGATGAGGTGGGGGGTGCCATAATGTCTTCAATCTATTGGTGAGAGGGGATGCGCTTGTAAGGGGTTAAGGGTGGGATTAAGCACAGAAGTCTACCCACCGTGCCAGTTCTAGGACTAGAGAGAGAGATGATCTTACCCACCGAGACAAAACCCAGGTTAAGTGCCTTGCGGACTGTATGAAGCTTTAGTCAATTCTGAATCTGGTCTCAGTGGTTGACTAGTGTTTTGCTTTTAGCCCCTGCGTAGGAGAGATTGGTATGGTGAGTAGACCAGGGGCTTTTAAAGAACTGTGGCCAAAGCGTCGCCAGGAATAGACATGCCCCTTTCCAGTTTGGGGTAATCCTGTGTAGTGACCCTATTCAAGGAGCACTCCTTAATAGCCCAGACCGTTTGAACAGCTGACTGGGAAAAACGTCTTCTCCTTCAGCTTCCCTGTAAGGAAGAGAGTTGCCATGTGTCTATATATCGGCAGATGTTTTCCAAATTGGTTAGGGAAAGCAACCTCTCCTTCAACTACTCTGCAGGCAGAAATTTAGTGTCTTGTCTTACTTCTGCGCTTGCAGTGAGAGGATCGGCGTGATGGCTTGACCGGAGCGTTCTTTGATGTGTTGGTGATTAGGGGCGAGTGGCCCCCCATCTTGGGGACAGGCCGGTTGTGCTGGTGTGGCGGGGTATGCTGTGCCTCCAATTCGTAATGTCAGCGTGACTAGGCAGCTGATTCATTGACCGGTTCGAAGGAGAGGAAGAGTCTAGTAGAGGAGGTTAAGGGAGCTTAGGGGGAATTGAACTGTCGGTGGGCGTCTGGTTAACTGTTTCAGTGACGCCATCTTAGGGTCAGGCAGAGGGAAGCGAGTCCCGTATCTCTCGTCGCTGTGACCGAGCGATCAGATGGGGTTCCTCTCTGCGTCTTACCGGTCCCGGCGAGCGGACCCTTCCGCACTCGATTCCTCGTGTCCTCACCAGAGCCCGTTTCCCCGGGGACTTTTCAACCAGTCTTGGCCCCGGCGTCTTCCGATTCTTCTGTTCCCAGCTGGAGGTTTCAACCGTCCGGGGTCCTGTTATTTACCGTCCGGAGACCTGTTGTTTTTTGTTGCCGTTTCGACTCCCTTCGGGTCCAAGTGTGGCTGTTCGGGATCTTCTGCTGAGGAGTCCGCCGTGGCTACCTGATCCTCTCCGAGGCAGGGGCAGCTTGCTTACGTTCTAGGCGGAGGATCCACAGCGCGATCCCGGGACGCCTGCTTGGGGGTTTTTCACCGGAGAGTCATCTTTGTATTGTGATTGTTCTCCGTTGAGTCGTCTAGGTAGAGGGGGTCGTAGGCAGGGGAGGGGCAGCAGGGATTTTCATGTTTTAGTGGTCCCTGGATCCCGGAGCTCGTTCTCCGACCCCTGCCCCTGCGGCCATCTTGGCACAGAGAGTGTTTAATGGCCTGAGAGGAATATGGTCCCGCTCTGAAAGGAGAAGTAGCTCTGTGTACCAGTATTGTCTGGGCCACACTGGTGCTATTAGAATGACACAGCATAATTTCCATTTCATCTTGCTTATGACTTTCGGTATCGTGGAAAGCGGGGGAAGGTATAGGCCAAAATTCTGGACCATGATCCCTTCTGACGGAATCTGCTTGTGTAGAACCCTCATTTGTGGCTCTGGATGTTCACAAACAGATCTGGATTTGGAGCTGAAAGAAATTGGGTTACTGGTTGAGGGGGTGAAACCATATCTTTGTCAGGGCGAAATCACAAGCAAACCCCAAATTAACCTGTGCTCAACCATTTGGTAGCTTGGCACAGAGCAGTCAGGCTTAACTTAGAGGCAATGTGTAAAATATTTATGCTATTACAAGCCACAGGAGAAACCCGTAGGTCCAATTGAGACCTGGGTAAATATAGTATCATGCAACAATGTCTCAATCGGTGTCAATAGAAGGGCACAATTTAAGAAAATATTGTTGATAATATAATTGTACACGTTTTTGTTTCATGTATAATTAAATTACTTTGAAATCATACCCTTCTATTGACACCCATTGAGACATTGTTGCATGATGCTAAAGTATTTATGAAGCACTTCAAACAATAATAAAGTGAAACGCAACACAAGAAAAATCCCATACCAATTTAGAAAACCAGAGTAAATTTTAATAAATAATTTAAGACCAAAACAACAAAATTCCAGTCAGCAGAACTGGAGATATGCAATTTTGAAGATTTAAGTGAAAATATCGCTAAAAAGTTCTAACCGCCAACTGTGGGTATTTGGTCACATCAGACCGGGATAAAGTCACACGTTCAGACCGACCATGATGGAGTGCGGGCCGTATACATGGACACAGTTAGGCCTGTTGAACAAGAGTGCCTTAAATCCTGGTTGAGGAGCGCTGCGAGATCCCGCATCGAGGATGCGTCGAACAGCTGAGGTGAAGCAAGGTCCTAGAGTGGAGATGTATCACGCAGCTCTGGTACCAGAAGCTGCAAAGCTGTGATGCAAGGTCCTGTGTCATGGTCGAGGATGCCATCGATGAGGGCTTGAGATGCAAGGTCCTGCATCAAAGATGCATCGCACACCGGCTGGTTCCGAAGAAGTTGTGCGGCTTGCGATGCAGAGTTCTGCGTCATCATCAAGGATGTTGTTGGTAAGGAACTTGCGATGCAAAGACCTGCATCGAGGATGCCTCGCGCAGTAGTTCTGATCAGGGCCGGACTGGGAACCGAAACCGGCCCTGTCAAACTGCTCGGCCGCCCCCCCCTGGGGGTAGGGGGGCTGTAGCCGAGCTGTTTGCGAGGGCCGGTTTCGGACGATTTTGTTACAGGGGGCCGATATTGCCGACCCCTGGTAACAAAAATGGGCCCCAGGGGTGTAAAATCGGCCCCCACCCTAGCGGCCCACCGGGGAAACACCCGGTGCCCGCTACGGCCAGTCCGGCCCTGGTTCTGATGCAGAGTTTAGTGAGGCAATACATGGTGCTGTGGTTCCAAGGCACAGTTTTGGGAGGCGATGCTTCACGCTGCATCGACTCTGCTGGGACCACAGCTGGGCTGGCAGAGCACTTTCAGGCCCACTTCTAAGTCTCTAGGACTAGGATGGCACCACTTGGGAAGACATACCTCACAGCTAGCAGAGTCCAGGTACTGGGTTCTAGCTTGTTGGAGCCTGTTCTGTCCCTGAGACTCTGATCAGGAGGCCAGCCAGCTAGTCCTTGGAGTCACTCTGGTGGTTCTGGGTTCAAGATGCAGGTCCAGTCCTTCGTACTCAGGCAGAAGGGCACCAGGGCAGCAAAGCAGGTCAGCAGAGTGGCAGTCCTTCTTACAGCAAAGCAGCACAGCAGTCTTTCTTCTGAGTCTTCCACAGGTCCAGATGTGTACTAAAGAGCTGTGTATGAGGGTCCATCATTTATACCTGGTGCTCACTTTAAAGTAGGAAAAGGTTCTGGATATTTCCACCCCCGAGGTATCAGCCATCCCCTTCCTCCCCGCCCTGGCCCCAGCTTGTCTGGGTACACAAACAACTGGTGACAAACCTTCGTGAGTGTGTTCAGGCAGAGCCTTTGCAATATACAATTGTGGTAGGTGACAGCTCTTCTCCCTCGTTAAGACAGAGTCGCCCATCCTGCCAATACTTAGCCTCCCTTTGTCTTACTGTCAGGGAATAATACACAGAGACCAACTGCCAGCTACACCTAGTCATGTGACCCAGGGAAAGGCTGCAGGCACCAAATCGTTAGGACAAGAAAAAGCCAGCTTTCTAAAAGTAGCATTTTCAGAATTGTGACTTTAAATCTGACTTTACTGTTACAGAGGGCTTTAAATTACAATTCTTTAGACACCAAACTCCACCTTCCCTCCTGCCACCAATTGAAAGTTATCCCATATTAATTATGATAAGTTAACCCAATGTTATCCTATGGGAGATGTAGGACTTGCAGTAGAGAATAATACATTTAAGAGTGTTTCACTACCAGAACATGTAAAACTTTAAAGTACATGTCCAACTTTTTAAATAAACTGCACCCTGCCTTATTGGCTGTTTAGGGCCTACCTTAAAGGTGACTTATATGTATTAAAAAGGAAGGGTTGGGCCTAACAAAAGGTTTATATACAAATCTTCATAATTCAGAGTAAAAGGACAGGTGCTCCATGTGAAGTGAATATAAAGTGCTCGTGCACACAATGTTTGTGCTATTTACAAACAGTAATGTGCAGTTGATTTGAATATTATTCAGTACACTGTAAGTATCTTGATTTCAGAGTCAGAAGCTGCTGTGACTGTATATTCATAAATGCAGAATTCACTAACAGCCAGTCTCAATGGTATAGCAGAAATATATCTGTTGACATTTCAACCCCAAACATCCAAAGTGTGTCTGACCACATCAACTGGGGCCGTCATCAGGACAAGAAAGGAAATAAGCCATATGGAGACACCCTCAACATACTAGTGAGAGTCTTCAGAAAAAGGGGTACCAAGAGGTCACAGATGGCCAGAAATTACCTTGTCCAAAATATATCTTCAGCCCACAACTTTCTGTCAGAAGTGGTGTTATTACACATCCACCCAAGGTAGTGGCTCTATGTATCAAAATGCGTCTGAAAAATAAAACAGGTGTGCGTTCCCCCAGTTTCACCCCCAAAATGTTACAAATCAGAGGATAGCCTCCGTGCTTGCGCCAGGAGGAAAGCAAGCGCAGAGGTAATCCTCTGATTTTTACCATTTTGGGGTCGAAATTCATTGATGCGAGATACAATACTGAAAAGAAAATGCACCCCATTGAAATGTATACAACTTGTCATTGCTTACGTTGGCTATCCATCAAGGCCATGGTATTTTGTGGATAGTAACATTACTCTGTTTATGTTCCCATTCATTTTTGGTGATGGAATATAAAGTATCCCTTTTAATTAGACTGCCAATGAGACAAGATATGTGCCTTGTAATTTAGTGCCACCATATGTTTTCTGATGTATGCACTTTGAAACTATAATGACATTTTAATTACCGATTTGCGTCCATTTTGATGTTCATATGCCTTAATCTATTATAAAGACATTCATTCTGGCATTCATTTGTTTTACCTTCCTGCTGAAATGTAATTACTAACAACCACTTGCTTTAAACAATTTGATTCACACACACATCAAGCACTCACCACTAACACTAATCTTTTTTTAAACGTACTGAACAACCATCATCTCCCTCATTTATTTTGCACCAACACTATTAGAACAAAATATAATCATCCTATTGCAACAAATATCCTTCCTCTGCTGCTTCATGTGTACTAAGTGTATACCACCTACAAATGTAAAAAAATCCTCTATTAATAATTTATATATGTACAAATATTTTGTTTAGTACTCTATATCTAACCATTCTGCCTTTCTTAACACTTTTCCATTATCTTTCAGAAACTTCTCATTCATTTTTGACACTTTTCTGCTACTCTTGAAACATTGCACATCAATTTCTGTATCAAATTACATAAACAGATTAAACTGTAACAAACAACAGGGCATGGCTTGTATGTAGGAAGTGTAGCTCCGTGGCTCCATAGAACAAGGGCATCCGAGTTAATCATACTAACCAAATGCAGTTACAAGTCGCATGACAGCAAGCAGTAACGTCCCTGAATCAATCGGAGTCATATTATGACTTTTTGAGTCACTGGCGGGCGGCTCTTGAAACAGACACCGCAATGGGAACGTCAAAAACAGTACCTCCACGGCATGGACTGGTGCAGTCCATGCTGTGCAGGTACTAGGGTCCATGCACACAGGGGGGGCACAACATGTGCCCCCTTGCATGCACCCCATGACCCAGAGGCAACAAGGGGCCTGTGGGAGGGATAGGCGGAAACAGAAGCAAGGAGGTCATATGTGTGTAATATTGGAGTGTTTTTATTCCAAATAATGACTTAAAGTATACAAGTGGGAGTTCCTTCCAAATAATAAATTAATGTATAACAGTAGGAGTTCTTTTCCAGATAATGTCTCAAAGTAAGTAGAAGTTCTTTCACTTATTCTTCTTTTATTGGTTCCTTCAAGGCATTCCTGTACTCTGGAGGGGGTTCCGGGAGGCTTGCAGAGGGAGCAGAACAACAGAGAAAAAGGAATGGTAAGTATGGTTGTAGCCTTACGGAGACTTGGTGTAACAACCCCCTTCACCACACCTAAGTGGAGGTAATTGTGCAAAAAAATAATAATAATAATATATAGCAGTTCGTTGTTGTGTGCCCAGTTGACAGACTCTCTTCATTTTTTTAATTTTTTGTATATATTTTTTATTGAATTTTTCAAAATTTTACATTTCCATGTCTGACCACTGGAACAGTTCGTTACAACATGTAGCGACAACCTCTATGACTTACTTAATCATAATACCAAACTCTCTGTATGTTCCTGCAATGGGTATGATGTTACATAGATATGCACGCTTTACATTTGTCCGGCCACTATATGCGCGGCACATTATAACTTGTGTACTGTACAGAGTGTTAGCACTACGATTGTCTTGCCGGATCAAGTTCAATTAGAGTTCCACAGACATTTTGTACATGCGATGGAGAAAGAAAACGGGGGATAGGGGGTACTGAACTTGGAATAGAGCTGAAACAACCCCACATGCTCGCTGGCATTTGCGTATGCGCGCTTCGTTTTGTGCGCCCCCATGAATAGCCTTAGAAGATGGTATCTGGTGTGCGTGTGCTCCAGTCCGCCATAGCATAGCAGAGTTACAGCGGTTCTGGTGTCTATAAGTGGTTTAGGGTTACTGAACGCGTGCGCGGGGCTACCCCACCGAGTCAGGTGTGTGAGAGGGTTGATCTGATTGATCCACACAGTTTTGTAGTGTCGCCAGGATCGCCTTCCAGCTTGCGGCGATAGGTATTTTCCTGAGGCCCATGGTTTCCTCTCGTCGGATCGCTATTCCCTCGGCCCTGGCCCACGCAAGGGTAGAGTGCCTCCATGCCTGTACGTGTGGGGGATCGGGTGCCTTCCACCTTTTTGTAATGAGCCTCTTGGCTGTCGCCATACCCAGGTCTAGGAATCTAGATGTGGTTCTAGTGTTTCGCGTCCTACGGAATATGTGCAGCAGATATGTTGGCCAATCAAAGGGTATCTCTCTATCAGTGCAGGCGCGGAGTGTGGATGCTACCGCCTCCCAGTATTCACTCAGCCTGACGCAGCCCCAGAGCATGTGCACAAAGTCTGCATCTACGGCAGCACACCTGGGGCAGGCTGAGTCAGCGCGGTGAAAATATCGGTTGATGTTAGCTGGTGAAAGGTACGCCCTTTGTGTTATGTAGTACTGGATTTGTCGAAATCTAGCGTTCCTGGGAATCTGCACCGGGCTGGCCAGCGCCCGCTCCCATTCTTTATCCGTGAATTGTCGGCCCAGATCGTGCTCCCATTTATGATGGTGGGGGCCTAGACTCACCGCTGCATGTTGCCGCAGTGAGGCCGCGAACCACCGCGTCAGATGCCTGCCGCGCCCCATGACATGTATATATTGCACAGTAAGGTGTGTTTGCGGTTCAGTGGCGAGATCTCCCCACTTCTCAGAGAGCTTAGCTATCAATGAACGATGCAGGAGGAATTGCCCTGCAGGGAGCCCTTCGTCGGCCACTAGTGTGGTGTAGGGAACAAGCGTGCCTTCACGGTAGAGATCACCCAGAGTGTGCATACCCGCATCGTGCCAGTGCTGAAGTTCGGTAGCCATAATCGTTGCCCGGCCCGTCGCACATCCACCTATTATTACACATTAGATATGATATTTAATACCATCTGATCTTCTATGATCATCTATCACCATACGTAGTATCTATGGCACTAGCCGGTTCCTATACGTATAGGACACCTGTTCAAGATGGCCGCCTTCTTTACGTGCTCCACTAGTCCATCTCTCCCGCACTCCTAGGTCGCACAAGCTATGACGGGCGAGATGTTGATTTTGTCGACTATATCTACAGAGACTTCCTACACCACTTTACCGGCGGACTGGGCAGGCTGTTAGGTCTCCAGGATTCGGTTGGAGGGTGATGAGTAAGTTTTTTACACTGCTGGCCACTACAGGATTTCAAGGTAAATTCGTGATGAGCACTTTTAGCTATGTCGAGAGACATGTACTAGCGTCTTTGTCTGCTTGCCCCCCCCCTTTTTTTGCAGCTCTTCCTCCTTCACTAGACCGCTATCCGCCGAAGAAGCCCTCTTCCACCTCGGGAAGGGTATGACATTACTTTATTATTGTTTGACAACAGTATGCGGTGAACCTACTATGCCTCGCTTCTGTTGACCTTCCTATTATGTGTGTTAATTCCTTTTAGTTTTTAGCCACACGCATGGTGCTTCACGGAGTCCGTCTCGATTTTATTAAAGCACTTGGTCAGCGCGGCGTTCTCCCTTTTTTTCTTATTATATCTACCCACTCCCGACACTGAGCTCGATACCCTGAACTTTGTCATTTATTGTCAGCAATATGACCTTAGGAATATAGCAGTTGTCAACGACATGGTTCACTGCAAGTGTGTCATTGAATGTCAGCAGTATGACCTCAGGAATATAGCGGTTGTCAACGACATGGTTCACTGTACGTATGTACTCTAGTCCCAGTCTGTACTTCACGGCCCTACTTCTGAGAGAATAACAGATACTATCCTTTTCCCATTGCCACGTTACACAGCCCTTTTTTTAATCCTCAGTCACGTGTTTGCATGGTGTTGTTTTCTACCAAGCATGATGAGTACTGTTTGTAGTCCATTGTATCGCTTTCCAACACCATGATCTATTCAGTTTTTCCTTTTTTTTCCCCTTTTCCCTTTTATTTTGTCTCCATTAGGTTTGAACCAGAGTACACGGATAAGACATGACTCTAACATATTTCATTCGCCCTCAACGAAGGTATGGTAGGAATATAGGGTGCCTTTTCCCTGATTCCTCCCTTTCTCTACCATTATTTACGGTCCTGATGAAGCGCTCCGGGATCCACTAGGGACCAAATAGCAGCGCGAAACATGTCGACCTTTCACTTTTAACACCACAACACTGTCACACGGGTTGAGAGAAGTGGGATTCTACCTTTTTTCCCCCTCTCTATCAGCATAAAGTGCATCTCCATTCCCGTCCAGATTTTAGCTTAACCCTGAGGACCCTTTAATAAATTCATTAGGGCACCAACGGGTTATTTTATCTTCACTTTCACTCACCACTTGGCCCACACACCCACATGCACAACTGCGGCAACTCCAAAAAGATCTCCACTAGAGTGCCCTCCTGTAGGGCCCGTGAGGGACTGCAGCGCCACCCCCACGAGGAGCAGTGCCCAATGATGATGCTTTACACTCGCAAGGGTGTGTGAGGGCACAACATACACAGGAGTACCACTCCCCCACTCTGACACACTCATTCCTTGTCCTTGGAGACATCCTACCCTGTATTGCAACCATAACAGGCTGCTGGCCTCTCTCTTTCTCCTAGGAACTGGTACCATTTTTAGTAATTTATATTACCTTTAGGAGCATTGGTACAGGACCTATTTTCAATTAGCTCCTTGTCCCTCCTTCTTCAGAATTGTGGTTAAATTTTTTTTTGGCAACCCTACTTTATATCCTTTTTATGAAATGCATTCTCACATCACGGCAGTAAATGTAAAATACAATGTAAGGAATAGGAGGAGTAAGGGTCCAGGGGGTACTGGAATGAGAAAAAAAAAAGCTAAGCCTCGGTAACCAGTTTACAAAGGTATGTTAATATGCAAATGGTCTTTAAAGACCTGTGAAAAACTCAGGCGTGTCGGAGATAAGACTCCAGAAACTGCCCGGCCGAGCCCACAGCTGCAGCAGCCCGGGCTGAGACACATGACGGGCGGGCTGAAGCCCATTCAGCCCAATGGGCGTTGCGCGCCTGCCAACAGAAGTTAAGGAGTGGCGTTGGTGATATGATGAAGTACTCTAGAAAAAGTGAGTTATAGTCCTACAAGGCATCTATTATCTAATATCTTCAGAGATTCTAGCTGCCATCAAGTTTTCAGTAACACCTTTATCTAGACCTATATCGACGGACACGTTTAATGCTGTTCAATAAAAAATAAAACTGTAGAGAAAGGTAAATCTTGTGAGGAGGACCACAAACCTGTATTATTATTCTCCATTTTGCGGGGAGAGTCTTGAAGAACATTTCAAATAAATAGAAGAGGCATGCAGATACAGAAATGCACCACACGATGAAGTAGAGTCGGGAGACAAAACGTAGACCACAGCTCTCGTGACCACAAGTGCACCAATTGCGAGATATGGTGGGCATAGCAGTAAGCGTGCGTGTCACCGTGGAAGGTCTGTAGTAGAACCCCCGGAACCTGGCTTACCAGGGGGATCAACTAGGAACAATCACGGGAGACGTGCTTGTCTTTTTAAACAAAATGTTGCCACAAATTTACTGATCTTTGAGATTTTGTGGCAAAAACAAAAATGCTTTTTTTGCCCTGCCCGGGGTACCAGTGGGACCTCAGCACCAGGGCTTAGTTGGTCAGGGTATTTCTACCCTGCCCACTTTTCTTTATTTTTATGTTTTTTTGGGGACTGGGCTGAGGCAAATTCCCAAAAGTGCTACCAACACTTACTCACTGGTTAAAGCGTTAGCAGCCAATCAGATCTCTGCACAAGGTCAGTAGGATTCACAAAAGGTCGAGTCTCAAGAACAAATTTGTTTTTCCTTTAATAGCCCCAAAACTACTGAAAAGATTTACACCAAATAACAAAAAGGTCTCTTTCTGGAACAAGAGCTACTCTTCTGCCAAATTTGGTCTAATTCGGTTCAGCGGTTCGGGCTGTAGTCGTGTTACTAATCCCTATGGGAAATTGCATGGGGCAAAAGCAAGCCCCCCCCCCTTTTTTTCTTAGCCCCTGCTTGACCCCGAAACTTTCAACACAGTAGCTGAACTAAGCGTCGTACTAATTAAAAAAAATTCATAAATTTCCGTCAAACGTTGCCAAAGTTATTTGCAAAACGAAAAACACTTTTCCTATGGAAATTAGGTCCTAACTATAACTACTTACTGGCAACCGCCAGTAGGTAATAGATATATACAATCACACACATACATGGCCTTGTGGAAGGTTACTGCCAAAACGCGTTGGTCTTTTTTCTTATCCTGTGACATGAATTAATAAAGAATTATGTTACTTTATCGGAGTTCTGCAGCTTGTCTCTTTGGGTCCCGATCCTTGGTGTGAGATGAGACGGGATACAGAAGTGCAGCCTTGACACACATATATATATTCACTGAAAAAACCAAAGGTTACAGGGACGTTAGAGTTAGGCTGACATTTCACTCATACAAAACCAGAGAAATGTAGCATTTTTAGTTACCTGAGCTAACTTACGCCCCTGCAATGCACTGCTTATGACCTCACATACATGACATGGTTAGGGACATCACTAGTGACATCAGTTTGTCAGAGTGTGTACGAGTGAGTGTGTGAGTAGGCTAGTTAATGTTTGTTGGCAAGTGGATTATTAGTAGTGGTAAAAATGCCTCTAGTACTGGCACGAAGGCCACCAACACAGTCTAGGGCTCAGAATAGGCCTCAGAAATGTAGTCCCATGCTGAACCCTTGGTAGCTTGGCTGCGAGCAGGCATGTTTAATTTCAGATACAGGTATGTAAAGCATTTAAAAACACCAATTCAGTAAATAATTAAGACAACACAATAAAAATCCAAAACCAATTTATAAAAATAGGAAATATTTTTATCTTAAAAATGACACCAAAACAAAAATAATTCAATGTAGGGAACTGGAGATATGAATTTTTAAATATTTAGCACTATATAGCACATAGAAACCTACAGCGCCTATTGGGACATCTGGCTACGCTAGACTGAGACAAAGTCACAGTTTCAGGCCGACCGCGATGGAGCCCTGCGTGGCTATCCCTCACGGTAGGCCTCGGTCAAAGTTTTCAACGTCTGACTTAGAAACTTTTCTGGAACTTTTTCTGCTGGGGTCCCTCGAAGCTCTCCACCAGTTCGGATTCAGTGAGGGTTCGCCGGCTTGCCTTTCAAAGAGCTCCCGGTCAAACTATGGAAGTTAGACCTCCTGAGCTTTCCAGTGGGCCGAACAAAAGATCCAGGCCAGCTCGCGGTTGAAGGTGGGCGGCTTGACTCTCGCGGTTTGTGCCGGTCAAGTCTGTCATCTTCGGACTTAGAAACGTTTACGGAGCTTTTTTTCTCCTGGGACCCTTGATGCTCTTCACCAGGGCAGATTCGGTGAGGGTTCTCCGGCTTGGCTTTCGACCAGCTCCTGGTCAAACTCTGGAAGCAGGACCTCCGGAGCTTTTCAGGGGAATGAACCTGGAGGGCAGGCCGGCTCACAGTTGAGGGTCGCCGACTTGGCTGGCCCGATCGAGTCGGTCCACTTATTGAGCTTTTTTTCCAAAGTTGCTCCATACCTCTCCAAACTACTCGAACCTCTTCCTGAAGTTCCTCTGAGGGTCCCAAAGAGTCCAAAACTTACTCCAAGGGTCTAGACGCTCAAAGATGGTCCTTGAAAGTTTGGGACTTCAGTTCCCACAATCCACTTGGACAAAACCCTTACATATCCACTGGAAGCACTCCAGGCTGAGGATTCTTGGTGGTGAGGATCCAGGTGAGATCTGTTAATCTGTAGCTTGCAGGGAGTTCACTTTCTAGTCCTTTTGAATAAAGTTTGGTCCACAGGGCTGTAGTTCCAGATTGTGGAGCAGGCACAGTCAGTCAGAGTGCATGGCCTGGTTGGTGCAAATCAAACTTCCAGCATGGACCCTTCTTCTTCTTGTTTCAAGCAGCAGATCTGAGAGGCTCTGCCCCTCTTAGATACTTATTCAGTGTTCTCGGGGGTCAAACAGGAGGGCACTACTGTCCAATGAGGTGCAGGGCAACACCCCAGAGCATGAACATTTCCTACAAAGTGTGGCACAGTGGTCTCACAGAAAGCACTATTTCTCCAAAATTCAATATGTTTGAAGTCTCAGCAGAGAGGCAAGGGCTAGCTAAACCAACCTCCAGGATGGCTCATCTACGTAGTCTCCCTCCCCCTTGAATCTGCACATTCCTTCCTTAAGCCCCCCATCTGGCTGGGTTCAGAGGGGATGGTGGGGTAGATGGACCTGGCTTCTTCTGGCTGTCCCCTTCTTCCTTTGAAGCTCATGATTTATGACCCCTCCCCCTTGCTCTGGCATTCCTGTGTAGCAGAACCGTCTCCTCCTAGATCGCTCCTCACCCCAGGTGCCACTTATCACTTCATCAAAGTAGCCTGGCTAATCCACTTAACTCTGACTAATCAGGGCAGACCACTGGAAGGCTGAATTTTGGCTTACAGACGAGAAAGTCTTATAACTTCTTTTCTGTACATGCTAGGATAAATCCAACAACAGCATATTGTTGGATTTATTGATACCATTCTCCTAAGTCCTTGAATTATATTTGGGGTGGGGATCTACTATGGGGACAATTAAATGTCCAATTTCTCCAGCACCAGGGCCTCTAAAAATGCTTTTATAAGGACTCTCCTGATAACTACAGGACCCCCACCCCTGGGACACCTAGGGGAGACTTTAGGGGTTTTAAATATACAAGTATTTTGTAGATCTTCACTCCACAATGCTTCTAGTACAAACAACGATTTTGGGAAGCACTTTACCTTAATGAGAGAAGTGAAATGGCAATTTCTCTATCTCCAAGGAATATAAAACATCTTTTATAAGGGCCCTCCTTATAAGTACCTGACCCCGACCCCTGGGACACCTAGGGGAGACCCTGGGGGTACCTAATATGCCAAAATATTGCAGTTTATCCATTTTTGTAAGTGCCCTAAACACCAAAGTCGGGTTTGGGCACAATTTACATTTTAATGGCAGTCCTGCAACACAGGGCTGCTTTTAAACTGACCTGTGGCTCTCAGCAGTGCACACATGCAAGTGTAGAAAGGGCTACTGGCCTCCAAACTGCCATGCCCTAATATATACTAGGGACGTAAAGGTAGTTTTAATCCCCCTTCCCTATTATGTACTAGGACCTTATAGGGTAGGTCATGCCAATCATAGGGGTACCCTAACCCTAGTGTACCCTAGTGTATGTAGGTGTTTTCACTGTATTCTAAGTGTGTTTTCAGCGTAGCACTGGCCCTGGTTAGACAGGGCCCAGGGACAGTCAGAGTCAGTTACCACC
This sequence comes from Calotriton arnoldi, assembly GCA_963921515.1. Lineage (NCBI taxonomy): Eukaryota > Metazoa > Chordata > Amphibia > Caudata > Salamandridae > Calotriton > Calotriton arnoldi. The sequence goes on from CAWUFW010008121.1 coordinate 283,817, forward strand.
AGTACCAGTCAGCAAACTTTGGGGGTGTTAAGGGCACAGGATGACTTTGCAACAATGTATTAGTGTGTTCATGGGTGTGTCAGTGTATGTATTAGGGAGTGCTATGTCATCTCAGGATGTGTAGAAGTAAATGTGTGAGTGTGTTATTGAATGCATTAGTGAATCCATGGGTGTGTCAGTGTATGTGTCACTTAGTCCTAGAGTGTGTATATGTAACTGTTTGAATATATTAGTAAATGGATTGGTGTGTCCATGGGTGTGTCAGTGTATGTATCAATTAGCCCCAGAGTGTCTCAGTGTGGATATAAGTGAGTTGGTGATTTTCTCAGTGAATGCATCAGTTTGTCCGTTTGTGTGTTAGTGTATGTATTAGTGAGACCTATGGTGTGTAAGAGTGAGTAGGACTCAGTGAGTAAATATCAGTTAATGCATGACTGTGTCCATGACTGTGTCAGAGTATCTATTACTGAGACTTACGGTGTGTTAGTATGTGTATGAGTGGGTGAGTAAGTATGTCACTTAATGGATCACTGTGTTCATAGGTCTGTCAGTGTATGTATTAGGGAGAGCTAGGGTGTGTTATATTCTACATGACTAAGTGAGTATGTTACTTAATACATCAGTCTGTTTATGTGTGTGTCAGTGTATGCATTAGTGACTTGCAGAGTGTGTGGCTCTGTGTATCACTGTGTTCATGAATGTTAGTTAATTCACAAGTGTCTCCATCGGTGTCTTAGAGTATGTATTAGTGAATCCTAGTGTGTGAGTGACTGTATAACTGAATGGGTGAGTATATGAGTGAATGCATTAATGTTTGCAAGGGTATGTTAATGTATGCATCAGTGAGTCCTAGGGTATCTGTTACTTTATGCATTATACATTTTATGATAATTACATACAGAATTGATTACCGAAACATCTCCAAAAATTGAATCCATTGATCTGTTATAAAAGAGAGAAAACAAAAATTCATATTATTAAGATATATTAAAAAAATTCACAGTAAAGTTCAAATTACTGAAAAATACAAATTTATATTAATATACAAGCCGTACATATAATTTTCTGTTATTTACTGTTCTCAGCTTTTATACTTGTACATCATACACAATGTACTGTATAACTAATCATCGTTGAACAGTGGGGAAAAAACACCATCATATAGATTGTAGAAAAAAAACAGAACTGCACAGTATTACACTATAAATGAGTCATACCATGCATCACACTCACTACAAACACTTAACAAGCGATTCCTGCTTAAGGTACTCAACTAATGTAAAAGAAAAAATTAGTTAATAAAAAAAATGATATCATACTGAAATAATCCATTACGTGAAATAGATATAAGACGTGCAAATTTCAGATTGCATTTCGAAGATATCACCCCTGCTAGGCCATATTATATCTTATACACTGATTCTCCATAAAAAACAAACACTGTATACTGTTCTTTGAATGCAAATCTTCGGGGAGGTGTGGCCAAGATGGCGGCCGAGTGAGACACCTTTTCCGATCTCTCCCGTCCCGACGCCGATCTATGCCGCTTAACATCGCGCAAGAGCCGACACTGATTCTGCCCGACACTACGGGTGGCAGATAAGCCAGCGCTCACGGTTTTTGCCCTGAACTGCACCAACTTGCTGAGCAAACCCCGACAGCTGCGAGCGAACACTGGTGATACGGCCCAGACAGGGCCTGCAAATTGGGGCCACATGCTCACCTGGCTGCTGCTGCTGACCTGTTTTGCGGGTCTAAAGCAAGCAGGCACTCCTGCTCGCCAACCGGAATTCCCTACAGAATGCTCGAGCGGTCCAGTGAGCGTTCCTGGAGGGCCGCGAGACTCACAAGCAGATACCGGCAAGGTGGCGATGGGGCGTGGGCGGGGCCAGCGGATTGCGGATGTGGAGAGGCGCGTGCAATGCCCATCGAGGAACTTGCCTGCCCTGAGTGGGGCTCGTGTGAGCGGAGGCGGCAGAGCAGTAAGCAGTCGGGACACCAACATGCTATCTCCCTGCCTTGAGCTGCTGAGGCCCGGCAGGGGACACGGGCTACCTGCCTGGGCGGGGCATCCATCTGAGAGGGGTACTGACACCTTCTGGTTCCAGGTTGGATCAAGATTGAGGGCAAACAGAGGAGCTCGCAGACCATTGCAGCAATCTGAAGGGCGGATTGGGGCAGGCCCTTTGAACTTCTAGGCATTGACCGCCAAGGTATTGACAGCTGCGGTGGACACACACCGGGGCCTTTAGCTCTTACTATGCTTTGGGTCCTGGGCCCTCTGCATTAGCGTGCCCTTGGGGTCCGACCCTACTGCTCAAGAGCAGCCCACCCTGGTAAATCTGTGAGTATAGGACTGGAGGACCCCCCCTGCCTGAACTAGCGTGCATGTGAAAGCTGGTTGGAAAATATTTAGGCACCATTTTTCCCCTGCCCCGGGACATGCTAAGCGTGGCTACAAGGCCACTTACGTACATTCACATAAGCGCACCACTGTTTGGGGTGGAGGCCGGTCTACCCGGCAGATCATTTTGGACTTGGCGATCTCCTGACTGCACCACACGAAGGCACACTTACCTGGGGTGGAAGAGACGGAGGGGTGAGGAGGCTTGGCAACCCGCCCCCAGAGCTTTTGATTCCAACTATCCACTGGGTGGTCCGTGGGCTTGATTCTGTTCTCCCATAAGTGTACGGGGGAACTAACGTGCTAAAGTCCCAGCGGGCACCCATTGGGGCTGGGTGCGATGGCAGCAGCCAGATCCAAAACGGACCACAACCTTAAAGATCTGCTCCCCAGGCCGGCTGGCAGCCCTTCCAGAGACCTTCCTCCAATGTCTAACTCAACTCCCACGCAGGACGTCGATGCGACGGAGGAACCAGTGACCCAATCCTTCCCTGAATCCCTCTGGATCTGCAGGCGGTCAAAAAGGACCTTTCCAAATATATCAGGGAGATCCAGAGAAACCTCGACTCGCTCGAGTTGTGTATATGCAAAAATAGGCTCATACACCAGTCAATTTTTCATCTGTCCCCAACTTATCTAAAAGTGCAACCTTAACACCGTTACCCCTTTAATCATGCCAAATGCCTGTGTATACACAACTACATGAAATAACAATCTCGATGGACATATAGTCCACAATGACGTTTCAACGGTTTTTTGTAATTTGTCTATATATTCCGAATTATTTATTAAGCACTATTATCAATTGATTTGATGCATGGGTTGCCACTAATTCTCTTTGACACTAATCAAATTTGCTATAAATTGGTCTTGCTCACGCCAATCATGCCACTCAAAATGTCAGTAGAGGTATATACCGACACGAATGTCACCATAATATAAATAATACTATATAACAATCAATACATATCGCACGATTGTATATTTCCATGTATTTTAGCCCTGATGAAGTCACAGGATTGATTCCCAAAGCGACAAAACACGTTTGGCCAAGGCTAAGAATATAACAAGAAAATAAAAAACAGATGAACAAAAGAATTTGGGCAATCTTGTGACATCGCTGTTAAACAATTATATGTGGATACTAGCGTGTGCTGGAGGGCAGAAATCGTTTAATTGTTGACTTAGGTCACCTATTAGGGAGGAGGGTGCTCTTCCAACCTCTAAGCACCGTAGCACACTTTAGAGAACTCAAATAATGTCACACTGGTCTATTGAGCGCCATATCCCTTTTATAAAATTCAACCGGGAAGTTATAAATAATCTTTATCAGGACTTGGCAGAGATTACCTTACAGAAAAGATGAGCTTTCAGACCGGCAACCTCTCATCTCTGGAGCATGAGGGTGTCCTACTCCTGGGGGCACCCATTCCGCCTCATCTTTCGCCTAGATGGGAAACTTGTCCAACTATGATCCTTGGAAGAAACATGTCGTGTGCTAGGCATAGACTTGGCTGCTGACAGTTCCTCGCCCCGGGTCTCCCTGTCCCATTCAGCGAACTGACACCCTCTTTGGCGTGGACGTGGGGCGGGGAAGAGGGGTGCTTGACCAGACCATGCTACGATTGCAAAGGGACAAGAGGCAGCATTGGAGTTGATCCTCACGGCGCTGGCTAAGTCAGACTCCCAATGACATGGCTGGGTACCTAACTATCACCAATTTCATTGATGGCAGGCCGGGTGCCTGGTCGGGGGGACGGGGAACTATGGCCACTGATTGGACCCTCTACACTGGACATTTGGAACTGTAGGTCCATTTTCTTAATTGAGTACTTACGTTCACATTTGCATTTTTACTTATTTCTATGTGGGGTTCTCTTCTTAGTATGGGGTTATACTCATGTTCACAGCAGTCACAACGCCGTACATATAAGACACTAGCTAGACCCAGGGGATGCAACACTGGCCCTTTTACTGGACACATAATGACGCTTGATGTAGCTTTTAGGTTCATCTTGAAATATAATGACGAGTACTACCTTTAAGGTACTTACCCTTAATGTGAAAGGCCTTAATTATCCAGTCAAGCCCAAGGCGGTTTTATCCTATCTGGAGAATTCAGGGGCAGATATATGCTTCCTCCAGGAGCCGCACTTCCTTTAAAAGGACTGTCATAGGCTCTGCCCGCGCACCTTTCCACACCGATTCTTCTCTTCCGCATCCAAGAAGACGGCAGGTAGCGCACTCCTTTAAGGGGGAAATTGGTTCCAAAGTGGCAGACGTAAAAGGCCGGCTCCTCACTTTTCATCTCACCTTCATTAACTAGTCTTTCGTGGGGGCTACCATTTATGCCCCGAATGAGGGACAAGAGGCTTTTATTTGCTCTGCGCTGAGTGAGATGCTGTCCACACAGGAGAGAAGGGTCCTAGTTGGAGGGGACATTAATCTAGTCCTGGATAATGACTTGGACAGGACAAAACACAGACACGGCCAGACTGGGGCACTGACGAGGGAAGGCCATAGGTGGCTTAAGGACATGGGGTTCCAGGATCTATGGAGAGTGCTTCACCCACATGCATGCGAATATTCCTTCTTTTCTCATGAGCATAAAACCTATGCGAGGTTAGAATACTTCCTGGGTACAAAAGACATATACACACTCTGAATCGGAGATACTTCCAGCTACATTGACTGACCAGGCAGTGATATCACTTACAATGGCACTTCCCCCCAATAGACCCCCCAGGACGGACTTGGTGCCTGAGGGACACATTACTGCAGCGCCCTGAGGTGGTGAGGCAGATTCAACAAGTCATCAGTGATTATCTTGCATTAAATGACACCCCTGAAGTCTCCATAGCCACGCTCTGGGAGGCCCTCAAAACTATAATACATGGGGAATTCATCGCTATTTCTGCTGCAGATAATAAACTGCGCAGGGAAAAGAGAGACCAATTGTCCCAGCAACTGAAAGAACTGGAATGTATCCACCAGCGAACCAGTGTGTGAAAGTTGGTGTCAACTGGCCACCCGCGCACAATTAGCAAGCATAGATCTCGACAGGGCTGAGTACGCAGCCCTACGCCTGCGCCACTCCATTTACATTGGGGGGATAAATGTGGCCATCTCTTGGCTAACAAACTGAGAGCCCAGCAACAAGCTTCTGGAGTGCATTCACTCCGTAACCCGACTGGGACACATATTAAAGATGATAAATCCATAGAAGACAAAATATTTAAGGACTTCAATGCAGAGTTATACACTAGTCAACGCTTTGATCCTGTAGACTGCACTTCGTACCTCTGCGAAATGCATACATCTCCAATATCATCTGACCAGGCAGACGTATTAGAGCATGATATTCGCATAGAGGAAATCATTTCAGCCATCTTTTACGGTTAAATCGTGTTTATTGACGGAAGATAATTTCACACAGCTGGCTGCCTACATCCTTCGGCCGGCAGAGCGCATAGTTATTGAACATACACAGCGTTTCCGCCACAACCCGGAGGTCGGCCGCGTAAGAGCTTAATGTGTGATTGCGAAAATTAGTGTCTTCCATTTTTATCCCCTGCATATAACAAATACAAATTACAACTAAAACTTCCCCAAATTCCCCCCAACCCCCCCGAACCGATGTGCCATGTGATAGTCCTGGATGGTGCCCCCTCCGGGGACTACGGCCCTCCCTTGTGGATCCTGGGTAGAGAAGTCGGAAAAAGAAGATATCCCCTCCCTCAGCCTCCATTCTGGAGCCCCTAGTCCGTGTGTATCAGCCTGCCTCTGGAGCGTCCAATATGTAGGATGTCTACTGCCTCCCCTGTTGGGGGCTGCTGTCTCCTCTGGGGTATCCGTAAGTCGGAGAATGCGTAGATATCTAGGGCATGTAAGTTCGTTCAGTTCTGTCGCCAGTAGGGACAGAAGGGGTTTCCAAAGGGTGCGGAAGGAGTCGGAGGAACCCGTAAGGGTGGCTTGGATTCGTTCCATTCCGACTGTGTACCATAATTTGTGCAACCATCCTGTGTGTGTCGGTCTGGTCTGTTTGCCCCATAGTGAGAGAATGTGCTGAACTGCTGCCCCCATCGCTAGGCCCATTTGCTTCCCCCGGATCGATTTCAGAGGGTATGTAAGTGCGTTAGGCAGCCCTAATAGCGTATATGCCGGGAAGCGAGGTATCTCTGTCTCGAGGTGTCGATCAATGTCATCTAAGACTGCGCGCCAATAGTCCGTACGTTCTGGGCAGTCCCATAGGAGGTGCGTCAGGGTCCCCTCAGCGTCACAGCCCCGCCAGCATGTCGGACTTCTGTCTGGGTTCCCCCTGTGCAGTCTTGCTGGTGTTAGATACCAATATGTAGTGACCTTAACCGCAGCCTCCCGACTGGCCGTGTTACGTGCCGTGTGATTGGCTCTGAAGGATATATCCGTCCATTCTTTCTCTGTTAGTCCTCTCCCAATCTCCCGCTCCCACCGTTTCTGTCCCACCGAAGGGGAAAAGGAAACCTGTGGTCGTAGCATATGGTACAATTCAGATATCAATCGTTTGTCAGAGGTTCTAGTAAGGAGCCAACGTTCGTACGTCGTGAGTTTTCTACTAGCCCCGGACCGTACCTCCGGGTGGAGGAGCCAATGACGCAGTTGAAAATATTGGTATCGTTGTGGTGCTACGATGGTATACCATTGTTTCGCATCTGTATAAGATAGGAACCCCTCTAGGTCAAATAGATGGCCCACCGATTTGCATTCTGTGGCTTTCCACTGCAAGAACGCCCGTTCCTCCATTCCGGGTGGAAACTCTGGGTTCCCAAACAGGGGCGTCATTGGGGAGAGAAAGGAAGTGAGTCCCCTCTTAACCGCTACCGAGTCCCACACTTGCAGCAGCGTGCTCGTGATCGGGGATCCCCTCAGGTTCGGCGGTCTGTCTGATCTCTGTAGGAACGGGACTTTCCACAGAGACATTTTTGCCAAAGCCCGGTCTTGAAACAACCATCGTTTTTCGGATTCCGGTCTGCTCCATTCCACCAGGTGTCGGAGTTGAGTTGCCTTAAAATAGTCTAGGAAGTTAGGGATGCCCAGCCCGCCCACGTCGGTCGGTCTATGGGAGAGTTCTCTGCGCATCCTAAGGCGTCCCCCCACCCAAATAAATTGATGTACCGCGGTTTGTAGCTTTTGTAGGGTCCCAACTAGGGGCCAGATCGGTATAGTCTGGAAGATATAGAGTGCCTTGGGCAGGATATTCATTTTAACAGCCGCTATCCGACCCAGAAGTGACAGCTGATGTTTCTGCCAGCGTCCAAGAGCCGCCTGCGTTTGGGAGAGCAGTTTAGTGTAGTTCAGCGTGACCGTGTTCGCCACTGATGGCGCTAAATCAATCCCTAGGTAGGTAAGCGTGTCGCGGGTTTGGAGCCCACCAATCGTCAGAGTTCCCGTTCTGTGTGCTTCTTCATAGCTGCCCAGGGGTAGCACCGTTGACTTCCCGACGTTAATCTTAAAGCCAGAGACGCGGCCAAAGGAGGCCAACTCCCTTAAGAAGGCCGGGGCCGATCGATCCGGGGACTCCAGGGTTGCTAAGAGATTGTCTGCATACAGACTAATCGTATGTCGTTCCCCTCCGAAGGGTATGCCGAGAATATCAGGACTATCCCGTATTCTTTGTGCAAGGGTTTCTATGTAGAGAGCGAAAAGAAGGGGCGATAGAGGACAACCTTGTCTCGTCCCCCTTTGGATGTCAAACGGCTTTGAGGCCATGCCGTTCACTCGTATCGTGGCGGCAGGCCTGTCATAACAGCTCGCTACCCAGGCCCTGAAGCGATCTCCAATTCCAAAATGAGTCAACGTGGCACCCAAAAATTCCCAGCTGACGCGATCGAACGCTTTTTCAGCGTCAATCGATAATAACACTGCGTCCAGTTTGGTGCGATGGGCTTTATCAATCAGGTGTAATATCCTCTTAGTATGATCGCTACTCTTGACAGTTAGTAACGAAGCCACATTGATCCGGTTCGATAATGCCGGGCATTCGCGGCCCCAGTCGGGCCGCCAGGACCCCAGTGAACAGCTTTATATCGAGATTAAGCAGGGAGATCGGGCGATAAGCGCCGCATTGAGTCGTGTCTTTCCCGGGTTTCGGGATGACTACTATATCGGCTGCCAACATGTCAGTGGGAATAGTCCCGGGGCCCTGAAGAGTTAAAAAGGCGTGTTAATATTGGGGCTAGCTGTGGGCAAAAGGATTTATAGAACCCTGCCGAAAATCCGTCCGGACCTGGTGATTTCAAGGGCTTAAGTCGGGAGATAGCCCCGATCACCTCCTCCACGCGAATGGGTGCGTCTAGCGCGTCCCGTCCCATGAGATCTAGTTTTGTGGTGGCCGCTCCCTGCAGGTAGATTGCTGCCTCCCCCGGCGTCTGCGAGGCCTTGCTATACAACGTGGAGTAGAAGTCCCGGAAGACCTCCACTATATCCTCGTCACGATCCACTATCTCTCCCGTACGCGTCTGAAGCCCCTTTACTCTCGTTCGCTCCTCCCGTGCCCTGAGTTTGCTCGCCAGCAGCCGCCCTGTTTTGTCGCCCCCTATGTAATAGGTGTGTTTGAGTCGTAGGGCCGCGTACTCGGCTCTGTCGAGATCGAGAGCCGCTAATTGCGTTCTAGCCGCTTTCAGTTGGCGCCATATCCGTGGTGCGCAAGTGCGGCTATGTATTCGCTCTAGTTCTGCCACCTGGGTCGTGAGCAGCGCCCTTTTTTCTTTCCGTTCCCTAGCTTCCGCTGCGGTAATGGCGATTATTTCGCCCCGTACCCTTAAGTGCCCCCCACAGTGCCGTTATGGGAATGTCCGGAGAGTCATTCAACTCTAGGTAGTCCGTAACCCGTTTTTGAAGTTGTTGTATCACTCCTGCCCTCTGTAGCAAACTCTCCCTAAGATGCCATCTCCCAGGTGGCTTCCGTGTTGGGGGGATGGACAAAGTCAGCAGCACTGCATCATGGTCAGATAGTGCAGCCGGAGTGATTGATACTGTCTCCACGACAGTCAGCAGTTCTGTCGTCCCTATAAAGTGATCTAGCCGAGCGTAGGTATGATGAGCATGTGAGTAGAAAGAAAATTGTGTGGCGTTGGGGTGGACCACCCTCCAGACATCCTCCAACCCCCTCTCTCTTAACCATTCCCTCCCTTTTTGTGATAGGGCCCCCGCGTGTCCATATCGTTGACCCGATCTGTCTTTGTTCGTGTCCATGATCAAATTCAGGTCGCCTCCCACCGCAATTCGCCTCCCAGGAGAGCCCAGCACCTCCGACATTGCTGTTTGAAGGAATTGCTCTTGTCCCGTGTTGGGCGCGTATTGAGAGCCCACCACCATAGGGGCGCCCCCCACCCATAGTGTGTATGCCAGGAATCGTCCTCGTATCTCTGCCAACTTATCCCCCACCGTGCCCGGGAATGTTTTAGCAATCAGTATAGCTACCCCTGCCTTCTTGGTCAGTGTGGCGGAATAGAATTGTTGGGGAAAGGCTCGGGATTTCATCCGATGCCAGTCTCTAGGGAGGAGGTGAGTTTCTTGTAAGAGACATATTGACGCCCCTGAATTTTCTAAGTAGGATAGGACGGCTCTTCTCTTAATGGGATTGTTCAGCCCCTTTACATTCAGAGTGAGGATCTGTAGCGTGGGTGCTGTCATCGGGGGAGAAATACAACTGGCCGCTTGTGTATGGGTCTGGCGTGGGTAGGAGTCCTGGTGAGACCCCGTGAGTGGTAGCACATCGGTTCCCCAATCCCTCCCCCCTTCCCTAGCCCTTCCAACCCCCAACAAACTGCATCCACCCACCCCTCCCCCGTCCCCCTTTCCAAACCCTCCCTAACCCCAATTCCCCTAGTCCCTTGCCCCCCGCCCCACCTTCCCTAACCCCAACTGTGTGAACCCCCCTGTGTATCATAGTCCAATGCCCATTGGCGTGGGCATCTGGAGTCCAGAAAGTTGGGGTGTACGTGTGGCTCAAGTGGTCTGGGCCCCCCACCCCCAGCCCCCCCTCAGCAGATTAAGGATCTGTGCTTACTTGCCCCCTCATGAATGCCATGACTGTCAGATCTGAACTGGCGAGGTAGTGTCCTTCGTCACTGCTGCCACGGCCGCTCGCCGTTCCTGGGACATAGTGTCTGGATCCGGTCTTTGAGCTTACTTCTGCGCCTTACTCTTTGCCAGCCGGTCTCGAGGGGCCTCCCTGATCGAGCAGGCGACGCATCCGGGCTCTCACGTGCCAGGCCCAGAAGCTCACAGGCTTCCTTAAGAGAGCGCAGTTGGTGCAGCCGGCCACTCCACTTAAATATCAGTCGGAAGGGATGGCCCCATGAGTAGGCCACCCCCTTTTCCCTCTGGTGAGTCGTCACCTCTTTAAATGCTCTCCTTCTCTGTAGGGTTATGGCGGCCAAGTCCTGCAAAAGAGCTACTGAGTGCCCTTTGTGCGTGAGAGGTTGCTTGCATCTGGCCTCCCTCAATATTCGTTCTTTAAGGGGATAGTCCGGTAGGAAAGCCAGCATGTCAGCCGGGGGCACCGGTGCACGTCGCGGAGGGCCCACTCGGTGCGCTCTGTCAATACGAATTTCAAAGTCTTGGTCCTCCCCCAGAATGTCCCTGAATAGCCCCCGAAGGTAGCCGGCAACATCGCCCCCCTCCTCTTGGGATGGAACCCCCCGGACGCGGATGTTATTGCGTCGGGACCTGTTTTCGAGGTCCTCTGTGTGGGTCTGGAGGTCCAGCTGTTGATCCTGCAAGCGTAGCACTTCTTGTTGTAGTTGCTCTATTTCTTCGCCCCTAGAGAGTTCGCGGTCCTCAATGGCAGCCACCCTCTCTCCAATCCCGTCCACGTCCCGGCGAATCTCCCGCACTTCTCCCTTCACCTCCTGCTTAAGCGTCTGAAAGTCCTCCCGCAGGACATTAAAAGGGGATTCCAGGAAGGTCCGTGTGATGGGCATGTCCCCTTCCTCTAGGTTCTCTCGTGTTTGAGGGGGAGTCGACGCCCTACGTCCCCGTTCATCCGATAGGGAGCTCTTGGCCAGCATGTCTCTGATATTGCGCTCCCCCTTCTTTCTCAGCGCGGTCCTCGTGGTGATCTGGTCCGGTATCCCTGCCAACATCTATACCAGGCCTCCGGGATATCCTGCCAGGCGGTCCAGACTCTCCGCGCCGCTATGCCCAGGGCCGAGCCGCAGACCCTCTCCACTCCTCGGTGCTCCCGGGTAAGACCCCCGGGATCTTCGGGCCCCCGCACGTGTCTCAGCCCCCACCGGTGGGGCCCTCTCTGCTCGTGTTCACGCCTGTGTCGGTGCACCACCTCGGACCAGCCGCTCCGCCCTGCCACCACGGCCCACAGGATGCCTTCGTTGCTGCCCCCACACCTCTGCGGCGTTGATCGCTCCAGTCCTCCCTTGCCGTTATGTGGGGGTGTTGTGGGGTGTCGTTGCTCTACAGTGTGCCCCAAGAGGACCGCACAGGGGCCGTGTCATCGCTCCGCCGCCCCCGGACCCCTCGCCGGCGAACTCCCCCGGGCAGCCCCCGGCGTGCTCCTTCTGGTCATGGGCTGTTGTCCCTGAGAGGGTTCCAGGAGAACGCCCGTCGTCAGCCCTACCCCGGCCCCTTATTGGCGCTCTGCCGCTCCTGGTCGGATCCCACTGTGCCTCAACTCCATGGTGCTTGGCGTTCGGGTCCTGTCTCCCCTCTCAGGCCCCTAGAGCCTGGCGATGAGTTTTCTGTAGGAGAGGGCCTCTGTCAGCTCTCACGGGGCCCTCTCCCAGCACCTCAGGGACTCCCTTCCTCTCTCGTGCCAACGCGGCCGATCCGCATCCTCAGGTCTCGCAGAATGCGCTCCTTCTAGGCCGCGGGCACTCACCCCTTCTATGCGGAGACGTCCGACGCCGGGGTCAGCAATCACCTCCTTCGCTGTCAGCGCCTCACCGCGGGCCAGTCCCGTAACCACAGCGAGCAGTCAGTGCTTCACCCACGGGGGTTCCATCGGGCAAGGCGCCGCCCCGGGGCACCACAGGGGCGCACCCCCCCGAGCACGGCGTGGCCGGCCCTGTCCGCACTGCTCTCAGGCCCTAAAGCCGCAGCCTCTAGTGGCAGCCGCCGTCTCACCTGGGCCGCAGGCCGCCGGTCGTCGCCTAGTCCTTTCCTTTCCGGCCGCCCCACTGCTCTCGGCGTGGTCGCTGGTATCGGGTGTCCCGCCGTCCGCGGGTAGGGCTCTAGGCTGGGTCGTCGAGGCCTCCGGCGTACCCAGAGAAGCTGAGTTTCACCGGCGCCTACACACCCTCACAGCTCCGGGAAGAGGCGCCATTTTCTCCGGCCTCTGTCGCTGATGTCCGAATGCTTCAGAGGGAATTCCACGGAGCGCCCACCCTGCTGGCACTTCCCGGCTAGCGGCGGCTCTCCCCCTGTGAACGTGCTGCCAGCTCCGGGTGTGGAGGGGGATTTGTGCTATTTTAATCGGGGGAAATGGGGCCAAGGGTGAGGAGCCTCCGAGCCGTGCGTCCGCTCAGATCGCCATCTTGGCCACGCCCCCTTTCAGCCATCTTTTGACAGAAGACCTCGAAATACCGGGGACCATATGGATATCTGTCTATCTTTTATCAAACATTTTGCCACGCTCTCGCCCCGTATCTCACAAGACTGTTTAACTCTCCGGGTGCCACTCCCGCTTTGATGCCATCAGCCTCGGTGGTAGTTTTTCCCAAGCCCGGTAAAGACAGGCAACAGTGCAGTTCATATTGTCCAATCTTTCTTTTAAATGTGGACCTCAAGCTATTCACTAGCATTTTAGCCGTTAGATTAGGTTCCCAAATGCCATCCATTATACACCCGGATCAAGTGGGATTTAGCCCCCAGAGACAGACCAGCGACAACACTAAACGTATTTTACATATCATAGAGAAGGCTTTGCATGCGACGGCAGAGTTTATGCTCTTAGCGATCGATGCCGAAAAGGCCTTCGACAGAGTTCACTGGCCTTTCTTAGAGCAAGTTTTGGCCCACTTTGGGATCGAGGAGAGATTTAGGACTTGAGTGTTGAACTGTTATCATCTTCCTACAGCAACAGTTAGGGTAAACAGCTACGTGTCCACTCCCTTTCCTATTAGCAGAGGCACACGACAGGTGCACATTGTCACCCGTTATTTGCTCTTTCTATGGAGCCCCTAGCTCAAAGACTTTTCAAGAACCCCAAGATTACCGGGGTCACTTTCAGGGGGGAACAAGATATGATTAGTCGACGCAGATGACGTGCTGGTGACCTTAAATAAGCTGCCACCTCTGGCCTTTTAGTCCGAGCTGGAAGCATTTGGCTCGGCCTTAGGATTTCAAGTTAAGATGGCTAAATCTCAGGCTCTGAACCTGTCACTGTCCCCCGCCCTGGAGGCACAGCTTGCTGCACAGTACCCTGTCCAATGGGCGAATGTGGCGGTCCCATACTTGGGGATCTGACTGGCTTCCTCCATATAGATGACCTCTACAATTAACTACCAGTCCCTGCACAGACAAATCAAACTTGATCGAGCTCACTGGAAGCACCATCAGATTTCCTGGCTCGGAAGAAAGCTACCCTCAAAATGACTATCTTACCTAAGATCCTTTATCTTTTTTAAATGCTCTCCTTGACACCCCGAGGGGGATGATCTCTAAAGTACAGACAGAATTACCCCAATTTGTCTGGTCAGGGAAGCGGCCTCGTATGAGGAAGGAACTTAGCTACCTTCCACCGTGTGCTGGGGGCATAGGTATCCCGAACCTTCAATTATATTTCCAAGCGGCTCAACTGTGCTATTTGGTTGAGTGGAATAAGGACGAATCCGAAAAACATTGGCTATTTCAAGACAGAGCGGTGGCTGGCACTTCCCTATGGAAAATTCCCTACTTGAAGAAAATGCATAGGCCCCTGGGTCTCTATCTTTCCCCTGTCATGAAGGTGACCATGGATGCCTGGGATCGAAACAGTGTTAGGTGTGGCCTCACATCCTTTTCCCTCCCCCTAACGAGATTGTTTGATAACCCAGATTTCTCGCCAAGGCAGGGTCCTGGGTCATTTGACGATCAGTGTGTCATATGATAGACGAGGAAGGAATGATCTCCTTTACACAGTTGCGCGTGGACTTTGCACTCCCAGAGATATAACGCCTACACTACTGGCAGCTCCATCATTGGCTCTTACACCCAGACATTAGAACCAATACCCAAAGACACCTTACCTCCTACGAGAGATGGCTGATTACCAAGATTTCAAATTAACGGCTACTTTCTGAGCTATAAGCCCTCCTGAACCAGCCCACTAGGCACATATATAAGTCTAGACAAAATCGTTGGGAAATAGAGTTTGGTAGGCAGCAGACTACCAAGTAATGATGAGAGAAATATTATAAAGCCCGACACACTGCCTGCAAGACAGCCCTCACTTAAAGATATACTAAGGTGGTCATGTATTGGTATTTAACTCTGGAGTGGCTTCACAGGATTGATCCGAAAAGGAAGTGTGGACCGTTGGAGAGAGTGCAAAGCTGAAGGGACACTAGTGCACCTTTTATGGGACTGCCCAAGGATCAAACATACTGGACTCTAGTAGTAGATGATATTGATCAACATCTTGGCACCCAACTTCCCAGATTTCCCTCCTACACGCTACTGGGCTTACCAAACCCCCTTACTTATCCCAAGAGGAATAGACGAGGGCGATAGATTGGCTTGGCGTTGGGTGCAGCGATCCAGAACATTCTCACACACTGGGGGTTGTCACACATGTCTACACATCTAGGATGGCTTCAACACCTGTGGTATATTCTTGGTATGGAAAAGATTACACTCTTTCTCACCAATCAAGGTGCATCCTTTGGAGAACTTTGGCGACCTTACCTGTCTCTCCTCTCGCAAGACTTCTGGGAATTAACATGCCCTAAATATCTCTGCATATTACGCCTGTCTAAGTTTGCCCCTACCACCCGTTCATGGGTTGGTTCATAATGATATGTATTGTGCTGTTGACTACTTACTTTTGCAGGGTTAAACTGAGTGAGTTTAGGAGGGAGGGGGAGGTATACTGGGGTGGGGCTGGTTTTGTTTGGTTATAATTCAATTCCAAGAACTGCAGAACTATATGTGGTGTTGTGTACTGTGTTACACTTATATTTCACTATTTGGCGTAATTGAATTAAAAGATTTGAACCATAAATGCTAATCTTCCTTAAAACTTTGGTTGTAGAAAGAAGAGATATGAATTTAGAAGTTTGAAAGGTAGTTTTTGTTTGAAAGTGAGCTTGCCGTCATTGCATTCTGTCCATCCAGTTGAAATTTTCAAATACACAGTGTAGTGTCCTGAAGTTATATAAAGTCCTTCATGAAAGATAATAGCCATTGTTGCATACGTTCTTCCAGAAATTGAAACTTGCCCTGCTTTGAAGTTTGTAATTTCAGTTTCTATTTTTGATCTGTCAGGTCTGCATCGTTGTAGCATCAATATGATATATTTTCAACTTCTGTGTCTCTGCAAGGTAGATATACAATCTGATCTACATTTTGAGCAGGTTATATTTTGGTTTGCATTTTTTCTTAGCCTGTCAAAAGACACAGTTTTACAATCTGGAAATGTTAAGTATATAAATCTTACCGAATTCATTTGAGTACTAGTTGTAAAGAAGCAATCTTCACAATTATGGTTCAATGTGTAACTCAGTCCTAATAATTAATCAATATTAACTTCTTCTTCCAAACATCACCATAATAAATTCCTGAGCGTCTTGTTGACTGTTTTCTTTTAAAAAAAATGTTTTTATTGATTTTATTAGGTTTACATTTTGATCACCAATTATCAGTACATTCTGCTGCAACAAGCAGCAATATCACGTCTACACTTCTGGGGTTAACAATGGATCTTGCTTTGCATGCATTAGTTCAATAGGCATGGTGACTTAGCAGAGTTAGTCTGTTGTATTTACTTGACCATGCAGCACATGTTCAGTCTAACTAGTTCGCCTGTATGTAAGTCATGTAGCAAGCAACATGTTAAAGACAGTTTTTCTTCGGCGAGCGCGGTGTACCATTTATTCAACAGCAACTGGGGAGTGGGAAGCGGAACTTGGAGCTGAGTTGGAGTGCCTTAATGTTTCTGCAGTTGTGTGCGTGTGCGCGTGCAGCCTGGTGTGCCCCCGCCCGGTTGGTGGGTGCATGCACTGGAGTGCCAGTGTAATGTTAGAGATAACCGGTCTAGTGCCTATAAATGACCTAAAGGTGATGGAGGCATGCGCAGTCTGCCCCACCGGGTCGGGTGACTGCGTGAGCTAGCCCGGATGGTCCTCGCTCAACTGCAATACTGCCAGGATGGCGTCCCAGTTTGTGGAGATAGGTATTTTCCTGAGGCCTATGGTTTCCTCTCGACGTATCGCTATGCTTTCGGCTCTAGCCCACGCGAGGACAGAATGCCTCTATGCTTGTATGTGCGGGGGGTCATGTGCCTTCCACCTATTTGTGATCAGCCGTTTTGCCGCCACTATACCCAGGTCGAGGAATCTAGAAGTGACTTTGGTGTTACGTGTTCTACGGAACGTGTGCAGTAAATACGTTGGCCAATCAAAGGGTATCTGTCTGTCGGTGCAGGTTCTAAGTGTGTCCGCCACCCCTCTCCAGTACGCGCCCAGGCTGGTGCAGTCCCAGAGCATGTGCACCAAGTCTGCATCTATGGCGGCACATCTGGGGCAGGTTGCGTCGGTGCGGTGAATATATTGATTAATGTTGGCTGGCGTGAGGTACGCCCTCTGTGTGATATAGTATTGTATCTGCCTAAATAGAGAGTTTCTAGGGATCTGAACTGGGTAGGCTAACACCCGTTCCCATTCTTTATCTGAAAAGTGTCTGCCCAGGTCATGTTCCCACTTTTGTCTTAGAGGGTCTAAATTGAACGCTGCATGTTGGCGCAGTGAAGCCGCAAACCACCGAGTCAGGTGCTTGCCCCGTCCCATGACATGTAAGTATTGCACAGTTAGGTGCGTTTGTGGTTCAGCCGCAAGATCTCCCCACTTCAACGAGAGCGTGGCCACCAGAGATCTATGTAGGAGAAACTGCCCCGCGGGGAGCCCGTCGTTTTTTCCCAGAGTTGTGTAGGGAATAAGGGAGCCTTCGTTATAAAGATCTCCTAGTGTTTGTATCCCCGCCTCATGCCACTGTTGCAGTTCGGTAGTGGTGAGTGTAGCTGGTCCTCTAGGGGTACCGTCCAGTGGGAGTGCAGGAGCATAAGGTGTCGTGTCTCGAGTTAAGTAGAGGCTTCTGCGGTAGCACCTGTAGGCCACGTTTAGTAATTGGGGTTCCGGGGGCCATGTCCGCACACCAGGGTGGAATAGCGCAAGGATCTAGGATAGCGTGTAAGCCGGGCGTGTGGTTGCTGTATCATCGCACTGGCGGTCCGCCATCCATCGGGCGATTCATTGAAGCTGCGACGCCAGGTAATAGTGCTCAAAGCAAGGCACCGCCAGGCCCCCCTGATCAGTGGGCAAGTACAGCTTTTTAACTGTCACCCTATGTCGGTTGGGGCCCCAGATGAAATCTCTGACCGTTTTTTCCAGCGCAGTAAAGAAGGAATCTGGTACATAGATGGGCAGATTAGCGAAGTAGTACAGAAATCACGGGAGGGCTACTATTTTAACCAACGCTACTCTACCCACGACCGCGAGGGGGAGTGTGCTCCAGAATTACATCTGGGATCTCACTGCCGCTAACACCCTGCCCAGATTACCATCGAAGAGGTCTAGTGGTTGGCGATACACTTGTATGCCTAAGTAGCAAAATGTGCCCTCACACCACTGCACTCTCACGCCGTTGAACATAAGGGATGGGTCGTGGCATCCCTCTCGAAAGGCGTATAGTTTAGATTTGGCTATGTTTACTCTCAATCCGGAAATGGACGCGAATTCCAGCAGAATTTGGGCCAATCGTTCAGGTACCCGATTGATGTCTCTGAGGTAGATTAACAGATCGTCAGCGTATAATGACACTTTGTGTGTGCCATCGCCTAATGAAATGCCATCCTTCAGCTGCGTTCTCAGCGCCTCTGCCAGTAACTCCATCGCGAGCGCAAAAAGGGGGGATAACGGGCAACCCTGCCTCGTCCCCCGCCGCACTGGAACCACACCCGAAACGTATGGTCCTACCTTCACCCTCACCACTGGATTGGTGTAAAGTAGGCGGGTCAGCTGCAGGAAAGGAGGGCCCAGTTTGTATCGTTCGAGGGTCGCGAACATATAGCCCCACTCAAGAGAGTCGAAGGCTTTCTCAAGGTCTAATATGAGACAGCCTGCACTCAGCCATTCACGCGTGGAGTAAGTTGCGATGCGAAAAAAGCGTTGCAGATTGAGTGGGGTATTACGGGACGGCACAAAGCTGTTTTGGTCCGAGTGCACGAGGGTGGGGACAGCTTGTGCTAGTCTGTCTGCTAGGATTTTTGCTAAAATTTTATAGTCGGTGTTGAGCAGGGCGAGGGGTCTGTAGGAGCCCACGTCGGTTGGATCCCTGTTGGGCTTGGGCAGTGAAATCAGGTGTGCCTCACACAACGAAGGGGGAAGTCGCCCCTCTTCTACAGCAGCCGCGTAGAGGGTATGCAGTCGAGGTACCAGTGACACCTGATACGCCTTGTAAAATTCCGCTGGGAGTCCATCTGGCCCTGGGGTCTTCCCTGTGGCTAGGGACATGATTGCATCCCTGATCTCCTCTGGCGAGATCTGCTCGTCCAGGATTTCATTCTGTGACCGTGTCGCTTCTGGCAGCTGCACCTGATCTAGGAAGGTGAGGAGGGTGTGTGGTTCCTGGTGACTTTGGCATTGGTATAACCGGCTATAGTGTTGCGTCAGAGCTGTGTGGATGTCACGTTGCGTATACGCCAGAATCCCTGTGTCGTCTCGCAGCACCGCTATAGGTTTGTGGGCGTGCTCTTGGCGGATCAGCCAGGCCAGAAGGTGGCCCGCACGATTGGCCTTAGAGTGTGTGCAGGCGGTGTGTGCAGTATAGTTATGACAGCGGAGGCGCTCCATCAATTCAGCATGCTGCGTACGTAGTGTCTCCAGTTGCTGCCTGTCTCTACCCCCGCCCTCCCCTTCTACCTCGTACTGCAGGAGTTTCCTTTCTAGTTAGCTCAGATCAGATGTTAATTGCTTACTAATGTTCCAGGTCGCTCCCAAGCAGTGTCCCCTCTTCGTGACTTTAAAGGCTTCCCATTCCAATAGTGTGTCCCCTGCTGTATCCTTATTAAGCTAAAAAAAATTCAAGGATCGCTGTGCCTAGAGAGGATCGGAACGAAGAATCTTCTAATGCCGCTGTTTGGAGTCTCCATGTGGGAGCAGGAGGGCGTTCCGGCTCCCAGGCAAGTTGGAGTAGCTGGGGGTTATGGTCGGAGTGTGTCCGGCCCAGGTATTCTATACGGTGGACAAGGGGGAGTAGCGCGGGGGTTCCCACTATTCTCTCCAGTCGCACATGCAGCCTGTGTACCGCCGAGTAGTATGAGTAGACCCGGGCATCCAGGTTGATGGAGCGCCATATGTCTAATAACGCCCAGTGCGTTAGCCAGTCTGTTAGAGCCTGCGCGTTGGACACTGCTGTGGTCCTAGTCAGGGGAGGGAATGATCTGTCCAGATCTACGTTAAGCACCGAATTAAAATCCCCTCCCAGGAGCCAGGGGACCGCGCTCCATCCAGCTAAAATCTTTTGGAGGCTTTCTAGGAAGGAGGGTTGGCTGACATTCGGGACATAGATGGAGCCGAGGATTGGTTGGCCAGTTAGTCGCCCGCTAACCAATGTGTATCTTCCTTCAGAGTCGACTAGCACCTCATCGCTTGTGAATGGGACCCCAGCTCTAACCCAAATGAGAACCCCTCACGCATGAGCTGAGTAGCCGGTGCCGTGCACTTGGCCTCTCCATCTCGGACACAGACACCCCAATTCTACGCGAGTCATGTGCGTCTCCTGAAGTTGCGCAATGTCGGTGGCTCTGCGCCGCAGATATGCATAAACCGAATATCTGCGCGGCGGGTGTGCAGACCGCGCACGTTCCATGTGACTATGTTAACCTGCACCATGTTTCCCTTTTACATTGACCAGTACTGTATGGGGGTGGGGCAGGTGCTGCGTACTTGGATCTGTGTGAATGTACGCCAACTCAGTGTTGCTAACAACAAGATGTTGATATAAACTAAACTGTGCATAACTAGGGGGGCCAGTTCCGGTGTGTTAGTTGTCCAAACTATAGTGCCCGTTCAAGGTCTTAACTGTCAAACTGACGTGTGGTATGGGTATGTGTGGCGTGTGAGTAGTAGGGAATGTTCGCCGCTCGTTGCCGATTTGTGCTCATGTATCCCTCCAGCCAATCCGTGTCGCATTGTGAAGTGTACGCTGCGCGCGGCGGTGTGCGGGTCAGCACTGTGTTGTACAGGGGACCAACCGTTGCTGACGCTACATAGTGTCACAAATCAATGTTGTGCAAGTATGGTAGGTGCTTGCGTGGACTGCATCCAGCCAGGCGCAAGATGTCGTGGAGAAAGTTCATATGATGTCATCTGCCGTTTGCGGTGTAACTTCTGGCAGCGGAAATTCTTCAGGGTTTTCAAGCCTGGAAGGCGTGGAGTCACCAGTGTCCGATGATCTGGATGGGCTCGATAGGCGTTCCGGAGGTTGTGGCGCAGCTCCCAGAGTCGCAGCTACGTGTAGAGCCTCTTGTCTCTCCGCCCTCCTCTGTTCTGGGTTGGGAGCAGTGGAGGCCGTGGCGGTGCCTGTTTGGTAGCGGTTGCGACCACCACAATGGCGTCTTTTCCTGGTGAATTTTCTGGGCTCCTCTCCCGCGGGTTACCTGGGCCCCATCCACGTTCCCGATTCCTCCAGCCAGTCCCACACTTCATCGGGCGAGTCAAAGAAGTGCGTCAACCCTTTTGCGACCACTCGCAGCCTGGCAGGGAATAGTAGCAAATAACTGAGGCCAAGGTCACGTAGCTGCTTTTTCACCGCGGCATACGCGCTTCTGCGGCGCTGCACTTGTGCTGTATAGTCTGGAAAGATCATGATTTGGCTGCTCCCGACTTTTATGTTCGCCAACTTACGGGTTTCCCGGAGTATCAAATCCCTATCCTTGTAGTTGAGGACCTTGAACAGGAATGGGCGCGGGCGGGATCCTGGAGGAGGTCTTTGCGCGGGGACTCGCTGCGCTCTTTCAATAACGAAGTGGGGGGACAGGGCGCCAGGGGGGAGCAAATCCCTGATCCACTTTTCGGCATATTCCTCTGGCTGCCGCCCCTCCTCACCCTCCGGAAGGCCCACGACGCAAATATTGTTACGACGTGAGCGCCCATCTGCATCCTCCGCTCTATCTTCTAGGGCATGCACACGGTCTATAAGGTACTGCAGAGCCGCTGTGTGACTTTGTATGACGGGCTTGAGCTCTGTGAGCGACTGTTCGTACAAGCGTACTTTGTCCCCAAGTTTATGGTGGTCGGCCCGTAGAATGGTGAAGTCAGAGGTAACCTTGTCGATTTTGGACTCCAATGAGGAGCGAGCTTGGTCTAGCGTGGCTCCAATTTTCTCTACCACTGCCAGAACAGAATCCATCTTGGCTGCAAGTGTCCCGTATGGCATGTCCGCGTTGGCATCTCTTTCCGCGGTTGCAGAGTCTGAGCCGCCAGCGCGCGCATTCAACTGTTGAGAGTTTGTGCGTAGGCGGTCGATCACCAACTGCTGCGCTGTCGGCATTCATCACCAGTGTGTGTAACTGGTGTCGGGTGCGGGGTCCCTGCGTCTCCCGCGCAAAAGGTTTAGGTCTGTAGAGGAGCTGTACGTTCGCTGTGCTGGGCTGGCAGGTGCCGGAGCGGGCGTCCCGATCAGGTCTCGCTTCTAGGTTGGGATGGGCCTGTGACGGTATTCAACTTCTCCGTGACGCAGTTGTGGGTTTGTTGGCTTGCACATGAGTGCCTCTGATCACCACCTGACGGTTTTGGTTCCCGCTCGCACAACGGGGCTTCGGGTGTGACCTAGCTCGCGCACCTGGCATAGGGCGAGCTTGCGTTGTCTCCTCCCACCTTGATTTCAGCGCTGCCGGTGCGCCCGCGCATCAGTGATGACGTTGTGTTTAGGGTAGGCGCTGGGAATCACTCGGTCCTTACAGGGTGGGGCCGGACCTCTGTATTGTGCTGTGACTGTGCTGCACCTCCCAGCGTTGCGTCTAGTGCCATGCAGGCAAGGCCTCCAGCTGCATTTCACGTATACGTGCGCTAGCAGCCCAGGCCCGATCCGACCTCCGAGCCCAGCCCAAAGCTAGTCAGCGCCCCACCTCAATTGCAGCTGCGTGGTCCAGGCCCAACTCAGACCACGACTTCTGTTCAGGGCCGGTCGGCGGCACCGCTGCTGTCCAGGCCCCAGCCCCACATATGCAACACCAGTCTGGCAGGTGGGAGGGGGGGGAAGGATTTTGGGGCCGATCACCTCCGTAAGGCTATGGCAGTCTTTGTTAATGGTTCCGGCGTCCTGCAAGGCTGTTCTAGGAGAGGCAGGGGTGCTGTGCTAACGCCGCGATGGGGGTGCCGCACCTCGTTCTCTCTCCCCCTTCGCCGGCCCCCACGATGGCACACAGGCCCTCCGCTCACCTTCAGCAGCAGCCGTCGTCTGCCTCAGGTCGGAGGGCATTGAAGTTTCCTCAACAGTCGCAGTGTTGTTTTTTCGGTAGGCCCAGCGGCACGGGCCCACCCCCGCAGGCCTCAGCGCACCACCGCCCGGGGGTGTCTCATAAGGCCCCTACAGGGTTCGCAGTGAGCCCAGGAATACGCCGCCGCTCCTGGCCGATATCAGGCGTTCTTCGCTCCCCCGTGGCTGCAACCACTCCGCCCTCTCGGTCGGGGGAGCTCGATGTTTCGCAGCCACTATTCTGACTCTCTGGAGAGCTTGGCAATGCAGGTCAGTGTTCCGTAGGCCGTGGGCCGCGGCGCTGCACTGTCCGGGAACGCCTCGTCATCGGGTCCTGCGGGGCCTGTGATCACAATTTTCTGCGTCTCTCAGCAGGCTCAGAGGCGCGTGCCCGCAGGCCTCAGAGCGCCGTCCCACGGGGGCGTCTCAGGGGGCCCGTACTGGATTCAGGGTTGGCCCAGGAAGGTGCTACTGCTCCGGGCCGACATCAGGCGTCCACCGCTCCCCTCAGCAGCAACCGCTCCGTGTACACAGCCGGGGGGGCTCGATGTTTCACAATCACCGTTCCGACTCCCCGGCGAGCCTGGCAGCGCAGGTGAGTGCCTCGCAGGCCGCAGCATTGCTCTGCTCAGGCGGGCCTCACCATCAGGGTCTGCGGGGCCTGCAATCACAGTACTCTTTGCTTCTTCCGCCCCTATCAAGGCACGATACAGGCTGCTGCCGCATAGGCATGGTTCCGCTGCTGGATTGCGCCCGGATGGCGGGGGATATTGATGTACGGCAGGATAATTAGGGGTACTCGGACGGAGCTTTAGCAGTTTGCATCCGCCATGTTTGGCTGGCTGGCCACGCCCCCAGCGTCTTGTTGACTGTTGAGAGAAAATACTACAGATCCACTATGCGTGTCTACTATATCTCGAATGCCTGAAGCGAAATGTACTACAGTCCTATCACTAGATAAACGTTCCAGCAAAGTACACAGATAAGAGCACATTCTGTTGTATCCTTTATCTTGAATTTCATTTACAAAATACGGTAAATGAATACCATTAGGTGTCTAATTTTAGAAAATGTACAGTTTGGCACAGTTTCCCCAGGTACCAACTGAGCAAGGACCCAAAATCTAGATTGACCCACATTAGAAAAAAAAGTCAGTTTTCGGTGGAAAAATGTGATGCGTCCATGTTATATTTTGGGCCGTTTCCTGTCACGCCCACTGGGCCAACCCAGACAAGTGAGGAACCATTTCAATTGGGAGACTTGGGAAAATTCCGGGTGGATGGAAGTTTGGGCTCCCCGCAGATTCCAGAACTAATCATCACAGAAATGTGAGGAAAATGTATTTTCCTGTTACGACCACTGGACCAATCCAGACAAGTGAGGAACCATTCTTATTGGAAGACTTGGGGAAGTGCTGGGTGGATTATTATTATTCTGGGTGAAAAAACGCGGTGAGAGCCATGCACATCAGCCCACCCTGGGTACCCCTAGGTGTCTAGTTTTCAAAAATGTATAGGTTGGCAAAGTTTCCCGATGTGCCGTCTGAGCTAGCGTCCAAAATCTAGTTACCCACATTAGAAAATGTCAGCTGTCAGAGGAAAAAGGGATGCGTCCATGTTATATTTTGGGCCGTTTACTGTGCCGGCCACTGGGCCAACCCAGACAAGTGAGGTGTCAATTTTATCGGGAGACTTGGGGACATGCCGGGTGGATGGAAGATTGTGGTTCCCATTGATCCAGAACTTTCCATCACAGAAATAAGAGGAAAATGTGATTTTTTTGTGAAAGTTTGAGGTATGAAATGGATTCTCTGTAACAAAACGTGGTGAGAGCTACACAAATCAGCCAACCCTGGGTATCCCTAGGTGTCTAGTCTTCATAAATGTACAGGTTGGCTAGGTTTCTCTAGGTGCTGGCTGAGCTAGGGCCCGAAAGCCAGAGCTACCCACTACTGAAAAAAGAGTAGGTTTTCGGTGGAAAAATGCGATGTGTCCATGTTGTATTTTGGGCAATTTCTTGTTGCGGCCACTAGGTCTACCCTCACAAGTGAAGTAACATTTTTATCGGGAGACTTGGTGGAATGCCGGGTGGATGGAAGTTTGTGGCTCCCCACAGATTCCCGAAACTTTGCATCACAGAAATGTGTGGAAATTGTGTATTTTTAGTGAAAGATTGATGTTTGCAATGGACTCTGGGTAAAAAATGTGCTGGGAGACATGCAAGTCAGCCCGCTGAGCTAGAGCCTAAAATCTAGAGCTACCCACATCGGGAAAAAGGGTCAGTCTTTGGTGGAAAAATGCAATGTGTCCATGTTCATTTTTAGGCCGTTTCCTGTTGCAGCCACTTGGCCTACAAACACAAGTGAGATTCCATTTTATCAGGAGACTTGGGAGAATGCCGGGTGGATGGAAGTTTGTGGCTCCCACAGATTCCAGAACTTTCCATCACAGAAATGTGTTTTTTTAATCAAAGTATGAGGTTTGCAAGGGATTCTGGGTAAAAGAAATGTGGTGAGAACCACGCAAGTCAGCGCATCCTGGGTACAACTAGGTGTACACATTGGCTATGTTTCCCTAGTTGTCAGCTGAGCTACAGTCCAAAATCTAGACGTACCCACATTGGAAAAAAAGGGTCCTTTTTAGGTGGAAAAATGCAATGCATCCATGTTGCGTTTTGGGACATTTCCTGTTGCGACCACTAGGCCTGCCCACAGAAGTGAGGTACCACTTTTATCAGGAGACTTGGAGGAATGCTAGGTGGATAGAAGTTTGTGGCTCCCCATAGATTCCAGAAATTTTCATCACCGAATTTTGTGAGAAATCTGTTTTTGATGTTTGCAAGGGAATCTGGGTAAAAAATGTGGTCGGAGCCACGCAAGTCAGCCCACCTTGAGTACCCCTACTGTCTATTTCTCACAAAGGTACAGGGTGGCTAGTTTTCCCTAGGTCCCGGCTTCACTAGGGTCCAAAATATAGAGCTACCCACATTTGAAAAAAAGGGCCCATTGCTTTTTGGGCCGTTTCCTGTCACGGCCACTAGGCCTAACCACAAAAGTGAGGTACCATTTTTATTGGGAGACTTGGGGGAATGCTGGGTAGATGGAAGTTTGTGGCTCTCCGCAGATTCCAGAACTTTCCATCACAGAGTAGTTTTTTTAAGTCGAAGTTTGAGATTTACAAGGGATTCTGGGGAAAAAGACGTGGCGAGAGCCACAAAGTCAGTCCACCCTGGGGACCCCTAGGTGTCTAGTTTTAAAAAAATGTACAGGTTGGCTAGGTTTCTCTAGGGGCCGGCTGAGCTACGGGCCAAAATCTAGAGCTACCCAGATTGGAAAAACGTGGTAGGTTTTAGGTGGAAAAACGTGATGCGTCCATGTTGCGTTTTGGGCCGTTTCCTGTCATGGCCAATTGGCCTACCCACAGAAGTGAGGTACTATTTTTATTGGGAGACTTGGGGGAATGCCGGGTGGATCGAAGTTTGTTGCTCACCACAGATTCAAGAACTTTCATCACAGAAATGTTAGGAAAATGTGTTTTTCTAGTCACGGTTTCAGGGTAAAAAAAGGTGGTGAGCCCCACTGAGGTCATTCCACCCTGGATACCCCTAGGTGTCTAGTTTTCAAAAATGTAACAGGTTGGCTAAGTGACAGAAGTGGAGGGCCAAGTGGCCACTCTGGAAGGAGAAGCCACAGCTAACAAAAAGCTGGTTGAAGGTCATGAGGCACATCTGGTAGACACTCAATGGAAACTCGAAGAGTTCAAAAATAGATTAAGGCGGAATAACCTTAGGGTCCTGGGGGTGGTGGATGGCTTAGAAAAAGAAGATGCCCAACAGTTTATTGCCACCTTGTTTAAAGCGGCCTTTCCAGAACTGCAGGACTGGAACTGGGAAGGCAAGATTTAGAGGGCCCACAGATTTCTCTTCAAACAGCATCGTCGGCAGGAACCAGCAAACAATAGGCCCCGGTATATGTTAGGAACTTTCTTCTACACCAGGCTATCTCCGATAAAGCAAGTCCAGATTCAAGTAGAGTGGTGAATGAATGTTCATTTTTTGTCAGACCAGAGATCTGCCATGCTACGGTGGAGAGACGGTGACGAGTTCAGCAACTAATCCAGCCCATGCAGGCTAAAGCAGCACAGGCATTGTCGTGTAGTTCCTATAGTACCCCTGCAGGACCTGCGCGTTTGGATAACATATACTGTGGGCTTGGTGGCAGACTGACTCCGTGCACCCCCACCGTATATGTTAGATTGGTTTGCATTAGCTAGCTCGCAGTGCCACTAGTGTCTCCTCTTTTCGGGGAGAGATTAGTTTCTGGCAACCTTAGAACATGACAACCCTGATTCCCTCAGAATCGTGGAAACAATGTACTACCCTTTCGCTCAGTCACTCGTGCTCACTTATTCGGTTTGTCTCAGAGAGTTACACAGAATAAACAGTCGGGCGTTTCAATAAGTATTTATTGAACAGTTGTTATTCTAGTGTAAAATATATGTGCTGCGGTAACCAGCAGACAATAGCAGAGATATATTATCAGCAGTACGATAAAAGCAAAGGGATAGAACAGTTCTACCATATTGCGATAATCATGAGTACATACATGAATATAAAAGCATTATGCAAGTGCGCGTACTCCTACGATGCCTACCTAGATGTACCTGTGTGTACCTAGCATATGTGTGAAGGTCTTAGAAGCTAAGAGCCAAGAATCCTCCTAGGATTTAGTCGAAGCCCCATACCTGAATAGAGTGAGTGTGGGACCCCGTCCTGGTCTCGAGTTGGACACGCCGTCCGGGTTGTGTCAGACCGCTGTCAGCTAGAGCGACTGCATGCAGGAGCCTCAGCGCCTCTGGTCAGTGTGTCAGCATGGAAGTCTCGGTTCCCTCTGTCTTACCGGGGCAAGATGTGGTGTATTTATACCCTAACGAGTCTCGGTCCTCAGTATGGTTTGCATTGGACATGAGGAAGACGTCAGGGGTGAACTTTGTACATACATATTATGCAAGTGGTGTATTCCTAGAGAGCCATGCATAATTGATGAGTACAGTGTGGGCCTGTGTTTGGGAAAAACCCTGCTGTATTTAAAACCACAGGATAGATAACGTACAGCCCTCAGAGCTCGTTGTGTACTAGCTGGGACCAATGTAGGTGAAAGATCATGCCTATATAAGGAATCATGACTATAATAGGACATGTACAGTTGTGACCATAATTGGGCAAGTACGAATATGACCATATTAGGGTAAATATGAATACATCCATTTTAGGGCATGTACGAACGGGTCTACATTAGGGCCTCTATGCGAGATATAACACCCACTCTTCTTCCGAATTGGATAAAAATGATCATACTTAAAATCTGGACAATTTAAAAATTATTTTTAAAAGCAAGTAAAAACATGGTTTTAATAAATCGTTAAAAATGAGATGTTTAAAAAATGTTAAAATTCAGCTATTTCTAGTTGCCACTTGAAAAAAGTCAATATTGTCTCTCTATAAAAGTTGCATTACCATAAGCAGGAGAAGGCCATGCTTTTCTCAAGCGAAAGTGTCAATGTAAGAAAATGTTCCAAATTTAGATAGTTTGTTTTGAAACGAGCAAAGAAGCCGAATTATTTCCCAGGACGCGATGAGCCAATTCGAGATTAAACGTCCTGGCTGGGAAGCACAGTATTATTGGTGTTTGCTGCTGCAGACGACAAATCCAACGCCTCACAGAGAACATCAATCGCACATAGATGGAATGTAGCATCGCGAACAGTCGGAGCTGCGGCAGCTTGGGCGGCAGTTGTTACCTGGGTGCCTGTGGAGGAGTCACCTAACCCAGCAGGAGCAAACGGCACCTGTGGATTCTCCAGGAATGCATTCATCAGAATTGGAAGCCGCTGGGGACAACGCAGAGCGTGGGCCTTTATGGGGTCCAGCATTGCATCCGTGTCCGGTGGTGCATCTGATGGAAACGTTAGACAGAGATCCAACGTGCATTCTACTCTGCAGAACAGGCATCGAAGAACAGGTAAGATGCAGTCAACCCAGACTGGTCTAAATGATAGAAACCAGGATGCATTGAGTTCTCGCAGGCAATGAATGCCCAGAAGTTGTACCATGCGTTCACAGTATTTCCGCTCTAGGAGCGTGTTCACCATTCCCTCAGGAAGTGGGCCGTCCATTGCGTAGCAGCAATATTACAATTAGGATTCCTGCAATCAGGAACAAGATGAGCAGGAATCCTCCAAATACGCTCCCCAATATGGAGTGTATAAAATTTGGGATTACTCCGAGGACTGTCTGAAAGGTGCTTAAGAGTCCTGACCCTATGGTCTTAAATAGGTGTACAATACCGCTCGTATCAGACATGTTGAAGATACGACTAACCATTTGTGCGAAATGAATGGGGCAGTTTGTACGTATGAGTGCCTGTATCTCAGTCGAGGTCCTTGCAACTTGAAGTTCATAGGTTTCTCGAGCGGAGGTTAAGGGCACGGGTTGCTGTAAAAGCATGGCTTTCAATCTGCACAGAGTATCAAATTGTATGAAAGAAACGTTCAGCGAAAGCCATAGCGGCACCTCCCTGAATGTGTTCAGTGGCGGAAATAATACTTGCATACAGCAAGTAACCCTGGAGTTAACAGTGACTAGATATGCGACGCCCGGAAGCATCCCACTACAACCTTGATCATTTAGTATTAAGTAACTCCCATTCGAGAGCAGCTGGAAAACCGGCGTGATCATGGCTGCTGGGGTCCCTGACATGTGACAAGATAAGTTCGCCACTGAACCACTGCAGGCTCCGTGTAGAGAAATATCCTGACACATGAGAGAACCGCTTAAAGCGTTCTTGCAGTTTGTACCACTCAGATACACTTCTCAATCCCCATTCCGGCATCGGTATCTGTATGGTAACTCCCAAGATTCCTTAATGTATCCCTTACCCATTTTTTCATATCTGCATGCCTGCCTTTGCTCAAGGCAATATTGAAACTGAAATGTAGTGACCGGTAGAGTGATTTGGCCATGGATTAACCATTCAGTTGATGGTGATTCTGCTACAGTGAATGGTAACCTTTCCAGTTTCTCAATACACAGCATTGTGTATTTGGCTCCCCTTTGTACCATTTCTGTCTGTTTATCAGTTAGATTGTATTCTGAAAACAGAGACGTGGTGTTTATAAAACGCCAGGGCACATAGCCTGCACGCAAAGATTGCAGCATCCAGCTCAACATCATAATAGAACGTAGTTGAGATTGCCGGTGCTGTAACAAGGCTAAATCTTGTTCCAATTTGTCGATCGCCGAAGACACAATGTTGCCTAAGGAGTAAATCCTGGAGGTCAAAGTTGTTAACCCATTATCCACTACAGTTAATGCCTTCTCTAAGTTAATACGGTCTATTTCCCGTATCCTCTCTGCGGCCTCTTGTTGGGATATTTTCCAGTTTTCATTATAGTAGGCATAAAGGCCTGCATATATGAAACGTTTCTGACGTTGTTTCCTGGGTCCTAGTAGAAAATCTCTAAGATCCATGTCAGGTGTCAGTAAGGTCAAGTGGTGTTTCACTTCTGTGAGTGTTGAGGTCTCTAGCCAATCAAGGCACAACTTTCCAACACTATAGGATGTCACTACCCCCGGGTGATGTCTCTGTACATAGCGTGGATCTGGCCTATGGATACTAAATCCTTCGGTTGTATTCATAAATCTCTGTTGACAGATGTTTGTGTCAATGGGACAAACCAGCCATTCTGTCCAATCAGGATCTGATCTGTTGTACTGGAAAATGTCATCTAATCCTACCCCTTGTGTAGTTGAGTTCTGCCCCCCACCCATCTGTGATGGTGTTGGAAACCCCGGTGTGTTCATTTCCTTGCCTTTGGCTAATCCAAGACAAGTTGTTTGTTGCACAGTTTCATTCAGAAATATTATCTGCTGCGGAATGATGCATGCTCTAAAAAGTGCTTCCATTCCCTGGACTTGCCAGTCCCTAGAACCCCAGATCGATTTTGAATCTATTGTGTCTTTCCATAGATCGAAACCCTGTTTAGACAACTGGTTCAGAAAGGATGCAGAGTAAATATGTTTGGTGTTTGTTAACATAATTTTCTGAGCTGAAATTTTCGCCACTTTATAATAAAATGACTTCGGGTCGGATGTGTTAAACCATGAGAAGTATGTGAATTTCTGTGCAAAGGCTTGCGAACTACCTTTCGGAGGTTTTGGGCAGTGTTCCCACTGGTGGTACTCAAATACATTTCTAGGTGTTATAGACTTGTGTAAGAAATGATGACCATATTGCTGGTAACAGTACAATGTTTCATAGTCTGAAGTACCTTCTAACATTTCATTGTTCGGAAATGCTGCAGTTTTTTCTAAATCAGACATCATAGCATTTACAGTTTCAGTGTCCCAATCATCAGAAAATGTACTGGAGGTAATGATATCATTTAAAGAAATTTTAAATACATGTTTAAGCTTTAAAAGTTCAGTCGGACCGAATACATCATAATCAATTTTGTCCCATACTATACCGACCGGTGTAGGAACTGCTGTGATGTTCACTGAAGACAAGTCTCTTGGTTCACGATGTGAAGACTGGTGTGGTTTTAAAATCAAATCAACTCTTTGGGCTGTAGAGCTTTGTTGGAGGTATCGTCCATTAATAAGCATACTAAAAGTTATTATTAAACCTAGCCAGAAAATGAAAAATAAAATCCCAGTGATATACCATAGTTCTATCCAAGGTGACACCAGGTAAGTCTTTCTAAAAAAGTTCAAAAAGTCAGTGAGTTTTTGTTGGAGTAATTTTTTGGCTGGCGTCGCTTCCGGCTCACTTGGGTCCAGTGAAAACGTATCAAAGTTCATGAAATAGCCAGAAGCAGTTCGACCAATTGTTGGAATTGCATCGGGATTTGTTGAAATCGGATTTTGCTCTTGACGAGGCATGTTGACGTAGATGTCTGTATTAGGTCTGATTGTAACTTGGTTGTTAAGTTGATTTTCATTTTGTTGATGTACTTCTTGTTGAAGTGGAACGAGTTCCATAGCATTGTTGCTTAGTCCTTCATTCCGTACAGGTGGCTCTTCAAACGTGATGAGTCTTTCTGTTTGAACTTCTTGGATTGTAGCAAGAGGAGGGCATCTGCTACTGTGGAGTCCACGAGGCCTACTGTTTAGTATCGGCCACATAGTGTGGTTTGATTAAGTCAATTGAGACAAATCTTTTCTCCTTTTTTCCGGCAAGAGGTGGCAGAAGTAGTTCTTGTGCCGTGGATTGCAAGGACCGGTACAGGCGTTCTGTAGGATGGCCCAAATTCTTTCTTCTCAGCAATCTTCTCTCTGACCAGATCCCCGATCTTTGGGATCCAGATAGGTCTTGCCGTTACTGCCTTGACTTTCTCAGTGGCGGCCTGTTTCTGGAGCACGTTACTTTGTTGTGTCCTGGATTCATTTAGATCCTGTAAAACAGCCAAACGATCATGGCTATCAAATGGTTTTTCATCCGTCACTGTGCCTTCACAATCAAGATCAGGTACTCACATTCGTGTCCCAAATAGAACCTCGTAAGGAGTGACACCTCCTAGAGAGCTTCTTGGCTGGTTATTGAACGCGCGCTGTACCCCATAAAGGTGATCGACCCATCTACCGCCCTTGCCTAATACCCTAGCTGTTAAAGATTGCTTTAAGTCTCGGTTTTTCCTCTCCACAACAGAATTTCCCTCGGGATGGTACGGAGAGGAGTACTGCAATGCTACGCCCATTCCTTCCATGGCCTCTTTGTAAGCCCGAGAGCTAAACGCCGGACCACGGTCAGAATGTAACGTGCCAACTGGGTATGTGCCGATAAAGACTCGCAAATCTTTTATAACAGTTCAAGCGTCAGCCGAGCGCTGAGGCCAAACCCATAGGAATCTAGAGCAGCAATCCACTGCAACCATGATATATTTCTTGGACCCATCAGATTGTAGGGGTCGGCAGTGGTCCAAATAAACACATGCGAGAGGTTTGTCTGATTTCAGCAATGGTGTCTGCGCTGGGCGTGTTACGGTGGAACCTTTCATCTGCTGGCAGATGTCGCATTTCAAGACATAGTCTGCTTTGTTAACCCTGGCCACCAGTAGCGCTGTTTCAGTAAAGAAATAGTCGCTGTAACGCCTGTATGCGCAGAACCAAAACCCTCGTGTGCTGCTAGAATTAAGCTCTGCCTACGATCCATATTTGGTGTTACTCTATCCCCCACTCCAGGAATCTGAGCATATGCAATGTTTTGTGCATCTAACTTGTAGGAGTACTTGAGTGGAAATTTCTTTGGTACTGCTGTGCTGTCTTTGCGCGAAGCATTGACAGCTACCATTATCTCGCCGTCTATTTTCGTTTTTTGAACGAGTGATTGCAGCTATGGAAGCTGTGCGAACAGCCCCCTTTGCGGCTTCATCAGCCAATGAATTCCCTTCAACGTGAACGCCATCACGCTGATGACTCAGTGTATGTATCACGTGAGCCCTTGGTAGTTCGTTTCTCAACTTCACTTCCTGTTCCCATAGCATTTTATGCTTAATTGTGCCACCTTTTGCATCTTTGAACCCGTTTTGTTCCCAATGATGTAGATATTCATTGTACGACTGTACACAGTAAAAGGAATCACACACAATCAGTGTGGGGAATTCATGATCCGTATAAGTGCCAGTATAAGTGCGTTTAGTTCTGCCAACTGAGCCGTGCAATCTCCTAGAGATTGCGTTTTAGTACAGCTTGGATGGAACTTGCCATCACGCATGCGACCTTTAACGATTGCACACGCTGCGCTGTAAGCTTGCTTGCTTCCTGTGGCTGGTTGAGCAGATCCGTCAGTGTAAATAATATATTCATACTGATCTAGAGGCAAAATTTCATTCGGTAGAGGATATTCTTGTTCGTATTGCAGGAATGCTTGTGTTTTTAAACTTGGATCAAATCTGTATTCAACATCCGTTGCAGTAAGAGAATTAGCCCATTGTATCCATCTTGGATGTAAGGCTTTAGCATTTGGAATGCTTGCTTTTGTAACAGCTTCTAAAGCTGGTACTGGGGTCACGACAATTATGCGCTTTCCCTGAGCCAGAGCTCTTTCTCTTGCTACAGCGGTCTGCACTGCTGTCAGGATTTTTGCTATTGAAGTGAAACGCATATCTGCGTTTGTGTACAGATGTGATTTGTATGCGATTGGTACTGTTTCAGCTTCATTAAAAGTTAAATAAGTGTACCCGCATTGACCCGCTATTACTCGGATCACCAAATTATGTGCGTTTACACGTGTCTTTAAATGTTTAGAAGCTATCATGTCTTCCTGTAGGGAACGCAGGATATTTGTATGTTCCTGTGTCCATTGTCTGACTGAAAAATCAGGTTTTATTAAATCGTAGAAAGGTTTTACTCTTTCTGCGTAATCCAAAATGTATGTTCGACCAAAATTTAGGAATCCCAGAATCGATTGTAAATTCTTTAATGATTTAGGAGGTTGGAGCAGCGCACACTTTTCTAAAAAGTTAGCTGCTAGGCTTTTCCCTTCACTTGACAGCTCGTATCCCAAAAATAAGACACTGAGGTGGGCAATCTTTGATTTTTTAAAGTTAAATTTGTAGCCCTCGGAGGCGAATCCCATAATAATGGTGCTCACCCTGGTCAAGTGCCTCGGTAAGTCATCGTCCGTCAGATAAATATCATCTACGTAGGACAATGCTTCTTCATCCAAATTATGGAGTAACTCTGTTACCCTTGCTGAAAACAACCCCGGGCTATTCTTATACCCTTGGGGGAGTCGACAAAATTGCCGTTCAGACCCTAACGCACTGAATGTGGTCAGATACCTGCTTTCAGGCGCTATATTTTGGCAGAAAAATCCATTTGAGATATCAAGTGTTGTTTTATATTTTTGTCGCACGTTATTCATTAATGCGGCACTGTGTGCATTTTGAACTGCAAATGTCTTTGTGCCAGTGTTTAAATGTCTGTAATCTAAAACTAGACGTTATGTATTGTCAGGTTTGGCTACGGGGAACAAAGGATTGTTCATAGGTGAAGTGCAATTTTCTATCACCCTCTGGTATTCTAGTTGATCTAGGATCTCCCTGACCTATTTTTTAGCTTCCTGCTTTATAGGGTATTGCCTTTGAGCATTTGGGGAAACTTTTAACGGGATCACGTGGTGGGTTGAATCCTCATCCCAACCAGCATGATTTTTGTACAATGCTGGAGCTAGGGCAACCGCCCACTCCTGCGCATATGCATGTTTAAGATGTATGGGAACGAGGTCGGAAAAGGCTGGAAAAGTTACAGTTTCTCCCCTAGGGCACTCCATGACGAATGCTGGCGGCCAGTCTTGCTCTGCTAATAGGATGTCATAACCAGATGACAAATTCTCCCAAAATAGACCTTTAACTTTCCTGGGCTTGTCCCCCTCCATCCGGAGTGTTCTCATGTAACTTATGTGGGACACTTACCCGAGTATCAGGTGTTTCCACCGTGATATACTCACTCAACTCCGCTGTCACCAGAAATTCCCTCAGGTTCTGGCGAGCTATCGTTACTTCTGCCTTGCTGTCTAGCATCGTCAGAGCCCATTCCCCGTTCAGAAGCTGTGTCCTCAGAATTCTGGGCATGTCTGATCTTGAGACCTGCTACCTTCTTCTTTTTGAACTGAGGTTTCTGTTTTTGTTTATCCTCTTTTTTAGGTGCGTAGTCCGCAGCGCGTTGCGTGTCTCTGGACTTTATACGCTCCTCTTGTCTGTGTTCTGACCGGCCTTCCCTCTCGGAGTTTCCTGACGAACCCTGAAAGGAACTAGAGGAACGAGTATCAGTATCCTGATACCCGTCAGGTTTTTTAATATTATCCCTATTCCTGAGGTTATACCTCCTTTCTGAGGGCTCCTGTTGAGGAGACCTACCTCTGGATTGAGATCTGGTGTATTTAGACTTTTGTTGTTTTTTATTTTCCCACTTCTTTTTAGAAGAAGTTGGTGTCTGCTTTATAGTGTCCTTTGCAGGACTGCCCACCAGTTGTGGTTTTAATGCTTTCCCACCTAGACTGTCTCTGCCTAGTTCTGCATATGAGGTTTCAATTATTTTGGGTAGTTCGTGTTGTTGATCTACTGGACTGAATTCCCTTAGGCGTTGGCGGATCGCCACTGAAACTGCTTCCCCCTTAATGTTAGCTAGTATTAGGGCTGAGACCTGTTCAAAGTTGTTTAGCAACTTCATCCCTAAGTTAAGGGCAGGTTCTGCTCCGTACTCATTTTGTATCGGTCTCAATACGTCAGGTACTACTGCTATTGACGGGATACCATGTGTTTTGGTATATATGGCAGCAAAGACTGAACCCCAAGAGATGCAATCCTCTAGTTGTGGTGTGATCCCCATGGGCAAGCAGATTGTTAGAATTCTGTGTTTATCACTGGTGGTAGTATTCGGGAATACTGCTTTAAGCGGAGTTATTTTCTGAGCTATCCAGAATGGGATTTGTTCGCGTTTTGCCCATTACCGCGTGTAATGTTTGTGGAGTAATTTTATTAACTGTACTCTGGACTGGAGTATCTTGTGCTGCAGCTGGTGCAGGTTGAACTGTTAAAGTCCTCATCACAAATTGTGTGAGGTTTCTATAGATTTTAATTAAATCTCTGTATTGTACGAGTAAGTCTGGCTGTGGCATTGTGCCAATGTCAGGATGTGGTGTGTATGCCGCTAATATGGGCCATGTGGCTCCTGCTCCTCCGAGCGGGCCTAATCTTGCTCTTCCTCGTACGTGGGGTAGGGCGCCTTTAAACCAGTAATTATGCTCCTGGTAAGTGAGCGGAACCTCTAACTCCTCAAAAGGAGTATAGTCCGCTGGTGCTTCACCTTCTAGGTAGTAGTGAAATACATCTGTAACTGGATTCGCTGCTGGGAATGTATTCCATGAATAGAACACCTCTGTTTAATTGGCTTCGTGTGCCTCAATCACGAAAATTACTTTACCACCCCTGGCTCTTAAGCCATGTTCTAGAAGTTTTATGGTGACTGCCCTTCTGTAATTTGGTGCAATTTGTATTGCATCTTCAGGGTCTTCTCCTAAGCCGAAGAGATCTGTTTCAACTCTCCTTGTTACGTCTGTTTCTTCCACCATTTTCAATTGGAAGAAGGGAGGTTAAAGAATTTTTAAAATAAGGTGTAAGTGCACAATTGTAGGAACTAAATGTCCTTCAAGCTTGAATAACCAACAGCCAATAAATAGTATTCTAGTACTACTCAGCTGCGGCGCAGTTTGTGCCCACCCACTCCAGATGTCTCTGGTGTTTTGTGAGTAGGTTCTCTGAGATTAGCACGACTGAACTACTCAGATTCTACTGTTAAATAAGTACCCAACCAACGTTGGGCGCCATGTCGTGTAGTTCCTATAGTACCCCTGCAGGACCTGCACGTTTGGATAACATATACTGTGGGCTTGGTGGCAGACTGACTCCGTGTACCCCCACCGTATATGTTAGCCAGGTTTGCATTAGCTAGCTCGCAGTGCCACTAGTGTCTCCTCTTATCGGGGAGAGATTAGTTTCTGGCAACCTTAGAACATGACAACCCTGATTCCCTCAGAATCGTGGGAACAATGTACTACCCTTTCGCTCAGTCACTCGTGCTCACTTATTCGGTTTGTCTCAGAGAGTTACACAGAATAAACAGTCGGGCGTTTCAATAAGTATTTATTGAACAGTTGTTATTCTAGTGTAAAATATATGTGCTGCGGTAACCAGCAGACAATAGCAGATATATATTATCAGCAGTACGATAAAAGCAAAGGGATAGAACAGTTCTACCATATTGCGATAATCATGAGTACATACATGAATATAAAAGCATTATGCAAGTGCGCGTACTCCTACGATGCCTACCTAGATGTACCTGTGTGTACCTAGCATATGTGTGTAGGTCTTAGAAGCTAAGAGCCAAGAATCCTCCAAGGATTTAGTCGAACCCCCATACCTGAATAGAGAGAGTGTGGGACCCCGTCCTGGTCTCGAGTTGGACACCCCGTCC
Organism: Calotriton arnoldi; assembly: GCA_963921515.1. Lineage (NCBI taxonomy): Eukaryota > Metazoa > Chordata > Amphibia > Caudata > Salamandridae > Calotriton > Calotriton arnoldi. Next base: position 321,927 of record CAWUFW010008121.1, read on the forward strand.
GGGTTGTGTCAGACCGCTGTCAGCTGAAGCGACTGCATGCAGGAGCCTCAGCGTCTCTGGTCGGTGTGTCAGCATGGAAGTCTCGGTTCCCTCTGTCTTACCGGGGCAAGATGTGGTGTATTTATACCCTAAAGAGTCTCGGTCCTCAGTATGGTTTGCATTGGACATGAGGAAGACGTCAGGGGTGAACTTTGTACATACATATTATGCAAGTGGTGTATTCCTAGAGAGCCATGCATAATTGATGAGTACAGTGTGGGTCTGTGTTTGGGAAAAACCCTGCTGTATTCAAAACCACAGGATAGATAACGTTCAGCCCTCAGAGTTTGTTGTGTACTAGCTGGGACCAATGTAGGTGAAAGATCATGCCTATATAAGGAATCATGACTATAATAGGACATGTACAGTTGTGACCATAATTGGGCATATGCGGCTATGACCATAATAGGGCAAGTACGAATATGACCATATTAGGGTAAATATGAATACGTCCATTTTAGGGCATGTACGAACGGGTCTACATTAGGGCCTCTATGCGGGATATAACAGCATATTTACTCAACCCTGCTAAACTTCAAGTTAGCTCAAGAGACCAAACGCATTATTTCTCATCAGATATCAAAGAAAAATAGGTTTTTTGTTTTTTTTTGTCCTCATCTCACCAATAAGCTTATGCGGGTCTTATGAAGCCGATGTTTCGATCTGTGGGTCCTCCGGCTTACCGCACTTGCTTAGGTCGCCTGACCAGTCCTGCTCGTATTGGGACTTGTTGTAATCATAGGACGAGCTATATTAATCTCAGATTACGTCCCCATCTCGGGAGAGGCAGCCAGATGTTTATCGAACTATCCCCTTCTCCTTCATAGTCCAGGCGGGCCATAGCAAATGCGGCTTTAAGCCAATCCTCACTCTTCGGAGAGAGGGGGTCTTTCCACCTTTTACATACCTCTCGCCGCGCAAGTATGATCATATATAAAAGTAGCCCGCGATGGATCTGCGGTGCAGTCTGACAGAAAAGACCATCGTCCCCAAAGAAGACTAGTGACAAATTGACATCGATGTTAGCTTTAAAAACGTCTTGAAGGGTGTCGCCAATCCCCTTCCAGAACATTTTTAATTCGGGACACTCAAAAAAGCTATGGAGGTCATTGGCGGTTGGCGTCATACATCTTGGACATTTTGGTGTTGGGAACGGGGCAAACTTGGCTATCTTGGCTGGAGTATAGTAAAGTCTATTGATGACAAAGAAATGGTTCTTCTTTAGACTTGCGGGTTTAATGAATTTATATAGTACTTTCAGTGAGGGCTCAAACAGGGCGTCTATGCAAGGTTCAAGAGGGGTTTGATTCCAGACCAGGGTAGGAGATGGAATTTCCTGATCTTCAGCTTCCAATAGGTGGTTATACCACACTGATATCTCCTTCTTTATTGGGTGTGTAGAGTGGCACAGACTTTCCATATCCCAATTCCCTCTTGTTTCGCCTTTTTCTGCATCAAACCAAGATACCAGTTGTAAATATTTAAATCTGGAGAACCCTGTACCAATCCTGGCCCTCAATAGTTCCCAGGAGTGTATCCCCCCTGAATCTAACAGGTCGGACCAGATGTTTATGCCCGCACTCTTAATGTGTACCGCCAGGCTATCTCTAAGGCAACAGGGTGTTCCAGGGGAGCCCCAGATAGGTGCTAGGTCAGAGTAGTATCCTATCCCCATCTAATTCTGACTTTGTACCATGTTTCCAGAACTGCCCTGAGAACCTTCAGACGTACTCGCTTGAAGTATTTTGGAGCCCCGAATTTATATAAAAACGCCTCACCGCCTCCTCCTTCCGTTCTTACCATTTCTCCCAACAGCATTCCCCACGCCGACTCATTTGGTTTCGCAAGTAGCATCCGAACTTCCTTAAATTGGAATGCTGCTGCGTACCAGCTTGCTAATGCACTTATGTGGAAAGGCCAAGGGTATTGTGGAGAACAGGTAAGAAAGCTTGGGAAGAATGACCATCTTTACTAAATTGACTTTCCCGTAAATGGTTAAGGGGAGGATCCTCCATCTGGCAAAGAGGCAATCTATTTCTTTAATGATTCTATTTAAGTTAATCTGGGGAATTTTTTCCAAGTCTTTAACAATGATAATACCTAAGTATTTTAACTCGTTGCTGGTTGTGCCTTCCCATTGGTCTAGATTCCAGCACATCACCTCAGTCTTTGATGTGTTTGCTAGGTAACCTGACAGGGTCCCAAACCCCTCCAGAAGCTAGGAAGATATTGGTGAACTTTCTAACTTATTCAGTCAAGGAGCAGATCTTGTCATCTGCCCTCAAAGAAGGCACCATAACTTCTAATGGTTCCAGTCCCTTCTCCTTTCAAATAAGATCAGACATTTCTCATGTGACAGCAACACGACAGTGGGAGTTAGGGAAAAGGCTAGAGGAGCTGAATAGCATCGAGGCTAAGGCACAGTTAAAGTTCCCTGCACAACTACGCGTAATGTGGAAAAACCACATGCATCAGATTAGATCTAGCGAGGAGGCAGATGAACTTATAGCGAAAATTAAAACTGAGCAGGGGGGGGGGGGGGAAGGAGGGCATTGAGGAAGAGGGGAGATATCTGATTTGATCTGTTTTTCATTCGATTTGTCTTTTACTGATAGCAGGACCTAAATTATACATGTAGTTTCTATCCCAAGGGGGGAAAGGGGCCGAATAGGCTTGCCTATTGGAAGGGAGGGTTCCTCATGGGAAGGGGGGCACTGGGGGAGATGGGGGGTGCACTGGGTGGGGAGCAGTGGGTAAAAAACAAAAAAATGAACCTCATCTCACTTTAGATTTAAGGAAATACCGTCAAGCCGGTATAACAGATCAGCAGATCAATGGCAGGAAACCAAAATAAAAGGGATAGTAGGACCATCTTTATTTCCTGGAATGTTAATGGGTTAAGGTGTCCTCGTAGGCAAAGGCTGATTTTAAAATATTTAGAACTTTCCTCGGCCCAAGTGTGCATTCTGCAGGAGACACATCTGAGCTTCTTGGAAAGTCGTTCTGTTTTTTCAAGAGTGCCCTGGATAAAATGCTACTGTACTTCGCAGCAAACGATCCATAGTAGAGGTGTTGCAATTTTGATTAAGCATGGTGCCCCCTGTTCTATAAAAAAGTCGCAGTCGGACCACACTGCGAGGTGGTTGGTTGCACAATTGGCTCTGGAGAACTCAGACTTAGTCTGTGCCTCGTTTTATGGCCCAAATGTAGATGATCCGACATATATCTGCAAGTTGCAATCAATATTGACAACAGAAACTCCTCCTTTTATAATCGGTGGAGACTTCAATGTCCTCTTGGACCCTTCAAAAGATAGGTCCAATTTGAGCCATCATTTTGGGGCCCCCAGGGTACGTCGTGCATTGTTAAACATGCTACACGACTTGGACTTAGTGGATGTGTGGAGGGCAAAGAAGGGAGATCTACAGGGCTTTACGTTTTACAGCAAAAAGCACCGTCACTCCTCCAGAATCGACTATATATTGACCGACAGATCCACTCTGGGCGGTCTGGAGGGAATCTCAGTCTTGCCAAGCCACCTTTCAGACCATGCATCAGTGCAGTTTTCACTTCAAAGTAAAGGGCGCTCGTTACAGACAAGATGGACGCTCAACAGGGCTATGCTTCTGGATTCGAAATTATCCAGGCTGTTAAGCAGTCCACATTAGAATTTTTTCTTTGAATATGGGCTCCACAACCATGGATTTTATCTGGGATGCCTACAAGGCAAACTTGAGAGGGAGGCTCCATGGTCTTATATGTTCCAAGAATAGAGCCGAGGCTAGGGCCCTAAATATAATTGAGGAAAAAATAGCCAAGTTAGAGAGCGAGAGGAATAGATTAAGTCATGGGGACCAAGGGCATCTGCGACAAGTTATGAGCGACCTAGAAGATGCAAGACAGGATTACAGGGGGAAACTAGATACAAAGTGTAGGGCACAATGGCATACCAAGAATATGCAAAACTTTGAATACGGGGAGAAAGCAGGTGCCTTACTGGCCTGGAAAGCAAGAACTGATCGCTCTAAGAACAATATTGCTGAACTGATAGTAAACAGCAAGGGGGAGAATTCGAGGAGCATCGAAGATATGCAAACTTGTTTGCTTTCTCTTTTTTCGGATCTTTACAAAGAGGATCTGGCTCCGTCTCCAAGCACTATACAAGCATGGTTAGGACTAAATCTTTGCCTTCCCTGTCAGAGGAGAGCCGTAACAATTTAGCGGCCCCCTTCACATTAGAGGAGATAATCGAGCAAATTAAAAAATGTAAGAACAAAAAGGCTGCAGGTATGGACTCGCTTCCGAATGAAGTATATAAACTGCTAGCAGAGGAGCTGACCCCGGTACTGGGTACCATCTTTAATTCAGAGTACTGCCTCACAGGTAAAGTCCCAGAGTCTTGGAAGGAGGCTACAATTGTCCTGATTTTAAAACCAAGCAAGGACCCGTTAAAGGCCGACTCATACCGTCCAATCTCTCTGCTGAACGCCGATTATAAGATCTTTATGGGCGTTCTAGCAGGGAGATTGGCGAAATTGGTCCCCAGCCTGATCCATATTGACCAGAAGGGCTTTGTCACTGGAAGGCACATCCAGGAACAGACTCAATTGTTAATAGGTAACATCGACTTGGCCATTGAAAGATCTGACCCTTTGGCCATAGTTGCTTTGGACGCGGCCAAGGCCTTTGATAGGGTTTGCTGGGTGTACCTTTGGGAGGTACTAGAGGCAATGGGGTTCGGCCCGATTTTTATTCAAACCCTGAGAAACTGCTATCAGGGAGCCTCTGCTCGGATCCTTTTGAACGGTTTGCTGACTCCTAGTTTTAACATCCAGAGGGGACCCGGCAGGGTTGCCCGATCTCGCCTCTCCTGTTTAACATCTATATTGAACCGTTGGCTCAAGCTATTAGATTAGACGACTTAATTTACCCCTTTAAGTCTCAACATTATAGTTGTAAGTTAGCTTTGTATGCTGATGACTTAATAATGTACACTAACGATCCCGAGGTGGTTATTCCCCGGGAGGAGGAGCTTCTGGAGGGGTTTGGGACCCTGTCAGGTTACCTAGCAAAGAAAAATTGTTTTTTGACGGTTTTGGCTGAATACAGGTTTCAGGAGGTTGTAAAAGCAGGGATCTCCGGGAAGAAATTTAAAGAAAAAAAAAAAAGAAAAGGAGGGCTAAAGAAGAGAGGATTGTGGGGTGAGAATACATGCACTTTAGTAGCACATTGCACTTAGTATCTGAGCACTAAGCACTTTGCTTCAGAAAATATAAAAAGACCTCCCTTTAAATACATTTGAAATGCATGCATTTAGGTAGTACTACGCAGTTTTTCTTTTTTTGCACTTTATATTAACATATGGCTATATTATAACTCTAGCTGTATGTGTATATTTGAACTGGATTAATGAATTAATAAAATGGGGATAGCGAGAGAAAGGGGAAAGGAGAGAATGCAATAGAAATAACGTGATTACACAATGGTGGGTGACTAGCGGAGAAATAAATTATGTCTTACTTGGAATTAGTATTTAGTGCCGGGGAGGGGGGAGATCCAACTCCATCTATGGACCAAGCAAGGTCCAATTGCCTTAGTCAGGGGTGGCAGTGGGGCGGGGGGTTGGCTACGAACTGGGGAGGGCTAGGGGGGACAGAAAGTTGGGGGTGGGGTAAAAAAGGTATGAGGTACCTATATGTTGGTAATCATCAGGTAATCAAAGGAGGCAAGAAATCTGAGAAGAAGCTGAAAATGTACTGGAATATGGCTTATACAGTCTGGAAGGTGGTTAGAGGACCCTTCGATGCGGGGTAAAATTTGTATTTGCACAATTAATGTATGTGGTTTGAATGACAGAGCTAAAAGAGATAGAATGCCAATTGGTTTCAAGGCTATGAGGCCAGATATATTATGCTTACAGGAGACTCATGTCCCGTGGGAGAGAAGGAAAGTACTAGAGGAGTTGGGTTATACATTACTAAACTGTACAATGCAAGGGGCTACTACCAGAGGGTGTTGCTATATTGGCAAATCAAGCAGTAATCAGAACTAAGGGGGATAATGTAGGGAGATTGGCTATTGCAGACATTCACATTGGTATGGGGAGAGTCACAGTCTGCTCTCTCTACGGCCTAATTTAGACGACCCAGTAATGTTTCATACTCTCAATATGGAATTGTCAACATGGCCCACCCCTCTTATTCTCTGTGGGGATTTTAATTTACACCTAGAAGTGACAAGAAATTTGGGAAGAGGAGACCCTTACAGGGGTTGGAAACCATACGTTTTTATAGCGGTTCAGCAATTGGTTAGTGATCATGGGCTGATAGATGTCTGGGAGGCCTGAAATATCCAGATCCTGGCTATACTTTTTTTCCATATCCCCATAATAAGTTGGTTTGACTCAATTAGTTTTTGGTATCTGCCTCTTTAGCTGGGCAAATTGGAATTGAATGCCACCCAAGGGCAATGTCATATCATAATCCATTGATATTAGAATATAAAATGGCAGGGCTTGAAAAAGAGGTTAGAACCTGGACGTCTGATAGGAAACTACTCAGGGACAGAGACTACAGGGAACATATGCGAGAGTGGCTGAAGTGGTTTCTTCAAATAAATCAGGATACCGCCGCCCTGGGGGTGGTATGGGACTCCCTTAAAACGGGAGTAAAAGGGAGAGACATCGAGCTATAGCCTAGCTAAACAACAACGCCGACAGCTGCAGCAGCAGCTATTGTATGACACACTTTTGAGATAAGAGTCAGATCTTGCTGGGATAATTGGGGGGCAGCGGGGAAGTATTGCAGAAAATAGGGATAATTAGGGCAAAAATAAATGAACATTATAGCAAAGAGGTTGCTGCCAAATATCAAAACCACCGGGCAGAGTGCTATGAATAAGGAGAAAGCACGGGGTGGCTGCTGGTACACCGTATTAGGCAAAAAGAGGTTGCCAGGGGGATAGAGGCTATCAAGGACAAACAGGGGAGAAAGACGGAAGTACTTACAGAAATTTTAGAGGTCTTCCGTGAGTACTATTCAGATCCGTATTCAGATGATATAATCTCTTTGCCAGAATCCTATCACAACTTCCTTAGTACAACTAAGGGGCACGCATTAGATCCAGAAGAAAGGCAGCTCTTGGAGCTACCTATATCTACTGTGGAACTTGGGACCGTGGTAAAAGATATAGCATTAAAATAATATCTTTAGTCTTTTGGAATGCCCAGGAGGAAGGGGTAATACCACCATCCTGTGAAGACACTAATATCGTCATTTCTTTTTTTTTTTAAAGTGCAAGCCCCCATTAAACCCTGGGTCATATAGACCAATTTCTCTTATAAACGCAGATGCGAAAAAATATGCAAAGATATTGGCAACAAGATTAAGTAAAGTAATAGCAACTTTGGTCTAACCCCGTCAGCATGGCTTTCTTCCTGGCAGGGCAATGACGATCATGTACGCAGGGTAATAACACTGCTGGATGTAGCTGAAGTGACTGAATCGCCGGTTGGCCTGGTATTCTTGGATATTGAAAAAGCCTCCGACCGAGTCTCTTGGGATTATCTGTGGGAGGTGTTAAAAATTAAAGGGACTCGGTAGGGGCTTTGTTAGGTCTGTCAAGGCCTTAAATCAGACACCCAAAGCCAGGATACAGATAAAAGGTAAGAGCTCGAACCAAATCAGAATCACATGGGGGACGAGGCAGGGGTGCCCTTGCTCACCCCTAATATTTGCTTTGTACATTGATCTGTTTTTAAGCCGATTGGAGGGGAATTCGATGATCCAGCCAGTAATCTCGACTCAAGGGCAATATAAAGTATTAGCATATGCTGACGATGTGGTCGTTGTAATGCCAGAGCCCGGCAAAGCTATAGACCAGATCGAAGGGAAGGCATGCAGATTTGGGGTAATATCTGGATATCATCTTAACAAGGGTAAGACACAAATCGTCAGTACGGAAGGTAGACCAGGGGACCACCGCTGGGTGGGAGAAGCAACATATTTGGGAGTGGCTCTTACGCCTGATGTTGGAAAGTTAGTCGAATTAAATCTGGCTCCATTATTTAATCAAATTAAGATGGATTTACATAGAATAAAGAACTTACAGTTAACTCTGGATGGTAGGTGCAATGTATTAAAAACGGTGGTACTCCCGAAACTTCTTTATTTATTTATTTAGAACCATCCCCCTGGTGATTCATAAGAGCTGGTTAACTAAGCTAGATAGTCGGTTTAATAGCTTTGTATGGCAGTTTAAGAAACCGAGGCGGGTTTCCGAATATATGATTTTACCGACCGACCGGGGAGAGAAGGGAGTGCCTAGTATGGTATTATATTATTGGGCTTCTATGACGCAGCATTTGGCAATATTAATAACTGGCAATAGCCGGGAGACAAGCCAGTCTGAAACATCATCAATATAGCAGCTGATGTTGGGCACAGACATGAGAGGATGCTTCTTGAGGAATAAAGAGAAGAGCTACTACAAAAAAAACTAAGTTCAAAACAGTTGATGCAGCCTTCAAATTATGGTGTCAGATCAAAAAGCGATATATCACCAACATAAATCAATACACCCCTCTGTGAATCATTATTTTTACCAAGTATATTTCAAGATGGCATGTGTAAGCGATATAGGGCTTGTGGTATTTTAAAGTTTGGAGATATTTTAGCTAATGGACAGCTCTGCTTGTTTATACAGCTGCAGGCAAAGTTTGGTCTTACTAAAGAGAAATTTTAAAAATATCTGCAGATTTGTGACTACCTTGGCAAGCTGGATGACAACCAATTGTCTAAGTATCCAATAATAGATATAGTCAATCAGGGTGGATGTATTGAACTTATTTATAGGGTCCTGATAAGTGATCATACAGATGATATTGAACTACAGAACCAGAAGTGGTAAGTAAGGGTAGGATCATAGGGACCGCTTTTGGAAACTTCTCTGGAACTCTGTAAGGAGACGCTCCTGACGGCCAGCCTCAAGAGCCAATATTATAAAAACAGCTTTTGATTTATACTATATGCCCCAAAAATTATTTTAATGGGGGAGGAGGCCGGATTCTAAATGCCATAGATGTGGCATACCAGAGGCTGATATAGTGCATATGTTTAGTACTTGCCCCCGGCTGGCTAATTATATCCAAGAGATTTCACGCTTTTTGGGAACGATCTTGAATCAACATATTAATATAACATCACAAGTAATTCTACTGGGGGTTAGTGAGGATGTGGATCGGTCTAGAGGGGCGGGCATACCTGATCTTTGTAGCCATGGCTATGGCACAAATGTGTCAGGCGACTGGATGGATTAATCCGGACCCTCCGACATTTATTGAGTGGAGATCGCGATTTTTGGCTATGTAAAATATGGAGAAAAGCCTCTATGAACAGAAGCGGGGTAGCTTGATATGGGCCTCAGTTGATGAATGGATGGAAAGGGTGAATGGGGGTTTATAAAGTTAACAAGGGGACAAACCTAGGAACCTCAGGGAAATAGGGGCACCTCTTCAAATCCTGTTTTATTTAGGCCTGTTTTGTACTTTGCTGAATGATATCTATGTGGGGATTGCATTGCTCTTAAATATCTTCTCAGTTCTACAGCTCTGATATTGAATGATTTTACATGCAATGCTCATAATTTAATGTGGTTTTAAACACGTCATCATTGGAATAAGAATCCATCACTGTTTGCTCTTTAAAATATCTTTCCTAAAAGGGCTGTCGGGAGCCATTAGTATATAGTATGCCATGCATTTTAACCACTGCTATTACCTTGATTTTAATGTGCTTTGTCATTCAATCTATGCATTAATTAAATATTCTGACCAATTACCTTTATCTTGTTGAATGATATAATTGTGTATGAACTGGTACCTCTAACTAACAAAGTATAAATATTTTTTTTTAAAACCAGAATGAACATAAGTGGACTAAGAAAGAAATAGAACATTTAGTGGCAGGAAATCAAGCAGCAATGACTATTTTGGAAACATAGAGGGAAATGGTGTACATTTGTGGAGAGATCTTAATTTGCCAATCGCTTTGTGGGAAAATAGTGAATGCAACCATATTTTTGAAGTTAGTGGAAATTGGATTTTATTTTTGATGTGTAACGATCATGTTATTCCTGGGGTCTACTATATTTGTGGAGCACATGCTTATTTCATACTGCCCAGAGGCTGGTATGGTACTTGCTACCTAGGTGTAGTTTTTCCAAAGTTTTTCATGTGGACATCTTGATGACCCTGTATGGGCAAGAAAGTCTAGGTCTAAGCAAGGAATAAGTGCTGGAGGAATAGTGGGAGGTATTTTTGGTGCATTGATTCCATTTGTGGGTGTGATTTTGAATGGCATTAAGATTAGAAAGTTCTCCTTAGCCAGGAGGAAACACTGATGCTCTCACACAGTCTGGAACGCCTGCCTAGCGGGTTAGGGGCACTGGCGAGCACCCTGGTCACACAGACCCATCAGCCAACATGGCCGGGTGGACTTAAGGGGCGGGGATGTCCGTCTGGCCTTGGCGGAAGGGAACAGGTTAAGTAATAATCCGCTAGCCACAACGATATCGTCTCCCATCCTGGTTATCACCATGCCAGTGGATTCTTCACATACGGCCGTGTCCACCTGCTATCGTATACATTGTAGCTCCATCCAGGGGGGAGGACGGGGTTGTACATGTTATGTTATGTTATTAGGGACTTATAAAGCGCACGGCTACTCGATAGAGTGTCCCGGCGCTACAGATTCTGGGTGGGGCTAATCGTGAGCACTATCTTGCGTAAGTCACACTATTACTGAAAAAGCCAGGTCTTCAATGACTTTCTAAAAGGGAGAAGATCCTGCATCTGCCTAAGTGCCAGGGGAGACTATTCCAGAGTCGTGCTGCTTGCACCTGGAAAGAGCGGCCCCCAATGCGAGCAAGGGAAGATTTAGGGATGCGAGCCAACTGAAGTGCAGCTGACCTCAGAGCGCGACGCGGGAATAGAATTGAAATCTCTTCCTGAGGTAGGGGCCCCCATCCCAAGAAGGGATTTAAATGTTAGAACCATGGCTTTAAACATAATCCTTTTACGGATCGGAAGCCAATGCATGGATTTCAAGTGGGCAGACATCCTAGTTCTGGGCCCTAGCATGAGAATAGCCTTTGCCGCAGCATTCTGAACCACCTGTAATCGAGTCAACATGTAGTCAGGGATTCCCAGGTAAAGGCTATTAACGTAGTCCAACCTGGATAAGACTAACGCCTGGACCACCGTTTGTCTATGTGTTAACGGCAAAAGGGGCAGGACCTGTCTAAGCATTTTAAGCACTCCAAAACATGAGCCCACCACAGCTTGTATTTGGGAGTTCATGGATAGATTGTCCTCCATCCTGACTCCCAAATTTTTAACAGTCTTAACCGAGGTGCTGGGGGGGGACATGTCCTGTGGCCACCAATTCCCCCACACATTGTCTAATGGGAGGCCGAAAAGTATGATTTCCGATTTGTCGAGATTACACATAAGTTGGTGAAGTTGGAACCAGGCAAACACCTCAGAGAGGCAGGCATTTATGACTTCTTGTCACAGGTGAAGAGCAGTTGTGTATCATCCGCATAAGATACAATTTTCGCTCCGTGGGCTTCAGCCAGAAGCGCCAAGGGGGACATATACAAATTAAAGAGTGTAGGACTAAGGATTGAGCCCTGCGGAACCCCCACCTTGAGGGGGGGGATGGGTGCTGCAAAGGGAGGGGACCACACCGTTTGCTGGCGATTGTCCAGAAACGAGGCAAACCATCGGAGTACTGTGCCCCCGCAGCCACATTCTTGAAGTCTCCGAAGGAGCAAATCATGGGGCACGGTATCGAAGGCCGCTGATAGGTCCAAGAGAATCAGCACAGCCTTCCCTCCTGGTCAAGGGTCTCTTTAATAGTCTCCGAGACCTCAAGAAGCGCGGTTTCCGTACTGAAATTTGACCTGAAACCAGACTGACTCTGGTGGAAAACTTGATTGTCTTCAGCATAAGTGGTAATGACCCCATTGACATATTTTTCCAAGACCTTCGAGAAAAGGGGAGCAAGGATATTGGCCTATAATTAGAGGCTGACTCTGGGTCTGCTCTTGGTTTTTTTAACAGGGGGAGTATTTTGGCGTTCTTCCACCTGTCCGGGACAATTCCAGTCTCCAAGGATGTATTGAGAATCCGATTTAGCGCAGGATTAATTACCTCGGCCAGTGACACCAGAGTCTTGGCTGGGTATGGGTCAGATGGAGAGCCCAATTTGAGGGCCTTCATAATTACCAAAGAATTATCCAAAGATATAGGGGGGAACTGCGTGAGAAGCGGGCTCCGTAGCTGCATAGGAGGGGTGAGAAACGCTCGAAACTCTCCCTCCGCCCTAGGCAGCGAAGAGAAAGTGTCTTGGATAGTTTTTATCTTCTCATGGAAATAGGAGGCTAAATGGCACGTCCATTCCTCAGTCGGAGTGAATGGTGTTGCCACTGCGTTTGGGGAAAGAAACTCCTTAACTGTTTTGAAAATTTCTTTACTATGGTTAGCAGCCTGGGCTATTTTGGACATAGTGCTTGGATTCTGTCAATCTATGTAATCTGTGGATATATCTACTGCACTGTTCTGTGCATTGCTGCTTAGTTCTCAACAGTTATGTTTTTCACTCGATTTCGTATCACAAATATAGCCCGATAGGGGATGTGTAGATGTATTGCATTTATTGGTTGTATGCTATGGCGGGGTTTCTATGCCCCCTCGCTTTGATATATCACTCACTATGCACCATGTGTCCCTTCTAGGGATTGTACTGTATGTGCGATTATACATGTCCCGAAATACAAATAAAAAAATTTAAAAATTGAAAGTTGTCCACTGTACTGGATAAGTTGGTCACTAGTACAGCCGGAGCTTTATTAGTTGTGGATACCGAAATGGTAGGGATTAGGTACATGGTTTTGCAGAATAGACATGCGTTAGACCTCCTGCTCGCAAAAGAGGGTGGAGTCTGTTGGATGTTAAAGGTCAAGCAATGCAGCACCTACATTCCTGACAAGAGTAAGGAGTTGAAGATGTTTATCAGGAATATTTCTGATTTATGCAAGGATTTGTAGGAGTTGGAAGCGGCAGGTGCTTGGGAAGCCATTGGAAATTGATTTTCTGCAGTAGGCAAATGGTTTAGAAACCTGGGAAGTGGAATTATGGGTGCTATTCTGAAACCTCTAGTGATAATTGCCCTTTGTGTAATAATCCTGATTGTAATCTTTAAGGGATATAAGTGTATGAAAGTCAAACAGGGGGTGAGGAGGAAGAGAGCGGATGTAGACATAGAGGAGAGTCAGAGTAAATACTATGAGGACATGAAACGTCTGGAAGAATCAAGGAGAAAAATGTTAAAAACCACAAGGTTTTAGATGGTCCATCTGACAAGATTTAAATCTTGGATTGCGATTTCTTGATTTGCCATCAAAGGGGGTACTGGAGCAGCATAATTTTAGCTCCACCCTTTTACGTCACTATGTCATATATACGTGCATGTAGTATATATGTGAGTGCTTTAATATCATTACCGTAAAGTGGTGCACTTGACCGAAACACTGAAGGTGCATTTCCTGTATAATTCAGACATTTATATGAGTGCGCGTACTAATCTTTTCCTATAACAATACCAAATTGCAGTTTTCATATACATCTGCATTTGTGTAGGTAATTTTGTTGACACTACATATACACTCACATATTCATTTGACTAGTATCCTGAATTTACTTTATAACTGTATATGTATCCATAACCATGCTTTTAAAGTGCGTATTGAAGTGTTTTGCTACGTTAACTTGACCAAAGCCCTTAAAGGTTTGGACTCAAATGTTTTACCTTCAATGTAAAAGTTTGCTTGGTTGCAATGTTTACTTCTTCTTTGCAGGTGCGTTCACATGATCTCATAGTTAGTGAAAGGCACATTGTGTATGAGATAGTGAGGCTCGGAAGGCAAACTCTTGACAAGGATGAGAGGCGCTAACGAACAAAGGGAGGACCCTGATTCATGTGAATATCTAGAGACGGGAGAAATCCAAGTACATCAGAACGTCAGATTAAAATATGGGAGTATTGAGTGAAACAGCCACGTTTTACTGTGAAAAGGTGGAAACGTACTGAGACACGAGATGTGGGATTCTCGAAGGTTCTGTGAAGTTTAATTAGTGTAATAATAGGATTGCGCTGCTCCCTCTGGGGAGGGCGTCTCCAATAGCACTCTGAGGTTAATTTTCAATGAAAATCCACATGTGTAAATAGTTTCAATCATGAATTTATTCTGGGTACTTAATTGTTTTCATTTTCATCAAATCCGACATTTGTATTACTTATCCTCAGTAATATTTAGCCGTATAAATTGATTTGGTTTATGTACATTTGCCCAATGCATTTCGGGCTATTGCCCTTCATCAGGGGCTTTGATCTGTGAATAAAGAGGTAATATTAAGCAAAACGTAAAAGTACGGGATACACAAATATCAGTTATTCGAATACCGACACTATTATATCTCATTTCATGCATTAGTGTTGAGGTAAATGGAATTATATGAGTCTGTGAAAACTTTTATGGCTAGAAGTTTAATTAGTGGCCACACTTTAGTTTTAGTCAGATTCCCTTGAGACTTAGAGGTTACCGATCTCTTTGCTATATTTCTCTTGTGTGGCTATATGCTATACAATACTATTGGATTTGGAGAATTTCTACAGAAGTCCTTGCAGTGCTGACACCTTCCTGCTTTACTGGATCTAATTAGGGTGTCCTCAATTAGTGCTAATTAGTTTAGGCTTTGTTTAGGTAATTTAATTTTACTCATGCAAAGGCCAGGGGATTGGAAATCATATACTGATCAGATTGTATTCCTTATTTTCTGCATCGCTATTACTAAATTCTTTGTAGGCTTTATGCTACTGAAGTTAAACTAGGTTAGAAAATTTGGACTACCAGTAGTGAGTCTGTATTTTTATAATATATTCTTGAGACTTGTATGCATCAGTTTGGCTTTGAATATTTTAATAAACCTACATTTAATCCCATTTGTAGACTTTTGGGTCCTCACTGTGTAGCCAAATCGGTTCCACTGCAAATTGAACTTTTGGATGTTGTCACCTCCTCTTTATTTCTCAGGCTCCTAAAAAGGTCAGTCGCAGGAAAATTTGGCTATACGGCTCAGTCCTTGGGCAGAGGGGATAGCTGTGTGGTAATGACTGCATGGTAAAGATTGTTTACCCTACCTTTCATATTCCTTGATACATCATTTCACAGACAACCTAGGATGTCCCTAACTATGGGATATGCCACTACTTTTGACAATGTCCTTGTTTTCCTTGTTATTATGAACACCATCCTTTAAGAAGCATAAAACTAGTTCAACAAATTCAGAGAGCTAGGATCTGAGATTCTCCTAAAGCAAACAACATAAAAATATTATCAGCTTCCAAGTTAACCACCATTAAGCAGCCAATTCTTCAGTAGCCACAACACTATAATAACATCCCATAAAACAAAATATCTAGGTTTAGGACACTTTGTGAACTGAATACTCTTCGTAAGTCTACAAATCAAATCATTCCTTTCAGCAGACAAACCATCTATCAGTGAATGACCCGATTCAATTGCCGATCTATACTCATATATTGTCTGGTAACTCAAGCCTCTACTGTCAAGATTGACCAAATATTCATTGCCAGAACTACAGGCACTCCCAAAGCATCCAAACCTTTTTCGACAACATTTATTCCAATGTTTCAATGCTAGCTGATACCTCTTTCTAATAATTGATGCCAATACCTCTTTCACCAAAACCAAAACTTCTGTAGAAAGGCCTCTGACTCCCCAGGTACTGCTGAAATCATCTACACTATCAAATGTAATTGGCATATCTGATCCATCTTGAGTAACTCTCCCTCCGTATTCCTCTGCAATGCCAGAAATATCAGCAGTTACAATGGAATGTCCATGCTCATTCTCATTGCGGTTGGAAACCAAGCCTGTGCTGGCTACCAAGGAGTAATCAAAAACCAGACAAGCTTGATCTTTCTCGGTCTGTAATAAAACCTTGGCAATCAGTGAAAAAGGTGGGGAAGCATATGTGCCTCTGTCTGTTTAAAGTGTAAATGTGATGGTTGAGTGGAGCAGGGAGATTCCATGCACAAAAGACTCACATGTACAAAAAATATGCAGACAACCCCACTTAATTATCTGTCAATCTGAAGGTGATAGCCTTTACACAGAACTTTGGGCTTCAAAGAAGATGTTTGTCTACTCTCCTAAACCCTCTTCAGTGACCCACTACACCACCTTCCGGAATATCTGACAAGAGCCCTGTCATTCATTTCAGCTGTCTGGGCTCTGCCCAATCATCCATTTTAGGTACTACTTGTATTTTACATCACACAAAATGGAAACCAATGTAGCCATGTTCATCAGCACTACACGCATTCCATTAATGCAACATCCATGCTATGCATGAATGGAGGACAGCCTCGGTTGCAGGGGACTAGCAGAAAATGTAAAAACGCAGGCGCTGCTGGTAAGCACAGTACCTGACGAATATGAGATGGGCAAAAAGGCCTGCTTTTGACTATAATCGGTATTGCTGCCTCCACTGTCAGTCCACTGCAGCTCAGTGGGGTGATACTAGTCATGCCCACAAAAGCATGGTGCACTTGGTGTGCCCCGCCAACCTCAGAAGCCTTCTCTGGGTCTCACTCTGTCAAACAAAATGGTCTCAGCAAAAACATGTCATGTGGTCTGCACTAGGGGTAAAATATTGCTACGGTTTTCCAGGGTAAACATAAGACAGGGGGTACGTGCTCTCCAGAACAATGCAGGGGACCATCCTACACCCCAACAAGAGCCATATTTAATTGGAAAGCAATAGACGGTGCCACACAATCCAAGCCACCTCAGCAAGCAGCAGTGGCTACATCTGATACAAATATGGCAGTTGATGGTACTTTCATCGCATTCCCTTTTTCCTAAACTCACAGCCAGTTCACATCGAGATCAAAAAGTTACACTAGGCTATAAGCTAGTCAATGTCCTCTGCTGTTTATGCAGAATTTCCCCATCTGTCCCTAGTAACTTGATGGGATGTGAAAAGAATGGCAGGAACTTCGGTATATTTATAGAAAATTGAATTTAGGCTCAGTACTGATGTTGATTGGATTAGTCTCTTCATTCAGGTCCTTCTTTGTGAGTGCTTTACTAGAGGCAGAAATTCTAGAGGGCAATTAGGTGTAAGTTTCAATTCTTTTTGAATGTAAGGTTCAAGTAATGTGTTGAGTGAACAGCCAATGATCAGTGAGATCATTTTACATACACATGTTTTTTTAACATAAGAAACAATATTGAGGATACCTGTGTATTTGGCAAACTAGGGCAGAACGTTTCTACTCCACGGAAGTTGTAGTCTACAACAAATATCTCAGTTTTCTTCACCATGTGGTTTGACAAAACATCTTTAACGGAAGAAGATAGGTAGGTAGCAAGAATTAACAATTCTGGGCTGGATGTGAAGGCTGACTTGGAATAAAATGACAAACCTTGGGGGCGCCAGAGAGCTTCTGCACAAGACGGCCAGATTTCTTTTAGGCTCCTGCAGGCAGAGGACAACATAGATTATAAAGTGTGTACCAGCATCACAAAAATAGCTGAAATTGCCTCTACGCATCGTAAACGACATGATTGATGCGAGCTTGGTGAGGATTGTCGTAAGGATATGTTCTTGAAAAGTATAGGCCCCAGTGTGGTGCACTTGTATGCGGGTCCAGAACAATGATGACCATGGGATCAGCAGCAGCAGTGGCCCAGTTGAAGCCTGGTGGTAGATGGGAGCACCAGAAGACACGACGGCTGTAGCATGGCCCCTTGGTGGAGGCCTGTAGAGACTGTATGTGTGGTGCAAGAAGCTGTGGTTATCCTTACCCTGCCCTATAGCAACATGTCTCTGGCTCTTCCCAGCATTAAGAGACAACGGAAAGTGCTGGGTCCTGAGTCTGATTGTGCTCCCCCAGCTTATCTATGGCATTTGGGGGGGCGGTGGGGGGGGACTCACTGTGCATCTCACTGCTGCTGCTGGTCCTGTTTGGAGACTTTGCAGTCTATATATTTGAGGGAGTGCAATGTGGACAGAGGCACCTGGGGATTCCCCCTTTTGTAGGACTGTCTGCATTTAACTGCTGATACAAAGAGCCTGACCAAGAGGAAAGAGCCGTGCCATTTTTTCCATGAGGCCCCCTGGAAATGTGAGAAGATTGAGGCTCAGGCCCTGGATACTGAGCGCTTCCTCAACCACTGTGCTCTACACCTGCGCCATAAGAAAAACAAACAGAACATATACACTTCCAATTCAAGTGTAGGCAAGGAACTAGCAAAGACCCAGGACAGCAATACAGCTAGGGCCTTTGACTTAGCCTCAGACCTAGGTGATGTACCGCTGACCAAGAGGTGCAGCAGACCCTACAGGGAGGGTGGCTAACTCCCCCCCCCGTGGGCAGCAGACAAAGGGCACAGCAGCAGAAGGGCACGAGAGTGCGCCAGGGAAAAGGCCAGTGATTGACCAAGTAAGTTTAGGTTCAAAAGGCCCAATCAGGAGGGGCGTGGTCGCAAGCACTGCATAAAAAGGCGACAAGGACAAGCAGTCCCCAGCTTTGTCGCTGGAGTAAATTGATGTCTACAGTGCCTGAGATGCCGCGCAGGAAGAACGGAACAACGATCACTCAGGAAAGACGATACCTACTGGCAGAAGAACCGGCGTGCTGTGCGGAGAACCAGGGTCAGACTCTGCATTCTACAAAAGGCCCACAGCACGAGCGGTGGCGATCAACAAAGATTCACCTGAGGAACACGTGTCCATTTATACCGGTAGCTAGATCAGCGGTGCCCTGGTGAAGACTGCACTTAGGGCCAGCAGTGGCAATGAGGAGACAAGGCCAACAGGGCAGGCTTTGCAGGGGCACCCTGGACCAACGTAACAGTGCTTATGGGAGCTGCCCAGACAGCAAGGGAGTAGCCAGCAAAGTAAAATACCCCCCAGTTTGACCCATACCTCGAATGCCATTGGGTGAGTGAAGCGAGTAAGCCCTACCAATTCTAGAAGAAGTCCCTTGTTAACGCCTTCTGTTCATCTTTAATCCTTTCATGTATACATCCAACTATCCATCTTTTCATAATTTCATCCATCCATTCATCATTCCATCCATTTATCAGTTTTCCATCCATCCATCCTTCCACTCACACTTCCAAACATTCATACATCCTTTTACCCATCCATTCATCTATTCTTGTTCATCCGTCCACCAATTTACCCTCCTTTTATCAATCCAGTAATCCATCCTTCCATACCTCCATCCAGGGGGCCATTCATCCAAACTATTATCATTCCAGCCATTTTCTTTCTCTCACTTGTGGAAATATTGTTATATCGTTATATCCATCAGTTTATTCGCCCTTGCATCCATCCTTTCATCCTTTTTACCCTTAATTCTTGTCACAGTTTCTTCCTTATTTTCATATGCCCTTCATTTCATTCTTCCTTCCAGCCCTCTCTCTCCCTTTCGTTTCCCCTCTCCATTTCTTTGTTATAATTAACTTTCCTTGCTTAACCTCAGATATTTGAGCTTTTGTCTGCAGCGCTGCAGACAGGAAAGGCTCATAAATAACTGGAATGCCTACACCACCCCCACTTAAGCTGCAACAGCAGGGGGTTCACGTGGCCACTGCCAGACAGGGTGCAGGATAAGGCGATCGGAGCTACCACCCTGCGTAGGATGGCCAGTTTAGCAGGTCTTGCACCGCATAGTGGAGTCGGTGCGGGCAACGGTGCCCCTGAAGCCATTGTTAACATCACATAATAGAGGTAAGCACGGATATAATTTAGTCAGGCTCCAGTTAACAAAACCGAGATGTTGGTGGGGGAGCAGGATAGCCTGGTCCATTTCCGCTCCATGTGGAGCAGTTTGATCTGGCGCAGGTAGTATAATATAGAGTGCAGATAATTACCGATCTCCCAATTAAACAGGTATGCGGTGCACCCCCCACATTTCAAGCCTTGCAACATGGGTGCATTGCTCTCCCTGGGGCTCCTGCAATGGGTGAACGGTGTGCGCATGGGATGTTGGGAGCTCGTGGGTGCGGCGACTCAGCCTACAATTAACCACTTTGCTCTTGAAAGGCCTGCATGGTCTCTATTTTCCACAGAGTTGCTCTTTGCACAAACGTGCTCAACACATCATTTTGGAAAATAGAAGAGGTTGTTGCGTCGTTTGAGAGGAAGGCTAGTAAGGAAGTGTCGCGGTCGGAATGCTTTGATTGGACTGATCACTATGCAGTCTGCTACAGCATGTTACTTGTCATGGCAATCTATAGCCTGATCCGATCGATGTGCATCACTCAATAGAATAAGCATTGGTCTCAGTTTGAGGGACCAGATTGGCTAGAAAGTCATGGTCTAAGATATTCTTCGATTGAATTCTAGTATTCTGTCCCTTCTACACAAATAATATCTGCCGTACTAAAGGATGAAGGCTTTTCACATGCGCAGGCTGTTGCTTGATTGATGTTCATAGGGTGCGGGGTAATGGGTCCGGAGCCTCAGCGAGCCTATAATAATACAGCTGATCTGGTGGGGCTTACTCGTTCATGACAATGGGAAACCCTTTCACGAGTTCCCATGCCGACGGATCGCAACCGACAGCTGAAGATTTTTCGCCGCACGACAATACTGCTGTTTTCGGCTCACTGGGAAAGGATCGAATCTTTCTCCTAACCCAGTTTTCTATTCCCAACGCCCTGAGGAAGCCCCAGGACAGATGACCAGTGTAAGGGGGCGAAACACGTGTTGGCTATAAATGTTCTTCCTCTGTTTCGAAGCACCACAAAATAAATTGGAATTGATTCCAGGGAACAAGTGACTTGCCTTACTCGTTCTGACACATCGACACGTTGCTTGATTGATGCTGGGAGAGCGTTCGGAGATAGCCGAATGAGTAATAGCGCGGCGTGCATGGGGTGGCGGGCACGCCTGGGGAGCAATGACACTGCACCCCAGGGCCTGAATAGGCCATGTGTATTTTTATTTCTCTGGTGTAAGTCCGGGTACTGCAGCACCGATATTGTCAAAGGGCACCTTCCTTGCGAGTGGGCTTGAAGAGCGAAAACAAGGTCTATGATGGGGGAATTGTTTAGTCAGTTAAACAGAATGGGAGGAACATTAACGCATATCGGGCGAGAAGGCGCAGAATACCCAGACCAACTTGAGAGTGAAAGGCCACTTTATTAGGACAGGCATACAGACTGTGAAATTTTAATATTACAAAACATTTTATCATAACCCCGCCTCACTAATACAATCAAAATTCCTGACCCCCCCACCCTTAAACCTCCTCCCAAAAATAAACAGTCCCCAATCCACCATAAAAACATTTATTACTTTCCATCCCCTTTCTTTACATTTACTGTCCTTCACACTCAACCCAACCATCGCTCCCCTGTATTCTGCCATGCCTACCCTGCAAGGCCCCCAACCCTTCTGGTCTGTAGCAAGCTCCTCCATTTCTGCCACCTGTCCTAAAGCGACAACTAACCAACAGTCTTCCTACCTAACCCACCAAAAAACAACCTACTCTTACAAGGAACCTCAAACGTTTGGGGAGAGCGGGAGGGGACAAAAACCTAACAGCCTACCTCCAGGACCACATCGACTGACTAGGCTCCGCGCCAGAGCGCACAGGACTTTAACTGCCACTGAGGCCCCGCCCCCCTAGCCCAACTACCCAATGGGGATTCCTGTTGGCCTGGACCGCGCCACCCGCCTGAAGAACCCCGGGGGAGGACATCCTTTGGATGCCACCCCGAGGCTCCCATCAGGCGAGAAGGCACAGAATAACCAGACCAACTTGAGAGTAAAAGGCTGCTTTATTAGGACAGGCACGCAGATTGAACTTTTAATATTACAAAACATTTTATCAAAACCCCGCCTCACTAATACAATGAATATTCCTGCCCCCCCCCCACCTTAAACTTCTGTCCGGCAATAAACAGTTCCCAATCCTTCATCGAAACATTTATTCCTCGCCATCCCCTTTCCTTCCATTTGCTGTCCTCACACTCAAACCCAACCAGAGCTCCCCTGTATTCCCTTTGCCATGCCTACCCTGCAAGCCACCCCCCCCCCCCAACGCTTCCGGCCTGTTGCAAGTGCCACCAGGAAAAAAGCCTGCAAAGGTGTTTTTCCTGCCCCCCCCTTTTCCCTGTAGTTCTTCATTGATGTAGTGTTCAACAATGCAGGGTCTGTCGCCACAACAGACTTCAACTTATACTTGATATAGACAATTCAATATAACTTGGCTGTCGCCACAACAGCCTTCAGCTTATACTTGATATAAACAATTCAATGTAACTTGGCTGTCGCCATAACAGCCTTTCAACCCCAACATGTCTCAGCTAAACGCCATGACTAACCTTTTCCTGACTTCCACCAAATATAGCTAATTCCACACAAAACAGTGGTGGAACCTGTTCTGCCTAAAAAAACTAAAATCTTGTTTCTTCGTGTCCTTATGTTCTACCCCAGCCATTCCCCTCACCGTAAAGAAACATTGCACCTCTTGACTCACTTTCCCCGCCCGACTTTCCCAATCGCTGAATTTAATTGTACCTTGCAAGCCCCTTCTAGGAACCAATGCCATCAAAAAAGCGTAAGTACCTGACCACAAAACTCTCCATTAAAAACAAATCTTTCTGCATTTCTTACAGGGGTCCCAAAACCCAGCTCGTGCACAAGACCATTCTCACCTAAATGCATAAGCAACACATCCGGACACAGTCTCACTAAAGATATCTGATAGACATATAAGCAAATGACCCCATTTTATATCCCCTCCCCTCCCACCCCACCAAACAATATTAATATGATCAAAAAGAAAACCCAATTTCTTTCACAAGGCTGCTCCTCCGCTTGCTTTGCTGCCCAATTTACGAAAGAATGCCCCATAAACCAAAGGGAAAATGCTGCTATAACCAGACACGCCACACAACCTGAAGCGAAAAGAAAACTTTAGAAAATTAACTTCATAATGCATCCAAATACCTAATGTATCTAAAACAATCCGATGACCATCTGCCCAAATTCCACACATCTCGCAATGAAAACCCCCCAACCAGGCCGCTTCAGATGACGCACCAAACCAGAAAGAATGTGTGCTAAACTTATCTGGGTCCTCCCTCAATGCACACAGCATCTTCCTCAACACTGCCAGATCTGCCCTGCTGTCCACCGTGCACCATCCTCATGCCTCACAACAAAAAAAACCCTTGGCCCCGCAAACCCCTTGAAAGTCATGCTATGCCTCCACCGTGCACACTGGTCCCCCAATCTTGTTAAACACAATCGTCATCCCCATCCACACCTGATCTGTTTTTGATCACGGCAAGAAAAAATCCTCACTGACTGATCTGATGCCACCACATGCTCCACTCTCGTTCCCTTATCTTTGTGCTGCTAAGTAGCTCAAAAAATCCTAAAGGCCCTAAAAAAACACAACCCAGCTAAACAAAACCTAAAATAGGGAACTTCAAAAATGAGAATACCAACCAACCAACCGTTTAGACCACAGCAGCTTCTCCATGGATACCGATTCTCGTTTGAACTGACCCCCACCTAATTTCTTTCAACCAACTTGTTAAAAGTCCAACTACCCATCTCGCCTGCGGAGGGTTCATAACCCCCAAAACAATTTACCATATAAACAGATACCTGCTAGCCTTCTTGAAGTGGTGGCGGCTGACACCTTAGTCAATGTTATCCATACTAAACTACACTACATCCTCCTGTCTAGCTGCATTACCTCCTTCATCCTGGTCCCTGAAACGAGCACCACCACACAAAAATTCCTCCCACACCTGCCTATATACTTCTCTTATGCTCACAAAATGTCACTGTCCTATTCACCAACTTCTAGCCCTATACCACAAGTGCCAGTCACAAAAGGAAGTACTCAGCGTGCAATGTGTCTACCAGTTGTCCATTGTAAGGGCAACTTCTCAGCACACCCCGACCTAACCAGAATATGCCAAAACCACCCAATCCCGCAACATCTAAATAAATCAGTACCACCCATGCCAATACCTCATTCACTGACCCCATTGCAACCCTGTTAAAAACTTTTCAGAACATCACCCGCACCTCAGAATCTGCTTGCAAGTCCACTGAAAGTCTCACCCAATGGTGCAGCAATTTAGTACCAGTCAGCACAATGACAAGTCTACGACAAAATGTTCTGCCTACACTAATTCCAGCACTTTCTGACTCAGTAACCTTCCTGCTATCTTCAATGTATCCAACTAAATGCCTATTCCAGATCTAGGTAAACTATCTCTTCTGCCAACTTCTGAAATTATTGCAATGCAGTACCTCATACAGTACTGCCACCTGCATCAAAGAACAAACGTCCTCTAAATAGTGAGTGACGAGATTGTAACCTGTCCTGATTGCAAACACCCCTGCATAAATGAGCTCAAGATTTCAAAAAGTGTATAAGGTTTTGCACTTCCAATGCTTAGTAGCTTGCCTACATATAACCTATTCTGGAAATGAATGCCCAATAGATAAAATCTTGGGTTGACCAAGAAACAAACAATGGAAACGCTGACTTTATATCACATTTTGGCCAACTCTGCACCAAGGCCCACCTTCCTCACCTAAGCTATAGACACAACCAAGGATGCAAACTAAACTGCATTATCCGCGCCAAGAAATCATAGACGGATGACCCCTCTGGTCAAGACAACTAATGAATCAATATGAATAAACTGCTTTCTTCTTTAGTACAACCCCCAGTGGAGAAGACTAAAAAGAGGGGCGGGCGGCCATCCTCCCTTCTCTAATCTCCTTCTCCAGTTTCTCACCCACCACAGCTGTATGTTCCTTGCGGATTTAAATTGTGTGCAAATCTTCTGATCGATAGCCTACACGAAAAACTTTTCAAAAACCAAATTTCGAAGAAATCCACGCTACTCTATTTGGAAAACAACAGCCACCGTCTTCAAGATTTTCATTAAATGGAGTAAAAACTTTTGTTTCCAGACGTGTATGTTCCCCTTCCTCTGCCGTGTCCACTACCACTGAAATTTGCTTGTTCCCCCTAAACACTGCATCACTGTATGTCAGCCCCCACATTTTCCACACTTGAGCTTTTACTTACAAGGGTTCCTGAGGCAACACTGAGCCCCCAAACCCCTGGTTATGTGTTCTGACCTCTGCCCCAGTGCCCGAGGTGGGCCACCCATGAAATGGGCCGATACTACACTGCCAAGCCACTGACGGCATGCATGGTTGGTGGAGGTCTTTGATGACACATCCATTGCACCCCATATACAATCAACCTCTCCACAGGGACTCTGAATTTTAACACAATCCACACCCTGAAATATTCCCCAAAATGTAACCATGCAAAAAAAAAAATTTTCAATTCCATATGGCCTTCCTAACGGTATCCATGTACTTAAAGATTGCTAATGAGCTTTCCTGGGACTTTTCATGGTAGACTGTAGCCTAAATGAAAACTGCCCCCCCAACAGCATATATCGCTGGAAGAATTAGCCCTTCCCCCGCCGGACATTTGGCTCTAGTTGCGCCTCTGGTGCCACTACCTTACCTAGAGTAGCCCATGCAGTGTAATCTTTTCAAACCTTCAACTTTACATTTTGTTTCAGACTCCCCATAGCTTTTTTTGCCCCCGATTCTTCCCCCTCATCCACCTGTGTACTACTACTGTCCTTGACTGCCACCTCTGTTGTACTTGCCGCTACAACATTGGCATTTGTGCCAACCTCTTTAACCTGTAAAAGACCCCACCACTATATCCACTGAAACAACATCTTGAGGCGTACCCCCTTCCCAACTACTCCACACAACTTCCCACCTGGTCCGAGCCTTGTCCCTTGTGATGCCGATCTCCTGCGCTCGCCTATCCCTTAGAGCTGTCTCGGTACTTTCTTTGCTCGTCCTCAGCTGTTGGTCCCGACCCCTCCTGCAATACAGCACTGGTGCAAGAAACGTTAGTGGTCGCCCCTACCCCTTTGCGCTTATACGTATCAACCCATACCCCCTTTCCTCCAACTCTTCTTCATCCTCATGATAGTCCAGTTTACATTCATCTCTTTTTCTTCCTCATAACCACTCACACCATGCCTCTCACCATCCCCCGCACCCCCATTAAACATTTCACAGTCAGTTTTGGCCAGTACAGGAGTTTTTTGCGGGTGCAGTAGATCCATCCTGTGCTGTCTCGATGGTTGCCCAGAACCTCTCCCTCTCTTTGGGCCGGTTGCCCCAGGTCGCCATTAACCTGGATGGATCTTGCTCACCACAGTTGCTCTGTTCCTGCAGAGTCCTCCCGCTGTTGCCCTGCAGGTCGCCCCAACCTGCGGGATCTCTGGTCCTGGTCCCTGACCTGCCTACTTGCAACTCCTCGGGACTGTGGGGAACTTAATCATCCACCCACACCCATCAACCTTGTGGTGCACTAAGCCTCTGCCACTCTGCCTTCCATGCAGTCCCCTAAATGCTCCTCCTAAACTCAAGACACATGACAGCCTTTGGCCTGCTGGTGACAGTGTAATACTGTCAGTTACTGAATGTAACCAAACTCTACCATACCTTTTCTTTATGGTGCTGATTTATACAGCTTAACTGCTCTTCTGTTTGTCGTTAATCTGCAGCTTACTGTTGAACTACAATAGATGACCCAGTCTGTGCCCCTCAGGCGCGCAACACCCTCCCCCCCCCCGTTGTGTGGGTCAGCCCGGGCTGAGACAGCTTCCCGGGCACACACACAGCCGCACCTGAGTACTTCACAGGTCTTTAAAAGACCACTTACTGCTAACAAGGCTTTGTTGTTTTTTCATCCCTTCTTAGAGCCCCTGCATCTCCACTCTGACTATCGCTGGAAGAATTAGCCCTTCCCCCGCCGGACATTTGGCTCTAGTTGCGCCTCTGGTGCCACTACCTTACCTAGAGTAGCCCTACAACGTTGTCTGCACTTTTATTAAAAGGAGTGCGTGCGCTGCTATGCGCGCGCAAGCACTCTGCTGCCCCCTTCTGGTGAATGCAGCAACCGCGGCATGTGAGGGCGGGCCGGGGCCGACGCTTGAGGGCTTCGCTCCCGCTTGCAGTGTCGGCCGCATTGCCCTTGCGGACCATTTCCCAGATGGCCTCGCCTGCGTGTCTGACCCCACCCAAAACAACCCAAATGACGACGTCAAGGAGCTCCCGGATAAGCGAAAGATCCACCATAATGCGCTGCGCGTCATGCTCCCATCCTTCAGCCTCAAGGCTTTCGGTGGTGAACGAGGCAAGATTTCCGCCGCAACG
Organism: Calotriton arnoldi; assembly: GCA_963921515.1. Taxonomy (NCBI): domain Eukaryota; kingdom Metazoa; phylum Chordata; class Amphibia; order Caudata; family Salamandridae; genus Calotriton; species Calotriton arnoldi. The sequence goes on from CAWUFW010008121.1 coordinate 349,369, forward strand.
CCCCTCACAGGTGAGCGGTTAGGGCTGTGAAGCCCACCCAAGCCCGAAAAAATATAACAAGTTTTTATAAAGACAAGACTTTCAGTTCCTCCCTCACAGCTAACACCTTATCTGACATGATAACAGTGTTATTGATAATATTTAACCTCAAACCTAAACTAGGAGACAAAAACCTAACAACTTACCTCCAGGACCACACCGACTAAATAGGCTAGCGCCAGAGCACACAGGACTCTAACTGCTACTGAAGCCCCGCCCCGTAGCCTAACTACCCAACAGGCCCTGCTTCAGGATTTTTTTGTGTGTTGGCAGCTTTTTATGTTGAAAAGCATTGAAGTTTGAAAATACAATACAATTAGGCCACAATAATATTCTGATATATATATATATATATATATATATATATATATATATATATATATATATATATTATACACACATAAATTATGCAGCAAAAATGGTAGTTATGCTGCACTTTGCCTAAGTGCTATTTTCATCCTTCTAAGAAACAACATTTTTTTGCGAACTCTGCCAATTTTGCACAATCTGACAAATCCATAAATATGTGATAAACGCTGCAGCCAAAGGATTGCCTAAATCCACTGACCAGCACCATTGATGTTTCTGTTGGTTTTTATTGACCATTTATTCAAGAAATGTAAACAAAATTTCAACTTTCTAATTCCTTTCAGTGTCATTGCTAGCTGTACTTACAAGTAAACAGTCTTTTCAAGCTAACTACACAAAAATAAACAAGTAATATATACAATAAAAAACAGTACCAGATTTAATATGGTCCTATATTGCCATTCTCTTATTCTAATGACATTTACAAACCAGTCAGTTTTCGGTTCATGATGTCACCAGAAAAACTAATTGGCAATATTGGACCATATTACATAGTTACCTAACATGTATCCTATGTAGGTATTATATATAATCTATTTTGGGACAGACATTTTAAATGCTTTAATAAAGTTTGCCAAATTTCAGCTACCATACAAGGATGTACCTTTGGTTAGATAAATAAAGGTAGGTGAACCTTAATCAAAGATTTCATAGTTTATAGGATGAAGACAATTTTTAAATATAAAAACATTGCATTGAGTTTTTTATAATTATGTTCATTCAAACAATTGGTGTACTTTTCATGACATTACAAAAGGAAAATGTAGAGTCTCTGTAACATGTCTATATTTCAGTAATGATCAAATTCGGAAATAATACAGGCAAAATGGCACAGTAATCCACATGTACAGTTGTAAGCAGTTTCATCTATGAAATAATACTCGCAGGATACATTTTTGAGTTTTGGTAAAGACTAAGGGGCCGATTCCGATCTCGGCCGGTAGGGCTCCGAATCGGATTCGGCTTAACCGGATCCGATTCGGAGCCTTCTCGACCGACCGATTCGTACGCGCGTCCGGGCGGCGAGTACGATGCGAAATCGCCGACCGACTCGTCCGGGCGTTCCGACCGACTCGTTCCCGGGTCTAACCGCACTGACCGACTCGCTCGGACTCGACTCGCACCGCGCAATGGAGACGTTCCCCGGCCGGGTAAGTACGATGCGCGCCGCGAGCAGTCCGACCGAGCCGCGCACTCCGGCTCCAAAGAGCAGTCGGAGCCGTACTTTGGGGGTCCGTGTCGGACCCCCTGTACGCGTAGCAGCGCGAGTCCCACACAGGGGGACCCATGGGTCCCCCTACCTGTGCGTGTACGGCGCGAGTCGCTTCGCCGCGTAGACGCTGTAGGGGCGCCCTTGTCCGCCTTCGCACCCATTGAGTCAATGGGAGCCCGCGTACGCGTCGTGCCGACAGGCTCCCGTTGACTTCAATGGGAGTCCGACCGAGTCGAGTCCGATAGCATGCGAAAGCATCATACTCGTTCGGTCGGACTGCAAGAGTCCGGGTCGGTCGGAAATCTCTCCGGGTCCGGCTCGGTCGGAGAGATTTCCGGCCTGAATCGGAATCGGCCCCTAAGCATTTAGCTAACAATGCCATGGTACATAACTTCCCACTTCACCTGATGTGCACTTTTCCCTTATTAAGTCCATTATATACCTCTCATAGCCCCCAAGATTTTGTTTCAAATTTCTTGGGACATCCTCTACCTTTATATACCACCCTGTCCGCTGCCATACACCAGTCCATATCATATTCTGAGGTACATTTCTCAGTGTTTAGTGGTGGTGGGCTGCCCCATCATTGTGCGATCTCTCTCTTTGCTAGTGTAACCCCCAGCTTCTTCTCAACTTACACCCAGTATGAACAACTCCTCAGTGTGTGGGCAAACTTGTCCACTCAGTCACACCTTTATGGACACATTTTGTTATTAGTTCACCCAACTTTGCACAGCTGAACCCTTGTGTAGTGCACTCTGGAAAATGTTAATTTGGACCTAGGGAAACCAGATCTTGCTGGTAACTCTCTGGGGTGAAGGTAAGTGCTTCCTCCTATAATGCATTTTGTATTGGGCCTCTCTTTCTCCCATCTGGCTTTGAGTCTGTCCAGGTCTTTTTGGCCGAGATGTTGCTTCTCTTGGCCATTCCATTCTCTGGTACTCGGCTTCTCTTGGCCATTCTATCCTCTGGTAGCCTTAGCTATAGTAGTGACACTTCTAGCAATCCAATCACCACCTTAATATTTAGTTGTTTGGTTGTTTTGTAACCTGTATTTGGCATGCGATTGTGTAAATGGTGCTTAGCATGTACCAAGTGAACTGACCATAAAGGAAGCTTTATTCATTCAGGAAAACAATACTGCTGGCTCTATACTAAACAAACCTAGAAAGCATATATGCTCAGACTAGACAATGCTATACTGTGCACTACGTAGCGCTGTTTAGACACTCATTCAATATAAAGATTTCAGCGCGAGTTAAGGGCACAAGGGTGCACTATGCACCTTAAAACTCATATCTCAAATGTACTTGAATACATCAGATAAGGTGCTTTTACATTTTTTATAGTTGTATAAAAAAATGCTTACCTAATTCTGAATGTTCATCAGTGTTACACAATACGAATTATTGTATAGTTTAAGAATAACTGATGTATTATTATAGTTGTATGCTTTTTCTTTAAAAAAAATGCTTAAACTGTGTTACAGTACTGGTTAGATTTTGCTCAAATTTCAGTTTTTTTTCCTTGTGTGCTGTAGCCTGAGGCAGCTATAACTTTAATGAATTTTGAAAGCCATTTGTTTTTTGTGTGGAATCTGCTACCTCATACTTTGTCAAGGGTGTTCTTATTAGTCGACTATAAGACACCCATTTTACATACATATGAATGTTGTATGAATTCTTGTAATGATGCGTTGAATGTTCTTTCATTTAGCCAATGATAAAATAAAACTTTTCTTTTGTTAACTTTTTCCATTCATATATTTTTCATGTAATGCTGCACGTTAGTAATAGCCTCAAAGCAGGAAGAAAATAAAACATATCCAGAGTAAATCTATATCCTAATTGTATACACATTTGTACTCAGTTTTCTGGGAAAAGGAAAATCCGCTCCTAGGATCCTTGTGATGGGGGCCTGCAGCCTCTGTAGTGTGAATGAGTGAAAGTGTTCAGGATGTCCGTGCTGTTCATTTGTACATCGTAGCAGCTACTATCCCTGCAGAATTTCACACCACTCCCCAGGCCGGAAACTAATGTATGCCAATAGTAATAATATTTAAATAAACAATGAGGCCCATTAGGGTGAAAAACGCTTTTTATTTCAGTTCTGAATTGCCTAGGGTGGGCCAGGGTATTCCTTGGGTGGGCCTTGCCCACCCTCTAGAACTGGGCCTGCTACCCAATGGGGATAACTGTTGGTCTGCACTTTGCCACCCGCCCGAAGAACCCTGGGGGAGGACATCCTTTGGATGCCTCCCCTGGGACCCCCATTGTCACTCCAGAACGCGAGTGAACGTCTGCAGGCAGCCGCCAGGTTTCTTAGGCAACACGGGTCTTAATTGAAACCGCAGCATGTCTCACCTACTCCAGTCCAAGGCAAATGAGACTGCCCGCAAATAAATGGTAGATTTAAATGAAGCGGAGGGCATTTACAAATGGTTGTTAGGTGTGACCAGGGCACATGCACTCGTAGCGGGAATTAAACAGGAAAATCAAAGGTCTTAAACAGGGACCGGCATAGCGGGACAACAACAGTAACTGTAGACTATAATCCCGTCGAGCTGTCACTGTAGTTTGGCACAATTTGGAGCGTGTTGAAGCTCCCTGGGTCACTGTTAACCGGATTACCTCGCGGGCAGTAGTATGTTTTTACCCTGGTCGAGGTGCGCCATGTATAGGGCGGTCATACGGTTCCAATCAATTAGTTGCCTCGACGAGACTCAGAAGGATTTTGCTCATCAGGTGAGAAGCTGGTGTCCCTCGATAGGCAGTTGGGCAGCGAGGGAGTAAGATGGTAAAACGCATCTGGATTCACCTAGATAGTTATTTCGCTGACGCCTGAACCTGGCATGTGTAAGTGGTATATGGATTCCGTAGGTAAAGCTTTGTACAGTCGCTACAAGAAAGCGCACTGGTTTAAACTTAAATCCTTTGGTAGTGTAATGTTTGTGTGAGGAGCCGTATAGTGGTATGGTCTCCGCGATTGCCATAGTTTATTATCCCCAAACTTACTGCTCAATCAGGGCATTGCAGAAATGCCAAGTAGCACAGAGGTGGTCCCTTGGTTACCAACGCATCTCGTCTCAGGTTTCAACAACACCAGAATCCATTTTACTTTCATTTATGATGGCGAAAAAATGTTTTCAATTAACCAAACCCACTTCTCAACACCTCTGTAAGCAGCAAATACACGTAGGGACATCCCATCTGACGTCTGAGCTGGGTGTTCTTAATATATCAATTTCATTCTTGCAGTGTTGCACATCCTATATAAGGAACCAATGGACAGAACACATGCTAGGTAAATGCAAGGCCGGTTTGCGCCGCTATAGCAAGTCATGTGGCCTCATGTCTAAACTTTAAGTTAACTTATACATTTTTTATCTTGTGTGCGATTGTCGCAAGTAACCTACATAGAATTACATTTATTTGGAGCTTGAATAATGTGGTCAGCATGCGTATGCATTGGATGTATGCAGGCTATTAAATTAGTGTCCTCCAGGTTCCTATATTATGACATAGCAGAACATGTGTATTCGTAAAGCGCACGTTCACCCAGAAGGCCCTCTTGGCGTGGTAGGATTTCTCCAGTCATTTGTTATCCTAATGGTGCAAAATGGTTCATTTGGGTAGAAATCAATTCTTATGGGAAGCAGAACCCCAGCCATGGTGTTAGGTTTAACTTTTGAGTTAGTGCTTTTCCGGAACAAGCACTCTGAAACTATACTGGCTATCAGTATGGATGGCTTGTGACTAATATACCTTGCAGTCGTTTGTCTTATGTAACATTACCTATAGACATTTAAACGCGTATGATTGTCTCGGTGTAACGGTTGTATGGTGTAAGTGCACTGACACCCTACACTGGTATGAAGAGAAAAGTGCTGGGGCTCTCATCAGGAGGCCATAGCAGCTTGCACCACCAATTGTCACCATCAGCGCGGTCAAGTACAGTACCCACACAGCTACAACCCATCACACTGCTACAAGTGTGATGATTTAGATTCTTTAACACCCCAAAGCCATAAGAAAGATTTGTGTCCCCTGAGTGTGCTCCGAGGTTAAAAGGAGTGGGTGGCCCCCACCACCTCCCAAGAGTCATGTGTCTTCGCTTCTGGTTATTCTCCGGAGATGACCGGTTTAATTTGTCCAGTGGACCTTTAGATGGCAGTTGTCCTTTAGATAGTACAGCCGCACCGATGATGGGCCTGTGACAAACTCCTACCGGGGGCGGTAACAAGATTGGACAGCAGCTAAGCCTGAAAAAATGCCGGGTGCCGACAGGTTACAGGATTCATCTGTCCAGTGGAGGGAGCGTTGTGTTCCTCTAGAACGTTGTAAGGATACTCGAGCTGCTGGTTCTACTAGTCGTGAGGGAGCTGTCAGTGGTCGGCAAACCACCTCCAGTGTGGCGGGGCGTCATGAGGGTTAACAAGAAATATCTTCACAAACGGACATAAAAGGGCAATTGCCCGAACAAGGTCGTTGAGATGTCTTACGGCTGGGACTCTTGAGACAAGTGCCCAGACAAGGTACTTGGGATGCCTCATGACAGGAATGCTTAAGGCAAGACAAGAGGGTAAGAAACAGTGCGGGCGGACACAGCACTTGCAGGCCATGGTGCCACGAACGCCAGACATTCGGTAGCAATTTGAAGCCTAGAAGCTGCAACCGGCTGTACCAAGTAAATAACAGAAATAGAGCTGTCACAGCAGTTGGAAAGTGATTTATGACAACTGTGAAGGGACATCATGACTGGAAAGATGATTCATTGCAGGATTAGGCAAGTTATGGTTATTAATATGCAATAAAGTATCAGATGTACACTGTATAACCCGTTATGAAAATGCCTTACGTTGTAGTCTAACATAAGTCAGAAATGAGCATGTTGATGACCATTGAGATCATGACAAGTGTGTATGTACCAACTTATGATGTGAATAAACTGCGGCTGTTCTAACACCACAAAAGGTCTTGGTGTACATAATTGATGGGAAGGAAGGAACGGTGGGAGGGCCCATAAGTTGTTGAACACATTGGGGGGGGGGTTAGAGATGATGAAATGAAATCATTGCTGAAGGCGATGCAAGAGAGCCATAGACAAGAAAAGGGATGCCCTCATATAAGGATTTCATCACATGGAAACATGATAACAGACTGGTGGGGGCAAAGCGGAGCATTTTATCAGCAAAGAGCAGCCTCACAGCCAAAGGATAAACACTCTTTAATATGAAAAAGTACTACATGTCATTGCTGCTAAGTACGAGGACCTGGAGGCCAGGTCACAATGGAACATTATCCGCATATTGCACTTACCAGAAACAGAAAATACCAGGCGGATAGAAGAATATGTTGAGTAGCTCCACTTGATGGTCTTTGGGGCGGATGCATTCTCTCACCTATAGGTGATGTAGAGGGCACATAGATCCTTGGGAGCTAGGTCCCCACTGGGTGCTCCATCATCGCATGATTATTAAACTTTCAAGACAGGGATACAGCATTGTGCCTAGTGAGTGTAAAAGGGTAGCTATATTTTGAAGGATATGATGTCTCACTCTAACATGACTTCGCAATTGCTGTTCAAGAAGCCAGAAGAAAATTCGTGACAGTTCAGTAACAACTCATCAAGGCAAATATACAGTATGCAATGCATCATCTGGACCAATTGAAGAGCACACACAGGGGTGAACAGCATGTCTTTACAACAGTGGCGGCTGGCAGGGAACAGGGAACAGGGGTGGGGAGCGGGGAGGGTGTGGAAAAAAAAAATTACCTCTTCTGCCGGCCAAGTCTCTTCTCCGCTTCCCTGCCGACGTACCAGAACAGAAGCAGGAACTGGAAGCACACAAAGGCTCCCCCCCCCCCCCAAGGCAATCACAACGCTGCAATGCAGCATTGTGATTGTTCTGAGCTCTAAGGTTTGACACTCAGAGGGGGAATGAGAGCCTGGGCATGTTCTCCACGCAGGCTGTAATGCAGCCTGATGGGGAACATGCAAAGTGCGCATGACTATTTGGCCGACCCAAGACGGCCAGCCAAACAGTTATGCACACTTAGAGTGTGCCCACCACTCCTCCCTCTGTGACAACAGCCGTGCCCCACTGCTACCAAAAATAAAATGATAATAAAGTTATTATCATTTTATTTTTCCACTGCTTTGAAATCAGTGGGGCGACGCTCCTGCGCCTTAGCAGGGCTCGCCCCTGTTTTCTAATGCCACAAGAAGCTGCTGCAGGCGACTTGCAGATATTTAAACCTAGATACTGAACCCTTTGTTTTTGAACTTTTTCCACAAGAGTATAGGTATCTTGTACCCCCAGATAATGGAGCACACTTCGCCCTGCAATCTATTTAAAGTTTTCTTAGAAAACTCTAATGGTATGCAGTTAAAGGAAAAGATCAGTCTTGGGAGGATCACCATCTTTATCAGATTTACTCTACCATATAAGTTTAAAGGGAGGTTCCTCCACTTCCGCAACAGTGGACTGATTCCCTTTGCCACTAAAGTGATATTAGAAAGAGCAATTTCATTGAGCTTTTGGGTTATTGTGACCCCTAAATATCTGATTTGATACTTCTGTTTCCAATAACCTCGGGTTTTATCCTGGTTAATTTGGTAACCTGAGAGCTTTCCAAACTCCTGGGATAGATCATAAAGCCTAGGAATTTGTGACATGTGGATCAGCTGTATATATGAGAATATCATCTGCATATAAAGCCAATTTTATGGTGAAAGACTGCCATGAAGGGGGTAATTATAGGATCCATGCAAATTGTCTGTGAAAAGGGCCCAAGATATAGGGCAGAAAAGAGTGGAGAAAGCGGGTACTCCTACCATGTACCCTTACTAATAGTGATTGCTTGGGATAACTCTCCATTAGCTAGAATTCTGGCCGCTGTGAGTGATATAGCTTTTGGATTGCTTTTATCATGATTTTCGGGAATTTAAAACTTCTGAGAAGCTCCCATAGATAAGATAAGTTGACCTGGTCAAATGCTTTGGCTGCATCTAGCGTGACGATTGTTAGTGGATTATCTAAGGTTGTGGCTATATCTATGGCACCAATTAACAAGTGAGTTAGTTCATTCAATTGCCTGCCAGAATAAGGCCCTTTCGGTCTTTGTGTATTAGTTTCTGTAAATGGTTGGCTATCCTTCCTGCCACTATTTTTGCGAAGATTTTGTAGTCACTGTTCAGCAATGATATAGGCCTATATGACTCCACTTGGCTCAGTGATTTTCCTGGTTTAAGTATCATTACAACTGTTGCCTCAGCCCAGGGGGCTGGCGGCTCATAACCATCTAGATAGATGTGGTTGAACAGTGGCAACATAAGAGGCAAGATCTGAAGCGAATAATACTCTGCTGGTAGCGCATCTGGGCCCGCCGCTTTCAAGTTCTTTAGTAACTTAATTTAGGGCAAGTATCTCTTCTTCCGTAATTTCTCCTGTAATCTCTTGGATTTGAGATTCTGTAAATATCGGGAGTTTTTTTTTGGCACGCTGGCTTTTGATATATAGTGGACCTGGCTGTAGATTTTCGTGGTATACCAAGATCAGGCTATTAGGCTTTTGGGAAGAACTTGGCAAAATGCTGAGGCCGGTCGCAGGGCGGTGAGGAGCGGTGGAGATGCGGCTGCATTTTTAATGCATGAAGGAGTGGGGGAGTGTGACGGTATCCCTGCTGCTGCTGCTGAGCCACTAACCTGTCAGGCACAGTCGTCTCTGGCTGACACCATCAGTGCTTGTCGGGGGTTTTTCTGTGCCGTCGGCTGGTGTTGCGGCTGAAGCTGAGCTGCTCTTGGAGTTCAGCTGTGGAATCTGTGCTTGCCCTCGTCTGGTCACGCAGGGCTACATCCTTGTGGCGAGGTTGTGCTTCCGGGGCTTCAGTGGAGGAGACAGAATAAGCAGCAGCAGCTACCCCTAGGAGCACAAAAATTACACTGAACATATTGCTGTAATACCCCTTGGGGGTTCCAGGTATCGAAGGCCAACTATGTCATGGCATCCAGGGGGAAGAGTAGGCTTTTTTCCCTCAACACGTACTCCCTGTCGCCAATGAGCTCAGAGGTGAGTTTAAGGGGCTTAGACAGACGTCAATTCCACAACAACCTCTCATCTAGAAAGTCGCTCTGCAGGGTGGGGAGCACTCTGGAGAGGGGCTTAGACGTTACGCTATTGGAGCCTCAGAAGTCTGTGTTCCCTCTCCCCTGAGCAGATATGCATTAAGGTCTATAATTCCTCCTAAGCAGAGACTGGAGGGTGAGACTGAACGTCTGGCAGGGAGGAGTCATGTTAGCAGAAAGTCTCCCACTCATATTAACCCCCGGATCACCATGAAGAAGAAGAAGTTGGGAAGAAGGAGCACCTCTAAGGGTGGGAACCCATCTGCTCAAAACAACCAGAAACATATAAGAGGATTACACTATCTCTCAAATGTTACTTCAAGGTCATGGAAAACCAATAAAAAACAGGGTTTGACAGACCTGTTCTCTCCCTCTCACAACATCAGGCCGTCTCTGGGCAGGGATAACCAGGCAGCTTTGTTCGGCCCAAGGCTTTTTTCCCAGAGTGATAACTCCCTTGAATCTGCAGCTCTTTCCTTTGCCCCCTAGCCTATGTGTGTAGCTCCTGTTGTGGCTCCCTTAGTTAAGATTGCAAATAGCTATGCTCGTCTGGCCCTTCTAATCAAGATATCTTGCTGCAACTAAATTCCCAGATGTTGGATAAATTCAGTACATCGGAACGTAACCAAAAAGAGAGCCAGCAGGCTTGTGAGACACTTGAAGGTAAATGTGATGCCCTTGCAGTACATACCACGGTACTGGAAGGGGATATGCTAGCTGTAAATACTGTACTGCCGCAGAACGCATGGGACATTAACCCATTAGGTGCATCGGACACTCGGGAGCTGTCCAACGCAACAGTGCTCGTGTGTGTCGGAAGGATCCTGTGCATCCGCGGACATGGCACTGGAAATCCCTCTGGTGCGGGCACCAGAGGGATTTCCTTTATTCCAAAACAGCCTCGGGAGCTGGGGAATAGATTCCCCAGTTTCCGAGGCTGTTCTGGGTTTTCAGTGAAATGACAGTCAGCGTGCATGGTGCGCTAACACCATTTCACTGAAAACGAAAGTGAAATGAGCTGATCAGCTCGTTTCACTTAGTGCCTAGTGTTCATAGGGATGTCTCAGCCACGAGCACGTAGGCAGATAGGAGAGGTATCACATGGAAAGGGGAGAATCTCCCCTTTCCAATGATACCCCTGCCTGGTGGAACCCTGGTTGGGGATCGCCGCCAAAGGGTGCTCCCCAAGCAGGGATCCACCACTAGACACCAGGGAAGGGGAGCGGCCCCTTGAGTAAGGTCTTTTGCTCCCCTCATAATTTTTTGGGCAAATTTAGTGTTTCTGCCCCCTTGGGAGAACAGAATGCCCACTAGTAAGCCATGGACTATTTTGTTTCATAGTTCATGGGGACTGGCCAGAATGTGCATGCCAATGCCCCACCCCAAAACATTTTTGAAACAGTCTTTCTGCCCCCCTGGGAAGCAGATGGGGCAATAGCCCCTGATCTGCCCTCCCCCAGTAGCCCCTGATCTCCCCCCCGGGGCAGAAAGCCCCCTAGGCACCAGGGATTATGTTTTTTTGATATGTTGGGGAGGGAGCTGCCCAAAATGGGCATGCCAGTGCCCCCACCCCCCAAAGACAAATTGGACAGTCTGCTGTCCTGGGGGGCAGATGGGTGCAACTGCCCCTGATCTGCCCCCTGGGGGGGAAGAAAGCCCATTAGGCCCCAGGGATTATGTGTTTTTGAATACGTGGGGTGGGGGCTGCCCACAATGGGCATGCCAATGCCCCCACCACCACAAAATACAAATTGGACAGTCTTTCTGCCCACTTTGGGGGCCATTTGGGGGTTATTATCCCCGATCAGCCCCACAGGGGGGAAGAAAGCCCACTAGACAGCAGGGTTTTTTTTTATTTTAAAAGAGGAGTGATGGCTGCCCACAATTGGCAAGACCAAGCCCCCATCCAAATGAAATTGTGAAAAAAGTATTTCTGCCCCCCAGCTGGCATATGGGGCACTAGCCCTCGATCTGCCCCCCCGGGGGTGGCAGAAAATCCACTAGGCACCAGGGATTATTTTTTTTTATAAAAGAGGGGTGGGGTCGCCCACAATGGGCATAGCCATGCCACCACCCCACATAAATGGGGACCAATGTCTTTATGCCTCCCCTTGGGGGCAGGTGATGCAGTAACCCCCGATCTGCTCCCCGGGGGAGAGAAAGCCCATTTGGCACCAGGTACTATTTTTTGTTTGTTTAGGGGTGGTGGCTGCCCAGAATGGGCATGCCGATGTCCCCTCCAAAAAACTGGGTACAGTGTTTCTGCCCCCGGGTGGCAGATGTTGGTTATTACACCTGATCTGCCCCCTCACTCCGAGAGGCGGCAGAAAGCCCACTACGCACCAGGGATATGTTTATGGGTATGTCAGGGAGAAGACCCAGTGGCAAGAGTCGCCCCCCTTTTTTTTTAGGCACACATTTTGGCTGTTTCTGTGATATTTTTAGTCTCATCGGGGGCAGAAAACCAGTAGAAACCAGGGATAGTTTGTATGTGAACTGGAGTTTGATTGACAGTCTGCGTGTACTGGCCTTTGGCTGGCATTTTGCTGGCGGTGTGTATGGACTTGCACTTAGCCGATGGTGTGTGAACTTGCACTTGATGACGGTGTGTGTAAATTGGCGCTTGCCTGTTGGTGTGTGTGGAGTGGCGCTTGGCTGACGGTGTATGTGGACTGGCGCTTGGCTGACAGTGTGCCTGGATGGTGCTTGGCTGGCGGTGTGCGGGGATGGCGCTTGGCTGGTGGAGTGAGGCGCTTGGCTGGTGGTGTGCATAGATGGTGCTTGGCTGGCAGTGTGGGTGGATGGTGCATGGATGTCGGTGTGTGTCAATGGCGCTTGGCTGGCGGTGTGCGTCGATGGTGGTGTGCATGGGCTCACTCTTGGCTGGCGGTGTACGTTGACTGTCGCATGGCTGGCGGTGTGGCTTGCATGGATACCCCAGCATTTTCTTAGCCAGAATCCCTTGCAAATTTCACTACCTAAAAAGTCATATTTTCCTATTTGCAGGATCACCGGACTGGCATAAATTTCCTACCACCCAGCATTCCCCCTGGTCTCCGATAAAAATGATGCCTCACTTGTGTGGGTGCCCAAAGCAGCGTCAACCTAAAAACGTATAAACTAACTGCCCTTTTGGACCAGCTTTGGTTCCCCCTCAATCTCTACATGTTTTTGGCCCTTCCCTGTCACAGGCACTTGGCCCATCCACACAAGTGAGGCTTCTCACAGTTTCTTTTGTCATTATACTCATCCTACACTTGGGGTTTTGCCATCCTAGTCGAGAAGGGAGTACCTCTGGTTGCCACAGCTGCTGTACTGGCGCTCATGTCAGCTATGCAGTGGTGTAAGGTAGGTTGGGATCGGCACGGATCACCATAGTTAATTGTTATGGTCCCACTATATATGATCCTGTTGTTTTTATGATGCTCTATGGGGGAGGTACTATCCACAAGCCCCTCCCTGATATGGGGTAGTGGCTTTAATTCCACCCTTCAAGACCACTTGGGCAGATCTAGGATCACTGCTGGGAGGCGAGCACTCTGACATCCCATTATATTCATGCTATAAATAATGAACAGAGACATTTGGACAGGGTCTTTTCTGAGGAACTGCCGGAAGATATGACAGCCTACTTTCAGATTAATTTAGACTCACTGAACAACCTGAGCACAATATAGGAGGCCTTTAAGGATACAATAAGGCGCACATACATTGCTAAACATAATGGGATCTCTAATCACTCCACATGCACCTATCCTGTTGTGAGTCCCACATAGGGCCAATTGTAGTTTTCCCCTATGTGAGCCTAACTGCACACATTGTAGACTGCTTTTGCTTTGCACACGTTACAAAGTAACACGTTTGTTTTTGTGCCACACTATTATTTTAGAAATAGGCTGCACATGTTTTTTTATTCAGCTCTTCTGGGATTCAGTCTGAATATTTAGGTTTAAATCTCTTTTTATTTATTTAGCCATAAAGTTCAGTACAGCACTACCCACCTACATCCGCTTGGCCGGTGGTGATCAGATAATGGTAAGAGCTGGTCTTGTATGCACTTAGGGAACAGTGTAGTGTGCAGTGAACGCGAGGAGTAAAAGAAGGGGAACAGAGAACATGAGGAGATAGAAGGTTGCCCATTGGTAGAAAAGTCTGTGGGGGTGAGTTCAGGTGTTCTGGTGTTCCCGCAGGTGCTTCTGTTGGTATTAAACGCAGGACGAGAAGGTAGCGAGGGCAAGGCAATTCCCGAAATTCAGTAGAGAGGTAAGTCAAGGCGGGCTGCCACATTTTGTCAAAGAGGGGAAGGCGCTGCATTGCTACTGCAGTTAATTTCTCCATGTCTGTTATGTCCCACAATTTGTGTAACCAATCCAGGTGCAATGGAACGAGGGTGGCGTTCCATTTACTAAGAAGGAGGTGTTTAGCCGCTCCAAGCGCAAGGGAGATGGCTCTACCTCTAGGCGACCGTAATGGGTAGGTGAGAGGGTTTGGGAGGCCTAGTAATATATAGCTAGGGAACCTCGGAATGTCTGTCTTATAAATGGCATTTATGGCTGCTAGCACACCCAGAAAGTCTGAAGCTTGGGACAGTGCAAGAGCAGGTGGGTGAGTTTCCCTTCTGTCCACAGTCCCACCAGCAACGGTCGCTCCTGTTCGGGTTCCAAACAGCCATTTTGGCTGGTGTGAGGTACGAGTAATGGGTGATTTTCAGGAACATTTCCTTGCTGGCAGTGTTTAAAGTGGACGTTCGGGCTCTGTGTAGTATGGCACTCCATTCCCTGTCTGTGAAGGACCTCTCACATTCCCTTTCCCATCTGTCCCGCCCTGGTGATCGCAGCAGTGCGTGCAATGTATTTAAAAAAGCGTAAATGTCAGAGTATTTTCTTACCTGAATGCCTCGTGAGAAGCCATTTCTCAAAGGGCATCAGAATTCTACTAGCATGCGGTCGAATCCATGGTTGTGACACCCAGTGCACTACTGCTAAATACTGCCACTTTGTTGTCTAAGGTAGACCATAGGATTCCTGAAGCGCAGGAAAGCTCATAAGACCACCCAGATCGAACAGGTCCCCTATACACTTACAGTTGGCGTCTTGCCAGGCTTGAAATGCCCTCCCCGTTGTTGCTGGGGGAAAGTCGGGGTTACCTATCAGGGGGGTTTGGGGTGGTATGGGTGTGGAGAGCCCACACTGCAGTTGAACATGGTCCCACACCCCAACGGTGGCACGGGTCACCAGGGAAACATAAACACTTGGCGGCCTGCAGGTTTTCGGAAGCCAAGGTACCTTCTAAATATGCATGCCTGCAATAGCCTGGTATATAAAACACCAGTGTTTTTCCGTCAAGGTGCGGGACCCATCCACCATGTATCGCATTCGCGCAGCTTGGTAATAACAGCGTAGGTTTGGACTTTCCAGCCCGCCCACTTGTACCAGCATGTAGGCATGAGTCTTGGTCATCCTTGCGCGCTTGCCAGCTCTGATGAAGTCCCATAAAAGTGTCTGAAGTTTATCTATGAGAGTCAGGGGCGGTTGAAGCGGGAGAGTCTGCATCACATAAAGAATCTTGGGCAATAGTGTCATTTTAATGGCTGCTATGCGCCCAAGCCAGGATAGATTATGAGCCTTCCAAGCAGTGAGGATCGTGCGTGTGGTAGCTAGGAGAAGACCATAGTTTTGGCCAGCTATAGACGGGAGTGTGGCGTGGATCTGGAGTCCCAGATACGGTATCCCACTCTCAGACCATTGGAAAGGTGTGAGGGGGGCAAACAGGCCCTCTCTGCTGCAGGGATAGCGATACCCAGTGCTAGTGACTTTTGCAGGTTAGTTTTAAAGCTGGCTATGGCAGTGAATTCAGCCAACTCAGACACGATGGCCTTTAAGGATTGTTCGGGAGCGGTAAGGGTCAAAAGGACATCGTCAGCATAAAGCATAATCTTATGCTCCCTACCAGCCACCCAGACACCGGCAATGTCAGGGTTATGTTGTATGCGTTCCGCTAGAGGCTCCATATAGAAGCGCAAAAAGCAGGGGAGACAGGGGGCAACCCTACCGCGTCCCACGTGCAATGGGGAAGGAGGTGGATTTCATTCCATTAACCTGTACCCTCGCCCTGGGGGCAGAATAGCATGCTTGGACCCACCTGCGGAACCGGGCGCCCAATCCCACCCTCTGCAACATCGTGTGCAAGATGGGCCAGTGCACCCGATCAAAGGCCTTTTCGGTGTCAATTGACAGGAGGACTGCGGGTGTCCGGGTGCGTTGCACTTTGTCCACCAGATGGCACAAACATTTGGCGTTGTCACTGCAACCCCGTTCCGGGATAAACACGGCCTGGTCAGGATCCACTAGGCCCTGCACATAGGGAGCTAACCTGCGGGCGGGAATGCTGGTGAAGAGTTTGGCATCGACATTCAAAAGGGAGATTGGGCTGTAGGAAGCACAGTGTTTAGGGTCCTTGCTCATTTTAGGAAGAACCGTAATTGTGGCCATACACATTGTGTCAGGCAGGACGCCTGTGTCGCTAAGGGTATTAAATAAACGGGCCAGGATGGGGGCGAGATGTGGGGTGAAGATCTTGTAGAATTCCGCTCTGTAGCCATCTGGAACTGGCGCCTTACCAGGCTATGAGTGCTGGATGGCAGTTAAAACTTCTTGAGTGGTGATCTCTGCATCCAGGGCGGAAAACACCAGTGTCCCTGTGTTGGCTTGAGGGACGAGCGCAAGGTAGGCGCGTGCCTCCGAGTCCACTAGAGGGTCTGCTGCGTATAGGGACTCATAGAATGCACGGAAAGCTTCGGCAATCTCGGTGGAGGAGGACCCCATCCGCTCCTATTATCTCGGATACATTTCGTTCTATGGCCTGCGCTCGGAGGCGGTGTGCAAACAATCCTCTATTGCCCCCAGCATAATATCTTTGGTGAATGCGGAGCAGGGCGTACTCCGCCCTACCCATGTCCACCTCCCCGAGTTGATTCCAAGCTGCAGCCAGCTGTCTACGTCTTAACACTGACCCAGAGCGTACATGCTAAGCTTCAAGTTCTTTAACTTGCGCCTCAAGCTGATCGCGTTTACTCCGCCTCTCCCTGTTATGGGCCGTGGCTATAGCAATACATTTTCCGCTGAGCACCACTTTAAGTGCTTCCCACAATATGGTTGGGGTAGTCGCTGGTGTTATGTTAAAAATTATTTGTAAAGCGCTCGTACAGCGGTTGGTTTCATGGCGCTGACTACTAGGGGGGTGCCGACCCAGAAGCAGTTCATTTGTATGCTTGGATGTATAGCCAGGTTTTGAGAGATTTCCTGAATCTCAGTAGGTCAATACTTAACCTGATTTCCAGGGGGATGGAGTTCCACAGTCGGGGGGGGGGCCAGAGTTGCAAACCTGCATCCCCCTTGGCGCTTCAGCTTGAAGGTAGGGACAATCAAAAGTTGGAGCTGGGCCAAGTGGAGGTTTCGTGAAGGAGTGTAGCGAGAAATGAGGCTATCTATGAATTTAGGGCTCCGGCCGTTCAGGGATTTAAACACCAGGCAGCCAACTTTGAATGCGCAGCGTTGGGAGATAGGGAGCCAGTGTAGCTTCCTAAGAAGGGGGGAAGCGTGTTGCCACCTGGGCTGTTTGTATATCAATTTAGCCGCTTGGTTCTGTACCATCTGTAGCCGTTTTGTAAGGCCAAGTGGTAGACCAAGGTATATTGCATTGGCGTAGTCTAGACGTGATAGGACCATGGCTATCAGGACCTGTACCAGAGCTGCTTGGGTCAGTAGCCTGCTTATCTTTCTAATTTTTCGCAACTGAAGGAAACAGGTGGAAATCACGAGCCTACATGAGATTTTAGGGAGAGGTCGTTGCCTATGGTAACCCCTAAGCTTTTCACTGAGGGGGAGGGGACAGGGGGGGACCTAATTCGTTTGGCCAGTAAGGTGGGCCCCACTGATTGTGGCCACCACCTGTCAGAACCAGTTCGGTTTTGCCTGGGTTTAGTTTTAAGTGATTGTGGTCCATCCAGTGACGAATGAATTTCATGGTGGACTGAAAGTCAGATATTGACTGGGGGGAGTTATCAGTTGTGAACATTAGTTGGAGGTCGTCAGCATAGTTGAAAGTGACCACTCTACTTTCCTTCAAGGATCTGATCAGTGGGAGAAGGTAGAGGTTGAACAGGTGCGGGAAGAGCGAGGAACCCTGTGGGACCCCGCATGTGGTTTTGAGTTTGGGGGCTGTGAACTGGCCAATACGGACTGCCTGAGTGCAGTCTTTCAGGAAGGAGTTGATCCATCTAAGGGCTGGGCCCTGGACGCCTGCCTCACTGACACGGTCTGCCAATATATCATGGTCGACCGTGTCAAATGCGGCCAAGAGATCTAACAGCACCAGGGCCTGGGGAGTGCCTCTGTCTGCCTTTTCTCGTAGGGAGTCCAGTACCGCCAGTATCACTGTTTCCGTGGAGTGGGCCGGACGAAAACCCGCTTGGCGTGGGTCGAGGAACTCAGTCTGTTCCATAAAATTGGACAGGCATTTTGCGACATGGGCTTCCAATACCTTGGTGTATCATTTATGTCCAAAAAGGTGGTTAACGCGGCCAGTCTATCTCGCTGTGTCTGGTCATATGTGAGAAGTTTCTTGTTAAGATGCCAGTGTGGTGGGGCTCGTGTCTGTCCCGGTATGTCAAGGTGTAAGAAGATGGGTGAGTGGTCAGAAAGGGCCGCAGCCCCAATGCACACTGAGACAGTATCGCGGGTGAGATCGGGTGTCGTGAGAAAATAATCAATGCAAGCATAAGTTTGGTGAGCTGCTGAAAAAAAGGTGTATTCCAGTGCCGTAGGATGCCTGTGTCGCCATATGTCAGTCAGGCCCGCCTCTTCCAACCAGAGCCTTGTGGCCGAAGAGAGTCCCCAGGATTATCCCGCCTTGTGTGCAGTGCGATCTCTGTGGTTGTTCATTACGGTATTGCAGTCTCCCTCAACTAATATCCCTTTGTCTGCCTTCAACAAATTCGGCTCAGGGAGTCTCTAATGAAGGCTTCCTGTCCTTCGTTTGGGGCGTAGATCGTGGCGATGGTGTAGGAGGTACCCGCAAAGAGAATCTGCAGTGCTAACAGTCTACCTGGGATGTCTAGTAAAGTACTCAACCCTCCCTGTGAAGTGTGTAGCCAACAGGACAGCCACCCCCACTCTCTTGGAGCCCCCTGAAGTGAAAAACTGGCGGTTGAACCAATCGCTTTGCAGTAGATGCGTTTCCTGCAACATGCATATGTCACACCTGGAGTCCCGAAGGTAGGAAAGGAGAGCCAGGCGTTTAGACGGTGCATTAAGGCCCCGCACATTGAGGCTAAGGATGTTTAACGCCACACCATTATTGGACAGTGGTTGTAAAAGAGTAAGACCCCCCCAGAGAAAAGTGCCACAGTCTCAGAAGTGAGCATATTAGGGAAACTGCAGAGGAGGAATAAGGAGAAGGATCACAGAACACAAAGAACATAACATTCCAAGAGGAGTGGAAATAACACAAACAAACCCCCCCCCACTGGGGTCAAACCATTGGTATACGATAGGGCCCATGTCATCGGCTTGTTCACAGACTAAGTAGCAGGTGGAGGGGGGAGCCCCGCTGGGAGATGACGTCTACAACTGAGGGCCAACACCGGATATTGACACATATCCCTCAGCGATCCGGGCGTGATGGGAGTGTTGGGAAAAGGATGGTGCAGAGGTGAGATAACGGAAGAGAGTCAATTGCCTCCATCCGTTTGGTCGGATTCACCATCTCTCTGAAGCTGCTGGATTACTTTGTTGCACGCTTCCCGACTGACTGCTTCAGTCAGTCGGAATATTTAGTACAAGGTTAAACAACATTGTGTCCTGTTTTTCTCTGTGGTCGGACACTAACACCTAGACACAACAGAAGAGACCCAGCTGCTGTTTTCGAGCATGGCATTTCTTATCATATTAGCCGAGACTTGCTCTTTTCAAAATAGAGAGGAGAATTTCTAGCAGAGGATACATCCAGGACGAGGTTGCCAGCTGTGCGCAATCTGAGATGCAGACCAGATAACGGCACATGCCAGTTATGGAGCCCAGTACCATCCCAGAGATCTTTGTTATATTATTGTAAGACTATGCTTAGGCAGGTACGCCAATACCCATGATAGTGCTTTATATTGTGTAAAATGTATTAGTGATGCTAATTACATTGCTAAGTTTTATATGTTTTCTAGTTGCAACACAGTTGCTTCATAATAGAGAACAATAGTTTCAATAAATATTGTAAACTGTTTTCGTGTCTCATTTTTGTGCATGCATGAGTGAGAGAAAGATAGGTGATGACCTGTTACCGCGGTTCCCTGATGGGACTAGAGTGTTGTGCTATGGTGTGCCACCTACCTGTTACTCTGGGAAGGTTAGGAGGGCAGGTAAGGTACTATGAGCTAGTCTGGATTGGGGCTCATAGGTACTGATGTGGTATGGTGACTTAGTCCCAACATACTAACGTTCTGTGATCCCAGGCATAGTTCTGTTCCCAAACAGAATCCCTGCAACATGGCGCCAGCACCTTTTGGTCTGGTACTTATTCACAGGTCTCCTGAGTAGTACTTGTGTGTGTCCATAATACCCCTTACACCTACCATCGGAGATGTCTGTGGTGTTGGGGATTAATCTTCCTCAGTGTTTAGAAAACACCAAATTCTGTGTTTTTTCAAGCTTGAAAGTCCATTTTTGTGTTGCACTTTGTATCCTTTGCTGTTTTTCTTATGGCTGCAGTACCTGTCTACATTCCAGTTCATTGCAGACCAGCTGTGGATGGAAATAACACATTTTAAATATATACAACATCTTTACCACCATCACAATACAGACCGTATTCGCTCATGGAAATACCTTTATCTTATGGGAAACATCATACTTGGTTCCTAGGCGCCCTCCCAGATATAGCTACACCTGTACGCTTGGTTCCCGTTAGTAAAGATGGGTCGACCTGGCCAGCTTTAGCTGGATATACATCATACCCAGACGTGTCTAATCAGAATCTTGTACAGATACGAGCATTGTGCATTGCTCTAGTTTCATTGTATAGGTGCTTGACTCAATATGTTTCACGCACATTGTTGGCTGTGACAGCACGGTCTGGCCTGCCTGGGCAAGTCCTGTAATTGTTCTTTCAGTTTTGGGCAAAATTCCCACTAATCATGATGAAATTCAATTTTGGATCGTCCAAAAGATCAACCAAATTAAAGCTGTGTTTCCCAATACAGGACTACAAAACAAGCTCAGAATATTGACTGTGTGCTTACCTCACGGAATGGTTCCCGGAATAGGTGATTGCAACACGTGGGAGACAGTCTTTGCAGCTGCCTAAACCATCAGTCATTGCACTCCCTCCATGTCAGCTTTGCCAGACGTGTTAAAACAAATACAGAATGAACCCGGAGCAGCTGCTGCCCTGGATTTGGGGATGAAACAAATGGGAAATGTTCCCTTGGTGCCCACAATCATTCTGTCTAACATTAAAGGCGAAGCAGCATCACTGGATATACGCCAGAAGCTCACATTCGTCCGGCTGGTCAACCGTGAATGTCAGCTACCTATAATTATTGCTGATCTGTATACATCCTTAGGACACAATCATTTGGGAACCAGACCAGCTAAACCACATCTTGGCAAACCTAGTACAGAAAAGGAAGGTAAGCAGAACCGTGAGTTTTTAAAAAAAACATGGGATTCATCTAAACGACAACAGAGAGGTAAACCTTGTGGAGGTTCTCCCCACACGGAGCCCTCTGAGTATGCGCTATGATTTTCATGATCACATAAAAATCAAGGCTCTAGACGAGTATCAGAATTCTAATACACGTTCTCCTCATTCCTTGCAGGACTCAATAGCAATACGAGAGAGAGGAGGGCGATATGACCGCAGACAAGAGGTGTATGTGATGCCGAAAAGGGACTCGCAACACTTGCTTGACGTATAGATAAAGAAGGAGGACAGAACTCCTCCATTTAAACCCAAATGTCAGAAAAAGAAAGCTGCAGCTATAACTGCAAAATCTGCCACAAGCTCTGAGAACCCTGAACATGAGTTGGGTGGTGACTCTCCTCGACAGCATGGCAGCAGTCACCATAATGCGCCGGAATCTCCAGGAGTTTCTGGCTGTGAGGGCAACTGATACATTTGTTACAGTTGAAATCCCAGATAGGTGCATAGCCCCTCCAGATAGGTTATATGACTTGGATATACAAATTGAGGGTGACCTAAAATATACATTAGAGCAATTTTCTGGGAGAATTTAACTTTGAGTTATGAAATCCGTTTTCCAGTTCAAAATGGACATTAGAACACCCAGACACACTCAGATCTTTACAATCTAACTTACTTGCAACACGTCATCTACATACACGTGTAAATACGACAAACCTAGTCCTCCAGGTCTTGCCAGGTGCACTTGGGTTTACCTATATCACTTTTAGCCAAGGCAAGACAGTGCCATTGGCTTATAAATTGCCTTTATATTCCAGTGCGGAAATGCGTTTTGCCTTCATTGAAAAAATACTGACTGCCGTGCAGATGACTATTCTTAAAGAGAGTCCGCTTGCACAAGGGAAACGCATCATTGTCATTACTCCTGTGCCAGCTTTAAAGGCTGTCACAAAGGCTAGCGTTCCTAACACTAAAGCCCTCCATCTTAGATGGATACAATCGGCAACATCCTTAACAGCTGTTGATGTAGACTTCGTCTTTGACCCGTCTTTACAGACCCAAGAATTTCTACAGTACGAGCATGTCTACCCCATGCCCACTTCTTTCTTACTTCTTGAACAGTATAAATATATTGTTTACACTGATGGTTCAGTCCAACCTGCGATAGGTTCTAAACAGCAATATTCGGCTGTTTGCGCCACCATTGGTGCAATGTTGGACAGCAACTTCCAACCTCACCCATTCCTTAGGGGACTGCATTGTGCAGTTGGCTGAACTAAAAGCTTTGCTTCTTGCACTTGAACATACTGCTCCTGAATTCCCCTCAGTTATTGTGTGTGATTCATATTGTCCTTTGATAATTTACATTATTGGCTTCAGAACGGATTCAAAGATTCTAAAGGCAACACAATCAAGCACTAAACGCTTTGGGTTAAAATGGCAGACCTCAAGAATAGGTTGCCACAGGCTCATGTTATACATACGTTGAGTCAACAGCATGTGGGAGCACATTGTAGGGAATTCTCTGGCTGATGAAGCAGCCAAATTTGCAGTTGCGTCTGCTACTGTTGCTGCAATCACTCATTCTAAAACGAGAATTATATCTTGGTTGCCATTAATGCTAAAAGAGACGACACCCCCTTACCTAAGGGTTTTCCTTTTAAATATACTTACCACTTGAGTGAACAAAACATCCCTTTTGTAACTGTTCCAGGAGTTGGCGATCATTTGAGTCCCAACCAAGACCGCAGTCTAGCTTTAGTAATAGCTGCGTTTGAAGGTCTTGCTTCTGCACATTTAGCTGCTACAGCAACGTTATTAGTGGCACAGCTTATATCAATAGTTGGGATATTTGTAAACAAATTAAAGCCTCCACTGTGTAACGTCCACCCCAGACACATCTGTTAATTGCTAACAAACCTTTTGGCTGCATTTATTTGGACCATTGTGGTACTCTTGTTTCGTATGCTGCATTGAAATTTATCTTAGTTGCAGTAGATTCTTGCTCCAGGTTCTTCTGGGTTTGGCCACAGCGTTCTGCTGACACTCGCACTGTTATTAAAGACATCAAATTCTTTATCGGGACACATGCATGCAATACATTCCACTCGGACCAGGGCCCGGCTTTCGCTTCCAAAGCGTATCGGGATACTGTGGCTTTCCGGGGTGTACAGTTGCATTCTTCTTCTCCATATAAGCCAGAGGGCAATTCTGTTTTGGAGAGGATAAACCGTGACCTAAAGAAGTCCTTAACATCTAGAGTATTAGGCACAGGGCGTAGTTGCATCCACCACTTATATGGGGTGCAGCGAGCACTCACCGACCTCCCTAAAGGATCTCTGGGTGGCCGGACCCCATATCAGGTCCTTTTTGGCATCAGCATGTATGTTTCCGACCTTGACAGTCCAGACATTGTGGTGCAATCCACACCCTTTCACATAAATGATTGTTGTGCTGTCTTACAGGATCTACAAAACTTCTGTGGCACCCAATCCAACAAGTAGTTGAAGTCTTCTACCTCTGCAGAAATCAAGGAGAAACCAGAACCTCCGGGCTGGAATCCAAATGTTGGAGCTCTTGTTCGAGAGAAGGTGGTGGTAAAAAAGCAGTTTGGCCCATCATACTGAGCACCAGTGCCACTCCTTGGCATTCAGGGTATAAGAACTGTAATCATGCCACCACTTCCTGGTTCCAAAGACAATCAAATCAAATACCATTTGTAGAGTGCCTGGTTACACCAAATTGTGTGTCTCCGTGCTAGAATCTGAGCACCAGACAGGAGAAAGGGTAAAAGACAAAGCAGAATCTAAACTAAAAGCAGAGGCTAACTAGCATAGAGCTGAAGCTAAATAACATACAACTAAAACCCGAGTTAAGGTGCAAATAGCTAGGTTTTTAGTTGTTTACGAAAGGTCTGTCCACAGATTCAGATCTCAGATT
Source organism: Calotriton arnoldi (assembly GCA_963921515.1). Lineage (NCBI taxonomy): Eukaryota > Metazoa > Chordata > Amphibia > Caudata > Salamandridae > Calotriton > Calotriton arnoldi. Next base: position 373,751 of record CAWUFW010008121.1, read on the forward strand.
TAGAGGCAGAGTGTTCCATTTTTTTGCTGTGAGGTAGCTAAATGATAGAGCTCCGATTCTGGCTCTTTGAATTCTTGGGTCCAGATGTACGACCATTGTGATTTGCGACACGCAAATTGCGACAAATTGCGAGTCGCAAATCATCATCATCATCATCAAATAACTTTATTCGGTTATTTGCACTAAACCATCTAAGTATACAAAAGATAAAACATGTCTATTTACAATTTAAAAAGAATGTAAAAACAAATCCATATCCAGTTGCTATTAAAAAGAGGGACATAAAAATGACCAGCCAAGCATGCATCAAAATTCATTGAATAACAGCTGTAAGGCATGCTTCCTACTATCCGACACTCAGCTAGTTGTGACCCTAGAACAACAAGAATCAGGAAGGGCTGCTGATTTCAAAACATGTCTGAGGGAGCTTATGGACTGGATGAGACTGAGTTGCCTCCAGTTGAATGCAGGGAAGACAGAGGTGTTGGTTGTGGGAAAACAGCCCTCTTTCTGGTCACAGCATTGGTGGCCTGAGGAACTGGGACCTTGCCCGGTGCCGAAAGCTAAGGTGAAAAATTTGGGGGTGTGGTTCGACGAAGCACTTTCCTTTACTCAGCAAATTTCTGCTGTGGCCGGAACCTGCTTTGGCATCCTGAAAATGCTGCGGAAGATTCTGGACCTTCTCCCCCTGGATGCTAAAAGAACTATTGTACAGGCTTTGGTCACGTCTCGTCTTGACTACTGCAATGTTCTGTATCTAGGGGTGACCGTTAAAAATCTGAACATCTTGCAGAAGGTCCAAAATGCCGCAGCTAGGCTTATCCTGAATATTCCCAGGAGGGCCCCGGTAGGAGAACCTTTAAAAAAACTTCACTGGCTCCCAATACAGGCTAGAGTTACATTTAAGGCTCTCTGTATCAGCCATAGGATCCTTAGGACAAGCATTTGCAATGCAATAGGTCTCGCATTATTAAAGTTTGAGCTATTGGCATTGCTAAATAATGCAACACCAATAGCTCAAACTTTAATAATGCGAGACCTATTGCATTGCAAATGCTTGTTGAGCCTTGCTGTCAAAGTGCACTTTATGTGACTTCTTCCCCAAAAATACACTTTGCACTGTCCAGCCGTGTCGCCTACAACTAAAAGCATGATGCAGTGATGCTGATTTACACTCTGTTTCTGCGATTTTCGCACATGAACCACTTAAAGCTGAAACTGGAATTGAACGAGTGTAGTCCTATTCCTATACCAAACTTTTGTTTGCACATGGAGGAGACCAGCAGTGCCGTTCTTCAAGAGGCCACTGAGCGGCAGCACCCACCCGCCAGAGGAGCTTTATCCTGGCGCCCGAGAAGCTTATTTCCACCTTCTGTTAATTTCGCCCGTCACAAATGCCCCCATTTAGACAGGCAGATCCCCTCCCCTCATTCCCATGTCCCGACCCGAATAGAGAGAAAAGTTCAGCACAATGTTGTTTACAAAGTCGTATCTGAGTGAAGAATAACAAAACAGTTGAGTCAGTCTCCGGTTTCGATTTCGGGCAGGTCCCTCAATTATAAAAGAGCAGTTACATCTTGTAAGAGTAATATTTCTTCATATGTGGGGTGACTAGTGAGCTGGTGGCGCAATAGCGACCCAAGAAACGACACGCGCAATCATCCCAATTCAACCCCCCCCCCCCCCCCCACCTTGGGCGTCTTACTTGGAGGGCCCCTGAGTGACATAACGCTACAGTGACCAGATTTTGAAAACCAAAAACCGCGATATTTAGCAAACTTAGAAGAAAGACTACTATTTTATATCAGCCGAGGGGAACAGAATGACTTAAGTGACAGCGCTTAGCAACATGGAAGCACAGACAACGAGGTAGGAAGGGACTAAATTAAGTGAAACTTTTGAACCCAGTCTCATGTATATTCATTAAATTGCTTTCTTAAACAAGGGAAAGTGAAATTGCGCCATGCGCGCGTTGTAGGCACGCCGTGAGCGTGCACATCGGCGTGGCCTGCGGCTCGTGCCCAGTGGCGGCGCCTGCGGACTTCGCTGCACTTGAATAAGTGCTGCGCGGCTCGTGCGGGCCAGGGACGGGGCCGCCAAAGGAAAAAAAAAAAACCATTAGAGGAAGACCGGCGGGAGCCCACCCCGCCTTCGTGAATGCCCATGGTGCGGCCAAAGCAGAATTTTTGGCGGGGCTCCTCGGAGCAAGACGGAGCCCCGCGTGTTGCTGCAGTGACCGGCTGAAGACAGAGACCAGCCGAGGAGCAGCACAGAGTCCCCATACGAGCAGGTAAGTGGGGTGAGGCATGCTGTGACTGTAAAGCGCGCCGCGCTTGGAGCTCGCGTGCGCATTAAAAAAAAAATTATATTGCATGAGGCTTGCGAGGACGGAAGAGGGGACAGGAGATGTGCACATCGCGTGCCTGGACGTGCGTGTTCACATTTCCAGTCCGGCCTGCGCGTGCACATCTCCTGTCTCCCTTCCGAAGCAAGTCGACGACAATAAGTCTCGCTAGCGACAGCGCTTCGCGCTGCGTCGCTAGGTCGAGACCTAAAAAAAGGGCCGCGCTTTCTGACCCCCCTTCTGACGGTTTACCAACCTTCTCGGAATTTGAGATCTCTTGGCAGTATGAGAATGACTGTGCCTAAGGTGCGGAGGGCCAGGGTGGGTGGAAGATCTTTTGGTTTCCTGGCAGCTAAGGCCTGGAATAAGCTTCCTGTGGACTTGAGGATATCTGAGTTAGAACCTTGGTTCCGTAAGAAATTGAAAACCTGGCTCTTCCGTGACTCAGGGGGCGGTCGTTAATAACTCTGCTGCCTTCCTTGCTTAGAGGCTATGTAGGTTGTCGATTAGTGTGGTATGGGTTTGGGGTTCTCAGTTGTCCTAGCGCGGGGACACTCCGTTGGGAGTAACCATTTGCGCTTTACAAACTTCCTAATAATAATAATAATAATAATAATATAAACCGTACAGCGTGCAAAACCCCAAAAAATAAAAGGGGAACAATCCTGCAATCTGCAATACATAAAGTGCATATTTAACATGAAAACAGATTATATTACGGTGCAATCTGTGATAAAAGCTTCTGTCGGATTGTCCAGAAGGCAAATAAACAAGCATTGGCATAGCCAATAGGACTCGCCTTTGGGAGCTTATAAGTGTTTAGCCAGAGTTATTGGCTTTGCCAATGTCTTTTAGTTATGTTGTAGAGCAGCGAGACTGCAGTGCAGCATGTTGAAAAGTTGCCAAGTGAGCTCTTCTGGCAGGAAGAACTCCGATACTTAGGTAGGAAAGGCTCACTGCCACCGCTCACAGCGGGGGGGCGATTCAGGCTAGGAAGGCTAGGATTCAGGCTAGGAAGGGTGCCTTCCAAGGTCCACAACAGATAGCAGAGCTTTGTCCAGTAAGGGTTGTGCTTAGTAGACACAACAAAACTCCTGGCTAGGCCAAAGTGGAACCTCACCAATGTCCAAAGAAGGGTAGGTTCCTAGCTAGGAATTGTTTCTGCCAGTGAGCTGCAGCAGTGTAACTTCTGGACAAAACTTGACACACAAATTAAGCACAGTCCTGACTAAGAAGGATCCCCTCACGCTGCTCATAATGAGCCCATTGGTGGATAATGATCTATTTTAGCAGCCTTCTATTTTTCAGGAAGAACTTTCTTCAACTGCCCAGGATAGGCACATTGGAGGTACCAAAAGAAGTGGTGCTCCGAGCCAGCAAGTATTATTCCTAACTGCCCAATGCCCACAGGCAAAAACCCACGTGGCCATGAGATGGGGTGACCCAAACCATGAGTCATTCCAAAAACATAGAAGTAGGACTACAATTGGTACGGCCCAGGATTGAAGAATGACTTAACTGATAGCATTGATTAATATTGAAAGCACAGATAAGCACTAAAGGGAATTAAATGCTACATTTAAACACAGTACTGTCGGTGTGAAGTAAATCGAGGTCTGTTTGGGACTGCTACTTAATTCTACTCTGAAACACATTAAACATGTGTCTCCCTCTGTGTACCGTCGACCCTCTCTAAAAACTTATTTTTTGCTAAATGTAAAAAAAAAAATAATGACAGCCCACATGTTGAAAAAAATTGTAGTATACGAGCAAATTGAGGGCGCCTGGTCACCCTACCATGAGAGGGGGTTCTAGCCTCCAAAATTGAGCACACCCCTTGCCAGAAATGCCTCCCCATAACCCAATGTCCACGGGCAGGCAAGAAGGGTTCATTCACTGCACTCACACACAGCAGACATACTAGTGGATGTGGTTTTGCTTTACTCCTCGGCAACTTCAACTGGAAACTGGGGAGGAGGCACAGGTTATTTGGTCCTGGATTTGATTGCAAAAACATAAACGGCACACAGGGCATTTCCATGAAACAGGTTCTTTCTGAGGGATGTTTTAACAAAGAGTAAATGTGACCTACATTTCAGATGTGGAATAAACCTCCCAAAGCAAGTTGTCAGCCTCTGAGAGCACACCCACTGCAGTTCAACAAATGCGCACTTTTAAACTCAAGATATGCTGATTCCATTGTGAAACGAACACTTCTGGCAAGATAGCACAATGCCAGACAAACTGGCAATAGGAAGTCTCCTAGTGCAGTGCTTTCAGCAGGGCTGCTTCACTGACTCTCCCTGAGAGCGCACTCCAAAGCAGGAATGCCTGTGACAATGCGCAGGAGCGTGTGAGACCTCCGGGGTTCCGTCGGTCAGAGCTCCCCATCTGTTTGTTCCCCCTTCTTTTGTGTGCGCAAATCATCATGCATAGAAAAGGGAGAGGAGGAGGTATGAGGGAGGTGAACAGAAAGACAACAGGAGGGGCGAGAGTAAAGGCAATATGAGAAGGGTAGAAAACAAACAAAAATCATCACACTTTACAAAAGGGAGAGGAGGCGGGAGTAAAGGCAACACAACTAGAGTAGCGCTTACACTGGGAGCAGATCATAAATATGCGTAAACGTTAAAGCGACAAGCAGCGTCGTGCAAAAGATGTTATTAGCCAGTTAGATGAGAAAATCCACAGACCTTTCCGTCGACGCACACACCGCTGGAATCAGAAGAGGAAACTTCTCGAGCTCGCAAGCGGAATTATTGTTTTTAATCAGTAAAAATTTGGAAATATGCCTGTGTGAGGAAGGCAAGAGTGAGGCGGGTGTAGAGGCCTCGAACCAGCGCGTGCCGCTTGCGTGGCCGAGGCGCAAATAAGGGGACACCACACAGTGTGCGTTTTAACCAGCGTGGTCCCGACTGCCGCCGCGGGCCACGCCTCCTTTATTTTATAGTCGCCGTTGGCGTACGTACGCCAACGCCATAGCCGTGAACTACGGGCGCGGGAGCACTAGACGGCTACCCGGCCCCTTTGAACATTACATTCCTTCTAACCTTTAAATAAAACACAACCAAACAACAAACAGTCGATCTGTTACCAGTTCCTGGTTCGGGGTCTCCACGTCCACCACCTGGCACCCCTTTTCGATCAGCTGGGCATTCACTGTTCCTTATACCAGAAACCCGGCCAACCTAGATGATGGGGCAGGATTGCCCCCTAGGCCGTAACCACAGCCGGCTCCACGTGTCATTGGCAAAACGACACCTCTCCTCGGTGAGCCTCTGTCCAGTGTACCACTCTCCCTGGGACACCTCCGTCGACCCTCTTGTGTTCCTGCCGGCGACCTCTGGCCGTCACTCGCTCCATCTCCTCCATCCGCTGGTACCTCCTCCGGAAGGGTTTCTCCCACATCAGCCTCCTCGGGTTCAGCTCCCGGTGTCCCGGTGTGGACTTTCTTGAAAAATGATATATTTCTGGTAATTTTCTCTGCTCCTTTTCGGGCGGTCACCATCGTACCTGTCCGGCGGGTCACCGTCCAGGGCTGGCACTCGTAGGGGAGACGGAACTTGCTCCCCGGATACCGGTCTTTCACAAACACCTGATCCATCTCTTGGATGTTCGCCGGGCATGCTCTCCGGTTGCGGCTAGACCGGTCGTTGGTGGTGGTCCTCTTTGCCAGAATCCTGGGGCCATCAATGGGGTTTGGGACCCACGTCGGTTGATGAGGAAGAGTGTCTCGTACCACTCTGCCCAGACAGGCGGGGCCTGGTGCCCTTTCCGTCGTCGAGTGTGGTGTCATCCTGTATTCCCTAAGGAAACTGTAAATGGCTCTCTCCAGGGGGCATTCTCAGCATGCGCAATCCGAATCACCCTATTGAGCGTGCGCATGAATCTCTCACTTCCCCATTCGCTTGGGGCCAGCGCGGGGTGACTTTTCGGTGTTGTATCCCCCATGACTTTAGGTAGTCGGCAAACTCTTGCCCTTGAAAAGGGGGCCATTGTCCGTTTTGACCATCTCGAAGATCCCATGGGTCGCGATGATCTTCTCCATCTTCGTAATGACCTCCGTGGCGGTCTGGCTTGCCACCACCTCTACCTCTGGATACTTTGTGTAGTCGTCACGATGACCACAAGGGCATGTCAGCCCATCTGGCAGGTGCCCAAAATCCATGCTGACCCGCTCCCATGGTCTTCGGGGATTGTCCTCGGTGATGACCGGGTGAGGGCGGTCTGGTTGGCCCGAGACCTGGCACCACTGGCAGGTGCGAACAGTTTGTTCAACCAGGTGATCCATCCCCGGGAACCACACCTTCACTCTTAGACGTCCTTTGGTCTTCACGATCCCCTGGTGACCTCTATGGGCAAGATCTACAGCTTGTTGGGCCAAACCTGATGGAATTACCAGCCGAGGGCCTCTTAACACACATCCACTGTTGTCTACAGACAGTTCGTCCTTTACTCTGTGCAGTGATTCCAACGCCGCCTTGGCTTAGGGCGTCCTCCGGGACAATGTGGTCAGTATGGCCCGCCAGTCATTGGCCCTGACTGCCGCTTTAGCCAGCTGTAGGCACTCGTCCTTCTGGGTGGCCTCCACAATGGCTTCCACACTAATGGGTAGCGGCCGGGACCTTTCCGCTATGAATCGGACATACTCCTCTGTGTCATTTGCTTCATCTTCCTCGGCTCTGGTGGCCCCTCTTGGGTGCCGAGACAGGTAGTCCGCCGGGTTGGACGACCCTGGCTTGTACTCCCACCTTGTAGTCGTACTCCTGCAGCTGGAGAATCCATTTTTCAATTCTCGGTGGCGGTTTGGACACCGAGCCCTGGAATAGTGGCACTAGGGGTTTGTGGTCCGTCGTGACGGTGAACGGTTTGCCGTACACATAAACATGAAAATAGCGGCACGCCCAGTGGATGGCAATCGCTTCCCGTTCTATCTGGGAATAGCGTTGTTCAGTCTCCGTCAGCGACCTGCTCGCATACGCTATGGGGATCCACTCCCCGCTGGACCCCTGCTGTGTGAGTACGGCCCCTAGCCCGTGCGGGCTGGCGTCCACGGCCACGTTGGTGGGGCGAGCCGGATTAAAGTATGCCAACGTGGTGTCGGCTGACAGCGCCGCCTTTGTGTCCTGAAAGGCTTGCTCCTGGTCAGGGCCCCACTGCCGGACGGTGGTAGACTTGGTCAGTTCCCGGAGGGAGCTTGGTGACGTTGGTTAGGCCTGGCATGAAACGTCCACAGAAATTGACCATTCCAAGGAAGCTCCGGACTTCCGAGATGTTGGAGGGCGCCGGAGCTTCTCTGATGTCCCTCACCTTGTCTGGGTCTGGAGCCACCCCTTGGTCAGAAAAGGTGTAGCCAAAAAAACTGATCTTCTTTCTCAGAAATTGGCACTTCTCTTTGTGGAGCGTCAAACCTGAATCCCTGATCTTCTGCAGGACATTGCGTAGCCTCTGGTGATGATCGTCCAGCGATGCAGCATACACCAACAGGTCATCACTCACGTTCAGGACCCCCGGGAGCCCGCTGAGGACTTCTCGGATGGTGTTTTGGAACACCTCCGCTGCACTCGATATGCCGAAGCTGAGGCGTTTGTACCTCCGGAGGCCCACATGCGTTGAGAATGTGGTGATGTACCGTGAGTCTGGGTGTAAGGGAAGCTGATGATACCCTGACCGTAGGTCCATCTTTGAAACCATTTTGCTCCATTGAGCTCCCGAGTATATCGTCTATGGTAGGCGTTAGGTGACGCTCTCTTTTATCGCGGCATTGGGGAGTCGCATGTCGACGCATATGCGAACCTGGCCAGGCTGCTTCGGCTTCCTCGCCACTACTATGGGGGACACCCAGGGGTCGGTCCATCAACTTTCTCAATGACCCCTTGTTCTTCCAACGCTTCAAGTTCTGCCTCCACCTTCTGCCGCAGGTGGAAGGCTATGCGCCTGTGCCTCAACGCCACAGGTTGGACCGAAGGATCAATGTGGAGGGCGACTTCCTTTCCTTTGAGGCACCCGATGCCTGTGAAGATATCACCGAACTCCTCCATAATCGTGGACAACTCCTCCTCTTGTACCGCTAGTGCAAAAGATATGAGCCGTAGCTCCTCAGCCGTCTGGCCGCTCACCAGCATGCCATTGCCCTCTTTAGTGACATACACTGTGGTAGGGGTCTCTTGCTCCTCATGCTTGATTTTCGTCGGGAAGCATCCCAGCAGTGGGATGGGCGTCTTCTGGCCATATGCGAATACTCTAATCTTTGCTTCTCGCAGTGATGGACGGGGGTCCAGCCGGTTGAAGACATCCTCCGCCATCAGTTCAATAGATGCTCCCGTGTCTATGGTGGCCTGTACTTCCTGGCGGTGGACCATTACCCTGCACTTCGGTAGCCGACGTCTCTTCGGCATTGATTGATTTGCTGCGAACACGTAATGGACTGGATAGCTACCCTCGTCATCGTCGTCCATGTCTTCGGGATCGTGGGCCTCTTCTACCGTCTGAGCCAGCTCTTTTTGTGTCCCGTCGACCTGCAGACTGCTGCAAAATGATTAACCTTGCCACATGCTGAGCATCTCCGTCCTTTCGCCGGGCACTCCTGCATGCGGTGTGGCGTTCCACCACAATAGCCACATTGCCTCTTTTTGTCCGGTGCGCGTTTCCCTAGGTGCGGGCGCGGCTTCGCTTGGGCCATGTTCACTTGTTCCGTCTTGATGGGACGATGAAGGGCGGCCTCCATATGGGACGCTCTCGCTCGCGCCAACTCTTTGGATCTCCCCATCGTGAGGATGTCCGCTAGGGGCTTCCCCGACTCATGGAGGATGTGTTCACGGAGTTTGGCGGAGAAACACCCTTGGATGATTTGGGCCCGGATCTCTTCCTGCTCATCGGTGAACCCACACGTGGTGGCTAGCTCCTTCAACCGCCCATGAAAGGCGTCCAACGACTCTTCCGCCTCCTGCTTTGCCTGACGAAAGATAAATCTTTCGTAGTCTCTGTTAGCCATGGGCTCAAAATGTGCGTTTAGGGCATTGAGCAGTAGAGCGTAAGGTTTTGGGGGTGGCCTCTACCAGTGTTTTGTATATCCGGTGAATGTCCTTCCCACCCAGATGAAGGAGCAGCGCCCTGCGCCTCTCACGGGAGATGCCCGCCCCTCGAAGTAGAATTGGAGCCTCTCTGTCCAGTCTTTCCACCTTGGGGCCAAAGCAGAGGGAGCGCCGTCGACCTACAACGGCTCCATGGCCGGGATTGCCGCCATTTTGGGGTAACGAGCGGTCCTCCTCGCGGCACGTGAGTGGTCCTCCTCGCGGCACGTGCACTGTCCCTCTCCGGAATGGGGAACAGCCGCCTGGCCGAGGGCACTAAGGATGAGATGACCCTGTGCGCTTCTTGGGGCGATGGGGCCTCACCAACCAGGTCACTGCCCCTTACCTTCACTCCTTGGGAGCACTGGAGCAGCCTGCACAATGCCTTCCTGTGACGATGGGCAGCAGGCCTGTCTGGTCACTGTGTGCCTCTCCTGTCGGGCGCCTGATGTCCCAGACCAACAGCAGTTGGATCACCTTGCGCAGAGGCCTTGGCAGGCCTTCCCTGCAGCTCCACGTGCCTCGTGGCAGGAATCAGCCTGCAGGGTGCAGTACCGCTTTTCGCCACCGGGGGGCCACACAGCGCCCTCGATGACTCGTGCTGTGGCGCGGGCCGTCACCCGCCTCGTCGCCAGTGTAGAGGCCTCGAACCAGCGCGTGTCGCTTGCGTGGCCGAGACGCAAATAAGGGGACACCACACAGTGTGCGTTTTAACCAGCGTGGTCCCGACTGCCGCCGCCGGCCACGCCTCCTTTATTTTATAGTCGCGTTGGCGTACGTACGCCAACGCCATAGCGTGAACTACGGGCGCGGTAGCACTAGACGGCTACCCGGCCCCTTTGAACATTACAGCGGGAAGGTGTGCACGCAGGGAGCTAACGGAGCAAAGAGTGGGTGTAGCGAGGTGGGAGCTAGGGAAAACTTACAATGGTGTGGGGAAGGAGAGAAGAAAATGGAGTACAGTGAGGGTGTGTGGGAGGAGGAATGGAAGACGGGGACTATAGAAAGAAAGGAAGCGTGAGCCAGGAAGTAGGGAGGCGAATGCGCGCTCGGGTTATTCCAACGTAAAGGAAGGTGTGAATGGAGGTGCAGTGGTGTGCAAAGTGGGAGAATGGTCTGTTTACAGAGCGAGAAACTGTAAGGTGGGTGAGTGCAGGGCGTGAAAGCTGCAAACAGTGGGCCAGAAGGGAGGAAGGAATGTCTGCAGAGAAGCATTAAGAATGCAAGAGAGCGGGCTAAGGGAAATAGGACAACTGGGAAGAGAGGCCTTTTCTCATATTCTTATCTAACCAGAGCAGAGCTTGGTGGGCCAGTCTAGGCAACATACACCCCATAGCTCACTCTGCCCTCTCGCTCTTGGGGCCGGTCCCCATTCGGCTCACCTGTATACCGCCTGCTGTCCCACCTGCCTCTTAACTCGGAGCACGAGAGGGACCTGTCCCTTTCACAACAAGAATTCACTCTCCAACCCTAGGAGAGTGAGATCTAATTCACAGGGCCGCCGTTTAGCAGTCTTTCACTCAAAGTACCCTTTGCCCCCCTGGCTTGAGTTAAGGTGAGATGTTTTTTCTTCATGCTTAAAAAGACTCCTATTTTGTGTTCCCTGTGTTGTTATACTGCAGGCGTTTTTATAGCTCAGCCTTCTCCACTTACTTTGCCTCTTGGAGCTTTGGGCAGACATCGCCTGCTGCCCTGCGGGAGAGGGAGGGGTTGTTTTCTCTAACCACTTTGGTGTGTGGTTAGGTGGCCTGGAGGGTGGGCATTTCCTTGCAGAGATATTCCACACAGTTTTATTTGTGCACGGTGGTTGTCAGTGGGGGGGATCTAGCCTTGCGTCCTTGCCCCATGACGCTCCTCTCACATTCAACGAGGGTGCTGCCCTCGACTCATGACTGTGTATAGTTAGTATGAGAAAATAATACTGTGGTGGCTCAGCCAGATGTTAGGTATGCTTAGGGATGCTGCAGGCAACTCCTCGGTCCTAGTGACCGCGGAGTTCTTCGTGTCTGTGTTCCCACCTGTATTCTTTGTTGTGCTTAGTTCTAAAGCGTGCACGAGGCAGAGAAAGCCACGGGGGAGATCCCTGCAGGCGTCTTCCTCTTCCCGTGTTCTAGTGACAAACCATTGAGGCAGTCAGGGTGCCATCTCCTCTCTTCGCGAGCCAGAAGGTTCCGCCCAGCGCACGTGAGAAAATTATTCTGCTGTCTTTGACGTGACAACTGCACCTGGCCAAAGACTCTCCACCTAGGTGACACCTGGGCACACGGAGGAGGACGCAGAAAGCACAACTGAAAGACGTAGTGAACAGAGGGAGAATTCCTGCCACTACTTATAATTAACAGAGGCCGAAGGGGGAGGGGGCAGGGGTGCGGGGTACGCGTTCCATGTAAACCTAATCTGCCGAAGGAGACTAACAGCGAATCGAACCCAGCGACAAACTGACTGTCACATACGGAGGAAAAAAGCATGAGGTACGCCGACTTTGTGCACAGAAGCAGCCCCAAAACTACAAACTGAAAGAAACGGGGTATCTGGAATTGCCTATATGACAACGTCACCCAGAGTCTGATGAGAGGAGAACGGCACAGAGCCATTTATAGAGAGATAGTGGCTCAAACAGGCACAACAAGTTGTATCAAACCTGTGAGGTGGGAACTAAAGGCAACCGCAAAAGGGACTTAATGGACAAACGAACAGAAAACGCAAAACGCGGTACTGCTGCGACGAAGAGTGTAGAACACAACTGAAAGAGGAGAGAGGGTTGCCAAGACGTGTAACGACACGTCGGTTAGAGATGACCAAAAGACAAAGTATTAACAATTCTCCCACCATACAGGAGAGGTACCTTGTTGCTCTCAACGTTCAAAACTAGGATTGCCGGTGCCACGCTGCTGGTTCAGGGGCGAGGGTTATCTCGTAACAACTGATGCCGGTGCCTTCTCCAGCCCTCCCGGAACCAAGCGCGCGCCCTCCCGCTCAAAGTAAAAAAAAAACGAACAAGTTTGACGAGAGGCAGCAGGGGGAGGGGAGAGAAGAGGGGGCTCGCATGATATTCTCTTGCGGGAGCGAGCAGGAACCATCTGTTAATTACAAACAGATGGTTTGAAAGCTCGCTCCGCAAGGGAATCGCCAAACGTGCACGCGTTGCCATTCAAAGCAATGCAATGCGTGCACGTTTTTGACTGCAAAACTGAATCGATTTCTAAGAGTCTTTTTCCTATGCAGCTCATGCGCGCTGCGTAGGCGAGACCTAAAAACGGCTAACCGCAAAAACTATCGGCTCAGATACATCCGCTTTTAAGATTCTATACGCAATCTGATGCTGCCTAACTCCTAAATTGAGGCAGATTGGTCTTATCCACCTCCTGCGTGACAGATGGTATCTAGGACAGAAAAATAAAACATGTTCTTCAGTTTCCTTGACATTAGTGCAGGCAGGAGATTTATCTAGTAGTAAGCCAACCTCCTCCTTTCTAGGAAATTTTAGGAGCAAATTGCCGTATCTGAATCTAACATATAAGCTTTTTGCGAGGGGGGGCGAAATTTGGTCCAAAAAGGTTCAAATTGCGGACATATTTTTATTGCTAAAAATTTGGATGATAACTGACCACTAGACAAATTATTAGTGTAGTGATCTCCCACCACCTCCCAGTATCTGACTTTTAATCTCAATAGATCCTCTCTTGTAGCCCTATCTGGATGTTCCCACAAATCCATCATGTTCATTTGCTTGCACCAATCTGCGATGTGCTTAAACCATGGTAGTTTTGATGCACCATTGATCTTCATGACCTCCCGTAAAGAGTCTCGATAATCAGTAAGTTGGGGAATTATCCATAGGCGCAACCAGTAGGTTAGGGGTTTCAAAGCAGCCAAATCACCAATTCTCTTCAACCCGAGGTCAAAAAAAAGGGAAATTAGAGGAGTTGTGATAGGTGCCGAAATAAGGGACCTAACGAAGATGTTTTCACAAGTCGTTAGCTTGTTAACAGTAGTGTAGCCCCAGATCTCAGCTCCATACAGGGCTCCACTTTGGGCTTTTGCACGATAAATTTCCAGAACTGGGGAGAGGGGTTGGGTATAAGATTGTTTATGAAATCTTAGTATGGATTTGGATCTTTGGCATAGAATTAGTTAACTCTTGTTTAACTGATATTCCCATTTAAGTAACTCATTCAGTCCTATGCCTAGGTAGTCAAACATTTTTACCCGTTCAAGGGGTTCATGTGTAATCTTAATCTCCCGTAGACCACCCCGTACTTTTCCAAACACCATGTATTTAGTCTTAGAGGTATTAAGTTCTAATCTCCTGTCCCTACAAAATTCTAGGAATCCGTCCAGAAGTATTTGCAGGCCCATGGGTGTTTTAGATGTTAGTAGGGAGTCATCTGCAAAGAGCAGGATAGGGACTTTCTCACCATTCAGGGAGGGTGCATCATTCCTACAAGCCATTAAGCGACTCGCCACATCATTTATAAACAGGGAAAACAGCGTGGGGGCGAGAACGCACCCCTGTCGCATCCCTCGCTGTATCGGTATCTTCTCTGATAGTTCGCCATTCTTCCCCCACCTAACCTGGGCATAATTATCCATATGGAGGCGGGCTACCACTGCTACCAAATCCGCAGGAGCACCTAAGTCGAGCATGATCTTCCAGAGCAAGTCGCGTGCTACTAGATCAAACGCTGCTCGCAGATCCACGAATGCTACATAAAGCTTCTGTTTCCTAAGTAGCACATATTTCCAGGTTAATAAAGTGAATCTGTAGGCTTGGTCACACGTGCTTACTTTGGATCGAAAGCTCGCCTGGTAAGTAGACAATATCATGTGGTCATCCATCCAGCATTGTAGTTTATCTAAGACTTGCCCAGGAAAAATCTTTTGTAGGTTGTCTATCAAGCTGATGGGTCTGTAATTGGAGGGGATAGCAGCATCACCCTTTTTATAGATGGTAATTATCTCCGCTCCCCTCCAGGTTTCTGGGATGTCCCCACCAGCCGCAATACAATTAGGCAAGAGATTTATGTACGGGGCCCATATCATTGGTTCTGATTTATATAAATCGCCCGGGATCGAATCAGGCCCAGGAGCTTTGCCTGCCTTTAATCTGCTAATCGCTGACAAAGTGTCCTCTAGGGTAAAAGCCAGTGCTGGGTTGTTTGCATTCGCCACAAGGGCGATGGTAGCTGGGTTGGATTCAGCCCTGTTGGTGTCTGAATTGCCCTGTCCCTCTAATCTGGAGTAGAGTTTGGAAAAATGGTCCACCCAAGCCTCCGGCTGGATATGATAGCTAAGAGTGGGAACATCACAATGTACAACAGTGTCTCAGTCACTGTTTGCGATTCCCAATGGGCTCGCAAATTGCATGCCTCGTGCATATTAATGAGGCACTCGCAACTAGTGACCCCATTGGGAATGGCTGGCCCTCCCAGGTATGGTGGCCTGCTTTTAAATCATTTTTTTTTTTTTTTTTAATGCAGCCTGTTTTCCTTAAAGGAAAACGGGATGCATTTAAAAAAAAAAAAAAAACGTTTTTGTTTCATTTTTTAAGGGACGGTAGTGGTCCCTAGGACCACTGCCTGTCCCTAAAAATATTTTCATCTGCATTCACAAAGGGGAAGGAGTCCTGTGGGGACCCCTTCCCATTTGCGAGTGCTTTACCACCCTTCTGAGGAAGGGTGGTGATCTGCAACTGTTTTGCAACCGCAATTGCCGTCGCAAAACAGTCTTACATAGGGTTCAGACTCGGTATTAGGAAGGGATGCCCTTGGAACGCCCCTTCCTAATAGCGAGTCGCTAATCCTATTTAGCGAGTCCCAAATCATTTGTGACTCGCTAAATAGGGTTAGTACATGGGCCATTTGTTTTTTGCATGCACAAACAGGTCGCAAACCCGTTTGCCCATGCAAAAAACGGTCGTACATCTGGCCCTTGGAACCTTGACCAGATGGGTCCCTCTCGATCTTAGATTCCGTATAGGGAGTGATCATGTATCGAAGGTAGCTTGCATTCTTATTCCATAAAATTCTGTGGCAATAGCACATGGCCTTGTAAATGATTCTCTTCTCAACAGGCAACCAGTGAAGAATAGACAGATCCTTAGAGGCAGAAGTTCTTCTTGAGAGATTGAGAACCAGACGCGCAGCTGCATTTTTAATGCAATGAAGTTTAGTAAGACTGCCTTTAGATGCTCCTAAAAATAATATATTGCCATAGTCTGAGGTGTGACCAAGGCATGAACAATTGTTTTCCTGGCCGCCTTTAAGAGTTCCAAAACACTTGCCAACTACTTTCCTAATTTGATTATCAAATGAGAGTTTTGGATCAAACCATACCCCCAGATTTTAAGTTTCGGCTTTAGGGGTTAGGGGTTTGCCGAAAGGTCTCAGGTCACAAGGCTGGAGACCAGATAGAGGGAGCTTTCTCAACTATCAGTACCTCAGTTTTATTGCTATTGAGTTTTAGGCAACTATTGGACATCCAGGAGGCTAGCTCCTCTAAGCATAGTGAAAAACGGGAAGCCGCTGCCTAGGTGTCCTGAGAGTAGGGCGGGGAGTGAAAGCACTCACCGCGCCCTGCACTCGTAAGCTGAACAGGTAAGATTATCGTAACTTGCAACACAGCAACAGATAGAAAGCAAAGAAAAGCGGAGCCAGGCAACTCCAGCCCTAAGGTGCTACAAGGAAAGAAATATTAAATAAAAGGGAGCCAGGCACCTCCCCGCATTAAGTGCTACAAGAAACTAAAAAAGTTAAAAACACTCATGTGCGAGTGATATAAGCAATCAGGTGGGAGAGGAATATATTTTAAAACAAGTCGCTCCTACTGGAGCGACTTGTTTCTATTGATCACATCAAGTTACATCATGTGGCCGATTCTCAACAGTAGGCCACGAGCAGTCCTTGGTAGTTCCCTAACTCCTCTTGCTACCATACAGGAAATTCCTCTACAGCTACTGAGCTACAACGAAGCTGTTTCTCTCCAGTTGTCGGGAGGGCGGACAATGCACTACAATTCATTCCTGCATTCGCTACAACTACCAGCAACACGACTGATTTGAGTACTCTTACTGCTGCATCTTCTGCAGCTGAAGTTGTTTATACAGATCCACCTTTTTTGGATCCACCTCTTCTAGATTTTTCCGGTCCTTTTGTGTTAACTGAGGCACCAGTTTTTCGACTAACTGTTTCTGGGTATTATGTTGGTCGAGATGATTTTTCTTCTAACTCTTTTGCCAGATCATCTGTTCCAGACACTCCTCCTACACGGATCTGTGTTTTCTTTTCATGGCTGAAACGCACTTATCTGATTTCGTCTTGGATATATGTTTGGTTGACGCTTTCCTTGGTTTTTCTATTTCTGTGGATTGGATTTGTGACAGTTTTTTTCCTGCCGATTAATAGTCACTACCTTCCAGAACGCTCTCCTACGGAACAGGTCGAGGGGATGTTGGCAATACACTCTTCTTCACATAAGCTAAAAAGAGACTTATCCCTCATGAACATTTCAGCTGTTTCAGTAACTGATGGAATTTTTTAGAGTTAAGCTCGTTATGACATAATCGGCCCTACGGAGATCCTGCAGATACAATATGTGTTTAAAGTCTCTGTGGGGAATGTTATAGTACCTGGGTTACATTCTGATGTTTGGGATGTTGAAACTGTAAACACCATGTTCTCAGAGCTGGAATATGATACTGTTTTCGAATCAGAGGATTTGTACCTTAATTCTGTTAACTATGCTGAAATCTTCTGTTATCATCCCAAAAAAATGGATATCATTATTTACATTGAGCTAGTGTTCAACGTCCACTTTTTAATACACACAATGAGAACATTGTCAAAGTCCTCCACAAGGGAGCTCCAAAACATATAAAGATAAATTTACATATTTTTCAGGATATGACACGTCGGACTTAACATCCTTTTATTTCAAACTTGCCCCTACACCACCAATAAAAAATACATGCGTACACAAACTAAGCTCACATATACGGACTCGTTTGTTACACAATTGGCTATGATTATTGGAAGGATACAATTGACGAAGTCCATTTGGGGGCCCAAACCTTGGCAAGTTCAGGGGATGGAAACCTTGTTCCGAGCTTGTTTAATCCCAACAAAAATTATTTTTTCTGAATGCCACAGGTCTGCAGACCACGTGTCCAGGATTGGCTAAAATTAAAGAAATGAATGCACCCACTATTCCTTCCATTGCTCGATTTGAAAATTGGCAAAATCTAACAAATTACTCTGAAGAACAGCTCAATAGTATGTTGCAGAATGGTACATTTAATTTAACACTTACAGGTCCTCACGGGTGGTTATTGTGGCCATTGGACACAAATCATTGTCATGCACGTTTTTTTTATTCCACGCCGGGGTTTAAAGCTAGCCGACTTGACCCTCATTACTCCCAATTCCAATACTCTGGAATTGTCACTACCTATTCAGTGGGAAAATTGTGTCAACAATGGTTAGAACTCTCCACACTATCTGCAGTGAAACAACATCTTTCTCTCCTATTGGAGGAATTGGACCTATCTGACTTCCTACTGGGTCCTAAGGCTCCACGTACTAAAAGATTTATTTAATCTACATATAATGAAAATTGGAAATTGTCATAAACGGAAGCTGCTGCACATTTAAGACAAATTGATCAAGATAATTTGGATAAGGTGCTTGCTGTTATTGATGATAGTATTAATACATTGTCTTCTCGCATTTACAATCTGAATAACATTGTCTCATCTGTTATTGATATCATGCAAAGTGACATGTCTACATTGTACCATGGGCAAAGTCAACTTAGATCCATCATGCAGGTCAGCTGGACCCTTTAGACCCTTAAGAATGGTTGCGTCCTTTTATGTCACCTTTATTCCAGCCACCTATTCATGCCTTTCAATCTGACACGTAAACAACGACTAGTGGCAAAAAAGACACAACCTACACAATGCTACATCTTGAGAAGTTAGAACTGCTCCCTTTCACTATAGCAGAAACACCTTGCTCTGTGTGGTTAATACATGGCGTAATATCTTTGCCAATTTCAACATTTCAATTCACAGCTTGCATGAAACATTTCCCTGTCGGTAGATATGAGCCCCTAGCAGGCAGCTACAGTCATGAACTATGGTCATTCCCATTTTCCTACCGCTGTGAACTAGCCAACAAAGAAGTCTTCCTTTCTGAAAAGGAATTCAACTTTGCTGTCGGACATTCACTCGTTTGCAAACATGTTATCATTCACGGCACATGCAATGATTTGGTAGCAAATTTAGCCTGTTATCTCAAAGGCATACCAGCCCTGCAATACTCCCACTAATTACGGTCCTTTCAAATGGAAGTTATTTAATGTTAAGTGATGTAGACTGCTACAGGATGCGCGTTGGGATCTCGTACATTTTATCAGTTTCCCAGATAGTTACCTACTGTAACAAGACCTCTTCCCTCCCACCCAAGGGGGTATGGATAGTTTGTTGTGGCCTACCATTCCAACTCTAAAGGCAGATTTTAACAAGCTCATCAGACTCAGAGCACTATTGTTTCAAAAGGAAGTAGCCCTAACATCTTCTATGGAAACCTTTGAATTACACGTCATAAGGACATTCAGTGAGATACAGCCCTTGTTAAACACTAACCTCCCAATACATTTAGGTGAATTAGTCAATCACATTTTTAATGCATCCAATACTGCCGGCCTTGCTCACTTTTTTAAGGTTGTCTGTTCTGGCTTAGTCAGTTCCTTCCAAACAATCTTTGGAATAAAACCAGCTGTTATTCATTCCCTTTTTTCCAGTGTGTTCAGGGGTTTCCCACGGATGATTTTTGTTTTATTTTTTCCCTCCGCAATGGATGTTGTCTTTGCCAGCCCACTGGAACTGCCACTGCTGCAGTTGTGCTGTGAGCGCATGCTCCAATTCTTTGGAATCCTCTTGCTCCAGGAATTGGACCTTGATTGGTCATTGTCATTCCGACCTGCCTGGTTTACCTGCGTACAACTCGTGTTTCACTGCCTCTGGTGCCCCGTTGGAATGCGTACTAGATATTTGCCTTGCTCCGCCGACGCCGGCTCGCATGGACATAGACCTATTGATGAGTCCATAAGTGACATATTTTCAGAGTTGTCCCTTGGGCCTACGGCTTCTACACAGTGCGAGCTATCAGCCACTTCTTTCAGCAGATACGAGTGCTTTAGTACTTGGAATATTAACAACTGGGTACAATAACATGGATAAGGGTTACCCGGTTACGTTCTCAGCATCCGTTGAGACACAGGATCATTTCGGTTCTCTGGAGTTGGTAACCCAGCAGTTGAACAATCATCATCTGCGGAAATGGAATCTGTTCTGGATTCATTGGCTTTCAAACTTGTGAAAGGTGTCAAGGATACTTCTGACACACTTTAATTCGGTTACCTTTTCAATATTGACATGTTACGTTTTTTATGATTATAGTTCTTTTTTATAACATGCTTATTAGCAATGCTTCGGACTTCCTTAGCTTGTGTCCTCAATTTTTATTATTCGATTAGTCGTCATGTTACTTTCCTGACCAAAGGGGTGGTGTTGTGAGTCCCCTATAGGGTCCACTATAGTTTTCTCCTATGTTAGCCTAGCTGCTTTTGCTTTGCACACGTTACGAAGTAACGCATTTGTTTTTGTGCCACACTATTATTTTAAAAATAGGCTGCACATTTTATATTCAGCTCTTCTGCTGGGATTCAGTGTGAACATTTTAGTGCAAGGCCAAACAACATTGTGCCCTGTTTTTCTCTGTAATCGGGCACTAACACCTAGACACAGTAGAAGAGACCAGCTGCTGTTTTTGAGCATGGCATTTCTTATCATATAAGCTGAGACTTTCCTTTTTCAAAATAGAGAGGAGAAGTTCTGGCAGAGGAAGGGTCCCGGGACGAGCGTGTCAGCTCTGCGCAATCTGAGATGCAGACCAGCTAAGGGCAAATGCCAGGTATAGAGCCCGGTACCATCCCAGAGATCTTTGTTATGTTATTGTAAGACTAGGCTTAGGCAGATACACCAATAACCATGATAGGGCTTTTCATTGTGTACGGTTTATTAGTGATGCTAATAACATTACTACGTTTTGTATGTTTTCCAGTTGCAGCACAGTTGATTCATAATAGAACATGATAGTTTCAAAAATATTGTAAACTGTTTTTGTGTCTCATTCAGTTTATTGTGGACTTGCATGAGTGAGAGAACGAAAGGTGATGACCTGTTACTGCGGTTCCCTGAGGAGTCTAGAGTAGTTTGTTCTGGGTTGCCAACTTCCCTGTTACTCTGGGAGGTTAGGAGAGCAGGTAAGGCACTATGAGCTAGTCTGGATTGGGGCGCATAGGTACTGATGCGGTATGGTGACTCGGTCCCTACATTCTGACATTCTGTGATCCCAGGCATAGTTCTGTTCCCAAACAGAATCCCTGCAACAGTCCCACCTTGAACAAGACACTAAAAACATTCCTAACTTCTATGAACTATACCCAAGTGCAAGCACAAATAAAAAATAAATTGACTCAGCGTTCTGAGGTGGCCGAGATTGGAATTCAGACTTCAAGGGAAATATACACTCAGGCCCAACCATATGGGGAGGGAAAATACCCAAGGATGTCCTTGGCAACCATGATTTAAGTACCTTTGGGTATCCATTGGCATCACACATACATAGAATGAAACAGGCACTTATCTCCAGGCCACCCCGCAGATCCTACAGGTTTTCTTATGCATACTTCTCCAAAATATACTCATCCTAAGGTTCCATGTCCAGCCTGCCATTTGCAGACTATCTTACATGATGCAGACAGATCCTGGTTAACCCCTTCGATGCTCATGACGAGCTGGACTCATCATGGCACACAGTGTTCGTGTGCTCATGACGAGTCCAGCTCGTCATGGGACCCAGCACAGGAAATCCCTCTGGTGCGGGCACCAGAGGGATTCCCTTTCTCCCTAAAGCCTCGGGAGCTGGGGAAGAGCTTCCCCAGCTCCCGAGGCCCCCCTGGTTTCCCTGAAATGACGATCGGCGCGCACGTCGCGCTGATGTCATTTCAGTGAAACTGAAATGAGCCAAGAGGCTCATTTCAGTTTCAGTTTCTACGTGCTCAGGGGCTATCTCAGCCCCCTGAGCACGTAGAAACTCAGGAGAGGTATCGTTGGAAAGGGGAGAATCTCCCCTTTCCAATGGTGCCCCTCCCTAGTGGATCCCTGCTTGGGGATCGCCCCAGGAGGGCGATCCCCAAGCAGGGATCCACCCACTAGGCACCAGGGAGGGGGGAGCGGCCCCTTGGGCAAGGGCCTTTGCTCCCCCCATAACATTTTTGGCATGATTAGTCTTTCTGCCCCCCCTGGGGGGTAGATGGGGGCAGTAGCCCCCAATCTGCCCCCCCGGGGGGGTAGAAAGCCCACTAGACACCAGGGATTTTTATGGGATGCTTATTAGGGGTGGGGCTGCCCAAAACGGGCATGCCGATGCCCCCACCCCCCCCGGCCACAAAATTAGTCTTTCTGCCCCCCCTGGGGGGCAGATGGGGCAGTAGCCCCCAATCTGCCCCCCCCCGGGGGGGCAGAAAGCCCACTAGATACCAGGGATTTTTAAAAAAATGATAGTTAGGGGTGGGGGCTGCCCAATATGGGCATGCCAATGCCCCCACCCCACCCCGCCGCAAAGGTACAGTCTTTCTGCCCCTCCTGGGGGGCAGATGGGGGCAGTAGCCCCCAATCTGCCCCCCGGGGGGGCAGAAAGCCCACTAGATACCAGGGATTTTTTTTAAATTATAATTTGGGGTAGGGGCTGCCCAATATGGGCATGCCAATGCCCCCACCCCGACGCAAAGGTACAGTCTTTCTGCCCCTCCTGGGGGCAGATGGGGGCAGTAGCCCCAATCTGCCCCCCGGGGGCAGAAAGCCCACAAGACACCAGGGTTTTTTTTCCCTCGATACATTTAGGGGTGGGGGTTGCCCAAGATGGGCATGCCAATGCCCCCACCCCTCCCCCACGAAATTCCAGTCTTTCTGCCCCCCCGGGGGGGCAGATGGTGGCAGCGGCCACCAATCTGCCCCCACCCGGGGGTTCAGAAATACCCTAGATGCCAGGGATTATTTTTTTTATAGGCCCGGGGTGGGGGCTGCCCAGAATGGGCATGCAAATGCCCCCACCCTACCCCCCAAAGAAAAAAAAAGACTTTCTGCCCCCCCAGGAGGCAGATGGGGGCAATAGCCCCTGATCTGCCCCCCCCGGGGAGGGGGCAGAAAGCCCACTAAGCGCCAGGGATTTTTTTTTTATATAGGTAGGGGTGGGGGCTGCCCAGAATGGGCATGTCAATGCCCCCACCCCAAAAAAAATGCTACAGTCTTTCTGCCCCCCCTGGGAGGCAGATGGGGCAATAGCACCTTATCTGCCCCCCCGGGGGGGCAGAAAGCCCACTAGCCACCAGGGATTTTTTTTTTTACAAAGTTCGGGGTGGGGGCTGCCAAGAATGGACATGCCAATGCCCCCACCCACCCCAAAAAAGATGTCACTGTTTTTCTGCCCCTCCCAGGAGGCAGATGGGGGCAGTAGCCCCTGAACTGCCCCCCGGGGGGGAAGAAAGCCCACTATGTGCCAGCGATTATGCTGGCTTTTTTATACGCAGGGGTGGGGGCTGACCAGAATAGGCATCCCAATGCCCCCGACCCCCCAAAAGAATAGCCACAGTCTTTCTGCCCCCCTCGGGGGCATATCGGGGCAATAGCCCCTGATTTCCCCCCTCCCCAGGGCGGCAGAAAGCCCACTAGGCACTGACTTTTTTTCGGAATGTGCCTACCTGTTGAATTTGGTTCCTAGCTCTGCCGGCACCCAGGGAAACCTAGCAAACCTATACATTTTTTAAAACTAGACACCCAGGGGAATCCAGGATGGGCTGACTTGACTGGCTCTCACCAGGTTCTGTTACCCAGAATCCCTTGCAAACCTAAAAATTTGTCCAAAAAAACACATTTTCCTCACATTTCTGTGGTGGAAAGTTCTGGAATCTGCGTGGATCCACAAAATTCCACCCACCCCGCGTTCCCCAAAGTCTTTCGAGAAAAATGGTACCTCACTTGTGTGGGTAGGACTAGTGGCCGCGACAGGAAACGGCCCAAAACGCAACATGGACACACCACATTTTCACAGTGAAAACGGACCCTTTTTTTGCAAAGTGCCTAGCTGTAGATTTTGAACCCTAACTCTGCCGGCACCTAGGGAAACCTAGCAAACCTATACATTTTTGAAAACTAGATACCCAGGGGAATCCAGGACTGGGTGACTTGACTGGCTCTCACCAGGTTCTGTTACCCAGAATCCCTTGCAAACCCGAACATTTGTCAAAAAAACCACATTTTCCTCACATTTCTGTGGTGGAAAGTTCTGGAATCTGCGTGGATCCACAAATTTCCACCCATCCCGCGTTCCCCAAAGTCTTCCGAGAAAAATGGCACCTCACATGTGTGGGTAGGCCTAGTGCCCGCGACAGGAAACGGCCCAAACGCAACGTGGACACACCACATTTTCACAGTGAAAACTGACCCTTTTTTTGCAAAGTGCCTAGCTGTAGATTTTGAACCCTAACACTGCCAGCACCTAGGGAAACCTAGCAAACCTATACATTTTTGAAAACTAGACACCCAGGGGAATCCAGGATGGGGTGACTTGGCTGGCTCTCACCAGGATCTGTTACCCAGAATCCCTTGCAAACCTAAAAACATGTCCAAAAAAACACCTTTTCCTCACATTTCTGTGGTGGAAAGTTCTGGAATCTGCGTGGATGTACAAAATTCCACCCACCCCGCGTCCCCCAAAGACTTCCGTGAAAAATGGTACCTCACTTGTGTGGATGGGTCAAGTACCCGCGACAGGCAAGGGCCCAAAACCTATTGAGGCGACATCAAAATTACCTATCACAAACCAACCTGGTTTTGCAAGGGGGTCCCATGAGTTTTTGGCCCCGGGCTCAACGGCCATCTAGGGAAACCTACCCAACCCACACATTTCTGAAAACTAGACACCCGGAGGAGTCCAGCGAGGTATGGCTTGCGTGGGTCCTCCAAAATTTTCTTACCCAGAATACCCTGCAAACCTCAAATTTAGCTGAAAAAATCACGTTTTTCTCCAATTTCTGTGTGGGAAAGTTCTGGAATCTACGTGGATCCACAAATTTCCTACCTCCCAGATTTCCCCCAGGTCTCCCGATAAAAATGATACCTCACTCGCGTGGGTGGGTCAAGTACCCGCGACAGGCAAGGGCCCAGAACGTATTGAGGAGACATCAAAATTACCTATCACAAAACAACCTGGTTTTGCAAGGGGGTCACCTGGGTTTTGGCCCCGGGCTCAGCGGCCATCTTGGGAACCTACCAAACCCACACATTTCTGAAAACTAGACACCTGGGGAGTCCAGCGAGGTATGGCTTGCATGGGTCCCCAAACGTTTTCCTACCCAGAATGCCCTGCAAACCTCAAATTTAGCAGAAAAAAATCACTTTTTACTCAAATTTCTGTGTGGGAAAGTTCTGGAATCTGCGTGGATCCACAAATTTCCTACCACCCTGCGTTCCCCCAGGGCTCCCGATAAAAATGGTACCTCACTTGTGTGGGTAGGCATAGTGGCTGAAACAGGAAATGGCCCAAATCGTATTGTGGAGACTTCAAAACTACCTATAACAAAACTACCTGGTTTGGGGGGCACCTGGTTTTTGGCCCCGGGCTCGCCGCCATCTAGGGAAACCTACCAATCCCACACGTTTCTGAAAACTAGACACCCTGGGGAGTCCAATGAGGTATGGCTTGCGTGGATCCCCCAACGTTTCCCTACCCAGAATCCCCTGCAACCCTCAAATTTAGCTGAAAAAACATATTTTCCACATATTTTTGCGTGGACTCACCGTGCTGGCACAAATGTCCTACCACCCAGCGTTGCCCTTGTTCCCCCGAGTAAAATGATACCTCACTTGTGTGGGTGTCCAAAGCAGAACTGGCTAAAAACGTATTTTAAAAAAAATATAGCGCTTAGAATTCTCGGTGCTATACCTTAAATCCCTATGTTTTGGGCTCTTCCCAGTCACAGGCCTTTGGCCCACCCACACAAGTGAGGTATCATTTTACTCGGGAGAACAAGGGGAACGCTGGGTGGTAGGACATTTGTGCCGGCACGGTGATCCCACACAAAAATGTTTGGAAAAAGTGATTTTTTCAGCTAAATTTGAGGTTTGCAGGGGATTCTGGGTAGGAAAACGTTGTGGGACCCACGCAAGCCATACCTCGCTGGACTCCCCCGGGTGTCTAGCTTTCAGAAATGTTTGGGTCTGGTAGTTTCCCAAGATGGCCGCCGAGCCCGGGGACAAAAACCCAGGTTGACCCCTCTTGCAAAACCAGGTTGTTTTGTGATAGGTAATTTTGATGTCGCCTCAATAGGTTTTGGTCCTTTTTCTGTCGCGGGTACTTTACCCACCCACGCGAGTGAGGTATCATTTTTATCAGGAGACCTGGGGGAACGCTGGGTGGGAGGAAATTTGTGGATCCACGTAGATTCCAGAACTTTCCACACAGAAAGTTGAGAAAAGTGATTTTTTCAGCTAAATTTGAGGTTTGCAGGGGATTCTGGGTAGGAAAAGTTAGGGGACCCTCGCAAGCCATACCTCGCTGGACTCCCCCAGGTGTCTAGTTTTCAGAAATGTGTGGGTTTGGTAGGTTTCCCTAGATGGCCACCGAGCCCAGGGCGAAAAACTCATGGGACCCCCCTTGCAAAACCAGGTCGTTTTGTGATAGGCCATTTTGAGGTCACCTCAATACGATGTGGGCCCTTGCCTGTCGCGGGTACTTGGGCCTCCCACCCGAGTGAGGCACCATTTTTATCGGGAGACCTGGGGGAACGCTGGGTGGTAGGAAATTTGTGTCAGCCACGTGATGCCACAACTTTACCACACAAAAATGTGTGAAAAAAGGGATTTTTTCAGCAAAATGTCAGGTTTGCAGGGGATTCTGGGTAAGAGAACGTTGGGGGATCCACGCAAGCCACACCTCCCTGGAATCCCCTGCGTGTCTACTTTTCAGAAATGTGTGGGTTTGGTAGGTTTTCCTAGGTGGCCGCCGAGCCCCGGGCCAAAACGTCATGGGACCCCCTTGCAAAACCAGGTCGTTTTGTGATAGGCCAATTTGAGGTCGCCTCACATACGTTGTGGGCCCTTGCCTGTCGCGGGTACTTGGGCCTCCCACCCGAGTGAGGCACCATTTTTATCGGGAGACCTGGGGGAACGCTGGGTGGTAGGAAATTTGTGTCAGCCCCGTGATGCCACAACTTTATTACACAAAAATGTGTGAAAAAAGGGATTTTTTCAGCAAAATGTCAGGTTTGCAGGGGATTCTGGGTAAGAAAACGTTGGAGGATCCACGCAAGCCATACCTCCCTGGAATCCCCCGGGTGTCTACTTTTCAGAAATGTGTGGGTTTGGTAGGTTTCCTAGGTGGCCGCCGAGCCCAGGGCCAAAACGTCATGATACCCCCTTGCAAAACCAGGTTGTTTTGTGATAGGCCATTTGAGGTCGCCTCAATACGTTGTGGGCCCTTGCCTGTCGCGGGTACTTGGGCCTCCCACCCGAGTGAGGCACCATTTTTTTCAGAAGACCTTGGGGAACGCGGGGTGGGTGGAATTTTGTGGATCCACGCAGATTCCAGAACTTTCCACCACAGAAAAGTGAGGAAAATGTGTTTTTTTTGCCAATTTTTTAGGTTTGCAAGGGATTCTGGGTAACAGAACCTGGCGAGAGCCAGTCAAGTCACCCCATCCTGGATTCCCCTGGGTGTCTACTTTTCAAAAATGTATAGGTTTGCTAGGTTTCCCTAAGTGCCGGCAGAGCTAGGGTTCAAAAACTACAGCTAGGCACTTTGCAAAAAAAGGGTCATTTTTCACTGTGAAAATGTGGTGCGTCCACGTTGCATTTTGCGCTGCTTCCTGTCGCGGGCACTAGGCCTACCCACACAAGTGAGGTACCATTTTTTTCGGAAGACCTTGGGGAACGCGTGGTGGGTGGAATTTTGTGGATCCACGCAGATTCCAGAACTTTCCACCACAGAAAAGTGAGGAAAATGTGTTTTTTTTGCCAATTATTTAGGTTTGCAAGGGATTCTGGGTAACAGAACCTGGTGAGAGCCAGTCAAGTCACCCCATCCTGGATTCCCCTGGGTGTCTACTTTTCAAAAATGTATAGGTTTGCTAGGTTTCGCTAAGTGCCGGCAGAGCTAGGGTTCAAAAACTACAGCTAGGCACTTTGCAAAAAAGGGTCATTTTTCACTGTGAAAATGTGGTGCGTCCACGTTGCGCTTTGCGCTGCTTCCTGTCGCGGGCACTAGGCCGACCCACACAAGTGAGGTACCATTTTTTTCAGAAGACCTTGGGGAACGCGGGGTGGGTGGAATTTTGTGGATCCACACAGATTCCAGAACTTTCCACCACAGAAAAGTGAGGAAAATGTGTTTTTTTTGTCAATTTTTTAGGTTTGCAAGGGATTCTGGGTAACAGAACCTGGTGAGAGCCAGTCAAGTCACCCCATCCTTGATTCCCCTGGGTGTCTACTTTTCAAAAATGTATAGGTTTGCTAGGTTTTCCTAAGTGCCGGCAGAGCTAGGGTTCAAAAACTACAGCTAGGCACTTTGCAAAAAAAGGGTAAATTTTCACTGTGAAAATGTGGTGCGTCCACGGTGCGCTTTGCGCTGCTTCCTGTCGCGGGCACTAGGCCTACCCACACAAGTGAGGTACCATTTTTTTCGGAAGACCTTGGGGAACGCGTGGTGGGTGGAATTTTGTGGATCCACGCAGATTCCAGAACTTTCCACCACAGAAAAGTGAGGAAAATATGTTTTTTTTGCCAATTATTTAGGTTTGCAAGGGATTCTGGGTAACAGAACCTGGTGAGAGCCAGTCAAGTCACCCCATCCTGGATTCCCCTGGGTGTCTACTTTTCAAAAATGTATAGGTTTGCTAGGTTTCCCTAAGTGCCGGCAGAGCTAGGGTTCAAAAACTACAGCTAGGCACTTTGCAAAAAAAGGGTCATTTTTCACTGTGAAAATGTGGTGCGTCCACGTTGCGCTTTGTGCTGCTTCCTGTCGCGGGCACTAGGCCGACCCACACAAGTGAGGTACAATTTTTTTCGGAAGACCTTGGGGAACGCGGGGTGGGTGGAATTTTGTGGATCCACGCAGATTCCAGAACTTTCCACCACAGAAAAGTGAGGAAAATGTGTTTTTTTTGCCAATTATTTAGGTTTGCAAGGGATTCTGGGTAACAGAACCTGGTGAGAGCCAGTCAAGTCACCCCATCCTGGATTCCCCTGGGTGTCTACTTTTCAAAAATGTATAGGTTTGCTAGGTTTCCCTAAGTGCCCGCAGAGCTAGGGTTCAAAAACTACAGCTAGGCACTTTGCAAAAAAAGGGTAATTTTTCATTGTGAAAATGTGGTACGTCCACGTTGCATTTTGAGCCATTTCCTGTTGTGGGCACAAGGCCTACCCACACAAGTGAGGTACCATTTTTATCATGAGACTTAGGGTAACACAGAATTGTAGAGCAACTGTTATTCCCTATTGACTTTCGATGCATTTCTGCCTTCCAAATGAAAGACAATGTGTAAAAAATAAGTCATTTTGAAAAATGACCTATAATTCTCATGCTAGTATGGGTGCTCCCAATTTCGGAAATGTGCAAATATCTACTGTTTCTGAAATCTACATTTTGTTCCCATTTCAGAAATACATAGGTGTCTTTCATAACAATTTTTCCATGTATACATTTTCCCAAAATAATTGCTAAATACCCGGTACATAATAAAAAACCATTGCAAGATGCTGCTCAGTTATTGGCTCTGGGTTCGTCGGGTTCTTGGTGAACCTACAAGTCCTATATATCCCCACAACCAGAAAGGTCCAGCGGATATAACGGTATATTGCCTTCAAATAGCTGTCATAATTAGAAGAAGTTACAGGTGAAAACGTTGACACAAATGGCTGTTTTTTTCAACTAATTTTCAATTTTTCCTTTATTTAACTGTTAGTTTCTATAAGGAAAACTTTAAGGATCTACACAAATGACTCCTTGCTGAATTCAGAATTTTGTCTACTTTTCAGAGATGTATGGCTTTCCAGGATCCATTATTGGTTTCATACCCATTTCTACCATTAACTGGAAGGAGGTTAAAAGCATAATAAATAGCAAAAATAGGCTATGTCCCAGAAAAATGCCAAAACTGTGTAAAAAAGTTTGTTTTCTGACAAAAGTCTGCTTGTCCCTGAAAGCTGGGAAGATGGTGATTTCAGCACCACAACCCCTTTTTGATGCCATTTGCAGGGAAAAACAAGACGCTTTCATCTGTAGCCCTTTCTTCGCATTTTTCCCCAAAAAAACAAAATTTAGCTGTATTTTGGCTAATTTCTGGGTCCCCTCCAAGGAAATCCACAAACCCTGGGTACCTTTACAATCCCCATGATGTTAGAAAAAAAGGACGCAAATTTGGCATGGATACCTTATGTGGTCAAAAAGTTACAGGGGCCTAAGCGCGCACTACCCCAAATAGCCAAAAAAAGGCTTAGCACGGGGGGAAAAGGCCTAGCAGCGAAGGGGTTAAGCAATGATCAGTGCCAATAAAAAATAAAACAAATGGCATGCTATGTGACCAAGTTTTTGATCAGATGTTGAGTTTGGCCACAGGGTGAAGAATTTAGAGATTGTTTTTCTCTCTAAGGTGACATGGAGAGTATTGGAATTGGCCCTCTCTACAGAATCACCCTAAAACATTTTGCTAACACCTCTCCTGAATCCGTTTTTGTTGGTTTTAGGACTCTGAACACTTTACCACTGCTAACTCATGCTAAAGGGCCTGTGTTCTCTCCTTTAAACATAGTAAAATTGGCTTACACCCAATTGGAACATTTAATTTACTTGTAAGTCCCTATTAAAGTGGTACTACATGGACTCAGGGCATGTACATTAAATGCTACTAGTGGACCTGCAGCACTTATTGTGCCGCCCACTTAAGTAGCCGCATTTATCATGTCTCAGTCCTGCCATTGCAGCCTGTGTGAGTAGTTTTAAACTGCCATTTTCACCTGGAAAAATAAACCTTGTGCCAGGCCTAAACCTTCCTTTTTAATACATATAAGTCACCCCTAGGTTAGGTCCTAAAAAGCCCTTAGGGCAGGGTGCACTGCATTTAAACATTTGGACATGTACTTCTAAGTTTTACATGTCCTGGTAATGTAAATCTCCTAAATTTGATTTTCACTATTGCACAGCCTATTTTTCCCATATGATAATATTGGGTTACCTTATTACACTTATTAAGTGATAACGTTTGATAGGGAGCAGGTTGGAAAGTCATGTTTCGTGTCTGAGGAATGGTAATTGAAAACCCTCTTTGTGGTAGAGTTGGATTTCAAGTCACAATTTTGAAAATGTTACTTATGGAAAGTTCACATTTTTGTGTCCTAACTATTTAGTCCTGCTGCCTGTTCTTGGGTCACATGAGTAGCAGTTGGACTTTGTGTTTTCCTGCAAGACAGCATCACAATAGAGGGTCTGGGTGTTAGCAGGATGGGCTAGCTGTGGCAGGATTGGGGGGAGGGGAGAGGGCGGAGCTGTCTCCTACCACGCTTGCACTTCAAAGGCACTGGCCCAGTTCACACACAAAGGACCTCACACTTGCCTAATGTGCCCCCAAACAGACTGTGACAATTGCAGGATGGAAGAAAATTACACACACCTCTGCAGGCGGAAATTCCAGACTCTTCTCCCACTTCAAAGTAGGCACCAGGTATAACAAGCATTGGCATAGCCAATAGGTCTCGCCTTTGGGAACTTATAAGTGTTTAGCCAGAGATATTGACTTTACCTATGTCTTTAAGCTGTGCTGTACAGAAGTCTGCAGCATGCTGAAAAGTTATAATAAAGAAGTGTCAGAAGCATTTTTGTTACCTTAGATATGACCAAAAAAGCATTATGTACAACTGAACGACCATTTTTAAAAAGTATTAAAAATAATGTCTTGAGTGTTTTTTTGTCCTTTCAATGCTGGCAACTTGTATCTGCCTGCCCCAATGGTTGCTTGTTGTGGTTTTTTTTGTTATGGGGGGCATAAATAACAGGAGGGTGAAGGTCAGTCAGTCAGTTAGTGAGAGTGAGTGAGAGAGTCAGTCAGTGAGAGAGTCAGTCAATGAGAGAGTCAGTCAGTCAGTGAGAGTGAGAGTCAGTCAGTGAGAGTCAGTCAGTGAGAGAGTGAGAGTCAGTGAGAGAGTGAGAGTCAGTCAGTGAGAGTGAGCGAGTCAGTCAGTCAGTGAGAGTGAGAGAGTCAGTCAGTCAGTGGGTGTGAGAGAGTCAGTCAGTCAGTGAGAGTGAGAGAGTCAGTCAGTGAGAGTGAGAGTCAGTGAGAGAGAGTCAGTGAGAGTCTGTTAGTGAGAGAGTCAGTGAGAGTCTGTCAGTGAGAGAGAGTCAGTGAGAGTCTGTCAGTGAGAGAGTGAGTGAGTCAGAGAGAGAGTGAGTCAGTGAGAGAGTGAGTCAGTGAGAGTGAGTCAGTGAGAGTGAGTCAGTAAGAGTGAGTCAGTGAGAGTGAGTCAGTGAGAGTCTGTCAGTGAGAATGAGTCAGTGAGAGTCTGTCAGTGAGAATGAGTCAGTGAGAGTCTGTCAGTGAGAATGAGTCAGTGAGTCTGTCAGTGAGAATGAGTCAGTGAGAGTCTGTCAGTGAGAGTGAGTCTGTCAGTGAGAGTCTGCCAGTGAGTCTGTCAGTGAGAGTCTGTGAGAGTCTGTCTATGAGAATGAGTCAGTGAGAGTCTGTCAGTGAGAATGAGTCAGTGAGTCTGTCAGTGAGAATGAGTCAGTGAGAGTGAGTCAGTGAGAGTGAGTCAGTCAGTGAGAGAGAGTGAGTCAGTCAGTCAGTGAGAGTGAGTCAGTCAGTGAGAGAGAGTGGGAGAGTCTGTCAGTCAGTGAGAGTCTGTCAGTCAGTGAGAGTGAGTCTGTCAGTCAATGAGAGTGAGTCTGTCAGTCAGTGAGAGTGAGTCAGTCAGTCAGTGAGAGTGAGTCAGTCAGTGAGAGTCAGTCAGTCAGTGAGAGAGTGGGAGAGTGTCAGTGAGAGTCTGTCAGTGAGAGTGAGTCTGTCAGTCAGTGAGAGAGAGAGAGAGTCTGTCAGTGAGAGTGTCAGGGAGAGTGAGTCTGTCAGTCAGTGAGAGAGAGTCTGTCAGTCTGTGAGAGAGAGTGAGTGAGTTAGTGAGAGAGAGTGGGAGAGTCTGTCAGTGAGAGTGAGTGTCAGTCAGTGAGAGAGAGAGAGTGGGAGAGTCTGTCAGTGAGAGTGAGTGTCAGTCAGTGAGAGTGAGTCAGTCAGTCAGTGAGAGTGAGTCAGTCAGTCAGTGAGAGAGAGTCAGTCAGTGGGAGAGAGTGTCAGTGAGTGAGTCAGTCAGTGAGAGAGTGGGAGAGTCAGTCAGTGAGAGAGTGTCAGTGAGAGTGAGTCATTCAGTCAGTGAGAGTGAGTGAGAGAGTGGGAGAGTCAGTGAGAGAGTGGGAGAGTCAGTGAGAGAGTGAGTCAGTGAGAGTGAGTCAGTGAGAGTGAGTCAGTGAGAGTGATTCTGTCAGTCAGTGAGAGAGATTCTGTCAGTCAGTGAGAGAGAGTCTGTCAGTCAGTGAGAGTGAGTCAGTCAGTCAGTCAGTGAGAGAGAGTGGGAGAGTGAGTCAGTGAGAGTGAGTCAGTGAGAGTCTGTCAGTGAGAGTGAGTTAGTGAGAGTGAGTGAGTCAGTCAGTGAGAGAGTGAGTGAGTCAGTCAGTGAGTGAGAGAGAGTGGGAGAGTCAGTGAGAGAGTGGGAGAGTCTGTCAGTGAGAGTCTGTCAGTGAGAGAGAGTGAGTGAGTGAGAGAGTGGGAGAGTCAGTCAGTGAGAGAGTGAGAGTGGGAGAGTGTCAGTGAGAGTGAGAGAGTCAGTGTGAGTGAGAGAGTCAGTGAGTCAGTGTGAGTGAGAGAGTCAGTGTGAGTGAGTCAGTGTGAGAGTGTGAGTGAGTGTCAGTGAGAGTGTGAGAGAGTGAGAGTCTGTGAGAGAGTGAGAGTCTGTGAGAGTGTCAGTGAGAGTGTGATAGTCGGTGAGAGTGAGTCAGCCATTAATGCAAGGCATTTGCAGTTAGGGTGAGTACTCTAAAGCTCAACTTTCATTGTGACAATGGTTCGAATATAACACCCGTACATGTTTGCAGAGTTTAACGATTTGTGGCTATTTGTAATGCTCTGAGGATACTACATTATTATATTATAAAACAGAATGGAGAACGGTAGTGAGGTGTCTTATCGCCAATCATTGTTTTACTTGGAAAGGTCGTGCCCCCTTGCACTGCAAAGCCCACCAAAGACCGGGGCTTATAATGTGACACTTAATGGTGTCACAAACATATTGAGATCTGTTTACTCAGCGAACAGACACTTGATAGTTTTTAAGACTTTAGCCTCTCTATTGCACAGTCGTTTATGTCCAACTTCTCAGATAGACTTTTTTTTGTTTAAACCGATAGTTTCTGTGGGAGCCACAGCCAGGTTGACTAGAGGTCCCTGGATCCAATCAAACACACCAGAATCCGTTTATTGGGGGGGGGTGACATCCCATACACCCCCCCTGGACCTACGCCCCACCACTGGCCACCAGTTTTCTAAAACATCTGGTGGGGAATATCCCCAATATCTTAAAAAACATATCTTACACCCTGTACACAGTGGCGGCTCCCCCATTGGGGCGTCGCCCCACTGCTTTCTCGCGGTGCGAGAAGGCAGAAACATAAACGGTAAAAACTACCATTTATGTTTCTGCCTTCTCGCATTGCGAGAAAGCAGAAGTGCCGCTGTGCCTGGTTGGGGGCGGGCGAGTGGGCGGTCCTGCTCGAGGGCAGGGGGGAGTGGCTTACCCACTGTTGTGGGTACTGACTGTTTGGTCGGCCCTGGAGCCGACCAAAACAGTCAGTACCCACAACAGTGGGTAAGCCACTCCCTCCTGCCCTCGATCAGGACCGCCCACTCTCCCTTTTCTCTATGCAGAGAAAATGTCCCGGCTGGGCGCTCGCCTGCTGCGCCTAGCAGCGTTGTCATTGGCTTGCGTTGCGTTGGGGAGGAAGCTGCCTGCTGGCTGCTTCCTGCAGCAGGAACACGCGGACCAACCAGTACAGAGTGGCCGGCCTGGAGCGGAGGCGGTGCGGTACCCCGGCACTCAGGTACGTTTTATTTTATTTTTAATTGTTTTATACCCCACCCGCGACCCCCCCTCCCTCCCTCCCTCGAGCATGCCAGCCGCCGCTGAGGCTCGGAGCTGCTGCTTCCCACGGTAGGACGTTTCAAATCAGTGAGAGTGAAAATTCAAACACTTCGTCTATCGTCTTTTATTTCTGTGGCATGTGTTGAATTGAAAGGCGCCGCCGTGGGTTATAAAGTCAGTAAGCGCACCCAGACATGTTCAATGGCACCAGAGTGATTATTAGCTTTCAAACAGGAAAGCGGGCAGGGGGAGAGAAATCTTCATGTCACGCTGACTAGATGTGTCTTTTGTAGCCATTCTAACTTTCCCTGGTATCCATATTTCATATTTCTATCAAGCAGCCTCAGACGTTAGTTCACTAACGAGCACACACATTTAATATTTCCAAAATGCATTATGGCGGCTGGTCGTCGTGGGCAATGAAACGTTTTACATTATTGTTTGAATGAGGACATAAGATGCCGTACAACAATGCCATAGTTTGATGAGTAAAGAATTGAAAAATCAAGAAATACAATAAAAAAAGGTACCACTGACTAGAGAATAACATAAAGCAGAATTATAAATTACGACGTTGTGAACTTTTTAAAAATAACGTCGTTGTTTAAGGATTTGGCGTGCAGCAATGTTGGATGACTTTTGTGATAATGAAGAGTTTAGGTCTTACGTGCAAACTGTGTCTTTCCCTTTAAGAACCAATGTTTGTCCAATATTTTGTTAGATATGTTTGTCAGGATTTGGTACCCACTTTTGACAAACCAGTTCTAACTGCAGTAACACGAAAACAGCGAAAGCTTTTGCTCTTGTAAATCCGTTTCATGAGAAGGTCTGTTTTTCTATAACTCTTGTTTTAAAGTACTTTGTTAAATCCTGCCGTGCCCGTGTCACACTTTCGTTATCTACCCATGTCATGATTTAGAGGCAGGTGCTCAGCAGGCCCATCTCAGGGATTGGAGGACAAAACAATTCCAGTAATATTTTCCCTACACCTGGCCGAATCCTGGAGCTAAGGGTTTCTCTTGGGCTATTTTTAGTTTCATTTTTACCTCGTTGTTAGTAACTTTGCTGTGGCTCTGCGTGCATCTTTGTGCTTTATAGTAGAACACGGTCTTCACGTTTTTCCTAGTTGTCAGTAACTTAGGTGGAGCACTACTCGAGTCTATGCGCTTTACAGCAGAAAAGGGTCTTCTAGTTTTCCTTGTAACTGATGTGGAGCTATGTGCCGCTATGTGATTTACAACAGAACGCAGTCAAGAAGTGTATAGTGGCCCTGTTATAGTTAAAAACACTGATATATACTGAGCCACTGCGGTGCATGCATGTGAAAGAGGCTAAAAGAACAAAAAAAAATGTTTTTCTTGTTTGGTTTACAAAGCGCAGCAGAAGACAGCACAAAATTTGAACAGCTGTTATGGAAGGATAGAGTGTGAGGGTATCAATGACCATGCATTTATTGCCTGGGCTCTCAGAGTGTCAGAGGCAACAGGTCCCTAATGATGCTAGAGCCTTGTCACCTTAGTAATGCACAGAACCTTGGCAGTATCTCAGGTGAGAGTAGTTAAAAGCAGCCCCTGCAGAGATGCTGTCTCCGACCTAGGACCACCCCTTCTCCTGCTCCCCCGTTGCTGTCTCAGACCTAGGACCACCCCTGATTGCGGCCTATTGTTGCTGCTACCCATCTCCCTCCACTGCTTCTGACTCTGTAGAGAGCACCACCCCCAGCCTTCCATCTCTTGGACAGTATGTCACCAACTAGATGGAGTGCAGAGACAGCAGTGTGTTTAGGTAAGAGAATAAAAAAACCTTACTTGTTGCATTGTTGAAATTTGGATGCTCAAATAACTGCTGAACTTATTCAATGCACTAAGGGGGTGATCTTTAATGTTTCTAAATATTTGAAGACTTCACATTCACTATTGCTTTCTATACCTTCTTCCTTTCTCTCCAATTCTTTTTAAAATTAGTTTTAAAATGTGTCACTTATAACTTTTTAAAAAGTTTTCTCAGGGGTAAGACCACATCGAACTGCCCTTATGTTAGTCGGGCTCACTCGCTTGCTAAGTAAAAGTCATCCCCAACTTTTACGCCCCTCCACTTTGAAATGTCACCAGCCGCCACTGCCTGTACTACTGGACTACTTCAGAAAAAAAACATAAATATGCACCATTTAACAGGGAAGGGAGCCCCAACGAATACTTGTGACTTACACTGTGTCCATCGCTGCACCCTCACC
The DNA here is from genome assembly GCA_963921515.1 of Calotriton arnoldi. Classification (NCBI taxonomy): domain Eukaryota; kingdom Metazoa; phylum Chordata; class Amphibia; order Caudata; family Salamandridae; genus Calotriton; species Calotriton arnoldi. The sequence goes on from CAWUFW010008121.1 coordinate 410,695, forward strand.
ACTGAAAACCATAGCCCTTCCGAACCCCTCAAAGTTTGGTGTAGTTGCCCCCGATGCGCTGTGTGTTGATGCGCGTGGACCTGTGTGCCCGCGCCGGAGCCTCCCCCCGCCTGCTCCTGAATTCCCATATGGAGGAGCCGAGCTGAGCTGAGCAGCCCTCCGTCTCCCAGCTCACATGCCCTTGGCACGTGACACCACTGGAGCAAGTTAAGAATTAACTCCTGCTCCGTTTGAAAATGCAGGCTGAACAAACAAAGAGAGCAGCAGCTCCACAGCCCGCCTTCTCTCCTCACACTTCTTCCGCTGTGCGGAGCGTGTCCTGACAGGGGTCTGAAAAGTGCAGGGGTGTTTTACTCACAGTACAGCGTTTTGTCTCGTGCACAAGCTGCTTTCTGTCTTCATAGAAACCCCTTTAACAGATAAAAACCAACATTGAGAAAGACACGCTCTGTTGAAACGCGTGTGTTGGAGAATAAATTTGGAATCCTGTAAACCTGTCGAGTTCATATGGAGTTCTGTCGAGGAGGCAGCGACCCATCTACTTCCTGATTTCCGACCCTTAAACCAAGTGACAGTGGCCACCACCTGCAACGGTGCAACCTCCAGCAAAAATAAAGCACTGCGCTATACATAGCCATCCATTAGAAGCCTTTAAAAGCAGAGAAAAACACAAAATTGGGAATTGAGATAAGTCATTCTGTTCTTCAAAAACATTATCTAACTGCAATACATGCACTGCGGGCTGCAACTCCTGTGCAACATCCCTATGAAAATCACAATTTCTGTATCAAATGCAGCAGTGTCCAAACCATCAATTTCTAGCAGAGGTAACTCAGTCGTTCCTCCTTCAATCACACCATTAGTTTGGTAAATAGTAACCCCTGTAATTCATGACATCACAAAATGACAAAAACTGTTATAGCAAAAAATTTACTTAATGAGATATATAGCTAGCAGGCTGGCAGGCAGAGCAGGCTCGGATTAGCCTACTCTTCTGTCGGTGTCTACGTTTCTTTAATCTGTTATTTATCGATTAAGATTGGCCCGTGCTCCTTCGCCAATGTATTTCCCCTTCGCGCCCCACTTGAAGAATCACAGAAAGTCATAGAAAATGCCAGCCGCGGTTTCTATGACAACCTCAGAAATACCTTTCATTTCCGATCAAGCATTCTTGCGAATCATCCCTACAGGGCTGGGCCATGTTTAGCTGCAGTTCAGCAGTTGTCCTTTTTCCGAATCCTTTCTTCTCTTGGCAGGTCGAGACCAGCTCCCCGACGTGCCCTGTCCGGGTGTCTTTTGCAGCATCAGCAGAGTGAGTCATTCGTCCTCCAGCCTGAGAGGAACAAAGACGAAAACTCCAATCCGTGATTTCGACTTTTGTGTCTAGATTAAAATGTGCGTATACATGGCAGCATTTTAGAAGAGGAACGGGAGATTCTAAAAAAACAATCGGGAGAATGTATTTCCCACATTGCGATTTAAGGCGGGAGACAGCCAAATGTAAGCTATTTTTAGCTTCAAACATGGGGAGTCTCCCGCCTGAGTCGGGTCTACTGACATGCCGTACTTAAGTGAGCCGTTGCCCACCCCAGTGCACCTGGGAAATGACTAGAAGGCCACCCTGGGATGGCGGGGACGATAGCTTGCTCCTTACGATTATCCTCGTCGCCACCTATCGATATTTCAGCATTCAAGAAACACGCTCGAGCGGGGAGGCGGGTATTTAAAGAAAACAGCACAACGTTTTTCAGCAGGGGAATTATCCACAACAGAATGCATAACAAGGCAGACGCACTACCAAGCAATAATAACAAGCGCGGCACCGCGGCCGCAAAAGTTAAAGCGACGCTGAGGGCACCACTGAAAGGGGTTTCAGTGGCGCGTTTCCCTTGCGGGAGCGAGCAAAAGCACCATCTGTTTGCAAGTTAATTACAAACAGATGGTTTCAAAGCTCGCTCCCGCAAGGGAATCGCCAAACATACACGCGTTGCCATTGAAAGCAATGCAAAGCGTGCACGTTTTTGGCCTCAAAACCGAACCGATTACAAGAGGTCCCCCCTATGCAGCGCATGCGTGCTGCTAGGCGAGACCTAAAAAGGGGACCCTCACAGTTACTCTTCAGTACACTCCTGGACCTGTGGATACTACAAAAGAAGTAAGCCTTGCTGTTAGACGCCTGCCCTGATGCTGAGAAGAAAAACTGGACCTGCACCAGTAATCCCAGGCTGAAATGACTCCAATGGTCGGCTGAGTGACCACCTGTTCTGAGCTAACGGGACATACTACTCCTCCAGGCCGGAATGGCTTGCCAGAGCGGGATGCTTCAAAGGCGATGCCACCTTTGAAATTCAACCCAGGCATCTTCAGATAGTGGAGTATGCCAACCCTCCTGTCCTGCTCCACATTTGGAGTGAAGACAGGCGGGAAAATAAGTCAGATTAGGAGGTATGCCCACATTCAGCGAACACCACCCCTAAGGTGGGGCAGGTGATGTTGACACTAATTTTCCAATTCCTCCATCTTGAGACAGTAGGAAATTAACCTATCGGGGCTAGGGTAGTGCCCCTTCCCTCAGGAAGTGGCCAATTATAGGGCACATACACCTTAAAGGTAGGTAGCCCATTGGCTCCTACCTGTCACTCTTTAACACCCCTTAATTCCGTATGTAGGTGTTACCCCTGGACCCTGAACTTAGTTTTGATAGATCTAAGAAGAGAAATGGACAAAGAAGAGCTGCTGACCCGAGAACCGATGACCTGCAGCAGAAAATTGGCACCAAACCCTGCTGGCTGCTTTCAGGACTCAACAGTCGTGGCTTGCTACCTTGTCCTGCAACTGCAAGGCCTCCAAGAACCCCGGAGCACCTCCAGCCTTCGACAAATTGCTGAGAACCACCCTTGCAGTAGAGGAGCTACTTGCCTGCAGGCACGGAACCGCGAAGTCCAGTTTACTGATCTGTTGCTCCCCGGCGACACCGAAGCAGAACCAAAGCAAGGAGAGGTACACTAGGTCTGGAAGGTCAGATCTGTCCCCCCAAAAAGTGATAGGATACCAGGACCTACCAGAGCAGCACCATACCAATACCTGGCGTACCAGACCCCCTACATCAAAGACCGAGAAGAAAGAGTTCAATCCGGACTCCAACTACACAGGACACAGAAACCCATTAAAGGACTTCGAGACCACTGAGGCCCGCTACGTGAGTGGCCCAGCTGTCCCGGAATCGTCCCTGCAACCTGGCTGCCCCTGAATGCGAGGACCATCTTGACGCACAACATTTGGCTGCTCTATCTGCTCTGCACCCAGCCCGCCTGGCCTAGGTACCGATGAACCAGCTGTGCTCCCATGGTTCTAAGGCCCTTGCAACCTGGTCCCTCGAGTAGGACCCCCCAGGCTTACCTTTAAGTCCCTCTGTGCAGTGTGTTTTCAGGTGGCACTCTTCTTTGTAGCGCCTGCTACCAACGACCTAAGCACCCTGCTCTCTGCCGAATCTGTGATGCTCCTGACATTCCGCTGCTGGAAGATTGGACCTGGCCTTGCTACTTACCTAAATCCAAAAGGTGAACCTCGAGAATCCACTGTGTGATTTTATATGCTTTTTCCTATTTTTTTCCATTGACTTCTATTTTGCGTAATGGTGCACAACAGTGATTTCTTCTGCAAACTTTGAAAAATCATAACTTAAAAAGTACTTACCTTCGAATAAAGTTCTTGGTCTGAAACATTATTAAAAAATGATGTTATGTTTACAAATTGGACTTGGATTTATTCTTGAGTTTATGTCTCATTTATTGCCTCTATGAGTACAACAAATGCTTAGCACTACCATCTGATAAGCCTAACTGCTTGCCACACTACCACAAAAAGAGCGTTAGCATTAACAACTTTTGCCTCTGTATACCATTAAGGGATCCACTGGACTCTGCACAGTGTACTTTGATTTAGTACACTATATAGAGAGCCAGCTTCCTACACCATGTTGACTGCCAACGTGAATCTTCAGCACTGACCGTCCGTGACGCCTGACATGATCTTCCCTCCACAGTGACCACTGTCTATAACGTCAGGCCTGCTCTTCGCGCTACCGCAACGACCATCTGCTATGGTCTCCCTGTTCCTTGCAGCCTCCTCCACCATGAATCGGACTCTTCATGCTAGGCTTTAGAAGTAACTCTTCTACAGCCTGGTCCCTGTATCTGGCCCGCGCTCCATTGTTGTTATTCTGTACTTGTGACTTTCACCTGGTCTCGCATGACCAGATAGCCACAAGTAGAGCTTTGTCCTTTAGGCTCTATACTTACCTTAAATCTTTGAAAATGCATATATCTGGTTCTACTGATAAGAATTTTGTTATTTTGGTGTCAATTTATTAGAATTCACTCTTTTTATTTGTTGTAGGATTTTTTCAGTGTTGTGTTTTCACTTTATTACTGTTTATGAGCTGCATAAATACTTTACACATTGCCTCTAAGTTAAGCCTGAGTGCTTTTGTGCCAAGCTACCGGAGGGTTAAGCACAGGTTAATTTAGTGACTTTTTGTGGTGTACCCTGACAGGGGTTGTGGCTGCAGCTTTAGTAGGGTTTCACCCCCCAACCAACAACCCAATTTCTAACAGAGGCATTTTGATTTGGGGAACCAAGTTAAATTCAGGAATTCCCTATCTCTGCAACAGTGAGAACTGTTATTTTATGAGGAATCCTGTAATATTCATGTAAATCGGTTGGTAAAGATTCTGTTGGATCTACACAGAGATATTTTCTTGTGCATCTGCTTCATAGTCTGGTGAGGTTTTGACAGTGGACGAACCATGTGATTACTGGTGAACTAAGGACCATGAACAATTCACACAATATTTGAAATGAGCCAACAAACATTTTCTCTTTGTCCTCCAAAAGCCATTTGGCCCTCGGGGACAGAACCTTCTTTATGTTGGAGTGATTGGAAGAAATGTGTTCTGAATTATATTGAAACTGTAGATGCTGAGGAGAAAATGTCACTGGAACAAAAGAAACCAAATCAATTGCATTCTTAAGGCCCTCGGGGTTAAAAAAAACTTTTAATCAAATGCATAAATCTGTTTGTAAAGGAGGGGATGTCAATGTTTTCAGTGTTGCTATAGAGAATTTGGATAAGTATGTCGCTCCTAAAGTTTGCATCATTATTACACATTATTTGTTTTTGCAGAGAAAATAACATAAAAATAAGTCTATAGATGAGTATGAAAGCAAGTTGAGAAAATTAGCAATGGATTGTGCATTTGGTGCATTACAAGAGGATTTAATTTGTGATCAATTGGTCATGCCTGCATGTAATCCTGCCATCCAAGAATGGTTATGGTTGAACGGGGATACTTTTTTAAATGATGTGTTAGCTATAGTTTGTAAAGCAGAAACTTCCAGTAGGTGTGCAAGTGCTTTGAAGCCTGAAGCTAAATAATTGGAATTGTATCTAAAATTAGGGGACATACTAAGAGCAGGATGGATGGAAGTAGTTTGAAAAGTTTAAATTCATTTAAACAACCACCTAGGTGTTATAGGTGTGGTAATTTAGATCACTTATCATCTGCTAAGTCATGGCCAGCTAGGAAGGTTAAATGTAGTGGTTGTGGGATCGTGGGCCATTAGGCTAAGGTTTGTAAAAGGAAATCTAAGAAGATAAAGTTTGTGAACAACCAAGGTGATGGTGAAGAAGAATCTGCAGAGAGGGAGGATGAAGCGACAGAAAGTGTTATGAAACTTGAGGAAAAGCTTAATTTGAATATTAAGGGTGGATGTTTTTAATTGATAAAAATCCAGCGTGTTGTATGAAGATTAGTGGTGTGAATCTGACATTTTTTGCAGATTCAGGTTCTCAGAGCACCCTAATTAATGAGGATGTTTGGAGGAACAATTATTTTGAGGGAAAGTTTGGGACAAAATAATTTATTACAGATATACAACTTGAAGGATATAGTGGAGAGACGATTGATAGGATTGGGTTTTATTGCTTTAAATTGGAAATAAAGAACTGAAATGTGTATGGTAAATTGTATGTTGCCAATAAAAGCCTATCAGTTTTTGGTTAGCTTGATCAGAAAAATGTACGTACCGTCTTAGATCCGAATAGAAAAGAGCCTGTACTGGTGGTAGATGTAGGTGTGAAAGTCGGAAAGAAGATGTTGAAGAAATTTCCCACTTTTTTAGCAAGCAAAGTGGCAATTTATGTGGATTTGAACATATAATTAGGTTAAAAGATAGAGCTGCGTCTAAAATACATAAAGCTAGGAACATTCCCATTTCATTGTGAGAAAAAGTGACCAACGAATTGGAGGAATTGGTAATGGCAGATATAATTGAGCCTATTGAAGCTTCAGCACGGATTTCACTTTTGGTAGTGGCAGGCCGTAGTAACAGCAAGGTAAGATTTGTGTTGATTTGTGCCATTTAAATGGTAACATTATTGTGGATCAATTTCCATTACCTAGATTCAGTGAAATGTCTGACGTTAGTAAGGAATTGCATTTATTGACCAAGTGGATGCTTTCATTTTAAATGCCAGCCATTTGGATTAGCATCTGGTTCTGCAGTTTTTCAGCGATTAATGCAGCAACTCTGTGGGAAAATGAAGTGTGTAAAATCTTTCTAAGATGACAATCTTATCTTTGGAAAAGATATATCTGATCATGATCAATTCTTGGAGGAGGTGTTGGGCATTTTGGAATCGAGTGGTTTTACCATTGAATTTTGTAAGTGCTCCTTTGCTGACAACAGTGTAACATATTTGGGGCACATAATTGATTATCAGGGCATTAGACCTACACCAACCTTGGTTGACACCATACAGAATGCACTGGCTCCTAGTTGCAAGGAAGAATTGCAGTCATTTATTGGGCTTGAGGAATTTTGCACTGAATATATTCCTAATTTTGCAGCTAAAACGTTTAATGTTAGACAATTATTGAAGAATATGTGCAAATTTGAATGGAAGGCGGAGTGCGACTTGGGTTTCCGCTGTGTAAAGGAATGTGAGGCAAATGTGGCATCTCTTAAATGTTTTGATCTGAAAGTACCTTGTGTGATCACAACTGATTCACGTTGTAAAGGATTAGGTGTGGTACTACCTCAAGTAGAGAAGGGTGGGAGTGAAAGTGTATTTGTGTATGCTTCAAGATCTTTATCTCCTACAGAAGAGAAATATTCCATTACTGAAAAGGAAACTTTTGCATGCACATGGCCTGCAGACCATTTTAGGGCATTTGTTTGGAGAAAACTTTTCACTCTGAGATGCTTTCCTAAACCCCTGGTTAAAATTCTCACTATGGAAGACACCAGTAATCATGGGGTGAAGTGCTGGAGGATCTCAGCAACACTTAGTCCTGCAATACTTGCCATATTAGGCATGGGAAGACACTAGACATGGTGGATCACCGGCACCTTGCACTCACACCCCTCATTACCCCTTGCTATATTGCGCAGTCACTGGGACACAGATCTTGGACGGGCCTGTACAGACAGTGATTGGTAGGTCATACTGTTATATCCTTCCTTGGTCTCTCGTAATGCAGGCTTCAAATTGATCCAACTTTATATCCTACATCGTGCTTACTTGACCCCTAGTAAGATTAACCAATATTTTCACTGCACGCAGTGCCTGCCTCCGCAGTATGACTTTAGATGTCATGCCATTCCCTGACCAAATATTGGCATGCTGTCACAACACACCTAACACACTGCACTGGCTCTGTGCTCACCTATACCTGGGAAATCTGTCTCCTAGGGCTCTATCGACGCAGTAAAAAGTGCAGGGCGGTAGTGTGATTCGCTAACCAGGCCCTCCTCCTGGCGAAGTTCATGACCACACAGAAATGGAAGGCTGCGACTCCCACCGCAGCTTCTGCATGGGTTCTTTCTATGTTGTCATGGGCAAGGCAGAGAGCATATTACTACACAGGGAGGAGGTAAAGGAACTCCCCATCTCAGAGATGTTGGACGCCCTTTTGGAGAAATTCTGAGAGGGGACTCTGATCACAACGCCCATCTCTTAATTATCAATGCAGATAGTGCCCCCTTCCTCCCTCCACACCCTGCGCCCTCTCCTCCCCCAGTCCGTCCCCGTTCTGCTGCTGCTTCCAAGATTTCATGACACTTGTGTTGTATTATCCACTACGCCTGAACCGAGTGCATCCACTGTTCGTTGTTTCTTATTAATCTTTTCTTTAAGGGGGTATCATTCTTCTCTTTTATCTTATGCCCCCTTCCTTTTTCTTTTCTCTCACACTGTGCTTTATTGTTTAGAACTTTTCCTCTTGTTGACATTCGTTAATAATATATTGACTTATAGGTTTACAATGAACAATTACAAGAGTCCAATGTTTCTTTACCACCTTGATTATTGAACCTGCTGTTTCTCTTTATGTTGTTCACACACAAGTGGCTCCCATGTTTAGAATACAGTATTGCATGTTGATTTACTTGTAGTTATAAGATTGAGTATGTGCCAAGAAATTAAAATGTTATTGTTTAATTTCTCTCACAAATGTCAAAACAGTTGTAAATTTGTGAGGATGAAATTTGGACTGAAGTTCATTTTGCATGTGTGCAGGATAGTGGTACCTCATGCATTATGAAAGATGCTGGGGTATAGGAGTATAAAAAAGGACAATTTGTTGTTACAAGTTCTGGATTATCTCTGGAAAGGATGGCCAAGTACACATGCTCTGGATGTAAATTTAAAAGCATTTTGGGAAATAAGATCAGAACTACGTAAACAGGGTAAGAATATTTGGAGAGGTGAAAGAGCTATTCTCCCAAAAAGTTTGCATAAGTTGATTGTTGATTTGTGTCATGAGGGTAAATTTGGAATTGGAAAGAAGAAACAAACTGCGAAAGCCTCATTTTGGTGGCCAGGCATGGATATTAAAATAAAGAGAGATGTTATCAAGGTTGTGGCTAAAGAGGATACTACTTCGTCTATTTTTCTTGATCAGGTATTCTTACAGGCGGGTATTCCAGCTAACTTGATAAGTGATAATGGGTTGCAATTGGTGTTCAATAAGGCAAAATAGTACTTTGACAGACTATGAATGAAACACAGAACATCTTTATATAATCCCAATAGTAATGATATGGTTGAGCATTCCAACAGAATGATCAAGAAAACCAATCAATTGACTGTTTAGAGTAATGGTGACTGGGAGGTGCAATTGGAAAGATTTGTATGGGCGTATAGGGTGTCCATTTGTGATGCTACAGGGCATTCCCCATTTGTGTTGATACAGGGTAGGAAACCGAGGACCGAATTTAATCCAGGTTGGTTATTGGGGACTAGTGTAGTACACTGGTCGGAAGACGAGGTTTGTGATAGAATTGAATCTGCAAGGTAAAAACCTTGTATGATACCAAGCATGAGACAACGGACTGTGCTGTTGCTGTAGGTGAGGGGGTTCAAGTCAAGAAACCAGGTAAAGTTCCAAAGGGTGTAGTCTATTTTATGAATCTATGGAAGTGGTTGAAGTATTAACAAATGTAGTGTGTCTGATGGATGGAAGGGTATGGAACCTTAAAAGAATATCTAAATGTTCTGCACCTAGTATGCCTACGTCTTATTCTACTAATCATTTTTGCTATGACCGTTTGGATAATGATGTGGTTAGTGATAATGATAGTAGGAATTGTCAGAATCTACAATGAATGATTTGTTAAAATTTTCAAATTTAGAAAATGCAAATGGTGTCAGAGATGCATTGTCAACATCTGCAACGTCTGAGTATTTGGAAGTCTTAAAGAATGAAGGTATCCCTGTTTATACTAAGGTCGATACTAATACTGTGGCAGAACAGGAAATGCTACATTATGTAGGGACAGGCCGACCTACTCATCTCACCCCCCAGACTGACAAAAATATCTGGAGGTAGTGGAGTCTAGATATGCGGGCACCCCTCCCTGAGAGTGCTTGGGACTGCCGTCTTGGCCCCCTCCCCCCACATCAGGTAAACCCCCCTTACATACAAATTCAAAGCTATTAACCGAAGGCCCAAGAAATCGACCTCCTTTATATCCGATCCAACACACTATAACACTGCTATGAGCTGTCACATGATAATTTATTCACATTTTGAACTGTTCTTATAGTGTTTAGTGATGCGCTTTATATTAAGCAACTGTTGTATGTTATTTCTATGACCTTAGCAACCACATATTGCAGAATGTATGCAACCTATATACACAGCAAGTGTTGAAACTCCTTACACAGATGTACAGATATCTTTTCAGTAGTAATGCTTAAATACATCTATGAACTTATAAAAAACAAGGTCGATACTAATACTGAGCCTAGTTATAATGATGAAAATTCCCCTAGCGTTTCTGGTAATGAATATGATATGTCTGAACGTGCTGAATGTATTATGAATGATTTACAATGTTGCCGACTGAATCTAAATGTAATAGCAAGCCTCCAGTGTAGTTAAATGATTATATTTGTGAAGATTTTCCTTTGAAACAAAATATTCAAGAGGTTTCTTTTTCCTTTTCTCTCCTCTTTCTCAAGGTAGTAGATTCCTTGAATCTTATTTATTTGACTTATTTAGGAAAGAGGATAGGTGTTATAGATGTTTATTTTTGTATACTTTTTTTTTTTATAGTTTTTTTATTTTTTTATTAATATTTTTATTGAATTTTATACATAACCATCATGAGACCGTGACATACACTCAGCAATTATACATTAACACGTGGCTTCCAGATAGGGACCCAGCAGATTCCTGTAAAATAGTACAGCAAGTTGAAACTGACACCCTTAAGGTCTGGCGCCAATCAGAACCCCCTCTTCCATCCTCAACATAAACCTCAACTAAAGCAGTCAACATAAGATATGAGAGACTTTCCGTCATATTCCTTCAGCCTGCCCTAGGCCGTCCTGTACGTCCGGGGCAACAGTCAGTCGTGCTGCATCAGTCGTACCCGAAGGCGAGCGTGCAGGTACCATCGCATCTGCCTGGTATAGGGCCCAAAAGTTCTTTGGCCTATTGCGAGGTGGCAATAGTTTGCTGAAATTTTCAGTCTGAGTACAACAATACCTCATGTCTGCAGACCACTGAGCTATTGTGGGTGTGGGGCCCCACATCCAACACATCGCTATGCGTCGTTTTGCTATAAGTAAAGACATGTCTACCAGGCGCCGCAGCTCTTTAGGAAGAGGCTTGGAATATCCAATCAAGGCCAAGAACGGGTCAGGGACCAGCGCCAGCGCTGTGATCCGATTTATTTCAATAAAAAGCAAGGTCCAGAAACTCGCTATCCCTGGGCACGTCCATGCCAGGTGAAAAAAGTCATCAACACGCTCACCGCAGCGTTCACAGCCCGAGTCCTCCCGCAGCCCATAACGAAACAGTCGTCCCGGAGTGTAATACACCCTATTTAAAAACTTGAAATGGACGAGCCTATGTCGGCCATTCAACGAAACTCGTCTCGTGCTTACACAGCAGTAGAGCCACTTATCTTCCGAGAGTTCAACCTGCAGGTCTCGCTGCCAGGCCAGCCGTGCTTTAGTGTAAGTGTTTCCCCTCTCCTTCATGACAAAATGGTAGATCCGAGTGAGCATCTTAGCGGGCGTCTGCGCCTTGATAACCGCCGTTAGGGCCGGAACCTCAGGTGGCTCCGCCATGTCATCACCCAACAATTCCCTGAGCGCGTGTCTGAGACGGTAAAATTGAAATCGCGCAAGGGAGTCTGGGTCACCCTCGCTCTGCATATCCTCCCATGACCGAACTGTGCCATCCGCAAAAAGGTCACCTATGGTATGAGCATTAAGCAATCGTAGGGCAGCCACAACCCCCCGTTCCGAACATGGCGCCAGCCAAAGGCACCATTCGAGGCGGGCCACTGGGGAATACAAAATATTGCCAGCCTGCCTATCCAAGAGATAGCGCCATGCGTGTGTCAACGCATTTAGGGAGTCAAGTATACCTGTGCGTCTGTCTGGGGGCAGAAACAATAATGCAGGCAGCGGCTTAGGCGCAGCTACTGCAGCCTCTATCCGCACGTGAGGAATGTCGGATGGCCCATGTATCCAATGATACGCTTGGGAGCTCTGAGCCGCCCTATAATATACGTCTAGGTCGGGGGCTCCCAGCCCTCCATATATATAAGGCAATGTTAGTATATGCCAGGCGACCCGTGCTTGCCTACCCGCCCAAGCTAAATGTACCAGCAGAGATTGTAGGCGCTGAAAGAAGACGCGAGGTAGTACCAGGGGGATATTCGTAAAGAGGAAGAGGAAGCGTGGCATACAATCATTTTCATGAGGGAAACTCTGCCCAGCAAAGAGAGTGGAAGACGTATCCATCGTTCTATATCCACCTCCAACTTAGCAACTGCCACGCCGTAGTTCTCTCTGAAGACCACCTCGGAATCTGTGTGGAGCCTGATCCCCCAAGTATCGCACCGATTCGGTGGACCATTGCAGTGGGTACTCAGGGACGATGGTAGCCGTGGCCGGGGTAAGTGGAAACATAATGGATTTGTTCCAATTAACCTTCAGACCCGATAGGGAGCCAAACCGCACAACCTCCCGTAAAACCGGCGAGAGGTTCGTCTCCGGGTCCCGGACGTATATCAGGGTATCATCCGCATAGGTGGAGACGATCAGGCGGTAGGTCGGGAATCGGAGACCTCTGTGACCATGATACTCCCGTAGGGCGCAGGCCAAGGGTTCAGCTACCAGCGCATACAGGAGTGGAGACAAGGGGCAGCCCTGCCTCGTGCCCCTGCATATACAGATTGGGTCAGTGACCAGGGAGCCGATTTTTATACGCGCTTTGGGCGAGTTATAAAGTACTTCTATGAGCGTGAGGAACACCTCACCGACCCCCATGCGGGTAAGGACTTGTCTCAGGAAAGGCCACTCGACCGAGTCGAATGCCTTTTCCATGTCCAAAAACACCGCAATCGCCGGGACATCTGGTCGGGTGTGCTGCAGGGCCGCGAAGACGTACGCAAGTTGTACGTCAAGGTTCTACTTGGAACGAAACCAGCTTGTTCTGGTGCCACCAAGGTAGTAACAAGAGGGGCCAGGCGATTGGCGAGGAGTTTCGCGAACAGCTTGGTGTCCACGTTCAGCAGGGACAAGGGTCGGTACGAAGTGCACTCATCCACCGGCTTTCCAGGTTTGGGGATGGCAACCATGATCGCCTCCTGCATGGATGGCGGCATAATACCTGTAGCGCACATATCCTCAAATAACATATGCAGGTGGGGCAATAGGAGATCCAAGAACGCCTTATAAAAAGCAACAGTAAGGCCGTCCCCCCCGGGCGCACTCCCCGCCCTCATTTCGGATAGAGCTAGCACTATTTCATCTCTTTCGATCGGCCGCATCAGGAATTCACGGTGCCAATTGGACAGCCACGGTAGCCTTATGTGCTCGAGGTAATTTAATATTTGTTCATCCGGGCTGCAACCCCTAGAGGCGTACAAATCCTCATAATAACTTCGGAAATGTTCCGCAACCTGAGGTTCCGTTAACAAGGAGTCCCCTCCGTGCGTTCTGAGTTCCGGGACCTCCCTAGTATTTCTGCGTTGCCGGAGGAGCTGCGCCAGCACAGCCCCGGCCGTTCCCCTCGCCATAGACACGTGCTGTAGCATACTTCCCAAGGTGCTTTAATTCCGCGTCTGCCTCTCCGTGGTAGTCTTGTAATGTCCGAGTCAGTTCTAGGCTGAGCTCATCAGTGTGCCCCCCTTGAAGCGCAGCTTCAAGTTCTGCAATCTTACGTTCCAAGGTTGCCAATCTGTTACGGATCGCTTTCAAAACCCCCGCATGCTTCGAGATCGCCACCCCCCTAATATATACCTTAAAAGCCTCCCAAACAGTTTGGAAGGACTCAACAGAACCCACATTGAGCTCAAAAAAAAATTCAATCGCAGTGGCCATTTCCTCTTTGAAAACGGCATCGAGTAAGGAATAGGGCGGGAAGCGCCACAGGAATGGAGGAATGCGCCTCTTGGAGGACTCCAGCGACAAAAGCAGGGGCGAGTGATCTGAATAGGTACGCGGTAAAATCGTGCAATCCTTAACGAGAGGTAACCGAGCCCTGGATAGAAACCAATAATCAATTCTGGTATGGACATCGTGGTAAGCCGAGTAGTGCATGTACCCCCCCTGGCCCCGATGCCTGGCGCGCCACACGTTGCACATGTCCAGCCCCATCAGCGAAGTCTCCATCACCCTAGCGGCCGCGGAGACACGTCTGTAAGCGCCACCCGACCTGTCTAAAGCTGGGTCCCGTACAAAATTAAAATCCCCTCCCCATATAGTCCGCTCAGGGGTGTAACGGAACGCGAGATCAGTCAATTTACTATAGAAGTCGGGGTGGTCATAATTGGGACCGTAAACATTTAAAAAAAGGAGCTCCAATCCCTTACCAAAACATCTAGAAAGGACATATCTGCCCTCCCTATCCGTCTCCAGCGGCATTATACGCAGCATTATCTTGGGATTGACCCACGTCAGCACCCCCCTCGCGTGTGTGGTAAAGCCTGCCGCATGGACGTTCCCAAGGAAACCCCTGGTGCGCAAGAAGGGACTGTCTAGAGGTAAATGCGTCTCCTGCAGGAGTGCGATGTCAACATTGTGTCGGTACAGATAATGTAGTACCTTCCGGACCTTCCTGCTGTCATTAAGGCCACGGACATTCCAAGTAAGCACCATCACTGTTTCCAACGGAGCGGTGCCATTCGGGGCAGTGCTATCCGCCATTGGGGAGAGTCCAACCGAAAGAGCGCGCCGCACAACAAGGTATGCCTACATAACCCCGGCGGGGCCACACAGAAGCCACAAAGTCAGATGTGATGTCAGATGTCCGTCTCAAAACATTCCCACCCCCCACCCACGTCAGGCCCACCCCAACAAGGCCCACACAATACAACCTTCCACCCCCCCACAACTCTGCAGTTAACCAAGTGAGGTCACCCTCCACATTCCCAGAAGAAAAGGCAACACATCCTAAAACCTCCCCCCACCCACGCCTGCCCCCACCCCAACTTGGCCGCGAACTGTACCCTCCCCCCCCATAATACATTCCCACCCCCACCCCAACCGAAAAAACATTCCCCAGTGTGATTCACGCAGGGGTGGATGTTGCTCTCCCTACAAAAGGGCCAATAGAAGAAGCGTTCGGCACTCATAAAGCCGCGCTCCGAACACCGTCAGGACCACATATGTGCAACTGAGCGCATCTCGGAATGCAATAACCCCAGCCGTACTGCCAAGGGGGCACCCCGGGCAATAATCCAAAACACCCCAAAAAATGGAGAAACTCAAGAGTGGATCGGGGCACAAATATTCTTACCACAGGCTCACATGCCAGAGGCAACGCCGTTGTCTAAATTACAATGAACATACGAGCATCACAGACCTCTCAAAGGATATCTCTCCCGCCACAAAAACCCCCGTACCTCATCTGGGACAGTGGGGTAGGGGAACAGCGAACCCTGAATAACCGCTAAGGCGTCGTTGTGCCCGATATGGCCTCATCTGCAATACCCCCCTCCCCCTCAATCAGATACCTCCCGGGCTCTCTTGTATATCAATGCCAACGTGGCAGCTCCCCAAACTGTCATGCTTAATCAACACAATATCACCAGCAATGGCCTAGTCCTGGTCCTCCATAGAGCCACCCTCTGCTACATCGAGGAGTGGCTTCTCCGGGCTATGTCGCCGCTCCTTCGTCCAGTCCTTCATTGCCTTCTGGAGTGCCCTGGGATCAGTGAAAATATGGGAGTGTCCCTGGCGATTGACCCGGAGTTTCGCCGGGTAGAGCATGGCATAGTCTACCCCCAGATCACGGAGTTCTTTCTTCATGGGGGCAAACTGGCGCCGTGCTCTCTGGACACGGACCGTGAAGTCAGGGAAAAGAGAGATAGTAGACCCTTCAAAGTGCCACGGTTGTTTCTCTCTAGCTTTCCTCAGTGCCATATCCCGGTCACGGTAGTTTAACAGTTTCGCTATGATCGGTCTAGGAGCAGCACCCGGCTGTGTACGCGGGCCCAGGGATCGGGGCGCTCTCTCTACCACAAACATAGCGGAAAAAGCGTCCTCGCCGAGCAGAGACTTCAGGAGTCGTTCCGTGAATTGCTCCATGTTACCCGTCTGGGTGGACTCGGGGAGTCCCGTAATTCGGAGATTACAGCGCCGAGAACGCGCTTCCAAATCCTCTGTCTTGTCTTGGAGTACCTGCATGAGCTTGCCCAGTTGTTTGTGCTCTGTGTCCAAGACCGTCTGGGCCTCCTCTGCCTCTGAGAGCCGACGTTCTGACATATCTAGGCGTTCGGCGTGTTTGTCCAGTCTTTCGGCCATACGGTCCATTCGGTAGGACAGTGCGTCCATCTTGGTGCCAAGTGTCTCTATGCCCCCTTGCAAATTCTTTTCCATAGACCGCAGCAGGCCTCTGAGATCATGCCCTGGGTCCTCCGCCGGGTCGTCCCGCTCCCCAGTCGCACCATTGCGCGAAGCTTCACTCGATTTTGACTTCTTCTGGCCAAACGACAGCTTCTGCTGCGTTCTGTCCACGCGTCCCATCTGGACTGAGCAGGCACCCCGCCGGGCGCTCTCCTGGTTTACGTCGCTACCTCCAGTGAACCATGGCAGCTCTCTGTAGCAATTCCCCTTTCGCCCCGACCGGGCACGACACCAGATCGTACAAGTCCAGCAAGATTGGCCTGTCACTCTCACCACTCGACGGGACAGTCGCTGCGCGGTCCTCTCTCTTCAGGGGCCTCAAGCGCACGGCGGTCACAGGGTATACGGGCGGCAACAGCAGCCGTCCGGGTGTGCCACGGATATGAGGTGGGGCGCTCGCCGTTATACAATGGCGCTGCCGTGCACTGCACTCATAGGGCTTCCCCTACCTTAACCTGCACCGCGGAGCCTCAGGAAGTAGTCAGTAGGTCCCGTGCTGCCTCTTTCATGACCGCCGCCTCCAGGTCTCGGTCGCGCCTCCTAGCGTCACACCTCCCCCTGGTTCAGGGAGCCAGCCACATCCTAGGAGACAAACTTCTTGTAGCGCCCACCTTGCTCGCACAGGCTCTCCTCCTGTAAGCGGCAGCCGCCGCGCCACCGACCCCCGGATCGGGACCGCAGGAGCTGTCAGTCGCGGCCCACCATCAAAGGCCCAATACCAGGCCGTCTGTAAGTCAGGCGTCAATCAGCGGTTGCCGTAATGCGGGAATGAAAAGAGCGCTGCTTACACCTGGGCTCCGCTCCGGAGAGTTCCTCTCCGTAATCCAAGTGCGTCTCAGTCTACCGGGAGCCTGTGGTCACCACCTCTCTGTAGGCGCGAGAAGCCGCGGCAGGGCCCGCAGACCGCTCCGTGCCTGCGCACGTTCACCCTCCACCTTCCTGCACACCACCGCTCACCCAGTCGAAGCAAGGGCCAGAGGCAGAAGCGCCAAACTCTCCTCCACTCTCCGCTTCCCCGGCTATATGCAGCGGTATTTTGTCAGCTCTCCCGCGGGATTACAGGCCCGCTCGTCGCCGCGGCAGCAGGTCGCCTAAGCTCGTCCCGGGAGCTCAGAGCATCGCAATTTTTCCCCCCCAGACCGGGCAGTCAGGCATCAGGAGTCGTGGGGGCGCCTTCACTCGACCTTCGGACGGCTCAGATGCAGGATACCTGTAGGATTAACTGACGGTTTGTCGGAGCTCTCGGCTCAGGTGGCCATCTTGGTCGCGAGCAAGCTCCGCCCCCCGTTTATTTTTGTATACTTGTTTACAAAAGGTGGGTGTGTTAAGTGCCTGGAGTGTCTTTATGTCATTTAAATTCTTTAGGATGTAATATTGAATCTCTGGTGACACATGCAGTGGCTTTGTTATGAGAAAGCATTGGGCTGTCTGATCCTATGCATTTTACTGTTGGATTACCTTCATTCCAATCCAACACTGCATTTGTGTGTGTGTGTGTATATATATATATATATATATATCACTGAAAAAACAATAGGTTTGAGGGACGTTATAGTTAGAAATTAGCATTTAAAAAACCTTTGAAATTCACTGAAAAAACCATAGGTTTCAGGGACATTATAATTAGAAATTAGCATTTAAAAAACCTTAGAAACTCACAGAAAAAAACACAGGTTTCAGGGACGTTATAGTTAGTTGGACATTTCACTCGTACAAAACCAGCGAAATTCGGCCGTTATAGTTAGTTGAGCTAACTATAACTCACGCCCCCGCAATGCACTGCGGATGACGTCACATATTACATCATTCATGACATGGTCAGTGACATCACTGATGACATCTCAAATGACATCATCCAGTGACTGTGTGTTTCTGTAAAGTTTAAATATGTTTTATATATATATATATATATATATATATATATATATATATGCCAAGGTGTATTGAAGAATGAGTGGGTGTATAAGTGTCTGAATGGATGATTTAGTAGGTGCGTGACTGACTGTATAAGTGAGTGATTAAATGTGTCTTACTGAATGCATGGGTTAGTGACTAAACTGTGAATGTCTATCAGTTTGTCAGTTGGTGTGTAAGCGGCTGCATGGGTTGGTGAGTAGCTACATGAGTGTCTATATGGGTTATTTATTGGTTGTCTGAGTATCTGTATGGGTGCTAGAGTGTCTGTGTGGGTGGGTGGGGTGTGTGTGTCTCTGCATAGATGTGTGAGTGGTTGATTCACTAGGTGTATGGGTTCAAGAGTGCATCTATGAAGGGCTGTATGGGTGGGTGAGTGTGTGTATAGGTGTGTTTGTGAGTGAATGGATGTCTCAGTGGTACATGTGTGAGTAACTACATATGTGAAAGGCAGTATATGTGAGTGTTGGAGTCTATAAATGACTATATGTGAGAGAGTGATTGTGAGAGTGGCTGTATGGATGAGTGTGTGCTTGTATCAGTGATTGTATAAGAGAGTAAGTATGTGTTAGTATCTGTATGAATAAGTGAGGTGGTGTGTATATAGCTGTATAGGTGAGGGAATGGGAGTGTGATTGATTCTTTGCATGACCGACTAGGTGTGTGAGTAACTCTATGGATGAGTGGCAGTGTGTGTCTGTATAGATGTATGAGTGCATATGATAGTGCTGTATTGATGAGTGACTGCATGTATGAGTGACTGTATGGGTGAATGAGTGGATGTGTGTGTAGACCTAGGAATCAGTGAGTGGGTATGTAGTAACTGGTATTGATGTGTCTATGGTTTCGAAAATGGTAGTCTGTATTTTAGAGTGGGTGTATCAAAGGTTATATTAGGGTATGAGGAGGTGCATCAGATTATCATGTGGATGATGTCATCAGTGATGTCATTTGAGATGTCATCAGTGATGTCACTGACCATGTCATGAATGATGTAATATATGATGTCATCAGCAGTGTATTGCTCGGGGCGAGAGTTATAGTTAGCTCAACTAACTATAAAGGCCGAATTTCTCTGGTTTTGTACGAGTGAAATGTCCAACTAACTATAACGTCCCTGAAACCTGTGTTTTTTTTTAAAATGCTAATTTCTAACTATAACGTCCCTGAAACCTATGGTTTTTTCAGTGAATTTCAAAGGTTTTTTAAATGCTAATTTCTAACTATAACGTCCCTGAAACCTATGGTTTTTTCAGTGAATTTCAAAGGTTTTTTAAATGCTAATTTCTAACTATGCCTACAGAGGTAGGACATGTGCAGAAAGAGGAAGAAAAGCGCAGAAAGAAGCAAGAGAAATGCAGAAATAGGCAACAGAAGACCTGAAAGCCGAAGAAAGGTGCAGAAAGAAGCAAGAGATATGCAGAAAGAACCAACAGAGGTGGAGAAAGAGGCCTTGTTGCAAAGTCATCCTGTGCCTCCAACTTTTTGCTGACTGGTACTGGTGGTAACTGACTCTGACTAACCAGGCCCGGAGCCAGTGCTATGCTGAAAGACACTTAAAATACAGTGAAAACACCTACATACACTAGGGTACACTATGGGTTGGGGTACCCCTGTGATTGGCATGACCTCCCCTGTAAGGCCCTAGTACATAATAGGGCAGGGGGATTAAAACTACCTCTAAGTCAGAGGTGCAGAAAGAGGCAAGAGAAGTACAGAAAGAAGCAAAAGAGGTGCTAAAACAGGCAAAAGAGGTGCAAAAAGAAGCAAGTGAAGTGCAGAAAGAGGCAAGAGGTGCACAAAGAGGTAACAGAGGTGCAGAAAGAGGCAGGAGGGGTGCAGAAAGAAGGAAGAGCAGTGCAGAAATTACCAACAGAGGTGCAAAAAGAAGCAAGAGCGGTACAGAAAAAGGTAGAAGAGGTGCACAAAAGAGGCAAGAGAGGTACAGAAAGAGGCAGGAGGGGTGCAGAAAGAAGGAAGAGAAGTGCAGAAAGAAGCAACAGAGGTGCTGAAAGAAGCACAAAGGGTGCAGAAAGAGCAAGAAAAGTGCAGAAAGAACCAACAGAGGTACAGAAAGAGGCAAGAGAGGTGCAGAAACAGGCAGGAAAGGTGCAGAAAGAGGGAACAGGGGTGCAGAAAGAGGCAAGAGAGGTGCAGAAATAGAAAAGAGGGGTGCAGAAAGGCAAGAGGGGTGCAGAAACAAGCAAAAGAAGTGCAGAAAGAGGCAAAAGAATTGCTGAAAGAAGCAACAGAGGTGTGGAAAGAAGCAAGTGAGATGCAGAAAGAGGCAAGAAAGGTACAGAAAGGGGCAAGAGAGGTGCAGAAAATGGCAAGAGAACAGCAGAAAGAGGCAAGAGGGATGCAGAAAGAAGCAAGAGAAGTGCAGAAAGAGGCAAGAGAGGTGTAGAAAGAAGCAAGAGAAGTGCAGAAAGAGGCAAGAGAGGTGCAGAAAGAGGAAAGAGGTGCAGAAAGAGGCAAGAGGTGCAGAAAGAGGCAAGAGGTTCAGAAAGAGGCAAGAGAGGTGCAGAAAATGGCAAGAGAACAGCAGAAAGAGGCAAGAGGGATGCAAAAAAGGGAAGAAGGGTGCAGAAAGAAGCAAGAGAGGTGCAGAAAGGCAAGAGAGGTGCAGAAAGGCAAGAGAGGTGCAGAAAGAGGCAAGAGAGGTGGAGAAAGGAGCAAGGGAAGTGCAGAAACAGGCAAGAGAAAAGCACAAAGGCAAGAGAGGAGCAGAAAGAGGCAAGAGAGTTGTAGAAAGAAGCAAGAGAAGTGCAGAAAGAGGCAGGAGGGGTGCAGAAAGAAGCAAGTGAGGTACAGAAAGAGGCAACAGAGGTGTAGAAAGACGCAAGAGAGGTACAGAAACAAGCAAGAGAAGTACAGAAAGAGGCAAGAAAATTGCTGAAAGAAGCAACATAGGTGTAGAAAGAACCAAGAGAAGTGCAGAAAGAGGCAAGTGAGGTGCAGAAAGAAGCAAGAGCAGTGCAGAAAGAACCAACAGAGGTGCAAAAAGAGGCAAGAGGGGTGCAGAAAGAGGTAGGAGAGGTGCACAAAGAGGCAAGAGAGGTACAGAAAGAGGCAGGAGGGGTGCAGAAAGAAGGAAGAGAAGTACAGAAAGAGGCAAGGGAGGTGTAGAAAGAAGCAAGAGAAGTGCAGAAAGAGGCAAGAGAGGTGTAGAAAGAAGCAAGAGAAGTGCAGAAAGAGGCAGGAGGGGTGCAGAAAGAAGCAGGTGAGGTACAGAAAGAGGCAAGAGAGGTGCAGAAAGAGGCAAGCGAGGTTCAGAAAGAGGCAAGAGAGGTGCAGAAAATGGCAAGAGAACAGCAGAAAGGCAAGAGGGATGCAAAAAAGGGAAGAATGGTGCAGAAAGAAGCAAGAGAGGTGCAGAAAGGCAAGAGAGGTGCAGAAAGAGGCAAGAGAGGTGCAGAAAGAGGCAAGAGAGGTGCAGAAAGGGGCAAGGGAAATGCAGAAACAGGCAAGAGAGGAGCAGAAAGAGGCAAGAGAGTTGTAGAAAGAAGCAAGAGAAGTACAGAAAGAGGCAGGAGGGGTGCAGAAAGAAGCAAGTGAGGTACAGAAAGAGGCAACAGAGGTGCAGAAAGACGCAAGAGAGGTGCAGAAACAAGCAAGAGAAGTACAGAAAGAGGCAAGAAAATTGTTGAAAGAAGCAACATAGGTGTAGAAAGAACCAAGAGAAGTGCAGAAAGAGGCAAGTGAGGTGCAGAAAGAAGCAAGAGCAGTGCAGAAAGAACCAACAGAGGTGCAAAAAGTGGCAAGAGGTGTGCAGAAAGAGGTAGGAGAGGTGCACAAAGAGGCAAGAGAGGTACAGAAAGAGGCAGGAGGGGTGCAGAAAGAAGGAAGAGCAGTGCAGAAAGAGGCAAGAGAATTGCTAAAAGAAGCAACAGAGGTATACAAAGAAGCAATAGAAGTACAGAAAGAGGCCCGTGAGGTGCAGAAAGAAGCAAGAGCAGTGCAGAAAGAGGCAAGAGAGGTGCTGAAAGAGGCGCGAAGGGTGCAGAAAGAAGAAGAGAAGTGCAGAAACAACCAACAGGTACAGAAAGACATAACAGAGGTCCAGAAAGACGCAAGAGAGGTGCAGAAAAAAGTAAGAGAAGTGCATAAAGAAGCAACAGAGATGCAGAAAGAGGCAAGAGAGGCGCAGAAAGAAGCAAGAGTGGTTTACACACCATTAATACCAATTTAATACCCACATTTAGCAATAAGTAACAGGTGACCATTATAGGTTTGCACAGGGCCTTCCACCACGCTGTAACACTTGTCGCTGCATTTTTGGTAACGTTTGAGCTAGAAACAATGTTTTTTTTGTTAAAATCTGCAGATTATGCAGCAGATGATGGATTATGTGGTAAATGCGGTAAATGTCTAATTGTGCAAAAGTCGGTGCAGCCAAAGTCACATAATTCCAGTGGCCCTGCTCATACCTCTGACTAGGTCCAGAAGTGCTCCACAGTGGTTCCTTCTTTTTTGTCTCATTGAGTTCATAGTTTAGCTTCTATGGAAACGAGGAAGACTAAACCTGAGGTTACAACTCCACAACACAGACTATCATACCACACAATTACTCTCCATAACACATAATCCCACTCTACATAATTCCTACACACTAAATACCACATACTTTCTATCCACATAATTTCACTGCACAACATACCACATAATTCCACTACACACAACCTACATCCACTCCACTCCAAGAAACATTATTAAAACACTTTTACATTTACAACGCCAATAGCTCTAACTCTCTGAAATGCGAAACCTATTACATTGCAAATGCTTCTTTAACTAGTAGTTGCGTTTGCAGAGTGGTGGAGAAAGGGTGCTGGGCCTCCGACCAGCGCTCAGGAATTCCGCTGCGTAGGACTTACAAGAGGTACCAGGAGGCCTTCTTAGCCCCCAAAGTCCCTCAGGAGTAAAGTGGACTTCATCCCCCATCCCGTAGTCTGCCAGGAGGTGCGTTTGCAGAGTGGTGGAGAAAGGGGGTGTGGCCTCCGAAGACGTCTTAGCAGTCCCACTGTGTGGGACTTACTGGAGGTAACAAGAGGGGTAATTGGCCCCCAAGGACATCCTTGGGGGCCAACTATCCCTCCTATTACCTCCAGTAACTCCCACACAGAGGTAGGACATGTGCAGAAAGAGGAAGAAAAGCGCAGAAAGAAGCAAGAGAAATGCAGAAATAGGCAACAGAAGTCCTGAAAGCCGAAGAAAGGTGCAGAAAGAAGCAAGAGATATGCAGAAAGAACCAACAGAGGTGGAGAAAGAGGCCTTGTTGCAAAGTCATCCTGTGCCTCCAACTTTTTGCTGACTGGTACTGGTGGTAACTGACTCTGACTAACCAGGCCCGGAGCCAGTGCTATGCTGAAAGACACTTAAAATACAGTGAAAACACCTACATACACTAGGGTACACTATGGGTTGGGGTACCCCTGTGATTGGCATGACCTCCCCTGTAAGGCCCTAGCACATAATAGGGCAGGGGGATTAAAACTACCTCTAAGTCAGAGGTGCAGAAAGAGGCAAGAGAAGTACAGAAAGAAGCAAAAGAGGTGCTAAAACAGGCAAGAGAGGTGCAAAAAGAAGCAAGTGAAGTGCAGAAAGAGGCAAGAGGTGCACAAAGAGGTAACAGAGGTGCAGAAAGAGGCAGGAGGGGTGCAGAAAGAAGGAAGAGCAGTGCAGAAATTACCAACAGAGGTGCAAAAAGAAGCAAGAGCGGTACAGAAAAAGGTAGAAGAGGTGCACAAAGAGGCAAGAGAGGTACAGAAAGAGGCAGGAGGGGTGCAGAAAGAAGGAAGAGAAGTGCAGAAAGAAGCAACAGAGGTGCTGAAAGAAGCGCAAAGGGTGCAGAAAGAGCAAGAAAAGTGCAGAAAGAACCAACAGAGGTACAGAAAGAGTCAAGAGAGGTGCAGAAACACGCAGGAAAGGTGCAGAAAGAGGGAACAGGGGTGCAGAAAGAGGCAAGAGAGGTGCAGAAATAGAAAAGAGGGGTGCAGAAAGGCAAGAGGGGTGCAGAAACAAGCAAAAGAAGTGCAGAAAGAGGCAAAAGAATTGCTGAAAGAAGCAACAGAGGTGTGGAAAGAAGCAAGTGAGTTGCAGAAAGAGGCAAGAAAGGTACAGAAAGGGGCAAGAGAGGTGCAGAAAATGGCAAGAGAACAGCAGAAAGAGGCAAGAGGGATGCAGAAAGAAGCAAGAGAAGTGCAGAAAGAGGCAAGAGAGGTGTAGAAAGAAGCAAGAGAAGTGCAGAAAGAGGCAAGAGAGGTGCAGAAAGAGGCAAGAGAGGTGCAGAAAGAGGCAAGCGAGGTTCAGAAAGAGGCAAGAGAGGTGCAGAAAATGGCAAGAGAACAGCAGAAAGAGGAAAGAGGGATGCAAAAAAGGGAAGAAGGGTGCAGAGAGAAGCAAGAGAGGTGCAGAAAGGCAAGAGAGGTGCAGAAAGAGGCAAGAGAGGTGCAGAAAGAGGCAAGAGAGGTGGAGAAAGGGGCAAGGGAAGTGCAGAAACAGGCAAGAGAAATGCACAAAGGCAAGAGAGGAGCAGAAAGAGGCAAGAGAGTTGTAGAAAGAAGCAAGAGAAGTGCAGAAAGAGGCAGGAGGGGTGCAGAAAGAAGCAAGTGAGGTACAGAAAGAGGCAACAGAGGTGCAGAAAGACGCAAGAGAGGTACAGAAACAAGCAAGAGAAGTACAGAAAGAGGCAAGAAAATTGCTGAAAGAAGCAACAAAGGTGTAGAAAGAACAAAGAGAAGTGCAGAAAGAGGCAAGTGAGGTGCAGAAAGAAGCAAGAGCAGTACAGAAAGAACCAACAGGTGTGCAAAAAGAGGCAAGAGGGGTGCAGAAAGAGGTAGGAGAGGTGCACAAAGAGGCAAGAGAGGTACAGAAAGAGGTAGGAGGGGTGCAGAAAGAAGGAAGAGAAGTACAGAAAGAGGCAAGGGAGGTGTAGAAAGAAGCAAGAGAAGTGCAGAAAGAGGCAAGAGAGGTGTAGAAAGAAGCAAGAGAAGTGCAGAAAGAGGCAGGAGGGGTGCAGAAAGAAGCAAGTGAGATACAGAAAGAGGCAAGAGAGGTGCAGAAAGAGGCAAGAGAGGTGCAGAAAGAAGCAAGCGAGGTTCAGAAAGAGGCAAGAGAGGTGCAGAAAATGGTAAGAGAACAGCAGAAAGAGGCAAGAAGGATGCAAAAAAGGGAAGAATGGTGCAGAAAGAAGCAAGAGAGGTGCAGAAAGGCAAGAGAGGTGCAGAAAGAGGCAAGAGAGGTGCAGAAAGAGGCAAGAGAGGTGCAGAAAGGGGCAAGGGAAGTGCAGAAACAGGTAAAAGAAATGCACAAAGGCAAGAGAGGAGCAGAAAGAGGCAAGAGAGTTGTAGAAAGAAGCAAGAGAAGTACAGAAAGAGGCAGGAGGGGTGCAGAAAGAAGCAAGTGAGGTACAGAAAGAGGCAACAGAGGTGCAGAAAGACGCAAGAGAGGTGCAGAAACAAGCAAGAAAAGTACAGAAAGAGGCAAGAAAATTGCTGAAAGAAGCAACATAGGTGTGGAAAGAACCAAGAGAAGTGCAGAAAGAGGCAAGTGAGGTGCAGAAAGAAGCAAGAGCAGTGCAGAAAGAACCAACAGAGGTGCAAAAAGAGGCAAAAGGGGTGCAGAAAGAGGTAGGAGAGGTGCACAAGGAGGCAAGAGAGGTACAGAAAGAGGCAGGAGGGGTGCAGAAAGAAGGAAGAGCAGTGCAGAAAGAGGCAAGAGAATTGCTGAAAGAAGCAACAGAGGTATACAAAGAAGCAAAAGAAGTACAGAAAGAGGCCCGTGAGGTGCAGAAAGAAGCAAGAGCAGTGCAGAAAGAGGCAAGAGAGGTGCTGAAAGAGGCACGAAGGGTGCAGAAAGAACAAGAGAAGTGCAGAAACAACCAACAGGTACAGAAAGACACAACAGAGGTCCAGAAAGACGCAAGAGAGGTGCAGAAAGAAGTAAGAGAAGTGCATAAAGAAGCAACAGAGATGCAGAAAGAGGCAAGAGAGGCGCAGAAAGAAGCAAGAGTGGTTTACACACCATTAGTACCAATTTAATACCCACATTTAGCAATAAGTAACAGGTGACCATTATAGGTTTGCACAGGGCCTTCCACCACGCTGTAACACTTGTCGCTGCATTTTTGGTAACGTTTGAGCTAGAAACAATGTTTTTTTTGTTAAAATCTGCAGATTATGCAGCAGATAATGGATTATGTGGTAAATGCGGTAAATGTATAATTGTGCAAAAGTCGGTGCAGCCAAAGTCACATAATTCCAGTGGCCCTGCTCATACCTCTGACTAGGTCCAGAAGTGCTCCACAGTGGTTCCTTCTTTTTTTTTGTCTCATTGAGGTCATAGTTTAGCTTCTATGGAAACGAGGAAGACTAAACCTGATGTTACAACTCCACAACACAGACTATCATACCACACAATTACTCTCCATAACACATAATCCCACTCTACATAATTCCTACACACTAAATACCACATACTTTCTATCCACATAATTTCACTGCACAACATACCACATAATTCCACTACACACAACCTACATCCACTCCACTCCAAGAAACATTATTAAAACACTTTTACATTTACAACGCCAATAGCTCTAACTCTCTGAAATGCGAAACCTATTACATTGCAAATGCTTCTTTAACTAGTAGTTGCGTTTGCAGAGTGGTGGAGAAAGGGTGCTGGGCCTCCGACCAGCGCTCAGGAATTCCGCTGCGTAGGACTTACAAGAGGTACCAGGAGGGCTTCTTAGCCCCCAAAGTCCCTCAGGAGTAAAGTGGACTTCATCCCCATCCCGTAGTCTGCCAGGAGGTGCGTTTGCAAAGTGGTGGAGAAAGGGGGCGTGGCCTCCGAAGACATCTTAGCAGTCCCACTGTGTGGGACTTACTGGAGGTAACAAGAGGGGTAGTTGGCCCCCAAGGACATCCTTGGGGGCCAACTATCCCTCCTATTACCTCCAGTAACTCCCACACAGCAGGATTGCTAAGTTCTCATAGCAGGCCACGCCCCCTTTGCCCACCACTCTGCAAACGCGCTCCCTAGTGAGCTCTTCGATGGGGATTGAAGTCCCCTTCGCAGCTGGGGATGGTTAGGGGCCAACTAGCCTACCTCTTACCTCCAGTAAGCCCCACACAGTGGGATTGCTGAGAAGTGGCCACAGGCCTTGCCCCCTTTCTCCACCACTCTTCAAATGCGCCTCCTGGCGCGCTCTTAGTTGGGGGATGAAGTCCCCTTTCCTCCTGAGGGTCCCTGGGGGCCAACTAGCCCCCCTGTTTCCTCCAGTAAGCCCCATACAGCTGGTTTGCTGAGAGTGCTCAAAGGCCACGCCCCCTTTTTACACCACTCTGCAAACGCGGCTCCTGGCGCACTGCTACTCGGGGGATGATGTCCACTTTAGTCCTGAGGTCCTCAGGACACAAGAGGACCTCATCGCCCCACCAGCAATGCGCCAAGAGGTGCGTTTGCAGAGTGGTGTAAAAAGGGGCGTGGCCTCGGTCCACCTCTTAGCAATCCCACTGTGTGGGGCTTACTGGAGGTACCTGGTGGGCTAGTTGGCCCCCAGGGACCCTCGGGATTCAAGGGAACTTAATCCCCCAACTCAGAATGCGCCAGGAGGCGCGTTTGCAGATTGGTACAGGGAGGGGGCGGAGCCTCCGGGGAGATGCAGCTTTTCTTTTTTTTGTTAGAAGGGGGGCTGTGTGGCCCCCCCATCTCTTAATATTTTGAGGGCCCTGGGGACCCCATCCCCAGGGCCTGACCCTTTAAAAACAGGAAACAAAAAGGGAAGAGGGCCGTGTGGCCTCCCTCCCGAGGCCAATTTCGGCCCCGGGGGCATGGCCTCGTTTTTTAAAATTATTAATACATGGGTGCTGCGTGGCCCCCCTTCCCTAGGCCACTTCTGGCCCCGGGGACCCCATCCCTCAGGGCCTGGCCAGCCTGTATTTTAAGTTTTAGAGGGGGGGGCGTGGCCCCCCTCCTGAGGCCAATTATGGCCCTGGAGACCCCATCCCCCGGGGCCGGCCTTCCGTTTTTTTTCTTTTTAAATACAAATAAATTAAAGGGGAGGGGGGCAGAGTAGCCCACCTCCCGTGCCACTTCTGGCCCCGGGGACCCCATCCCCCGGGGCCAGCCCTCAAGTTGGGGACCGTGGGGGGAGCCCCAATGCCCCCACGGTCCCTGCCGGCTCCCTGCCTCCTGCGGGAGCCGGCATTGCTTTTGGGCAAGGGGAGCTGCTGACATGCAGCTCCCCTTGCCCAAAAGCAATTCTTCTTTGCTTCTTGGACACGAGAGCAGGTTTCCTGCTCTTGCTTCCAAGAAGCAAAGCAGTGTTTGCTATGGCAGGGCGGGAGCTGTGCTCCTGCCCTGCCATAGCAAACGGCAATGTCCCAGGGGTGGGCACTCCGGGACAGTGCAGGAGCCGGCCGTGGGGGGTGGCGGTCCCCAGGGTCATCTAGGGCTCCAGGAGGGGGGACGCACGGACCCCCTCCCCACGTACACATTGCCCCGGGGAGGTGGTGGTCCACGGGGCGGGGTCCGTCACAGACCCCCACATTAGCATAAAGTGTGCCCCGGGGAGGTGGTGGTCCCCAGGGCAGTGTGCGGGGGGGCAGGAGCCTCCCACCACACCTTTGATTTTACAAAAAAAAAGCCCGGGCAGGTGGCGGTCCCCGGGACTGCGGGGGGGCCGTGAGCCCCCCGCATTTGAATAAGGATCGCCCCAGGGAGGTGGCGGTCCCCGGGGCTGCGGGGCCCCGTGAGCCCCTGCACCATTATTAAATATTGCCCCCGGGACGGTGCCTACCCGGGGGCTTTAAGAAAACCTCCCGCACTTCGTTTTTTTTTTTAAATTCCGGATTTGCGCACCCAGCGCGGCTCCGGACGAAATTATTTAAAAAAAATTATTTTTGGGGGGGGCCTGGGGGTCCCTGTGGGACCCCCTGAGCAGGCCTAGGGGTTCAGGGTGTTTCTACCCTGCCCCCTTTTCTTCATTTTTACCATTTTTCTTCCTTTTTCTTGTGACTCGGTAGATGGCTGCCAACACATTCTGGTTTGTTGTGTTGGCAGCCAATCAGAATTAAGCTCCTGCTCGGGAGGAGTCGCGAATCCTCGTCGGTGCTCAGATATTGATATTTTTATTTTTTGAATTTCTCAGGAACTACTGAACGGATTTACACCATTTAAAAAAAAGGTTGCTTTCTGAACCAAGAGCTACCTTTTTGCCAAATGTGGTGTAATTCCGTTCAGAAGTTCGGGCTGTAGCCTGTTCTAAAAATTCCTATGGAAATTAACATTGAGAAAACGCGTTTTGGGACCCCCCTCTTTTCTCGGCCCCCGCTTGACGAATCATCCCGAAAAAAGACAGGAGCTGACCTAAGCGCCGCATTAGTTTTGAAAATTTCGCAAAGATTCGTCAAACGGCGCCAAAGATATTGGCAAAAGAAAAAACGCTTTATGAATAGAAACAAGGTCCTAAATATAACTACCTACTGGCTACCCCCAGTAGGTAATACACACACATATATATATATATATATATATATATATATATATATATCAGGACTATGGTGAGTAACTGTTCTGCAAGAATCTTTCCGCTGTGTCGATGCGATCGTTCAACTGAATAAATATTCAGTGGAGAAAGGGTCCGGAAGCTGGATGTTAAACTTCGTTGTCATCACAACAATAATTACTAGGAACTATGAGATTACTGGGAGCATGGTTGGCTAACAGCTAATAAGAACAAACTCCAAATATTCACTCAGTTGGATGTATGCCAAATGTTGTCTTTAAAACAGCAATACTTATAAATAAATGGTGTGTCTTATGACAATAAAAAGTGCAATTTCACCATTGTAGTTGCAAAGCTGGAAATACACGTGCTAGTGCCATATGTTTAATCAGCAAATTAGCAATGGCCTCCAGAAGTGAGAGATAATGGACTACATATCCCAGAATGCCGTTAAGTGTAAAAAACTGTGGCAGAGAACAATGAGCGAAAACAGAATACAACACTTGAAGAAGACGGAACATTCGAAACGCGTCTGGTTGTCTGGCGCAAAAGCATTTGACAAATAAATGAAGTTTGCCCTACAGAGCTTCCGGGAGTGGAGCGTCATATTTCTTTGGTATGCAATTAATGAGGGCCGTGGTCTTAGCCCTAACACTGGCACCAGCAGTTAGAGGGCGCTGCTCTCTAGACCACTTTGTTTTGGTATTTAATAGCAGTGGCGGCGCCCGGCGTCCGTGGTAACTTTCAAAGAACTGGGACAGAGCAAGTGAGGAGATACCAATCTCCTGTGTGAGCACAAAGCAACTGAAGACAATGCGACCGGAGGTCTAAACTTCAGGAACGCTATGCACAACTCTGCGGGAAGCAGGACAGTCTCATCAGGACTATGGTGAGTAACTGTTCTGCAAGAATTTTTCCACTGCTTTGATGCTACTGTTCAACTGAATAAATATTCAGTGGAGAAAGGGTACGGAAGCTGGATGTTAAACTTCTTTGTCATCACAACAATAATTATGGAAACTATGAGATTACTGGGAGCATTGTTGGCTAACAGCTATTAAGCAGGGACTCCAAATATTCACTCAGTGGGATGAATGCCAAATGTTGTCATTAAAACAGCAATACTTATAAATAAATGGTGTGCCTTATGACATTAAAAAGTGCAATTTACTCATTGTAGTTGCAAAGCTGGAAATACACGTGCTGGTGCCATATATTTAATCAACAAATTTACAATGGCCTCCAGGAGTGAGAGATAATGGACTACATATCCCAGAATGCCGTCAAGTTTATAAAAGCTGTGGCAGAGAACAGTGAGTGAAAACAGACTATACCACATTGAAGAAAACAGAACAGTCGAACTGCGTCTAGTGGTCTGGTGCAAAAGCATTTGACAAATAACTGAAGTTTGCCCTACAGAGCTTCCGGGAGTTCAGCGTCATCTTTCTTAGGTATGCAATATATATATATATATATATATATCTTCGCATTCACCAGTGCTTTCTCTTTTACTCAGCAAGGTATCCACGGCACCGTGAAGAAATAAGGTCTGGGCAATTATTTCTTTTTAATATTTTATTTCAATCCACCATTAGTGCAGAGATATAGACGGTCTACGCGTTTCGGCGCTATGCCTTCAACTGGACCATAGAGTCCGGCTGTCTAGATCGCCATTTTAAAGTGACAGGTGCTAATTACAATCCCTTGTTTGTTTTTACCCTTGTGCTTATTTCTAGACTGCTGACCTGTGGAAATGTGTAATATTTTACGTTAGCATAAGCTACAGTCATTTTGGCTGTGGCATCCATTTTGTTAGCTATGTAATTCTTCCGTCTTCACTGTTGCTTGCCCTTCTATTCTGCTTGTGTCATCAACTCTAGTTAATTCCTTCTGTACTGAGCTAAAAGCAATGTGCTGAGCAAAGGCCTGTAGCTGCTAGAATGCACCTGGCTAAAGATATAACTGTCAACTGTTTTCTACTGTTGTAAGCAGTTCTGATCTCCCTCCCACTTTGCTGACTAAGTGATCTCTCATCTGCCCATGTTTGTAGGTAGTTATTCCTGTGTATGCTTGTACCTTCTATTTGTAACTACATGCTTACTCTGCAACAAACTCTGTATATAAGGCCTGTGCTCTGTGACTTCAGGGTGCCACCTCCTGCAACACTTGAGAGTGTTGTTGGACGTGGTTCCACTCATGAGAAGTTAATAAAATTGTTATTTTGAATTCCAGCTACAGTGTTGATCTCTATTTTGTTGGTTTTTGAACCCGTGGACAAAAGGGTGACCCTGCACCAGTGTACCCCTAAAAAGGTACATTTCCACAGACCCACTACTCATATTTCCGCCATTTTCACTGTTCACTAACTGTAAAGTACATTAGTGATCTTTTTTCAAAGTTTTGAAGCATAATACGGTCAAAGTGCAAATACATTATTTACAAATAAAGTGCCAGTGCAGAAAAGTGCTTTCAGTTGTAAATCAGGTAGAGCAATTTTTCTAAAAGAGCCAAACATGTAAACATTTTCATAGTAGGGGAGGGGGAGTAGGTTTCAATTTTTGTGTGTATAGTTGGAGTAGCAGCATTGATGTCGGTTCTAAAAAACTCTGGAGTTTAAAATTTAAAATTCATGCAAACAAGTCATTCAGTTTTGTCAATAGAATCATTGGAAGTTCAACTATAAAAAGCATGATTTAAAAACCTTAAAAGTTTAACATCTCAATGATATATACATTTATAAAGTAGGTAGTTATAGTTAGGACCACGTTTCCATAGGAAAAGCATTTTTTGATGTGCTTATAACTTTGGCGTCGTTTGACGAATCTTTACGAAATGTTCCAAAAAGTTCCTCTTTTCAGGTCAGCTCCTATCCTAAAAGTTTGGGGGGGATTCGTCAAGGGGGGCTAAGAAAAAGGGGGGTCCCAAAACGTGTTTTCTCCATGCAATTTCCATAGGAAACTTTAGACAAGGCTACAGGTCAAACTGCTGAACGGAATTACGCCAAATTTGGCACAGAGAAAGGTCTTGCTCCAGAAAGCACGCTTGTGTTTAAATCGGGTAAATCGGTTCAGTAGTTTTAGAGAAATATCACATTTTCCAGATATCGATATTTAAGAATTCTGACATCTGATTGGCTGAAGCGTTACGAGCACGAGCTTGCAGCTCATTGGCTGCGAACTGTTGAAACTAGGAAGTGTTGGCAGCCATTTTGTGATTCAGTCCATCAGCTCACAACTCTCCCTCTACAAGGCATCAGGTCCGTAGTTCTACCTCTGCGAGGCAACACTAAAAATATACCGCAGCTCTGTCTGTGCGAGATACCCCTTTCACGGTCCCTCTCCCCACATCACCAGCTCGCGGCTATGCCTTTAGAAGCCAGTCCGTCGGCTCGCAGCTCTGCGACTGCGAGCTGTAAGCCATTTTGTGACTCAGTCCGTCAGCTCGCATCTCTCCCTCTAAAAGGCATCGGATCCGTAATTCTACCTCTGCGAGGCAATACTGAAAATATCCCGCAGGTCTGTCTGTGCGAGATACTCCTTTACGCTCCCTCTCCCCACATCATCAGCTCGTGGCTATGCCTTTAGAAGCCAGTCCGTCGGCTCGCAGCTCTGTGTCTGCGAGCCGTCGGGCCTGCAGCTCTACCTCTGTGAGCCACTTCGTTAGCTCGTAGCTGTGTCTGTGCTAGCAGGCCCGTCGGCCCGTTACTCTCCCTCTGCGAGTTAGCCCGTCGGGTTGCAGCTCGGAGGGCTCGCAGCTGTATCTCTGCGAGCCAGCCCGTTAACTGATTGCTGTGTGTCTGCTAGCAGGCCTGTTGGCCCGTTGGTCTCCCTCTGCGAGTCAGGCCATAGCTCTCCCTCTGCGATCCGGTACGGTGCTGTGCTTTTGCGAGCCAACGGCTCGTAGGTCTCCCTCTGCGAGCTGAGCCCACGGGCCGCAGCTCTTCCTCTGCGAGCCTGCCCGACGGCCCGCAGGTGTCCCTCTGCTAGCCGAACCGCAGCTGACACTCTGCGAGCCGAAATTGGGAATATAAGGCGGCTCTAAAAAGAGCCCTTGTGTTTATTAGTTGGAGCTACATGTAAGTGCGAATGCACAGCTTCAGGTTAATCAGGAAAACTCGGTTTCCCTCATCTGTGAAGTGTACTCCATCACTTCTGTAGATATCAGCCATATCAAAACGTATGTTGTTGTTGTA
Organism: Calotriton arnoldi; assembly: GCA_963921515.1. Taxonomy (NCBI): domain Eukaryota; kingdom Metazoa; phylum Chordata; class Amphibia; order Caudata; family Salamandridae; genus Calotriton; species Calotriton arnoldi. Next base: position 444,748 of record CAWUFW010008121.1, read on the forward strand.
AATCGACCCCCATTCTATGGTCTCTAGGGAATGCAGACACAGCTTTGTTGACATTGTTCCTAGATTTTTCAACCTTATGACAAAATTGGTTTGACCATTTCCACTTCTGTCTTTGGCATATATTGGAATATACAAAGACAGTTTGAGGCAAAAGTAACATCGATTGTCCACAGGTGTCCTTCATAAGCATTTCCAAACCTACCCCAGTCAATGTGCCTAGGTCGTTACCACCACAGTGCACAATCATGAGATCAGGGTGTTGGACATGCAAACAGGTTTTAACCAAAGGGAGCAATTGGTGCCACTTCAATCCTCTCTGTGCAAACCATTTAATGTGCACATTTTGTAAACCTAGGTCTAAGTCAATACGTCTCTGTTCTGCATACCTCTTGCACCAGAAAACATAGCTATGTCCTACAATCCACACTAGCATTTTGAAGGTATGGCTAGAAGATATGGATAAATGTCTGTAGCTCATGCAGTCCGTTCGTAGAATAAGAGATATGTTTAAACATGGGGAACTACTTTTTTTTACATACAAAACGTTAACCGATTGGGAGATGAAATGTATTGTGTCCTAAAAAGTAGGGTGTATATTAGTTTTGATGAAAAGCATCTTTGTGATTGGTTAATAAAAAAGAAGTTTATACGTGGAGTACATATTATAGGATGAAATTTGCTCAGCTCAACCACACCTGCTAATTGTATTTGGAAGGTGCAGTTCAAACTTGAAAGAATGGTGAACTTTTGACCTCCACGTGCCGTTAAATGTTGGAGAAAATATTGCAAAAAAAATATATCGGTAGGCTTAAAAAAATGATTAACTTTTAACCTGCAGGTGTCGTAGAATGTTCTAGAAAGTGTTGATACAATACCTTGAACTTTTCACCTTTATGTGTCCTTAAAAAAACAGTTTATATGGAAAGTTCAAAAATAATCAATAAAGAGAGGTTTTGCAATCTAAAAAAAATAAGGAACTATTCTGATTTGTTCTTTACATGGATTTATGTGTGGAGCAACAGGGAAATTGTGCCATTACTGGTTCCATTCTTGATGAAAGCGGTGCATTATATGTACTGTGTGACAAGAAAAGAATTGCATGCGTTTGTGACATTTGAAATCTGCATACCAACTAGGAAGGTAAATTAGAAATTAAGAAGGTGTGTTATGTGTTTTGTAGTAGTGGTTAAGTATTTGAGACGATATTTTAAACTTTGAAAGTATTTTTTATTTCTTAATAACATAGTGTTAGTAAAGTCTGGTGTTTTATTGGTTCTAAAATATGCATAATGTGTAACTAGCTGTTAAACAAGTACTTTATATATGTTTAGGAGTTTTTCACAAAGAAAAAGTGTAAGTTGTCATCTGTAAAAGACTGTGGGCCATATTCTCAAGACCAGCGATAACATTATCGCCGCTTTAGCGGCAGTTTACTGCCGCTACATCGGCGATAATGTTATCGCCATTCTTGTGAATATGGCCCTGTATGGTTTTGAAAATTCGATGTAGCGTTAATTTCCATTTGTATATCTATTCCGGCGAGATAAACAAAATGTGGTACGTTTGGAAATTATGCTCAGTCTGGAAATAGTGGAGAAGGGGTGACAGTAGAAAATTCATGTGTTATTAACTTAACAGAGATGGAATGTGGATCAGTTATAGGCTCAGCTTCCGCATTGCCCACGTCACCTGCGTCCAGCCCTGGTTCCCCTGCCGAACATGCACATTCAAGTGTCCCATGGATGTCTGCCTATCCAACACAACTGTTCATGAATTGGACTGTGACTTGTGTTTGCTCCCCCTGTTGGATAACGAACAGGAGTGTAACCGAGACAGCCATGCATGGGATGCCTTGACATACTGCGTATGTATTGGTAGTTGTGCATGGGAGATGGCACAATTTCTCGTGTGCAGTGACCACATCGAGGCGCTCCCCTATTGGGCTGTGTTGCGGATCGGTGAGACGGCGTGGGCTGAGCACACCTGCCCGGACCACCTAATGGATTGGCTCACCCTGGTGTTCCTTGAACACGACAACGACGTACTATTGGAACACATTGCACATGAAGCTGCACGGGCATTCATGGTCGAGTAACTACGTACCTGCAGCCACATCCTATTGCCACCCACAGCACATGGCCCAACAACTTGTTGCACAGTGGGGATTGCTCACATATTCCACCAAAACAGAGGACACGCCTCCCTTCGGTCGAGCTCTGGATGCATGTGCATGGAATAATTCGTGTGCACACACACCTGTCCAAGGCGACGCAGGTCCATGGTCTGAGCAACACAGCGTCGTTTGGGAACTTTGCCAATTCGGACACACTGCTCGGTGAGAGCACACACATGGCGATGTAGCACGACATGTGAACCTGTAGGACCCTCACACCTGATCACTGTTGGCAGAGCAGACAATTGCCACACCCCGGAGGCAGAGCACCATGCAGACCCCACGTACAGTGAGTCGTGCCCCCTCACACGGGGCACTGTGCAGATGCCAAATAAACCATCCTACTTATCCACAGCCCACACATAGAAGCCCCTGCCTGTGGTACCCCCGCATGGGATGGCCTTGACACCCACGAAAACAGCAACCCATGTCCCACAACGTTGTACACACATTCAAATCATTCCTCAGAGCTGTGGCATATCCTCCACACAAAAAAGAAGAAATGTTATGTGCACACTTTGTGGTCTCATTTTTTACACTGAGAGGTAGATTTCAATGTCAGTCAAGGCTGGTGTGGTACTGCGAGGCTTTGCATTTGGGTGTTCTTAGGAAATCTAAGTTGTTGGGGAGCAAGGCAAGGTGGGCTGTGAGCGTTGCCATATGTGATAAATCTTGTCCATTTCAGCCCCAACATCATCTGCCCCTCGACATGTACCCATGCTGCGTGTAAGTGTCTTAAGCATGTCCGTGCCCGTTGTGGCCGTTGCCTCGTCCGTACTCTCACGCACATGCCAATAAAGCCTATGCCACTCCACTGGTGTTTAACTGTGAGGTGTGTTGTAAAGATTGTCCACTCGTGTGCCACAATGAGCCTCGTCCCAACACAGGGAAGAACTGACTGTCGCATGTGCAACGGGGTGTATCCCTTTGGCAAGCTCCGCCTCTGTGAGCCAGACATTGTTTTTGCATAGGTGCTGGACGACATCTGATGCAGCCCCATCACCTACGCAGTCTGATGTGTCAGGGGCACACAGCCATGCAGCCATCACCCCGCCACACACACCGGAAACAGAACTCGTATGAGGGGAGTTTTGTACCACATTGCCTTCATTGCTGATGTTCTGTGATTGCTATGTGTGTGGGCTGCATTGTGGGGGAATTGCCTGTGCACGGCTGGCGATGCACACACACATGTTGGCATGTAGAGCCAGGTGCACGTGCGGCCTTGCGCTGCTTGTGCTATCTCACTCCGTCTCTCTCCCTCGCTGTCATAGCAAACTTGTGAAAGCGATGGGTGCGCGGCTCTCAGCGCGGCACTCGAGTACTTCTTAAGTCTTTCAAACACCGAGGGGTATATTCTCAAGGACATATCGCCGAGTTAACGGCACTTTATCGCAACCAAAATGGTAATAAATTTAACGCACCATTCACAAGCTGGAGCAAACAGCCCATATCACCAGTTTACCAGCGATAGCAGCCTCAAAAAGCATCGTCACGGATGACTCCGGCAAATATTGCTAATGAGATGTAGAGTAGGCGTTCTCGTGCAAAAAGCAGCGAACACATCACTTCGCAAGTGTCTCAACCACAAGCAAGATCGTCGAAGAGAGTACAAAACAGGCGATAAGGTGCGTTAGTAGCAGAAAGTTTACACCTGCTCTGAGCTGGTGTAAAGTCGGATTACAACCTGCAATATGAAAGGGAGCCCAGCCCAGAGCCACACGTGAATGACAACAGATGCAATGGAGCCAACGATCATGCAGCTCGGACACCCAACACTGCTCCGACACCCCCGCCACCAGCCCCTTGTCTGCCATCCCCCTCAACTCCCCCCCACACAAACAAATGTGACAGCAACCTTAGGAAATCTGGAACATAACAAATTGGCTGATGTTGCACAATTATAGTAAAGAAGATGCATGTGAGGTTGGACAAATAAGAATCTCAGTCATCTATGGATTTACATATAAAACATTTTATTTAAACAAAACAACAAAATAAAAGTAGGTACAGGTATGGCGTGTCATCCCTCGACAATTTGTGAATCACAGCCTGCAAGACAAAAAGAAAGATAAGATTGTGCGTCATGCGTCCATGAAAGGAGAGAGAGAGAGAGAGAGAGAGTGAGAGAGAGGAAGAGAGAGAGAAAGAAAGAGTGAGACAGAGAGGAAGACAGAGAAAGAGAGAGAGAGAGAGAGAGAGAGAGAGAGAAAGAGTGAGATACAAGGAAGCGAGAGAGAAAGAGAGAAACAGTGTGAGAGAGAGGTAGAGAGAGAGAGAAAGAGTGAGACAGAGGAAGAGAGAGAGAAAGAAAGAATGAGAGAGAGAGGAAGAGACATAGAAAGAGAGAAAGAGTGTGAGAGAGAGAAAGGAAGAGATAGAGAGTGAGAGAGAGAGAAAGAGTGTGAGTGGCAGAAAGGAAGAGATGGAGCAGGAGAGTGAGTGTTGACACTGTGGAGAAAATCCTCACAGCTCACCTTTCTGCCACCGGTGTGTCTCCAACCACGTGCCGGGACATAGTGCAGTCTTCAAGTTTAGTCATCTGAAACATAGTATAGAATCAGTAGTGGCAGAGTACATATAACTGTACACGCCTAATTCTCTGTTTCGCCCCTGCGCACCCAGGCTGCTGCACCCCATCGACTCCCGCCGCCCAGAGGTGTCTGTCCGCCTCCGCGCACCTAGGCTGCTGTATCCCATCCACTCCCACTGCCCAGAGGTGTCTGCCCGCTGCTGTGCACCCAGGCTGGTGCACCTCATCCAGTCCCACTGCCCGGAGGTGACTGCCTGTTCCTGCGCACCCAGACTGCTGCATCCCATCCACTCCCACTGCCTAGAGGTGTCTGCCCGCTCCTGTGCACCCAGGCTGCTGCACCCCATCCACTCCCACTGCTCGGAGGTGTCTGCCCGCTCTTGTGCATCCAGGGTGCTGCACACTATCCACTCCCACCGCCCAGAGGTGACTGGTCGCTGCTGCGGAAACAAGCCTCTCTGCTCACCTTCCGCCACCGGCGTGTGTCTAAGAGGGTCCACCACGTGCCAAAGCAACCTCCTCAGGCGTTGCGTACACGCGGTCAAGCCGAGCTCACAATTCAAAGTGGGTGTTGATTGCAGGATGGCCACGCATCATCGCAGGCTGCACACGCGCTCAGCTCTGGTGGCACTAACTCAGTGGAACTGAAGTCATCGCCTCGTGGCGGGAGGTCCGTGTCCGGGGGGGGGTCGTCAATCTGTGAATCACAGCCTGCTAGACAAAAAGCAAGATAAGATTGTGCGTCATGCGTCCATCAAAGGAGAGACAGAGAGAAAGAGTGAGAGAGAGGAAGAGAGAGAGAAAGAAAGAAAGAGTGAGAGGTAGACAGAGAGAAAGAGAGAAAGAGTGAGAGAGAAACAGTGAGAGAGAGGAAGAGAGAGAAAGAGAGAAACTGAGAAAGGAAGAGAGAAACAGAGGAAGAGTGAGAGAGAGAGAGGTAGAGAGAGAAAGAAAAAACTGTGAGAGAGAGGAAGAGATAGAGAGAGGAAGAGAGAGAGAAAGAGTGTGAGGGAGAGAAAGGAAGAGATGGAGAGGGACAGTGAGTGCCCACACTGTGGACAAAACCCTCACAGCTCACCTTTCCGTCACCGATGTGTCTCCAACCACGTGTCAGGACATAGTGGAGCCCTCAAGCTTACTCATCTGAAACGTAGTATGGAATCAGTAATGGCAGAGTACATACAACTGCACACGCCTAATTCTCTGTCCCGCCTTTGTGCATCCAGGCTGCTGCACCCCATCCACTTCCACTGCCCAGAGGTGTCTGCTCGCCGCTGCGCCCAGGCTGCTGCACCCCATCCACTTCCACTGCCCAGAGGTGTCTGCCCGCTTCTGCGCACCCAGGCTGCTGCACCCTATCCACTCCCACTGCCCGGAGGTGACTGTCCGCCACTGCGCACCCTGGCTGCTGCACCCCATCCACTCCCACTGCCCGGAGGTGACTGCCCGCCGCTGCGCTAACAAGCCTCTCTGCTCACCTTTCGCAACCTGCGTGTAGAAAAGAGGGCCTACCACGTGCCGCTGCAAGCCCGGGGCCCGCGGACACGGCACCCTGCATATCATGCAGCCCCGCTCTGCAGGCCACCAGGTCTCACATTTGGTGCTGGGTCTTGATTTCGCCATGGCAGAGGACATACCAGTGCACCGGGCTTTTCATCGCAGGCTGCACACATGCTCAGCCCTTGCGGTGCCACTAACTCTGTGACCAGCGAGGCGACGCCACGTGGCGACGCCACGTGGCGGTAGGCCTGCGCTGTCTGATGGCTCAGGCCTACACTGCGGTCCAGCAGGGCACACAAAACCTGAGCTGTCCAGACCGCCGGGACGGGCCATCACCGCAGGCTGCACACCCGCTCAGCAGTTACGGTACCCATACCTCAGTGGACCGAAAGTCACCGTCCCGTGCCGGTGTGCCTGTGCCGGCCGCAGTGTATCCGGTGCGAGCAACTCTGAAATGGCGTCGAGCACGTGCGCCCGGTCTTTTTTATTGGCAGGGTCAACTGTCCTGTGACGCCTGTGCTGGATGGGTGTGGTGTGGGTGTATACTAGCCGTGAGGGAGTGGCTGTGGCGTACTGACAACTAGGGTGTGACCAGCAGATCACTGCAATGAAAATCTGGGCCATGTAGCGTTGTTGTCCTTCCCTGTAAGCGGAGTGGGCTGGCCTGGCGTATGCCAGTCCTGCGTGAGGCTGTGAACAAGGACTCCGGCGCTATGGTCGTTGCTCCGTCCTGGGCTGTATGAGGAATCAACTGATGCGGGTGTCCCTGTTGTAGTGCTGACGTCACCCGGGACGCAAGCGCCAATGTGTCACTCTGTGAGCCAAGTCCCACAACATGGCCAACATGGAAGGTACGGGGAATCACTGACCCTACATTCATCCATAGTTCCACACATGAAAGATGGTGGACGTGACACATCTGTTTGGATATGAATGTTTATTGCACATTCAGTGGCGTGTTGCAGCTGTAGCAATACAGGGCCATGCAATGTTTAAGTTTCAGTTTTTGGCACATGGAGGGCAGCCAATTAGAGCCAAGCTTGTGTTCGGGGTTAGGCTGCGCCAACATATGTACTTATACAATTACTCCGCCAATCCCCAAGCACTTATAAATTCACTATACACTCTCTTTGCAGTACTCTAATGATCCAGTCTCTACGTACGTACTTGTACAATGACCGAGAGAAAGTTACATAACCGAAGTTTTCCCCACTGCCAGAGGTAACATGGTTCCATACGCTGTCCACAGCACAATGTAATGTGGTAGGCCCCAGGTGCGGCATCTTGCATACATAGTGAACACACGGACACAGATAGATAGTGGAACTGGGTACGGGCACGTGCGCTCGACTCATTTTTATTACCAGGGTCACATGTCCAGTGACGTCTGTGCTGGATGCGTGTGGGGTGAGTGTAAGTCAGCCCTCCGGGAATGGTTGGTGCTGGCAACAAGTACAACAGTAATCATTGGATCAGACACACAGATTCAATCATAAAGGGTCAATGATTTGTGCTGCACTAAGGTAGGGGCAACAGATGTGAAATAATACACACAAGATTGTATCGTAAAGTGTCCATGACTTGTGGTACACTGAGGTAGGGGCAGCAGATGTGAAATTATACACAAAACATTGTATCATAAAGGGTCCATGAGTTGTGCTGCACTGAGATAGGGGCATCAGAAGCATTCAGCGTGTGCGCAGCCAGCGATGATGCGTGGTGCGGGCGAGCCGCACTGGGAGCAATGTCTGTTGCCTACTGGACTGCATCATCTGCAATCGCGACTCGATCTGAATTGTGAGCCCTGCTGACCGCAGTGTAGGCCGGAGGCAGTGGTCAGGAAGAGTCCACAGCCACGTGGCGTTGACTTGAGCTGCATAGAGTTAGTGGTAGGTGTGGCGCTCAGCATGTGCGCAGCCAGCGATGATGCAATGTCTGTTGCCTACTGGACTGTGTCATCTGCAATCGCGACTCGATCTGAATTGTGAGCCCTGCTGACCGCAGTGTAGATCGAAGGCAGTAGTCAGCACAGACATCAAGGAATGCTTTTTGTCACTTCCTCTTGACAAAATTCGAGGACATAGAGTACAATTCTGTCTGCAATTAATAAATCAAAACTGAATTCTAATTGTGATCTCTGCTGTACGCAGTGTAGACTGCCATTCAGTGTTCCTTTGGACTTGCAAGATGAATTTGGTCATTGTACTAAAGCTATAACTGATATAAAACAAGTTCTTGAAGCAAGGATACTAAAAGGATATTATGTAGGTTTTAGGGACGTAATACTTAGTTGCCTACTGGACTCTGCAATTAATGAATCAAGAGTCAGTTTTAAATGTGAGCCCTGATGACCGCAGTGTAGGCCGGAGGCAGCGGTCAGCAAGGGCCCACAACCACGTGGCGTTGAGTTGAGCTGTCCAGTTAGTGTCACCTGAAGCAACCAGCGTGTGTGGAGCCTGCGATGATGCGTGGTCCGGGCGGGCCGCACTGGTAGCAATGTCTTTTGCCTAATGAATTCTGTCTTAATAAGTCCACGTGGCGTTGACTTGTGGTGCACTGAGTTAGTGGCACCTGAAGCACTCAGTGTGTGCGCAGTCTGCGATGAAGCGTGGTCCGGGTGGGCCGCACTGGGATCAATGTCTCTTGCCTACTGGACTACGTCATCTGCAATCGCGACTCGATCTGAATTGTGAGCCCTGCTGTCCGCAGTGTAGATCAAAGGCTGTAGTCTGTACAGACATAAGTCTGTGGTGCTCTGCTGCTGGGTTCGCAGGGGGCCTGTGTCGAGGAGGCCGGCGGTCACGGCGGAGACCTCGTGGCAGGGTGAGGGCTGCCGCCCTGGCAGACGCTTTGGCCTTCCCACAAGTGAACCACGCCCAGAGCCCCAGCCTATTTATTCATACTCCTATGCTGGAGTGGGGTACGTTGGACCAGCCCACCCCGCTTCCGCTTCCAGGGGGGGACAACACAGCTACATGACCGAGATCTTCCCCACTGCCTGAGGTAACATGGTTTTGTCTATTGTCCACAACACTACAAGCATCAGCAGTATATGTCCACATGGAGAGGTTTGTGCTCTGCATAGTGAGGTCTGTCCACCACATCACAGTTACACTTGGTATTGTGTCCATTTTTATTGATGGGTGACTTGCGTCCTTCACACATACTTGGTTGCCACATCTCCCAAGATTCAGCTATTGTGTGGCTGAGGGACCATGCCGTTTTTGGAAGGTCCGCTGTCCTGTTCTGCGCTGCCTCGGTGGTAGTAGGGAGCGGGGTGGTCCGGGGGGGGAGGTCCTGAGGGTGATGGCAGTGGGTGTTGTGGCCTTCTTGGGTGTCGGAGCTGCATGGTCAGTAGCTCTATGACATGTGTTGGTCTTCAGATGTGGTTCTGGGCTGGGCTCCCTTTCACACTGTAGGTAGTCCTGCTTTACACCAGTAAAAGGCAGATGTTAAATTCCTACTGCTAACGCAGCTTATCGCCTGTTTTTGGATCGCACCCCAGATTTGGCTGCTCGTTGAAAATATCGGGAAGTGGTGTTTTCATGTTATTTTTGCACGGGAACGCCTACTCTGCATATTATTAGCGTTAGTTGTCGCTCTCATTTGTGGCGAATTTTTTTGCGGAAGCTATTGTTGGAAAACTGCCGATATCGGCTGTTTTCACTAGGTTGAGAATGGAATGATAATTTAAAATCACTGAAAAAACCATAGGTTTAATGAACATTATAATTAGAAATTAGCATTTAAAAAACGTTTGAAATTCACTGAAAAAACCATAGGTTTCAGGCACGTTATAGTTAGAAATTAGCATTTAAAAAACCTTCGAAATTCACTGAAAAAAACCATAGGTTTCAGGGACGTTATAGTAGAAATTAGCATTTAAAAAACCTTTGAAATTCACTGAAAAAACCATAGGTTTCAGGGACGTTATAGTTAGAAATTAGCATTTAAAAAACCTTTGAAATTCACTGAAAAAACCATAGGTTTCAGGGACGTTATAGTTAGCTGGACATTTCACTCGTACAAAACCATAGAAATTCCACTGTTATAGTTAGTTCAGCTAACTATAATTCGCGCCCCCGCAATGCACTGCTGATGACATCACATATGACATGGTCAGTGACATCACTGATGACATCACTGATGACATCTCAAATGACATCACTGATGACATCATCCAGTGAATGTGTTTTTCTTTAAAGTTTAAATATGTATTATATATATACCAAGGAGTATTGAAGAATGAGTGGGTGTATAAGTGTCTGGATGGAGGATTTAGTAGGTGTGTGACTGACTGTTTAACTGAGTTATTACATGTGTCTTACTGAATGCATGGGTTAGTGACTAAATTGTGAATGTCTATATCAGTCTGTTTGCTGTTGTATAAGCTGCTGCATGGGTTGGTCAGTAGCTACATGAGTGTCTATATGGGTTATTAATTGGTTGCCAGAGTATTTGTATGGGTGCCTGAGTGTGTGTGGGTGCGTGGGAGGTGTGTGACTCTGTGCATACATGTTTGAGTGGTTGATTCATTGGGTGTATGGGTTCAAGAGTGCATGTGGAAACAGCTGTATGCGTGGGTGAGTGTGTGTATGGGTGTGTTAGTGAGTGAATGGATGTCTCAGTGGTACATGTCCAACTAACTACATATGTAAAAGACAGTGTATGTGAGAGTTGGAGTATATAAATGACTATACGTGAGAGTTATGTGAGAGTGGCTGTATGGATGAGTGTGTACTTGTATCAGTGATTGTATAAGAGAGTAATTATGCGTTTCTTTCTGTTTGAATAAGTGATGTGTTGTGTGTATATCTGTATAGGTCAGTAAATGGAAGTGTGATTGATTATTTGCATGACTGACTAGGTGTGTGAGTAACTGGATGAGTGCTGGTGTGTGAGTGTCTGTGTAGGTGTATGAGTGCATATGATAGTGTTGTATTGGTGAGTGACTGCATGTATGAGTGATTGTATGGGTGAATGAGTGGATGAGTGTGTAGACATAAGAACCAGTGATTAGATATGTAGTAAGTGGTATTGGTGTGTCTATGGTTTCAAAAATGGTATTGTGTTTTTTGGAGTGGGTGTATCAAAAGTTATATTAGGGTGTGAGAAGGTGCATCAGATTGTCACATGGATGATGTCATCAGTGATGTCATCAGTGATATCATCAGTGATGTCATTTGAGATGTCATCAGTGATGTCACTGACCATGTCATGAATGATGTAATATGTGATGTCATCAGCAGTGCATTGCGGGTGCGCGAGTTATATTTAGCTGAATTAACTATAACAGTGGAATTTCTATGGTTTTGTCCGAGTGAAATGTCCAGCTAACTATAACGTCCCTGAAACCTATGGTTTTTTCAGTGAATTTCAAAGGTTTTTTAAATGCTAATTTCGAACTATAACGTCCCTGAAACCTATGGTTTTTTCAGTGAATATATATATATATATATTTTTATGTATGTAAAGTACATAAACAATCTGACAAACTGACTGTTCATTAAAAACAATTTGGAGATAATTGAGGGAAATACTGTTTGATGGGACTTTTTCTAAAAAGATGTACCTACATTGTGGGCCACCATCATCTAAACAGTATAAATATAAGGAGGAGATGATCATTAAGAACATAAATATGGTGAATGTATTGACTATTTCTAGATATTTACCTTAAGGACGTTCAAAAACATAACACCTATTTCAACATTTTGTGGGTAATGCATGCATCTCAACTCCTTTTAAGATTAATTTTTAGAAAGAAAGGGGGTGGTCCCCTTCCCCTAAACATATCAAGCCTCCATTCAATTGTTAAAGTGACGATGTGCATGAATTAATAAATAAATACATAGTCCTCCCTTCCCCTCTTAAGTCTTATTTTTTCACACAATTCTCTATGATTAAATGCAATTTCTCATTTGGAGATTACTCGACTTGTCCCTTTTCTTTGCTTTAATGACGTGGGAGTTCAGTTAAGAATTTTAGAGTCATCATTGTAAATGTATATGGAGTTCCGCATCCAGATTATGACCAAAAGGTTGCTCTGTTCCTATAGCTAGGATGTATCTGGACTCCATTTTTCTTAACTCCATTGTTCTGTTACCACATCTGCTTTCTAAAGGCACAATTTGTATGCCAAAGTATCTCAAGTCACGGTCATTGCTAGAGTGGTATTCAAAAAAGTGTTTCGCAATGGGTTAGGTGAAGTCTTTGTTCTTGATGGCTCTCAGATGTTGAAGTATTCTTAATTTTAACTTATTGATCGTGCTCCCAACATACTGTTTTTTACATGGGCATTCTAATATGTAAACTACATATTTAGACTCGCATGTTATATGGTCCATGATCTGTTCTGTTTTCCCATTTTGTAATGTAAACATTGAAGTGTTCTGGCCATATTCACATGCCCTACATTTGGGACATCTCCAAAATCCCGGAGTGGTCAACCAGGATGTTTTTTTTGGGGCTTTGATTTCAAAATGACTATGTGTTAGTATGTCCCCAAGACATGCTGTTTTCCTATATGGTAATTTTTTCTTTAATGTTTCATCCAGCATTAGTACATTCCAGTTCTTTTTTACAATCTTTTTCAGTTCCTTGTTTTCATTATTGAAATCTATGATCAGTCGTGTTATTTCCATGTCTTCGTTCTGTTCTGCCAGATCTTCCTGCTGAGATATCAGCAAAGATTCTCGTGATTTCAGATTGACTTTTGCTCTGGCAGTTCTAATTACCTCTAGTGGGTATCCGCTCTCCAAGAAGCGGGCACTCATCTCTTCCAGTTGTTGTTCTACATCATTTGTCTCTGAACAGTTTCTTTTGACCCGCAACATTTGTCCATATGGTATGCTCCACTTCAGATGTTGCGGGTGCCCACTGTTTGCGTGGAGTATACTATTGCAGGCAGTGGGTTTCCGATGTATTTTGCTGCAAATTTTGTTGTTGTTAATGAATACTTCCACATCCAAGAATATCACACTATTCTTCCTGGTAGTGGACGTGAAGGTTAGATTAAGGTCATTCCTGTTCAGTAGTTCAATGAAGTTTTCCAATTCACTCTGTTCGCCCTCCCAAATTATAAACAGGTCGTCAATTAATCTGGTCCAGATTTTAATCTTAGATTTGTAGTTGCCAGCTAGTACATCCCTCTCCCACGCTCCCATGAATAAATTTGCGTACGTGGGAGCAAAGGATGTACCCATTGCCGTCCCCTGTTTCTGTAGGAAGAGCTCACCATTGAAGAGGAAGATGTTATGAGTAAGACAGTAGGATAACATCTCTAAGAGCATACTTGAATGCTCTAAGAAGTTTACTGTTCTAGCTTTTAGGAACTCTTGTACAGCATTGATTCCATCAGAATGTAGGATTGAGGTGTACAAGGAACACACATCTATTGTGGCCATGATGAGTCCATCACCCCATTGGACATTTTGGATCTTTTTAAGGAAGTCTGTGCTGTCTTTTAAATAGGATGGCAATGATGTCACGTATTCCATCAGGAAAGTGTCAATGAAGCGTGATGTTTTTTCTAAGAGTGATCCAATCGAGCTCACAATTGGTCTTCCTTGTGGGTTGTTGACCGATTTATGTACTTTTGGTAGGAAGTATATCGTTACAACAATGGGATGGTTTACCTTCAAATACATATACTAAAAGTCGATCAACCCCAATTCACTGCATTGTTGTAATTTGTGATGGTACTCCTGTGTCCAGGTTTCCATTGGATTTTTGTCTAGACACTCATAGTGATCTTTATTTGAGATTTGTCTGGTGGCCTCATCTATATAGTCCTTGACCTCCTGGACCACGATGTTTCCGCCCTTGTCAGAGGCTTTTATGATAATTTGTGGGTCATCTCTTAGTTCTTTAAGGGCTTTATATTCCCCTGGTGTTAAATTCCATTTTCTTTTTTGAGTCTTTTTGGGTTTTGACCTGGGAGATAGTAGTTTGTTGATATCTTCCACCATAAGTTCTTGAAAAATGTCAATTTTATTTCCCGGTGGGAGTTGGGGACAGAATGTTGATTGTACCTTAAGTCCACTATCACCCCCCTCCCAGTGGAGATGCCCATGTTCTGACAAAATTGTGTCATTTTCTTCTTGTTGATTCATTGAAGAACTTGATGTTTCCAAGGTTTTTTTCAAGGCTATTCAATGTTCTTAATGTTGCAACATCTCTGAGGTCTAGCGGGGAGATCCCGATTGAGGATGGAACTTTTAGGTCTTGATTAGGTGCCTTTTCCTCATAATATTTTTTGAGTTTCAGTTTGCGACAGAATTTATATAGATCAATCCGGATGTTAGGTAGATCCATATCTTGATTCGGGCAGAAGGATAGGCCTTTATTCAGCAGATTAATTTGATCTGGGCTCAAAGTTCTCTTAGAAATGTTTATGACCAGATCCTTTTTGATAATTTTTTTCTTTAAGTTTGCTGTTTCTTTCCTCTTCCTCTTTTGCTCTTTGATCCGCTTTCTGCTTCTTCTTGTGGTTGGGGTTGAGTTTGACCTCGTCCCCTTCCCAGTGTTGTTCCTCTTCATCTCCCTCTTTGTCGCGTGACCATCTGCATTAATCTCATTTCCCCGTAAAAATCCAAATTCGAAGTGCTCTGCTCCTCATCTGCAGAGCTAAGGTCTGAGCTGTCCACTGTACCTATCGTTTCATACCCTGCACATTTATCCATTACAACTCTATTTCTCAGTGTGTCAAATTTTCTAGCGAATGTATATATTCGGCCACTGGCATAATCAATGCGGTCCTGGTTGAATTTACTCGCTTTTCGTTTTTCTATATCTGCCTCATGTTTATCTATTTTCTTTTCCATGGATTCCAACAAGTCTTTTTTCTCCTCATTCTCTGGGTATTTTTCCAACTCTTGTTCTAATTTGTTTATATTTTTCAATTACTGCTTCAAGTTTTCTCTCAGCATGAATAATCAGAGTTCTCATCAATTTGAATGAGCATTCATTCGTGTCAGTTTGCCATTGTTTAATTAGGTCCATGTCCAGGTCATTAAGTGTTGGCATTATCAGGATTCTGAGGCCCCTTGGTACTCTTTTATATTCAATATACTTTTCCAGGGTGGTCTTTTCCCACCACATAGTTACTTCCTGAATTCTATATTGCTGTAATTCCTTAATGACTCCCTGGATTCTTTTCTTCCTTCCATCTATTTCTACGTCCTGGGTGTTCGTACTTCCCGTGGATGCCATGTTATCATCGAGCAGTTCGTTTGCTCTTTGTACTCTGTTTCTGCTTTTTTCGGCCATATTTTTATGCTTTATGCGTTAAATGGGTTTCAGTAGTGGGTACTGTATTTCTTTTTCTCTGCACTCGCGGTGTTTTATGTTGCTTATGTAAGAATCCTCAATTAATCCAATACCACAAGCCTTTTCTTCACTCTCGCATTTGTAATTTCAAAACAAATGCAGGATTCAGGAAAATACCATTCACGTTCTCGCTTCCTGGATACAGGGACGTTCTCACTGTTTTGTGACCACCAGGGGGCGATAATCAATGGGCTCCACTGAGCCTTTCCCCCACCCCGGCTCGGGACTGCAGCGGCTTTCCGTGTTGCGGGCTTCGGCAGAGACGGCTCCCTCGCGCCACCAACGTGACCTGTCAGGCCGCCGCCTACAGAGCTTCCCCCTGTTTCCTGTACTCACCGCTGTGTTTTCCTTGCTGTGGCTCGTGTCACTGTAACCTCCGTAAGGCTGGATGCCGGACAGGCGTTCCTCCAGAAGCGTGGTAGAGGCGTTGGTCGACACACACTTCAAATCAGCTGGAACAAATGGGTCAGCCGCTTCACCTCAGCTCCCGAGTGCTCGCGGTGTGCGATTCAGCCTTCGCACAAATATCTTCGCATTCACCAGCGCTTTCTCTTTTACTCAGCAAGGTATCCACGGCACCGTGAAGAAATAAGGTCTGGGCAATTATTTCTTTTTAATATTTATTTCAATCCACCATTAGTGCAGAGATATGGACGGTCTACGCGTTTCGGCGCTATGCCTTCAACTGGACCATAGAGTCCGGCTGTCTAGATCGCCATTTTAAAGTGACAGGTGCTCATTACAATCCCTTGTTTGTTTTTATCCTTGTGCTTTTTTCTAGACTGCTGACCCACTACTCATATTTCCGCCATTTTCACTGTTCACTTTCTAAATGTTAAGGGTCAGAAGGTAGATTAGTTAATCTGTGGTGTCCTCCCCCACAACCCAGAATATATGCACTTTCCCCAATTTATGTTGGACTAGATTTAGAAAAGTACCTCACCCCAAATATAAGCATTTTCCCAATGTTTTGAGACTGGAATTATAATAGTAATTCAGAGCCCCTGAAAAATATGCATTTTCCAATACGTTAGCGTTAGAGTAGTAAATCTGACCCAGCCTGCCAAATATGTGCACTTTCTCCAATGTCTGTGGCATTGTAGTTAGAATATTACATCTTTACTCCCCCAGATATATGCATTTTCTTCAGTGTTTGTTGCCTAATAACTAAACTTGCAAATATTATCGCCACATCAAGTTATAGATTTTTTCTAAATATTTAGCAGCCGATTACGTTGTTGGTCGGAAGTGCCTCCACGGTCCTGTCAGAGGCGGTCGGCCCGACCGAACTCGCTTTGGATGCGGTCGCTCTGACCGCTGCATTATGATGCCCAAAAACCCATTGCTTACCGACCGACTCGGTTTCTCTGACTCTGACTGGAAATTCCGACTGCAAAGCTCTTGGAAACGCCGAATGGAGCCGTTTGGAATGACTTCCGACCCCAGAACTGCCCGCCCCATTATGATGAGTATTTCCGATGCGCCGACTCTGTCGGTCCAACCACCTCGTCAGAGCAGGCGGAAGGGGAGTATTTCAAGTTCGATTTTCGTCACAACATGCTTCCTGTGACCTCTGGTGTGCAGCTGTGGAATCCATAGCATATGTCATCCCTCTACTATACATCATCGATTAATATTACAATCCAAACCAATGCGGACGTTGCTGCTGGTAAGTAAGACACCTGCCCCTACATATTAACGTAACTACCAAGCAAAAGTCATTAGAGTAGAAAGTGACCTGTAGCATGTTGAGCATGGCTAATCAGGGAATATCATCATCATCAGGTATCTACAGTCTGACCGGCAAATACTGGTAGAAACACAAATTTTACGTTTGAACAGGAATGCCCATAGGTACATATATATATATATATATATATATATATATATATATATATATTATCTACTGGCGGTCGCCAGTAGATAGTTATAGTTACAACCTATTATCCATAGGAAATCCGCGACATTCTATTTGAAATAACTCTCTTGCCGGTTGACGTATCTTCGCAAAATTTTCAAACTTTGTGGGCGCTCCGGTCCGCTCCTACCCTGAAAGTCTCGGGGGATTCGTCAAGCGGGGGCCGAGAAAAAGGGGGGTCCCAAAATGCGTTTTCCCCATGCAATTTTCCATAGGAAACTTTAGACACGGCTACAGCCCGAACTGCTGAACGGAATTACACCAAATTTGGCAAAGAGGTAGTTCTTGGTTCAGAAAGAACCCTTTTGTTAAATGGTGTAAATCCGTTCAGTAGTTGCTGAGAAAATCAAAAGTAAAAAGATAGATATATCTAGGGACGCGGATCCTCCCGAGCACGAGCTTTATGTTAATTGGCTGTCAACACTCCAAATCAGGAAGTGTTGGCAGCCATTTTATCCCTCGGTAGAACCGAGGGACAGAAACAAGTGCGCAAAGCGCACAAGGGCAGGCAGGGTAGAACACCCTGACCCTAGGTCTGCTCAGGGGTCCCACAGGACCCCTGGGCAAAAAAAAAAAAATTTTTTTAAAAATCGGCAGGATGCGCTCAGGGAGCGCGAATCCTGTCGGGAAAAAAAATCGAGCGCGGTCTCCCGCGCTCGATGTAGTGGCCCCGGGTGGGCCAAGTCCCGAGGGCATGCTGGGGGGTTAATTTTATGTGTGGGGGGCCTCTAAGGGCCCCCAAACCCGAGGACCACCACCCCCGGGGCTTTATGTATAATGGTGCGGGAGGGCTCTGAGCCTCCCCGCACCCGAGGACCACCACCTCCCCGGGGCTTCTTTTTAAAATTAAAAACCTGTGGGGGCTCCAGCCCCACACCGCCCGGAGACCACCACCTCCCGGGGCACTAAGAAAAATTAAAATGGGGGTCCGTTTTGGACCCCAAGCCCCGAGGACCACCACCTCCCGGGGCTTTCAAAATGTAGGGAGGGGGGCCGCGCGGCCCCACTCCCGAAGCCTGTGGTGGCCCTGGGGACCGCCACCCCCAGGAGCCGGCTCCTGCAGTGTCCCGGGTGCCTACCCCGGGACACTGCTGTTCTAATGACAGGACGGGAGCCTCGCGGCTCCGTCCTGTCATTGCTAAACTTGCTTTGATATTGGAAGAGAGAGCAGGAAACCTGCTCTCTCTTCCAATATCCCAAAGCCGACTGACTTTTCCACATGGGGAGCTGCATCTTAGCAGCTCCCCATGTGTAAAGCAATGCCTGCTCCCGTAGGACACGGGGAGCCGGCGGGACTGTGGGGGCTTGGGGACCCCCACAGTCCCCAACGAGAGGCCAGGCCCCTCCAAATAAAAAAAAAGAGGCCATGCCCCGGGGATGGGGTCCCGGGGCCAATACAGGCCCAGGGAAGGGGGCCACGCGGCCCCTTCCCGTTTTTTTATTTTATTTTAATTTAAAAAAAGGGGTAAGGCCCTGGGGGATGGGGTCCCCAGGGCCTAAAAATAGGAAAAAGGAAGGGGGGCCACACAGCCCCCATTCAGGGGGGGGAAAAAAAAAACAATCGGGCCCGCAGGCCCCGCCCCCTTCCTTCACCACTCTGCAAGCGCGCCCCCTGGGCGCGTTTGCAGAGAGGCAATGTCCCCTTGAATACTGGGGGTCCCTGGGGCCAACTAGCCCACCAGGAACCTCCAGTATGCGCCAGGGGCTGCCTTGCAGAGAGGTGTACAGAGGCCACGCCCCTTTTTACACCTCTCTGCAACGCAGCTCTATGGCGCTTTTTGGAGGTATATGGTGGGCTAGTTGCACCCCAGGGACCCTCAGGATTCAAGAAGAGTTAATCCCCCGACTTAAAACGCGCCACGGGGCGCGTTTGCACAGTGGTGAAGGGAGGGGCGGGGCTTCAGGTGACATGTGTGCAAACAGGCCCGTGGCGCGTTTTAAGATGGGGAATTAAATCCTCTTCAATCCTGAGGGTCCCTGAGGGCCAACTAGCCCAACAGGTACGTCCAGAAAGCGCCACAGAGCTGCGTTGCAGAGAGGTGTAAAAAGGGGTGTGGCCTCTGTACATTTCTCTGCAACGCAGCCCCTGGCGCATACTGGAGGTTCCTGGTGGGCTAGTTGGCCCGTAGGGACCCTCATGATTCAAGGGGACTTAATCCCCCAACTTAAAACGCGCCACGGGGCGCGTTTGCACAGATGTCACCTCAGGCCCCGCCCCCTCCCTTCACCATTGTGCAAATATTCCTCTAAAATCAGCCGAAATACGAATTCCGATTTACTCACCTGCTATCAGGAGAGACCTCAGTGCTGCATCTTTCAGCCCAGTACTGGTCCTGAAAAGTAATTTTAACCGTACTTACCGGTAACTTGAATTTCCTTCATAGGCTAACATTGACTGGTTTCACTTGGAAATTCTTCTAAGTGTGGAGTTTTGGAACTTTAAAATATTCCTCTAAAATCAGCCGAAATACGAATTCCGATTTACTCACCTGTTATCAGGAGAGACCTCAGTGCTGCATCTTTCAGCCCAGTACTGATCCTCAAAAGTAATTTTAACCGTACTTACCAGTAACTTGAATTTCCTTCCATAGGATATCATTGCCTGCTTTTGCTGAAAAAGTTTCTAAGTGTTGATTTTTGAAACATACAAATATTCCTCTAAAATCAGCCGAAATCCGAATTCTGATTTACTCACCTGTTATCAGGAGAGACCTCAGTGCTGCATCTTTCAGCCCAGTACTGGTCCTGAAAAGTAATTTTAACCGTACTTACCAGTAACTTGAATTTCCTTACATAGGCTAACATTGACTGGTTTCACTTGGAAATTCTTCTAAGTGTGGAGTTTTGGAACTTTAAAATATTCCTCTAAAATCAGCCGAAATACGAATTCCGATTTACTCACCTGTTATCAGGAGAGACCTCAGTGCTGCATCTTTCAGCCCAGTACTGATCCTCAAAGTAATTTTAACCGTACTTACCGGTAACTTGAATTTCCTTCATAGGCTAACATTGACTGGTTTCACTTGGAAATTCTTCTAAGTGTGGAGTTTTGGAACTTTAAAATATTCCTCTAAAATCAGCCGAAATACGAATTCCGATTTACTCACCTGTTATCAGGAGAGACCTCAGTGCTGTATCTTTCAGCCCAGTACTGGTCCTGAAAAGTAATTTTAACCGTACTTACCGGTAACTTGAATTTCCTTCCATAGGCTAACATTGACTGGTTTCACTTGGAAATTCTTCTAAGTGTGGAGTTTTGGAACTTTAAAATATTCATCTAAAATCAGCCGAAATACGAATTCCGATTTACTCACCTGTTATCAGGAGAGACCTCAGTGCTGTATCTTTCAGCCCAGTACTGGTCCTGAAAAGTAATTTTAACCGTACTTACCGGTAACTTGAATTTCCTTCCATAGGCTAACATTGACTGGTTTCACTTGGAAATTCTTCTAAGTGTGGAGTTTTGGAACTTTAAAATATTCATCTAAAATCAGCCGAAATACGAATTCCGATTTACTCATCTGTTATCAGGAGAGACCTCAGTGCTGCATCTTTCAGCCCAGTACTGATCCTCAAAAGTAATTTTAACCGTACTTACCAGTAACTTGAATTTCCTTCCATAGGATATCATTGCCTGCTTTTTGCTGAAAAAGTTTCTAAGTGTTGATTTTGAAACATACAAATATTCCTCTAAAATCAGCCGAAATACGAATTCCGATTTACTCACCTGTTATAAGGAGAGACCTCAGTGCTGTATCTTTCAGCCCAGTACTGGTCCTGAAAAGTAATTTTAACCGTACTTACCAGTAACTTATATTTTCTTCCATAGGAATCCATTGTCTGGTTTTCAGCAGAAAAGTTTCAAAGTGTCGATTTTCACAAACTACAAATATTCCTTAAAAATCGCCTGTATGACTTAAACGCATTCTTTCAACTGTTTACAGGAGATGCACCAGTGCTGGATCCAGGATCCAACACTGAGTAAGAAAAAGTAACTGATAACAGTTTTTACCTGCTAAGTGAATTTCCTTCCATAGGATAACATTGGTGATTCTATGAGAAAAAGTTTCTAAGTGTCAACTTTTAAAATACAATAATATTCCTTAAAAATCACGACTGTAACCAAAACGCTTTTACTCAACTGTTTACAGGAGATGTACCAGGACTGAATCTAGGATCCAGTCCTGTGGTTAGAAAAGTAATCCATAAAGTAACTAATTGCATTTAACTAGAAATTCACATTGAGCTGAATGTTGCATTGTGTTTGAAAATGTGTTGCCCATTGCAACAACTGTAACTACTGTACTTAAAAGTCTATTGCCTATGTGCAAAGTATTTAAACTAAAGTAATTCATTCTGAGAAAGTATTTTTTGTAATGTAATGTATAATGTAATTACAATGTAATTTAAAAATAAAATATGTAAAGAAATTGTTTCTAAAAATGTAGTAAATCAGTATGAAAAAAATTAATATAAAAATTAATACATTTAAAAATTGTCATTTAAAAAACCTTTGAAATTCACTGAAAAAACCGTAGGTTTCAGGCACGTTATAGTTACAAATTAGCATTTTAAAAACCTTTGAAATTCACTGAAAAAACCATAGGTTTCAGACACGTTATAGTTAGAAATTAGCATTTAAAAAACCTTTGAAATTCACTGAAAAAACCATAGGTTTTAGGGACAGTTATAGTTAGTTGGACATTGCACTCGTACAAAACCCGTGAAATTCCCCCGTTATAGTTAGTTCAGCTAACTATAACTCGCGCCCACGCAATGCACTGCTGATGACGTCACATATTACATCACTCATGACATGGTCAGTGACATCACTGATGACATCACTGATGACATCTCAAATGACATCACTGATGACATCATCCACGTGATAATCTGATGCAGCTCCTCACACCCTAATATAACCTTTGATACACCCAATCTAAATTACAGAGTGCCATTCGCAAAACCATAGACACTCCAACACCAATAACTACATACCCACTCACTGATTCTTAGGTCTACACACACACATCCACTCACTCACCCGTACAGTCACTCATACTTATGGTCACTCAGTACAGGACTATCATATGCACTCTTACTCCTATATAGACACTCAAACACCGCCACTCATCCATAGAGGTACTCACACACCTAGTCAGTCATGCAAATAATTAAACACACTGCCATTTACTCACCTATACAGTTATACACACACCAGCTCACTTAATCATACAAATACTAGCACATTGTTACGCTCTTATACAATCACTGATACAAGCACACACTCATCCATACAGCCACTATCACAATCACTCACTCTCAGCTTATAGCTATTTATATACTCCAATACACATATATACTGCCTTTCACATATGTAGTTACTCACCCATGTACCACTGGGACATACATTCACTCACTAACACACTCTTACACACACTTACCCACCCATACAGTCTATCACAGATGCACTCTTGAAACCATCCACCCAGTGAATCACCCACTCACACATCTATGCACAGTCGCACACACCCCATCCACACAAACACTCAGGCACCCATACAGATACTCATAGAACCAATCAATAACCCATATAGACACTCATGTAGCTATTCGCAAATCCATGCATCCACTTACACACCAACAGACGGATACAGACATTCACACAGTTTAGTCACTAACCCATGCATTCAGTAAGATACGTTTAATCACTCACTTGTAGAGTCAGTCACGCACGTACTAAATCATCCATTCAGACACTTATACACCCACTCATTCTTCAATACGCCTTTCCCTATATATATTAAACATATTTAAACTTTACAGAAACACACAGTCACTGGATGATGTCATCAGTGATGTCATTTGAGATGTCATCAGTGATGTCATCAGTGATGTCACTGACCATGTCATGAGTGATGTAATATGTGACGTCATCAGCAGTGCATTGCGGGCGCGAGTTATAGTTAGCTGAACTAACTATAACGGGGGAATTTCACGGGTTTTGTACGAGTGCAATGTCCAACTAACTATAACTGTCCCTAAAACCTATGGTTTTTTCAGTGAATATATATATATATATATATATATATATATATATATATACCTAAATGTATGGATGAGTACACCACAGCACATAAAGACGTGACATGGCAACAGAACATCAATGCACTCACAAATGTATGTCCATAGAAACATATGCACTGGTACCGGGGCCGCTCCTAGATTCATCATTTCCCCGGGCCAGAACCTGAATATCTGAAACGCATATAAATACCACAAGATGTCATGTCAGAGGAAGTCACATTGCAGAAAGTGACATAATTTACCATAATTACCCTTCCATTTTTCAAACACCATTGCAAGAAGCACTTTATCTAGTCTGAATATCTTGAAATTGGCCAACAACATGTATAAACCCCTCATTAAAATGATGTCAAAATATATGGCTGATCTACCAAGTGGCAATACAATACATCCACCCAATTGGATGAAAAAGCTAGGCCTAGCTCGTTTGCAATCTCACATCTTACTTAACCCGATGCACCAATTGTTGACAGATCAATACATGACTCTAAACACCAAATTGACTAATACAGTCCAACCTGGCCTGCCACTACCCCATCAGCCCAATCGCGCAGTCCCACATACTGTGTCCTGATGAGTACAGCAGTGTCGGAGCAGGCATCCACCAAAGCCTCCGCTCTCCATGATCCCAGCCTCACCACAGGGTAGGTAGCCAGGTCATCACAGGGAGTCACAACCAGCATGGGGTGTTGTATGTGTTAGTAATAACATTTGAATGCTCCAGCACATATCCAGAGCAGGACTCAGACATATGAATCCCTTCCATACAATTCCTAGCATGCACCCAGGTCTGCTTGCACGCACACCTCCCTCTATTACATTTGGCCACAACTATCTTGGGGCCCCCTAAGGTTTGTCAGGCCAGGTTTACACGCCCCTGGTGGACCTGTGACATTCCTCCAATACTGTTCACTGAGGCTAGCCAGCGGGGCAAGAGCTAGAATACCTACCTGTACAGCCATGACATGGTATCAAAATGTCCCAGTTCTCAAAAAGGTCTAGAGTAATAAGAGTCCACACAGAGCAGACTTCAATTCTGCAGGCACATAAAGGATGGTTCATTATACAAAACCTTGGGAAAGGAAGACACACATTTCAAAACTAAGACAGTTTCTTACATACAAAAGAGACCGGGAATTGCGTTTTCAGGCATATGGGTCAATGCATGTACCTGCACACGAGTCACAAGACATTTCAACATCCAAACAAATCTCTTATTTTCAGCTCATTTTCATGTCTTGGGAACAAATTGGGATGGATGTAAATCATCTTTCATTAAGCAGGCAATGCAGACCCGGTCAGCTGGGCATAACAAACATTCATCATTGAGTCAAGTATACCACAACAGGAGCATATGGTACAATATTGAACAACTCCAAAAGCACAATAACCATAACAAGAGATGAGCACAGAGGGATCATGGGCATTCAGAAAGTTTGCATCCCACATACCTCACAGTCTAGACATGGGGGGTGAGACCATGGCCTCTAGTACAATAGCCATTGTTAACAGTCAACATTGTAGCATATGTGAATACTAAGAGATTCCCCTCCACGTGATTGAAGGAGGAGATGTCTAGCAGCCAGTCTGCCTCACATGACAGAGCAGCTGCCTAGCCATGTCAGGACCATCTCTGATAGGTCCATGACCATGTGTCTGTGAGCCTGACCCTTCAAAGTCCTTCACCCATCCAGTGGCTCTTCCTGTGTATCCTGTAAGTCCCGTAACAAGTTGTCCTACAGCTTAGCTATTGCAATCTGTGGAGGCACACAACTTACTCCCTGTGCATCGCAGTTGCGTCAGCCCTGCCCCATTTATGTTTATGTTTATGGGTTTTATAGAGCGCATAGCTGCCCATGGGCCTCCCAGCGCTGCGAAATAGGAGTAAGTGCAGATACCTGTCAGCCTGGGAATAGCCAGGTCTTTAGTTTCTTTCTGAAAGTTTGTTCCTCCGTGGTCATTCTTAGCTCTAGTGGAATTGAGTTCCATAATTTCGGTGCCAGATGTGAGAAGGATCTTCCCCCCCATCTGGCTCTCCTTATTCTGGTAGTTGTGGCAAGATGTTCCGAGGAGGATCTCAGAATTCTGTCTGGAATGTATGGAGTGATCAAAGTTTTCAGTAGTGTTGGGCCTTTTCCCTTAAGGGCTCTATGAGCTATACATAGCGCTTTAAACTTGATCCTTGCATGCACGGGCAGCCAGTGTAATGATTTCAGGGCTGACTTAGTGGATTCATGCCGAGGAATTTTTCGTAAAAGTCTGACTGCCGCGTTTTGCACCACCTGCAGTCTGTTAAGAACATATTTAGGTGACCCCAGAAAGAGAACATTCCCATAGTCCAGGCGGGACACCACCAATGCCTGAACCACTGTTCTTTGTGCTTTCTTTGGGATGAGGTCCAGGATTTTTCGGAGAACCTCAGGGTTCCAAAACAAGTGGCCGCAAGTTTGCTGGCTTGAGTCTCCATTGTGAGGTGGTTATCTAACCAAATTCCCAGGTTTTTTATGGAGTTTTTATGTCCTGGTGGGTGCCCTAGTTCTTCCGGCCAGTTCACGGAAATTTGTGGTTTATTTTATTACCCAAAAACATGAGTTCAGTCTTGTCCCCATTAAGTTTTAGCCTGCTGTGGGTCATCCAGCTGGCTATTTTTATCATGCACGGGACTACCGAATTATTTATAGATTCGGCATCCTTTGCCACAGAAATTACCAATTGGGTGTCATCTGCATATGTAATTATTGACAGTCCAAATTCCTGGACAATGTCAGCCAATGGCTGCATATATAGGTTGAACAGTGTGGGGCTCAGGGAAGAGCCCTGAGGAACCCACATGTAACTTTGAAACTATCTGATAGCAATCCTCCTTCAGTGATTTGGAAGGATCGGTCATTCAGAAAAGATACGATCCATTTTAGGGCCTGACCCTGAATTCCTGCCCTTTCAAGCCTGGATGTGAGCGTCGTGTGGTCCACAGTATCGAATGCTGCGCTCAAGTCTAGCAGAAGGATAGCGGCCTCGCCCCTGGTCTAGAATGCCCTTCAATTTTTCTGTTACCAGCAGTAGGGCGGATTCAGTACTATGTGCGGGTCTAAAGCCCATTTGGGTCGGATGGAGGATCGAATTCTCCTCTAGAAACTGGGACAGTGAGGAATTTACATGCTTTTCAGCAATCTTACCTAGCGTGGGAAGGAGCGAAATAGGGCGAAAATTGGCCATGTCTGTTGGATCTAGATGTGGTTTTTAATTAACGGGCGTACTATGGCATGTTTCCAGGTTTTTGGTACTGTACCCTGGCTGAGGGAGAGGTTAAGTAGAGTTGTAGCAGGAGTTATAACTGTATCACCCGCCTGTGCCAGTATGTGGGGGAATAGGGTCCAAAGGGGAGCCAGATTTCATTCCTGTAAGATCTTGGATGTAATGTCTACATTCAATTCAGGGAATGCTTCAAGTGTAGATCTCCCCAAGTCTCTAAGTACACTGGGTCACCCTGCGGGTCTCTAATGTGAACATTCTCTGACAGGGAATTGTAAATAGTGTCAATCTTATTTTTGAAGTAGGTCGCTAGTTCGTTACATCTTTCTATAGATGAGGATATTGTAGGGGCCTCAGGTGCTAATGTTGTGAGGGATTTTACAATTTTAAAAAGTTCTCTCGAGGAGTTAGTAGCTACCTCAATTTTCTCCTGCAAATGATTTGCTTGAGCGATTTTAATTTCATTATGGTAGAGTCTAATCTCTGTTTTGTATTGTTTCTTTAGTGCATTGTTGTAAGACTTCCTCCATTTCCTTTCTGTTTTTATACAGGCTTTCTTTAAAGCTGCCAGGTGGCTGTTAAACCATGCTGGTCCCTTCCGAGGGCGATTAGAACAAGTTCTCCCTTTTTGTTCCCTGTGTTCTGCCGCCTTAGTGAGCCAGTCATCCCACCTTCTGTCAGCGCTCACAACTTCCCCGGTAATTGTAGGAGCACCTTCTTTTAGGGCTTCTATTAGTTTTTCTGGAATGGTTCTTGTCCATTTCCTGCTCATATTAAAGGAGATGTGTCTTGTATTCTGGGGGTGTGTATTGCTTAGGGAGAAAGGGATAAAGAAATGGTCTGTCCAGGGCAATGGCGAGGGGGATGCTACTGAGAGTGTGGGATCGTTAGTGAATATCGCATCTAAGATATGACCTTTTTCGTGTGTTGCTTCTTGTATCTTTAAATTCAGCTGCATAGCTTCCATATCGTGTACCATTAGAGAGTCGCTGCGGCCATTTGTTGCAGTGTTGGGAGTGCAGTGGCTTAGCAATGCATGCAAATAGCCTGGTGTGCTATGAGCATTTACAAATCCATCCTTTCATTGGATACCTTTTAAAACATCATCTGCTTGAATATCCCTCACTGCATCCCCTCAAATGTAAGGAGGTTGACCCAACCCTTCACTGTGTCAAGTACATCTGTAACTCTGGACCACAGGTTTGCAGCATATAGCCCTGCCCAGAACATATGTATCAAATCCAAATTAGGTGTATTGCATCATGTGCACAGAGGGCAGGACAAACTTTCAGGGTAGGACAGCTGAGGTGAGAAATGCCCTGTGCTCGATGTCAAATTGAATGGACTGGAGTTTGGCATCACGAGATACTGTACATTGGTAGGTCCTAGTGCATTTCCACTCCTCGGCCGTGAGGGCTCGTAATATATCAGTGTCTCATAGCCAGCGAGCGGGTGACAGTAGGTCAGTCTTCATGTGTGCAGGCACATCAACAAATAAGGTCACCAGTCTCCGACCTCCACCCATGACGTGCAGGGCGTGGGTTGAGGGGTGATGCACTGGTTCAGTGTCTGTGACTCTCCACAGGTGTCCCATCTCAGCTATCAGTGTGCCATGTTCCAGGAAATGCCCCCCTGGAATGCCATGATCTTCCTGCAACTGGCCAAAGGCAATGTGCTCCTGGACCCTGAATAGGTCCCCCACTGAGCTCAATCCTGTGTCTGTCCATGCCGTCAGTCCGTTCCAACAATGATTCTATGGAACAATGCTAGGAAGTGCAAACTAAGAGATGGAGAGTATGGGATCATGTCCCTCAGTAGCCTCAGGCCATTTTACCTCAAATAAGCCACTTTCACCAGGCTGTCAGCTCCACAAGGGAGCTGCACTCCAGGGAGCAACATTGTTCCCGCCATCTCCTGTGCCCTGCATGTTAGGAACATGCCCACTTCGTACAATTGCCTCCCAGCCAAATATCACACCGGCCATTGCATCGGTGCTGCCACATAACATTTCATAAAAACTGCACACCCTGGACACCCTTCACACAGGCAGCTGCAGCCTCTACAGAGCCACACTTATCATGCCGCTATTGCAGATCAACCCTTGCAGCATGGTGACCAACTCCCTGGAGGTGGCACAAGGCACAGCCACCGCTGTGTGATGGGAAAAATACAAGATGCAGGGGAACATTACCATCTGGGAAAGTGAAATACATCCTTGGCCTGTAACTGGGAGAGTGCTACAAAAATCCATCTGTGGATGTAAGGAGGATATGGCCCTGGTTTACACAATTAGATCATTTGCATCATGACAGTTACAGATCCCCAAGTACAAAAACACATCAATCTCACGCATCAACCTCTGCTCACCCGCTATCACCTCTTGTGGAGGATACTCCACACAGAGGGGAAAAACACACTTGGCCCAGTTAACACCCAAACTCAACACACTCTGGAAATCTGGTAGTCTCACAGAAATATCTGGAATATCCCTGCAGATATATTGAATATAGAGCAGCATGTCATCTGTATCAATGGATACTACATGTACCCCATTGCCTAGGGGAACTCACTATGCTTGCCACCCCTGACAAGTTTGCAGGGCTAGCGGCAACATTGCCAGGGCAAACAGCAGTGGGGAAAGGGGACAGCCCTGACGAGCCCCCCTGTCCAATCTATAAGAGGGTGACATGTCTATTAAAAAACTTGACTTGGGCAGTTGATTCGGTAGGAAAAAGACATATGTGTTGTTGCAGCTGCCCTGCAATTTCCAGTTTTGACCAACTAGTAAACATGTATTCCCAATCAACGGTATGGAATGCCTTCACTAAGTCCAGCACTAAGCAGGCTACATAGGGACACCTCCCCTGGAGCAGATACAGTACATTATTTTGTCTCCGAATATTAAGCGTCGTGGAGCTATCAGGGATATAAACCTTTTGGACACCATGCACTAGATGCAGTATGTGTACCAGCAGGCAAGGCTCCACTTCTGTACTAAGGTTTTAAAATCCATTGCTAGCATGGACAATGGATTGTAGAATGTCAGTTTGATCAGGTCACTGTTGGGTTTTACCAATGATCACAACAAAGACCTCCGCATGTCTCCAGTCACTCAAGGTGGCGGGAGAGAGCTACACTGACCTGTGGGCAAGTATAAGCTCATAGGCCTTGTCTGGCTTGGACAGAAGGCCATCCAACCCTTGAGTTGTCAATGTGGCATTGCACATAATAACTCTGTATCTCTGGTACCAGCCAATGGGTTGTTGATCACTGCACGTGCTGCCAGATCAAGTACAGGTAGATTCAATCCAGTCAGGAATTTAAAAGAAATCTACCTTGCGTTCAGACTATGGGGGAATGTATGGGCCACGACAATACACCGTGAAGGATTCATGGATGGCAGCCTGATTAGTGTGCATCTGGTGCAAGTGATCCCTAATCCTCGTCATGTGCTGGGTTGTTGTTATGCAACGGAGGAGGCAGGCCATGAGTTGCCCTGACTTAACTCCCTCCGTGTGCATTTCAGCTTGTCATGTTTTAAAGTAAAATCAACGCAGTCGCTCAATTAAATGGGTGTGGTGTGTTTGAGCATCTGTCAGCCTGGGTAACATCCCAGGCTGCAACTGGACTGCAATCCCCTGCTGACCTAGTAGTGCTTCTGTTTCCATCAAAGCCCTGCGGATATTGGCCCTAGCCCCCACTAAAGCTTCAAGCACCCTCCCCTCAGTACCACTTTCAGTGCTTCCCACTCCAACAACCTAGAAGTGTCTGTGTCAAAGTGTGGAAATGTACCTTTTTAGGGGTACACTGGTGCAGGGTCACCCTATTGTCCACGGGTTCAAAAACCAACAAAATAGAGATCAGCACTGGAGTTGGAAATAAATAATAAGTTTATTAATCACTCATGAGTGGAACCACGTCCAACAACACTCTCAAGTGTTGCAGGAGGTGGCACACTGGCTTAACAAACCAGTGTCCTTTTATACAGACTTTGTTGCAACGTAAGCACATAACAGAAAAAGGAACAAGTTTAAACATAGGAATAACTATCGGCAAACAAGGGCAGATGAATAACCACTTGGTCAGCAAAGTGGGAGGGAGGAGCAGAAATGCTTATGGCAGTGGTAAATGATTGACAGTTGAGTCTGAGACCAGGTGTTCTGGCAGCTACAAACTCTTAGTACATTGCTTTTAGCTGAGTCAGGAAGTCAACTAAAATAGACAGCAAAGGCAGGGAAAAAGACGAGCAGCAGAGGACGGGAGAATTATGAAGGGAACATAAATGGACACCATAGCCAAAATGGCCGTAGCTTATGCCAACGTAAAAACACGTTTCCACAGACGGCCCTTTTGGCATAAGCTAAGACATTTTCTTATGCTTTAAAAGGGGTACGATAATCATCATGGGTGTCTATTAACATTAGCTCATTAATTTCCTGTTCCATTGCTAAATGATCATTTACATTTTGGACCTTCGTTTTTGATGGCAAACAAATAGTACATGTAGAAATACAGAGGGAACAGAACGTTGGCCCACATTGAATACACAAACAGCAAGAAAAGAGAATCGCAATAATAAAAATGAGGCCGACAATATTTTCAAACCCCATACAGAAAATATGTTCCAGAACCATCCAGTCCAAGTCCATGTTCCTGAGTCTTGATGTTTCTCAGTAGCTGTTTTGTGTAGTTTTGAAATAGCCAACAGCACATGTCTGATGCAATGTCTAAATAAAAACATTATCTTGATAGACCTTCCGGTGTTCTTCTTTATGAGGGCTAGAGTACCAATGATATGTTCAGGTGGGGGGGCGGAGTAGTACTTATCAAAGTGTGCACAAGATATTTTTCTTGCAGAAAAAACAGTATTCCAAATATTAAAGCAAGCACAATAATTGTCACAAAAACAATCTTTGTTTTGGGGGACCAGGAGGACCAAACGGGGCCATGGGAATTAGGGCGAGGAGCCGCAAAGGGCTGCTCCTCCTGAAAAATGGGACGACCAAAGGGGTACATTGCTAACAAAAAAAATACTTGGGGAATTGAAGCCACTGTTCAACCAGCCAGAGGGGAGTCTTCTCCCTGTGTCCGTCTGAGCCTCACAGGCAGGCTCTTATCGTTCATCAAGTATTGACTCTCCCACGGTGGAGCTGCACAACTTGCAACCCAGAAAAACAATCGCGGCCCAGGCTTAAGGAAAAAGTCTTTCTTTCAGGATAGGGCAATCACCCTCAATGATCCTGTCCAGTGTCTCAGGCAGTGCACCAGTATTTTTCACTCTAATCTAACAGGCACCAGAGACACAGCACCTGTACCTTAAACTCTAGTCCTTCCCTAACTTCTGTGTCGCCCTGCTGGCGCACTGCCCTTTCGTCGGGGCCGCAGATTGTACCTAGTGTGCCCAGGGACCTCCTTATCAGCAAACAAAAGGTGCAGACTTGCATTCACTTGGGGACCGGAACTCAGAGGCCTGATGCACAGAAACTGGAGTATCTGAAGCAACCCTTGTTTCAGAGGGGGTCCCCTCAGGCAAAACCTCCTTGCTCTTGTTATCGGTCAGTGCCTTTCTTAGCTAGGCATCAAAAAAAGGAACAAAGCAAGAAATCAGCTCTCCGTCCTGATTTGTGACCCCGTCTTTCACCCAAGAATTATCCGACAGTGGTAGGGGTACACGTTTCTTCCGGCCTTCCACCTTCACCGCTGTTTTAGTGGCCAGCAACACCTGGGCTGGGTCCCTTCTTCCCGGCTCCAAATTAGACTTGCGCTTAGTCCCCTGGTTGGATCTGTTATCCTGGCCCCTCTGACAATGGTTGTAGGGCAGCAGATATCTGTTAGTGAACAGAACGGAAATCTTTAGACAAAACATACAAATAATCAAAAGAGGATATTCAATTTCAGAAACGCCCCTATATTATTCATCTGAAGAACCTAAAAAAAAAGGAATTTCAAAACAACTATTCTTTTAACAAACTTGTACTTAATAAGTCACAGAAATCACGATACAGCTTCTACTTGGTGAACCTTCACTATTGTGCAAAACTGCAGACACCTCTAAAATTATTTTCCTTGCATAAGAACAACCATGTTTTGCGCTTATGACCATGCTCTCATATTATAGGTGTAGCGGGAAACTCTAAAACTGTGAATGTAACTGAGATCCATATTACATGAATATCTGATAAATTAAACATAACCTAGTAGGTACATGAATTTTCCAGCAGAACTTGTTTGTGGCAGACAAGAAAACAAGCAAAGAACATTTTGTTCTTAAAAATGTGTGCTAAGGGCATATGGGCATCTTTCCTAGCATTGTGAACCATATGCATCATACTTTTCACGATCCGGGACATGTAACATCATATTCAGGGGAAAAACCTATTCACCAGCTCTAGCAAGGGCTGTCAGCTCGATTACATAGACTAACTGATAAGGGACTCGTGATGCCTCTGCGACTTATGTAGTGCTGCAATAACATGAACAATAATGGTGTTACCACCTGGGAATTTGGAGCAAAAAAACCAACAACATATAGTTCCCCTTAAAGGTCAAATAAGGGAACATCAGTCTATTCTACCCATCCTTTCATCCTTATCCAATTTCAATTTCATCAGTTTACAGAAAGGAGGGGCAGTAACATGGCGTATTTATTCATTCATTTTATTAATTCTAACAATTTGTTCAAACAGTATTAGCCAATTAGACGTGCACTGGTAAGGTGCTTTGTCTCTATTTATTCAAGAACATATTCACAGCATCCTGTGAAATGAATGACTAAGCGAGCCCAACCGATTATCTCATGGCCGTTCCTAGACAGCTCAGGCAGGCTCGAGAGAAAGAGAGAGAGAGAGAGAGAGAGAGTACACAACAACAAGCTGCCCTGCGTACTTTCCACGCAGAATAGCTCACAATAATACACATAATAGGCACATAAACCAAGAAAAAAGGACACAATAATACATATACCAAGCACAAAAACCAAAAAACACAGTGTATTACTTAATTTTGCTTACCCTTAATTTGCCCAGGAGCTAGTCTCCTACCCCCTTCGACAGTAGGTAACCTAAGCAGGTGACCTCCTGTCGACAATACTACCCCCTTTGGCAGCTGGGCACAGACAGAGTTGTAGGAGGTAAATAGCTTGGGGAAACCACACCAAGGAGGCCATGTCCAATACTATTGGACTGTACCACTTTGTAAATTTTGCTGTACAAGCACATTGAGCTAACCAGAAAACATTAATCCAATGACCAACTACCAATTCCTTTAGCTATTGTGCTGTTTAACATGATGGCGCATTAATGCAAACTTTATTTTATTGCCTCCTCATCTGGCCCTGGCACAGCAACCTTAAATTGAAACCATTATTCTGTATGCATGGCAGAGCTGCTCTGTGTCAGGAGCTGCACATGGCCCACAGACGCTGCTGCCCCTTCTCTCTTATGGCTTCATAGAACCTACCTGGTCTTTTGCCAAAAATAATAAGCAGAGCCTCCCCTCTCTCTCTACGCTCTGGCCCCCTCCTTCGGAATGTCTTCCAAGGTCGAAGTGCCAGAGCAAGCCTGCCAGAAACAAACCCTCCTTCGTCTGCTCTGATCTCTCTCCCCTTCTTTTTCATAGAGGGGAGAGCACATTCCTACATGCACTTTTAAAATAAGTGTCTTTTTAAGCACAGAGCTACACAGCACTGTTTAATTTAAACACGCATTCTTCTTTACATTTTTCAAAAGTTGCACTTTTCCTATGTCAAAACGAATGTACATTGTTACTAGTATTTCTGATCAAACCATATTTTTATTTATGTATTATTATTTATTCAGTCTTCGAAATTTAAAGTGTAATTCTTCCAATGGCATCTGCAGAACACAATGACGACAACAAACCAAATTGAGCTCATTCCAGACATTTTCAAGAAGGGGCCACACACTCATAACACACAACACAGCTTTCTGAAGCAAGCCATCCTTACACAAAGAGCACAGTCGCTACTCACTCAAACAAGTACTTCACAAGCATCACCACCGGTGTCAGTCCACAAACCTCATAGACACTCAAACACACAATCAAACCACAAATCAACACCAGGACAAAAACAAAAGGCAGCCCACAGGCTGCACTCAAACCAAACCAATTGTAAATCATATTTACAAACAAAAGAGCTCTCAAAAGCAGTCCAGAGACTGCACCAAGACAAGTAAACAGCCCAGAGACTGTTCCATGTTCAAGAAGACAGGCTCTAGCCCCAGACCTTTTCCAAAATACGCCGAATTACCAGTTGGTCTGGCAGAGTGTTCGCAAACACTCTGTGTCTTTACCAAATCATACTTATTCCAGAAGGCATGCCTATTACAGGGATCCGTAGACCCACCCAAAACAAGATAGGGTAAAACCCCCAGGCCTTTGCAAGAAGAGACTGAATTACCAATTGGCCTGGCGGAACACTCAAGAGTGCTCCGTATCACCACATACGAATTTTACTAAGGGCAGGCATGTTTTTCCAAGTATATACAAAATATCACCCATTCAAACAAATATCATAAGGAGAAAAATCCCCACATTACCTGCCTTCACTTTTTGCAAAAAATGAATAACAAGCCAAATCAAAATCTTGGCCAAGCACATCAAAAGTGCCGCTTCAGCGACCTTACCAAACAGAAGTCTTCAACTCCCACCTGCTGATCTCTGGTCGACCTAATGGTCACTGCAAAATTATGCCAAAGAAAACCCCAGTTGAGACCGGCCATCACCTGGAGGGTCAAATCGGGAAAACCGGAAAATTCACGTCGGCCTGCAAAGACAAAGGTCTCCTCGTGCAGTGCGTTTCCTCAGTAGGATTTCAATTTTCCATCAAGACCACTCCTTCGGACGGCCGCATCTCCAATGGACCCCCACGAGTCGGGCGCCAATTGTGGAAATGTACCTTTTTAGGGGTACACTGGTGCAGGGTCACCCAATTGTCCACGGGTTCAAAAACCAAGAAAATAGAGATCAGCACTGGAGTTGGAAATAAATAACAAGTTTATTAATCACTCATGAGTGGAACCACGTCCAACAACACTCAAGTGTTGCAGGAGGTGGCACACTGGCTTAACAAACCAGTGTCCTTTTATACAGACTTTGTTGCAACGTAAGCACATAACAGAAAAAGGAACAAGTTTAAACATATGAATAACTATCGGCAAACAAGGGCAGATGAATAACCACTTGGTCAGCAAAGTGGGAGGGAGGAGCAGAAATGCTTATGGCAGTGGTAAATGATTGACAGTTGAGTCTGAGACCAGGTGTTCTGACAGCTACAAACTCTTAGTACATTGCTTTTAGCTGAGTCAGGAAGTCAACTAAAATAGACAGCACAGGCAGGGAAAAAGACGAGCAGCAGAGGACGGGAGAATTATGAAGGGAACATAAATGGACACCATAGCCAAAATGGCTGTAGCTTATGCCAATGTAAAAACACGTTTCCACACCAGTTGTAAGTGGAATAATTGGAGATGGAATCCCTTAGTAATGATCAAAATGCATTGGTCAACAACATAGGCTGCAGTCACCATGTGTGGACTGGGAGTTGCTGCACACTACACCCAATGTGTATGTGTATAGGGTTATGTTCTGAGAATGTTCTTCACAGGTATTCAGCATCTAGTACCTCAGACTGTAGTGTGTGTGTTAGAACTGGGGGTCTCTAGTTGGCAATGGTTTGCACCTTTGTCCAAATAGGGACCCTTGCTTCTAGTCAGGATATGGGGGCTA
Organism: Calotriton arnoldi; assembly: GCA_963921515.1. Classification (NCBI taxonomy): domain Eukaryota; kingdom Metazoa; phylum Chordata; class Amphibia; order Caudata; family Salamandridae; genus Calotriton; species Calotriton arnoldi. Next base: position 481,288 of record CAWUFW010008121.1, read on the forward strand.
CACTCCTAAAATAACCCCTGTTCAACCCTGTGGTAGCTTGGCACGAGCAGGCAGGCTTATCTCAGAGGCAGTATGTAAAGCATTTGTGAACACATACAGTAATACAGTGAAAATACTACAGATGGACACCACAGGTTTAGAACAATAAGTAATCTTTATATAGACTTAACACAAGACCCAAACGATATAAATCCACAATACAGTATTAAAGAAAATGACTTTTAAATGGTAGAAATATCTTAGTTCAAAGGTGATGGTAAATGCGACACGTTTCTCACAAAGTACCTTGGATGCGTGACGCAAAACAAACAAAAGGCTCGCAGAGAGTGTGATGCGTCGGTTCCTTGCTTTGGGGGGCGATGCGTATGAGGCGTCAGTTCCTTACCCGAGAGGAGGTGATGCGTTGATCTCTTACTGCGATCCGGTGCGATGCGACAAGATGACGTCTTTGATGCGATGCGACGACGTGAAGGCGATGCGTGCACGCCGATGGCCATGCGGCGAACTCGGTAACTTCTGAGCCGCGATAGGCCATGCGACACGCTTCTCCGGTGAGGCGACGGCGACCCTGCGGTGGCGACACGCTTCTCCGGTGATGCAACGTCAAACAGCTGCGATGGAGGCACGCTTCTTCGGTGATGCGACGGCGACCCTTGCGGTGGCGACACGCTTCTCCGGGATGCGACGGCAACAGCTGCGGCGGCGACACGCTTCTTCTCGTTGAGTCGCGCTTCCAGCTCCCAACAATATGCAATCTCTGCAGACAGAATTCCCAGCAAGGAAATTCAGGGGGGAGCTGGTGGTGAAGTCTTGTATCCCTGAGACTTCAGGCAGGAGGCAAGCACACTTCAAGCCCTTGGAGATTCTTCTTCAAGATGATGAAAGTTCATAAAAGTTTCTTCTCCTTTCCTTGGCAAATAAGTAACCACTGCAGGTCAACCCCCGAAAATAGCACAATGGCACAGGGGCAGTCACCACCTTCAGCTTCCTTGGTTTCTCTCCTTGGCAAAGGTTTGTCTTGATTCCCAGAAGTGGAATATTCGGCGGCACAGACAAACCAGATCATCAACAGAGGGAAAAGCAGCCGCTAGCCGTACCCGGAGACTTTGCCAAGCCGCGCAGCGCCGTGTACAGGCTCTGACAGGATCCGATCTCCTCTGTGCCGCGTGTAAACGCTGAGGCATAGCACTGAGGGTGACCATGCCACGGCCCCCGCACCGTCGGCGCTGAGTAAACACCACATCCCAAGAGCCGCACCCTCAGTGCGGGTATGGCCCGGAGACCGCTACGCAGGTAAGCGAGGGGATCCGCGTGCTTAGAGGTGGAGATCTGCACCATGTTTAGAGAGGAGGATCCAAAAACTGACACTCCATTCTGTGAAAAGGGAAATCTGCACATGCCCCACTGAGGGAGCCGCTTGCGCACCACGCTTTGTCTCGCTGACAGGCAGACCGGCCCAGGGCTCGGAGTCACAGGTGCCTTTGACTCCGCTGTGAGGATGCCCGGGAGGAATGCATGCCAGGCGCCTCCTGTCAGAAACTGATCAATGCGAGTTAGACATAAGGTGGCTCTGGGGACATCGATGGATTGGTAATGATCGCCTTATAGTTAGTTATAGAGTGAAAGGCTCCTGGAAAACTTACTTGGTCTGACCGGGCCCATTGTTGCGCAGCCTCCGCTGCCGCCGTGAGGGAAACGGCAGGATCTCAGACTTCCCGGCCGTGAGGGGAACGGCCCAACGAGACTACATCCCCCAGAGGGCCTTGCAATCCTGCAACCGCGTCACCGCGCGGGGGGGCGCGATAAAAGCACAGCGGCCCTCCCGCAGCGCGAGACGCTCCTGGAAAACTTACTTGCTCTGACCGGGCCCATTGTTGCGCAGCCTCCGCTGCCGCCGGTAGGGAAACGGCAGGATCTCCGACTTCCCGGCCGTGAGGGGAACGGCCCAACGAGACTACATCCCCCAGAGGGCCTTGCAATCCTGCAACCGCGTCACCGCGCCGGGGGGCGCGATAAAAGTACAGCGGCCCTCCCGCAGCGCTGGACGCTCCTGGAAAACTTACTTGCTCTGACCGGGCCCATTGTTGCGCATCCTCCGCTGCCGCCGTGATGGAAACGGCAGGATCTCCGACTTCCCGGCCGTGAGGGGAACGGCCCAACGAGACTACATCCCCCAGAGGGCCTTGCAATCCTGCAACCGCGTCACCGCGCCGGGGGGCGCGATAAAAGCACAGCAACCCTCCCGCAGCGCGGGACACGCGCGGGCGAAGCCCGGGCCAAGGGCGGGCCCGTCTGCGCCCGTCCGAGACCGGTTGAGGCTGGGCTGGGCCATATCCTTTTGAAGTATTATTGAACAAGGCGGGTGAGTGCTCCTTCAAATAGACATAATTGATTTAGACATTTTCTGTTCGTGACTGAATAACTTATTTTTATTATGGGAAAACGCACCACATTACCGCCAGCACGCCCCATCACAACCAGCATTAATAGCATGCTTGAGAGGGTTGTTAACATTGTCTCAGGCGAAATTGCACTCACAGAAAGATGCATGCCCCTGGATGCTGAAGGACGGGCTGCTGTTATTCATCACAGAGGTGCTCCATCAGATAACATATTAGAGCAACCTCTGTCACCATTTAACGGCCCTGAGGCTGGAAACCCATCCATCATAAATGAGAGTGCTAATAGCTTGGAGATAACTGAGATAACTGAGGTCACCCCAACTAACAATTCTATTCCATCTGCTGGAATCCCTGCGGTCAAGCGGAAGAGAAAGATTGGGAAACCCACCTGTACTAAAAGGAAGCAACCTACTCGTATTACCCCTGCTCGAAATGGTCTCACCACCTGGATGCAACCTCTCACTACTAACTCTACTAACTCTACTGACAACACCAGGACTCTTGATGATCCTCCTGTATCATCTATAGTCACCACGAACCTGACTTGCTCAGTTGGTACACAGACTGAGCCATTACTCTGTCTTGGGGGCTGCGGGGACGCCATTGCTGCCTTAGTAAATAACCAAGTGACTGTTCTCTTAGAAGAAAAATTTGAACTACTTAAGGCTACTATTGACAATCTGGCTGCAATTGTTGGAGGGGGGGGCTACGTAGCAAGGAGTGCACAAATGCCTACCGACTTAAAGAAAGGAGGGAGGGGTAACACGGGGGCAACAATAACTACATCAAACATATTGAGTACAACACAACCCTCCCACCCATGTGCCACCTTAACTGCAAGTAAGCCTTGCGAGACACTAGACCGAACGCTGTCCCCCCATCTCAAATTCAAATCCAGCTACTAAGGGAAATTGTGTCAAACCTATTAGTAACCCACCCACCATTACAAGCACTCACCATCGACAGGAGAATGCCGGTGGCCCCAGCAGATCCGAGACAGATGCCCAAAATTCTACAACTGGTAACTTAAGGTGCAACGCATCATCTCACTCAAGCAGTAATGCCCCGACAGTTAACCGAGACACGTTGAGCTTGCCGCCGGATGCTTGCCCCTATGTTCTGGTTCTAACAGGTGTCCCGCCATTAAAACAAGATCAGCGGGAAACGTGGGAACAATTGCGCAATAAATGCGTCGATTGGCTATCAAGATTTAGGAGGCTTCAAGCCCATGACTGGAGGGACATCATTATGGCACGTAGAGTCGTGTGGGTTGGTCCCTCCAAAAAAAACTTTGAAGGTGATTGTATTGTAATTAACTTTCGAAGACCAACTCTGGTGAGATATCTATTGAGACCCTGTGAGCTCGAAACCCCTATGAATACCAACATTTGCCCCTTACCTCTTGGCTACTTTTATAGATCACATAATGGGCCAGGTTTTAATGTGTCCCCCCATGTTTATTCAGAGAATAGGTTTGAAGCCCTGTCAGGTCTGGACATGCAAGATTGACTACCATCTCCCGTGGCAGGAACAGCCCAAATTGAAAATCCCCAGCATTCAATAGAAGTGGAAACATCTGCTGATACTGGTCCCCATATTTCCCACACATCATGCCCCCCATTACAGCCAATGCGGGCTATTAAAGTAAAAGATAGCCCAATTGACTCTACAACTTACCTAGGTGGGTTGAAAGTTCTCTCATGGAACATAGCTGGGCTAAGATCAAAAAAAGGTGATGTTGCCTAGCTGCGTTTTGTGACTACCCACCATATTATAGCACTACAAGAAACATGGGAGTCTACTGACCATTTCTTCTTGGATGGCTATATATCATTCTGGAAACCCGCTATAAAGTCAAGCATGGGCAGAGCAAGGGGGTCTCCATTTGTTGTTTAGTCTCAAACTCTCCTATAATATCAAATTGATTGATGTGTGCTCACCCCACGTGTTAGTTGTAGAACTGACAGGAAAGAATTTATCTACACTCCTTGTGGTCAATTTTTACAATTCCTTCACAAGGACTAATGAGACTGAGCACTTAATGGCTTTGGAGGGTTTTCTAACTGCCTATGGGGAAAGCTCTGATGATTATTATAACACACTAATTCTGGGAGACTTTAATGCTCGTCCATGCCCCCTCAACTGTTTGGCACTACTAGAGGAGGAGGTTGGTTTGCAGGGGCTAAACCATTTTGAACATTCGCCATCTGGCATTTTAATAGAAGGTATTTTATCAGCCCATTATCTGTACTGCCTACAACAGTTAGATAATCCTCTACCTGTAGCCACTTATATTGGCCATGGATGTCAAAGCATAATTGACCACATACTGGTATCCTCCTCGTTAATATTTGCTGTAGGAAACTTAAAAGTTAGCCAGAATCCGTTTAGTGATCATAATCCTTTGACACTGGATCTCTATCTACGCGCTGTTTTCAAGGATATGACTGTTAGTCAACTTACTAATATAAATATAAAATCTAAAGATCAAGCTCACAGACTGAGATGGGACAGGATCACCACCGAAAGCTTTATGAATAATTTGTATACTACTTGTGCCTCAGAGCTTAAGGTGTGCTTAGACCAGGAATCTCATGCTAGTTCTATTTTGGATGCCTTTGAGTCAATCACTAAATGTGTTGCCTCTAATTTGTCTACTACGATTAGAGTAGCACGCCCGAAGCTGAAAAGATGGTTCGATGATACCTGTATGACTACCCATAAAGAGCTCATGCAGGCTCTCAAGCAAAAACCAAGGGTGGCCTCTTTAATCAAAAATAGCAGAAAAGCATACAAAACTGCAGTACAGACTAGGAAAAAACAACTGAGGGAGATGGCTTGGGAGGAGCGCAGCCAAGTTAGTGTGTTGGCAAACAGTGCCAAATTTTGGTCTGTTATTAATAGCCCCCTTTTTGATGATTCATCTAACACCTGCACAGAGTGTTTAGTACCTGCAGAGATATGGGTTCAGCATTTTGGTAAAATCTACAGTGATGATAACCTGGAGAACCCCGTGGGACATACCGTTCCCGGACTAGCAGGTTGTCCGCTTGTTTTTAATTCAGATGAGGTTCATAAAGCTATCTTTTCGACATCAGGAGGAAAAGCACCAGGTCCCGATGGTGTACCGGCCGACTTTTATAAGGCAGATCCTAAAGTTTGGGCTATGATTTTAACTCATGTTTTTAACGCAGCCTGCAGGTTTGGTTTTCCGCGGTCATGGGCAAAGGCGGTGATCATCCCCATCTTTAAAAAAGGTGCCAGGGATGACCGAGCATGCTATAGGCCAATTTCGCTTCTTGATTCGTCGGCCAAAATCTTGGGGAAAGTGGTCCTGGAGCGCATAACAGCTTGGCTTGACAGGGCTAACATTGTATTTGATCTGCAGTATGGGTTTAGGCCGGGGAGGGGGACTTTGGACCAGTGCCTTAACCTCCACCTGGTGATAGGTAAGTATACTGTCGCCAGGGGGGGGAATTTGCACTTGGCCTTTATGGACCTCTCCTCGGCTTTTGATCTAGTTAATAGGTCCAAGCTATGGCTGATCCTTCAAGAAATGGGGCTAGACGCCGATCTGATCAGTTTCCTGGTTACTGCCCATGACAACACTATGGCCGCAGTCCGCTTTAACGAAGACGGCAGTTTGACCGATTCCTGGGCGGTTAAAAGAGGGGTGCGGCAGGGATGCATATTGGCCCCTCTGTTGTTCACCCTTTATATGAATAAACTAGGGCACTCCCTGACAAATTGCTGTAAAGATATTCCAAGAGCGGGCACTAAAATGATCCCGGCACTTTTATATGCTGATGACGCGGTCTTAGTATCTAGAACCGCCAGGGAGCTGCAACTGCTATTAAATTGTTTTATAGATTTTATGGATTCTTTGGATTTAATTACAAATTTTAAAAAATCACATGCAATGACAATAGGTTCTAGGAGGGCAGCAAAAGCTAAATTTTATTGTAAGGGGACTGAGCTAACTAAGGTGTCCACTTTCACATATCTTGGGGTGCTCTTTGATGATCAACGCTCATGGTGTGCACAACGCAAACTTAAAAAGAATGTTTTAGCCAGAGCAGCAGGGGCAACACTAGATTTCGCAAAAAGAATAGGCTCTAAGCCGTTCCCTGCTATTTTAAAGATTTATAATGCTAAGTGCATCCCTATGACCACCTATGGTAGTGATATTTGGGGCTATAAGGACGCGAAAGAAATACAAGGGGCAGAAAATAATTTTATGCGTAAACTACTTTCTGTCCCAGCATCCACCCCAACATTTAACGTACATGAGGAGATGGGAGTGGGTTACATTTCAGACCTGATTGCGGTTGCCCCACTCCTCCGTTGGTTGAGAATTTGGGCTCAACCATCCCCAAACTTAAATCAATTAATAATCCAGGATTGTTTTGCCTTGGAGAAGGCATTAAAAATCCCATGGCTTAAATATATTAAAGATCAGCCCGAGAAGCTTGGCTGCCCCGACTTGTTCATATCTCCTACTCCTCTGACTAAGCCCGCCATTAGAGCGGTTAAATTGAAGTTTCTAGATAGATGTCAATGCTTAAGGGAGGTAAAGGAACTAATTAAGCCCTTGGTGAGAAAGTATGTCGCACTGATCCTGGGCCAGCAGATGCAACCATATTGAACTTATATAAATAAAGCTTACCATCTCTTTGTTTTAACAAGATTTCGTTTAAATATGGTACCCTGGTTACTGGCCTTTACGAAAGTCTATTTTAAATCGGATTCATCAAATAGGTGCACATGTGACAACTTCTCAGAGCAAGACACTCTACACATTATGTTCTTTTGCTCCCATTATGACCCCCTACACAGAAAGTACATCCTCCCGCTGCTAAGGGATCAAAACTTTGTGGAAGTAAGGCCAGCTCTGGTTTACTTGCAAATGTTAAGCTCTCCTGTAATCTGTTTGGGGGTAGCTAGTTTTTTAATTGGTGCAATCAGACATAGGAATAGGATGTCGCATAGCTAATCCTTTTGAATAAGCTGGTAGTATGTCTATGCTGATTATTATCTAATGCTACCCAATAGTCACAATTGTGGTTTTTATTATCTTTTTGCATAATGTTTTTAATGGATTTTAAGTACACTAAGATATGAATTACTAATGAACTTATATGACGTTTTATGCTTATTGATGTTTTTATGCTGTACTTTTATGGCTTTAATCAGCCGAATAAAGTTGATTTTGACTTTGACTTTGATCTAAAGTTCTGGGGTCTGGGCCCCAATATTTATACTGCAAAACTCTTTGTTCTCTGAAGGCAGAGAGTGTCTGTACCTGGCCAAAACCAGTTCTGTCCACACTGGTGCAGCTTCCTGGCAGGAGGTGGAGACAGCATTGTTGAAAGCAGACCTGGCCCAGGTAGCTGAAAGGAAATCCCCGCCCCCTACTCTCTATTCAGCCAAGGTCCTATTTAGCCCAGCCCTGACCCATCAGACTGCTGGAGCCCAAGCCCTTCTGTCACTCACAAACCAGACAAGCAATACACAACCTAGCAGAGGCAGGCTGGATGGTTAGGCAAGAAAATAACCTACTTTCTAAAAAGTGGTATTTTCAAACACAGAATGTAAAAATCACCTACACTAAAAGATGTATTTTAACATTCTGAGTTCAGGCATACTAAATTTGTTTTTCTACCATGTTCCCTGGGTCAGTTAGGATTATACGATGTTATAATCAAACTGCCCATTCTGGCCTATGGGGACAGGTAGACTTGCAATAGTGAAAAACGAAATTGGCTGTAATTCACTATCAGGACATGCCACACACACCAGGGCATGTCCTACCTTTTACTCACAATGCACCCTGCCCTTGGGCCTACCTTAGGGGTGGCTAACATGTAGAAAAGGGAAGGTTTAGGGACTGGTAAGTGGGTGCACTTACCAGAGTCGACATGGCAGTACTAGACTGCACACAGGCTCTGCAATGGCAGGCCTGAGACACACTTTACAAGCTGCTTCTGTGGGTGGCACAACCAGTGCTGCAAGCCCACCAGCGGCATTTGATCTACAGGCCCTGGGCACACATGGTGCACTGTACTAGGGTCTGACAAGTAAATCAAATAAGCCAATCATGGAGTCACTAATTCATTACAACAATTTACAATAGGGAGCACTTGCACTGTGGCACTGAATAGCAGTGGCACAGTGCCCAAAGCATCTAAACCAGCACCATATCAAAAACAGAGGAGACAATAGCGAAAATTGGAAGGGAGACTCACGCCAATGGTACCAGGTATAACACGTGTACCCTGCAAGTGAAATGTAGGGAGAACTACCCATCCTCTTGGGAGTTCCCTTCACTAAGGCGGAAAAATCTGGACAGACCATCAGCATTGGCGTGTTCTGTACCAGGGCGGTGTTCCACCGTGAAGTCCATCCCCTGTAGGGAAATGGACGACCTCAACAACTTTGGATTCTCACCCCTCATCTGCATCAACCATCTGAGGGGCCTGTGGTCTGTCTGAACCCGGAAGTGAGTCCCAAACAAGTATGGTCTCAACTTCTTCAGTGCCCAGACCACAGCAAATGCCTCGTGCTCAATTGCACTCCACCTCTGTTCCCGTGGAAGTAACCTCCTACTGATGAAGGCTACAGGTTGGTCGAGGCCCTCCTCATTCATCTGTGAGAGAACAGCCCCCACGCACAATGAATGGTTTTGAGAAGTTGGGCGCCTGAAGCACGGGTGCTGTGCACATGGCAGTCTTCAGGGCGCCAAAAGCTTTCTGACAAGTGTCAGTCCAGTTCACTTTCTTGGGCTGCTTCCTGGAAGTCAGCTCAGTCAAGGGTGCAACAATGTTGACATACCACTTGACAAACCTCCTGTAGTACCCTGTGAGTCCTAAAAAGGCTCTCATCTGTGTCTGGGTTTTGGGGGGGTTCCCATGCCAGGATGGTATCAATCTTGGGTTGTAGTGGCGCCACCTGGCCGCTCCCAACCTGGTGTCCCAAGTACACCACGGAACCCTGCCCGATCTGGCACTTACTCTCCTTGATCGTGAGGCCTGCTCTCTGCAGCGCCATCAACACTTCCCAGAGGTGGCGCAGATGTTCATCCCAGGTGGAACTAAACACTGCAATGTCATCCAGGTAGGCGGCACTGAAATCTTCCAGTCTAACCAACACCTGGTTGACCAACCTCTGAAAGGTGGCAGGGGCATTCTTCATCCCAAAGGGCATAACCTGGAATTGGTAGTGCCCATCTGGTGTCGAGAATGCTGACCTCTCTTTGGCCCCATCAGTTAAGGCGATCTGCCAGTACCCAGACGTCAGATCAAACTTACTGAGGTACCGTGCAGCCCCTAGCCGATCAATGAGCTCATCAGCTCTGGGGATGGGGTGCGCGTCAGTCTTGGTGACTGAATTGACTCCTCGGTAGTCCACACAGAACCGGAGTTCGGGTGTGGCACCAGGCACGGCAGCCTTTGGGACCAAGACCACTGGGCTGGCCCAAGGGCTGGGAGAGGACTCAATTACCCCCAATGCAAACATCTTGGAGACCTCCTCCTTGATGTAAGCTCTGACCCTGTCAGTCACTCTGTAAGCTTTGTGCTTAACAGAGGACTGTCCCCAGTGTCCACATCATGGACGCATCACTCAGTGACACCAGGGAGAACAGATCAGAGAATTGTCCCAATAGTTGGCGACAGTCATTCTGCTGCTCAGGGGTCAGGGTGGTAGAGAGACTTACACCATCCACTGACCCATCTTGCTCTGTTGCCAACAGGAGGTCAGGAAGAGGCTCAGTCTCCTCCTCCATTCCAGCATCTGTTGCTAGGAGCATGCCCACTTCTGACCTCTCCAAGTGGGGCTTTAGGCGGTTAACATGCAGGACCCGCAAAGGGTTCCTAGGAGACCGCAAGTCCACCAGGTAGGTGACATTACTCTTGCGATCCACCACCTCAAATGGTCCGGTCCACTTATCCTGGAGCGCACAGGGCTCCACTGGGGCCATGACCCAAACTTTCTGTCCAGACTGAAACTCGATCAGAGTGGCATTCTGATCATACCACCGTTTCATCTCTTCCTGTCTGGCTTCCAGATTCACCTGAGTGAGCTGTCTGAAACGCCTAGTCTGGTTCCTGAAGGCCAGCATGTACCTATATACATCCTGGGGAGGTTTACTGGGAGCTTTCTCCCAGCCTTCTTTCACCAGACTCAGAGGTCCTTTTACCGGGTGACCATACAGCAGTTCAAAGGGACTGAACCCTAAGGACTTCTGTGGCACCTCACGGTAAGCAAACCGAAGGCATGGCAAGAGGACGTCCCACTTATGCCTCATGGGTTCCTCAAGACCCATAATCATGCCCTTCAGGGTCCGGTTGAATCTCTCAACCAGCCCATTACCTTGGGGGTGGTAAGGAGTGGTGAACTTGAAAGTTACACCGCACTCCTGCCACAGGGACTTAATATATTTGGATATGAAGTTGGTACCACGGTCTGACACCACCTCTCTGGGGGACCCCACACGGGAGAAAATCCCCATCAATGCACGTCCCACCACGGGGGCTGTCACTGTCCTGAGAGGGATGGCTTCCAGGTACCGGGTAGCATGGTCCAACAAGACCAGGATGAACCTGTTGCCCATGGCTGTCTTGGGGTCCAAAGGCCCCACAATGTCAATACCCACCCGTTCAAAGGGGGTGCTGACTACAGGGAAAGGCTGGAGAGGAGCCTTGTGCTTCCTTCCACTTTTACCACTTGCCTGGCAAGTCTGACAGGTCCTGCAATGAGTATCTGAACTCTTGCGCATTTGGGGACAATGAAAGTGGGTAACAAGCCTTTCAAAGGTCTTGTTCTGCCCCAAATGTCCTTCTAAAGGTACATCATGAGCCAAACCCAGTAGGAAGGCTCTGAAGCACTGGGGTATCACCAGCACACGGGCTGACCCAGGCTCAGCAACCTTAGGCTCGCTATACAGGAGGCCATTCTCCCAGTAGATCCAATGTGATCCGGACTGATCACCTGCTGCCTGGTTTGTGACCTGTTGCCGCAAACCCTCAAGAGAAGGGCACTTCTTCTGTTCCTCACAGAATTCCTCTCTGGAGGGTCCTCCTTGCTGCCAATGGGTCAGCTCAGGCAGGTCCCCCAGTTCAGCCACTTGTTCCCCTGTAGGTTCCAGGGCATCCCCTCAAGGTCTGCCTCCTCCTGGACCGTGGGAACTGTGGGGGCCGGTTTCCCGCGCCCCCTGCCTCTTCTCTTTAAGGCAGGTACCTGGGCCATACTTTCAGGCTCCAGGTCCTCTTGAACACCCTTACTGGTGGCCATAGACCGAGTGGTCACACACGCCCACTCAGGCAGACCCAACATCTCTAAATGAGACCTTCTCTCCACCTTAGCCCAAGGGGAGCTCTCCAAATCATTGCCTAGCAGACAGTCAACAGGCATGGCTGGCCTCACAGCTACTTGAAGGGTACCTGAGACCCTCCCCCCACTTAAAGGGGACCTGGGCCACCTGACAGTGGCTCTCTGAGTTGTCAGCGGCAACTACAGGGAAGAGTGCATGGGGGATTACCTGCTCCTTAGACACCAGCCGACAACTGACAGCTGTCACACTGGCCCCGGTGTCTCTCAGAGCCTCCACCCTATGGCCATTGATGGTCACCCACTGCCTGTATTTTTTAGTGTTATCAGCAAGCTGGGCCCTCGGGACCATCTCACAATCTCCTAAAGAGACAAGGGACATTTCTGCGGGACCCCACCCACCTTGGGCACCCATCTCCTCCCCCCCCCCAGGGTTACACTCACCATCTGCCGGGGTGGTGCACTAGGTGGTGCATTGTGATCCCTCTTGGGACACTTGGGATCATACCAACTGTCGGGGTCTCTGGCTTCTTCTCAGGGGGAGGCTAGGAACCCTTCCCTTGGTTCCCTTGGGAATTACTTTGGGGCCCTTTCTGGAACTCCCTCTGTTTACCCTTGTCCACCCCACTCTTCTGCTGGGGACCCTGCCCACCTTTGGCGAAGTCTCCCACATGACCCTTGTGGACCCGGGTACTGACCCAGCGGTCCGCCTCCTCAGCAAGCTTCCTAGGGTTAGTTAGCTTGCTATCAATAAGGTGCTGGCGTAGCTCTGTAAAACAATTACTAGACAAGTGCTCCCATGCAAACAAATCATAGAGCGCTTCAAAAGTATTCACTTTGCTACCCTTCACCCAACCATCCATGGCTCTGCAAAAGAAAGATACATACTCCACCCAGGTAGTTGCCTCCAGCTTCTTACAATTCTTGAACCTCTGTCTATAGAGTTCTGGGGTCAACCCATACCTGGTCATCAGGGCTTCCTTCATGTGGGCATAAGACATCCTATTCTCACTGGGCAGGTCTAATAAAGTATCCCTCCCCTCACTAACAAAGCGGCCCCACAACCCCGCTCCCCAATCCTTCTCAGGGACCCGGTGGGCCAACCTTGCAATTTCATAGGCTGCAAACCACTGCCCAACATCTTCATGCTTATGAAAATCTTTAATGACATCCTTGGGGATATATACTCTTCCTTCTGCAGGCACAGATGGTGCGCTGCCACCAGAGGGATTCATATCTAAGCGTCTAGCTTTGATCTCCAACTCCCTCAACAATCTCTCATGCTCTAATTGCATTTTCTGTTTCTCCAATGCTAACTTGTTATTTTCAAACTCCAGCTTCTTATTCTCTAGGTCCTTTTGACCCTCCATCTTGAGCTTGGCTAGCTCCAATTTATGCATTCTATTTCTCTCCCTGTCCTCCAGCTCTCCTGGGGACAGGCCCTTGGAAGAAACACTGCTGCCTGTCAGGGAAGGTACTCTCCCCCTGGCTGGACCCAATGGCCCATCTAGCTGCCCATCTGTATCCTCAGCCTCCTCCTCAGGCTCTTCCACATGCTCAGAGGCTTCCAACCAGGCCATCAGTGCCTTTTGGAACTCATCCTTCTTGGTGAGGCCTTGAGTAGCGACTTTAAATTTTCTACAGAAGTGTTTCAGCTGTTTCACAGTGTAGGTATCCACCCTCTCTTCCTCAAAATCTAGATCCATAGATGTGTTGGATGCTGGTTTGCTCATGGCAATAAGAATTGGCAATCTTTAGCAAAAATAACAGTTCCAAGGAAAAGAAATTCTACCAAAATGTATGTGGTTGCGTTTGGTCTGCACTCACTAGTAGTGTACACCAATCACTGTATATGAGTCACAAATGTAAGCCCAGAATCCTCACCGCTGACCACCAATGTTAGAACTGGGGGTCTCTAGTTGGCAATGGTTTGCACCTTTGTCCAAATAGGGACCCTTGCTTCTAGTCAGGGTAAGGGGGCTACCCTCCTAAAATAACCCCTGCTCAACCCTGTGGTAGCTTGGCACGAGCAGGCAGGGTTATCTCAGAGGCAGTGTGTAAAGCATTTGTGAACACACAGTAATACAGTGAAAACACTACAGATGGACACCACACAGGTTTAGAAAAATAAGTAATCTTTATATAGACTTAACTCAAGACTCAAACGACAAAAATCCACAATACAGTATTAAACAAAATGACTTTTAAATGGTAGAAATAGCTTAGTTCAAAGGTGATGGTAAATGCGACACGTTTCTCACAAAGTACCTTGGATGCGTGACGCAAAACAAACAAAAGGCTCGCAGGGAGGGTGATGCGTCGGTTCCTTGCTTCGGGGGGCGATGCGTATGAGGCGTCAGTTCCTTACCGGAGAGGAGGTGATGCGTTGATCTCTTACTGCGTTCCGGTTACGATGCGACAAAATGGCACCTCGATTTGATGCGACGATCCGGTGCGATGCGACAAGATGGTGTCTTTGATGCGATGCGACGACGTGAAGGCGATGCGTGCACGCCGATCGCCGTGCGGCGAACTCGGTAACTTCTGAGCCGCAATAGGCCATGCGACACGCTTCTCCGGTGAGGCGACAACGACCCTGCGGTGGCGACACGCTTCTCCGGTGATGCGATGTCAAACAGCTGCGACGGAGGCACGCTTCTTCGGTGATGTGACGGCGACCCTTGCGGTGGCGGCATGCTTCTCGGGGATGCGACGGCAACAGCTGCGGCGGCGACACGCTGCTTCTCGTTGAGTCGTGCTTCCAGCTCCCAACAATACGCAATCTCTGCAGACAGAATTCCCAGCAAGGAAATTCCGGGGGGGGGCACGCTCGTGAAATCTTGTATCCCTGAGACTTCAGGCAGGAGGCAAGCACACTTCAAGCCCTTGGAGATTCTTCTTCAAGATGATGAAAGTTCATAAAAGTTCCTTCTCCTTTCCTTGGCAAATAAGTAACCACTGCAGGCCAACCCCAGAAAATAGCACAATGGCACAGGGGCAGTCACCACCTTCAGCTTCCTTGGTTTCTCTCCTTGGCAAAGGTTCGTCTTGATTCCCAGAAGTGATCTAAAGTTCTGGGGTCTGGACCCCAATATTTATACTGCAAAACTCTTTCTTCTCTGAAGGCAGAGAGTGTCTGTACCTGGCCAAAGCCAGTTCTGTCCACACTGGTGCAGCTTCCTGGCAGGAGGTGGAGACAGCATTGTTGAAAGCAGACCTGGCCCAGGTAGTTGAAAGGAAATCTCCTCCCCCTACTCTCTATTCTATGAGAGCTCAGGGGAGTGAAAGGAAATCCCCACCCCCTACTCTCTATTCAGCCAAGGTCCTATTCAGCCCAGCCCTGACCCATCAGACTGCTGGAGCCCAAGCCCTCCTGTCACTCACAAACCAGACACGCAATACACAACCTAGCAGAGGCAGGCTGGATGGTTAGGCAAGAAAATACCTACTTTCTAAAAAGTGGTATTTTCAAACACAGAATGTAAAAATCACCTACACTAAAAGATGTATTTAAACATTCTGAGTTCAGGCATACTAAATTCGTTTTTCTACCATGGTCCCTGGATCAGTTAGGATTATAAGATGTTATTATCAAACTGCCCATTCTGGCCTATGGGGACAGGTAGCCTTGCAATAGTGAAAAACTAAATTGGCTGTAATTCACTGTCAGGACATGCCACACACACCAGGGCATGTCCTACCTTTTACTTACAATGCACCCTGCCCTTGGGCCTACCTTAGGGGTGGCTAACATGTAGAAAAGGGAAGGTTTAGGGACTGGTAAGTGGGTGCACTTACCAAGTCGACATGGCAGTACTAGACTGCACACAGGCTCTGCAATGGCAGGCCTGAGACACACTTTACAAGCTGCTTCTGTGGGTGGCACAACCAGTGCTGCAAGCCCACCAGCGGCATTTGATCTACAGGCCCTGGGCACACATGGTGCACTGTACTAGGATCTGACAAGTAAATCAAATAAGCCAATCATGGAGTCACTAATTCATTACAACAATTTACAATAGGGAGCACTTGCACTGTGGCACTGAATAGCAGTGGCACAGTGCCCAAAGCATCTAAACCAGCAACAACATATCAAAAACAGAGACAACAGCGAAAAATGGAAGGGAGACTCACGGCCAATGGTACCAGGTCTAACAGTGTGGTATTAACAAATATTTCAATTCAGAATGTGCAGATTGTGTACTGCAGAGTAATAGGAGTACTCATGGGTCTCCGGATGTAAATCCACCAACAGTGTCGGAGGGACCAGTGCGCAGCCCATTGTGTAAGGCACACTGCCAACACTGGAGAGGATGTCAGGGGGGTGGATCACGGTTAATCTGTGGCTCTGGGACACAATTGACATTGCCATCCTACAGCCAGGGGATATGGGTACACCCAGTGAGGATGAGGGATAGGTACAGAATGAAGTCCGGTTTGTCCACATTTGGCACAGAAACACTACTCCATAATCATGGCAAATACCAAGGAGCCCCTCTACAAAGACATATTGCCCTCAGGCTCCATGGCAGTGTCTAATGGCCTAAATGGGACCCCTGTATGGACCCACACAAGGGCTACCCTTGCCAAACCAGAGTAGAGGATGCAGAAATAAGGGCTCTGCAAGCACTTCTGGAACTGGGTCTAATGCTCATGTGTCACATGGGTCTCTTGTGACAGTGCAGTGTATTTTTCCAGAGCATCCTGATATATCATCACTGTTAGAAATGGGGGTCTCTAGTTGGCAGAGGTAGGTACCTTTGTCCAAATAGGGACCCTTCTTCCTAGTCAGGATAAGGGAGTTACACTCCTAAAATAACCCCTGCTCACCCCCTTGGTAGCTTGGCTTGAGCAGTCAGGCTTATCTTAGAGGCAGTGTGTAAAGCATTTGCACATAACCAACAGTAACACAGTGAAAGCACTACAAAAGGACACCACACCAGTTTGAAAAATTTCCAATATTTTTATATACTCAAAACAAGACCAAAAACGATAAAGAATCCACAATACAGTACTTGAAAAATAGATACTTTGCAAGATGTCTTCTAAACTGCAGAAATACCTCAAAATCACAGTTCGTACGAGTCGGTAGCTCCGTCTGGGGCTACCGCGATGCTGAAAATAACAGAGTCTAACACTTCCAGCCGACCGCGTCGATACGGGCCAGCAAAAGTGTGAACAGACTCGGTAACAGTACCTTTCTCGTTGAGGCTTACACAGAGATTGGTGCGAGCCGGTCTTGGCAACCTTTGCGGTTGCGTTGCAAAATGGAAGTGGTGCAGGGCGCGGCCTCCTCTCGATGTGGTGCAGGCAGCGGCTTGGTGACGATCGTCCAGACGGCGTCGGTGAGACCAAGGCTTACGGTGCAGGGCGAGACGGTGCTCGATGCGGTGCTGGCAAGTTGCAGTGCAGGCGACAGGGCCGGTTTGCGGGAGCTGGCGTTGGTCGGCCCAGACGGCTGTGTGGGACGAGGCGGTGCGTCGTGAAACTTTACGAGCGGTGCCCCCAACCACGATGCGGTCACTGGTGTCCCGTCAGCAGCAGCGACAGCGTCGGTGAGACCAGGATGGCGAAGTGAAGCGAGGCGGTGCGGACTGCGGTGCCCACAGGTCACGGTGCAAGCAGCGGCTCAGTGGCGGCAGCGGTCGTCGTCGTCGGTGAGACCAGGGTTGCGGTGCGAGATGCAGACAGTGCGGTCTGCGGTGCCGTCAGGACACAGAGCCAGCAATGGAGTTGGTTGCGGTTCCCTCCTCTGTGGCAACTGAAACAACAGCTCTAGAAGTGGTACCCAGAGGTTGATAAAGTCTTTGCAGTCCCTGAGACTTCAGAACAGGAGGCCAGCTAGATTTCAGGCCCTTGGAGAGATACTCAGCGCAAGTAAAGAAAGTTCAGTCCAGTCCTTTCACTGCCCAAGGCAGAAGCAGCAACTGCAGGCCAACCCAACAAAGCAACAACACAGCAAAGGGGCAGTACTCCTCCTGGCAGCTCTTCCAGCTCCTCTTCTTGGCAGGTTCCTTGATTCCAGCGAGTTCTAAAGTTTAGTGGTTTGGGCCCCAATTTTTATAGCCCAAAATCCTTTGTCCTCTCAGGCAGAGAGTGTCTGTGCTTAGTCCAAACCAGTTTGATCCTCTCTGGCCCAGCTTCCCAGCAGGAGGCGGAGACCGCATTGTCCAAGGCAGACAGGGCCTATTCAGGTGCTAGTGACAATTCATCCCACCACTCTGAATGCAGCCCAGGTCTATTCAGCCCATCCCTGGCCCATCTAGACTCTCTGGAGGCACTGCTCCTCCCCAGCCCGTGTCACTCTAAAGCCAGACAGTCAATACACATCCTAGCAGAGGCACACAGGGTGGCTAAGCAAGAAAATACCTACTTTCTAAAAGTGGTATTTTCAAACACAGAATGTAAAAATCACCTTTACTAAAAGATGCATCTTTGGATTCTGAGTTCAGGCATACTAAACTTTATTTTCCTATCTGGTCCCAATGGGAAGATATATTTATAAGATGTTATAAATTAACTCCCATGCTTTCCTATGGGACAGACAGCCTTTCCATAGTGAAAAACGAAGTGCACTATAATTCACTACCAGGACATGTCACACACACCAGTACATGTCCTACCTTTTTTTTTTTTGAAATTGTATTTATTGATATTTGAACACAATTTATCATACAAACATAACAACAACAGTAGCCAGTACATTCCGAAACCTGTGACGGATACCATCGGCATACTCCGGGTACAGTAAAAGTAATCAAGTTCAGCACACCCGCCACTCCGGTAGTCTACATTCAATGTCACTAGATCTTCTCCCTTTTCGTCTGAATATTCGATTGTGAGGCCTAAACACCCATGCCTACTGCAATGCACATTATACATTATACATGAATTCCCGATGTTATTCCACGTCTACTGTATAGTATACCGTCACATTGTACATGAAATTTAATGTAACCCAGTGTTGTGTTTCACCCGGGGGAATCAACCAGGGGCTGTGTACCACCATCAGGACCCTGTCGTTCCCGTGCCCAGCTCAAAAATGGTTCCCATATGTCTCGTGGTCTGGAAGTGAGGGGCATTAACTCCCAAAAAGTGGTAAGTTGGGCCTGTCCATATGTCACATCCCGCAACCAGTCCTTCGTGGACGGTGCCCCCCTCTGTCCCCAATGTATTGCTACCCGACGTTTAGCTAACAACAGCAATAATGCGTGTAACTTCCGCACTTGGGGTCGTGTGTCTCTTACATAGCACAGTAAGCCCAGCAATGGGGTAGGGTCAAGCGACACTCCGAGTATTTGGTTAATTATCATGAACGTCGTATTCCAATAAGTCCCCAATGCCGGACAATCCCAAGCCATGTGCAAAAAGGATGCTGATGCGGACCCGCAGCGCCAGCAACGGTCATCCTCCCTAAGACCCATACGGTATAACCCCTTAGGTGTTCTGTAATATCTGTTTAGTGAATTTAAAGTGGACTAATCGAAGTCTGTAATTCGGCGATAGTTCGGTGAGCTGGCGACAGCAGAATGACCATTGGTCTTCCGTCAATGGCTCCGGGAGTTCTGAATTCCAACCTTGTAGCGCCTTGGGTGTCACCAGCGGCGACGAGGTCTGCATCTGTCTGTACAGTCGTGTTACTAGCCTCCGTGGGGAAGGGGAGCGCAGCAGGTTCTCCAGGGCCAACAATGGAGGAGGGGGAGCCGGGAAGGTGGCATGGAGTGAACGACACGCCGCACGCAGCTGGTGGTAAAGGAAAAGTTCGGTGAACGGCACTGTCCGTCCTTCGTCCGCGACCGGAGGAGGGCGGAACTCATTGTCAATGTATAAGTCTGCGAATGTGTGTAGCTTCATTTTCTCAGCAATTGTTTTGCTAATTCCATCCCTCAGAGCGGGTACCATCGGGTTGTGTGCTAGTGGTATTGAAGGGGCGTATAGCACCGGCATCCCTGCCCGTCTGCGTAGCCCATCCCACGCCCAGCGCAGAGTTTCCGAAGTGTCTATTCCCTCTCTCGGTCGGCGATAAGGCGTGTATAGTGCCACTGGTAGAGGGACAGGCGCCACAACATCAATCTCCACAGCGACATGTGGCTGAAAGGGCGTAGGGTACGTCCAGTAGTGCAAATACTGCGCTTGAGCACACAGTGCGTAAAGCTGTATGTCGGGGGCCCCCATCCCACCCTGCACCAGCGGGAGCGTAAGAAGCTCCCAAGACACCCTAGCCTGACCACCTGCCCAAGCCAGTGAGATCAAAGCAGCTCTGACCCTTTTAAAAAAGGACTGTGTAAGCGGGATCGGGACATTAGCGAACAAATATAAAAATTTGGGCAGAATAATCATTTTTGCCAAGGCTATTTTCCCCGCCAGTGAGATCGGGAGAGTCTTCCAAAGTCCCACCTTTTCCTCCAACCAGGTCACTGCCCTCCCATAATTTAAAGACCAGAGATCCTGCATGTCCCGGCTAATCCAAATCCCCAAATACTTGACCGCCATTGCCTCCCACCTCAAGGGGAATTCGGAAGTTACCGGTATGGTATTATTTGTGAGCGGAAAGATGACCGACTTAGCCCAATTTATGGAGATCCCAGACAGGCCTCCAAATCTAATAAATTCCCGCAAGATGGGGTCCAAATTTTCCCTGGGGTTAGAGATATATAAAGTGACATCATCAGCGTATAATGAAATTATGAGGCTCCTGGTGCTGAACCCAATGCCCCTGTCCGTGTGATGTTGTCTAATGCGGGCGGCCAGTGGTTCCATCGCAACCGCAAAGAGCAATGGCGACAGAGGACACCCCTGTCTCGTCCCGCGCGAAATAGGGAAAGGCTCTGACAATAGGCCATTCACTTTGATACGGGCAGTTGGCTGGGTATACAGCAATTTGATGAGGTTCAAAAACTGGGGGCTGAATCCCATCCGAGATAGAATCATGAATAAATACGGCCATTCAAGCGTGTCGAATGCCTTAGTGGCATCTAGGAAAACCGCCGCAGCTTGTACATCGGGATGCAAATAATGCAGCACCGAAAATATCGTCCTGAGATTGTGAGAGGTGACTCTACCCGGGATGAAACCCGACTGGTCCGGACGCGCGATGAGGGGCAGCAAGGGCTGTAGCTTATTAGTTATTAATTTGGACAGGATTTTTGCATCTACATTTATCAATGACAGAGGCCGATAGGAGTCCAGCTCCGTTTCGGGTTTACCTGGCTTCAACAGGGTGATTATGACAGCCTCTCTCATCGTTGGGGGCAAAATGGCAGAGTCGCAAGCCTCCTCATATACTTCCAAGAGTCTCGGTGCCAATTCCTCCACATATGCTTTGTAAAAAGCCGTAGTCAGGCCATCGGACCCTGGGCTTTATCTAAGGGCAAACTGCGTATGACCTGTGCGACATCTTCCACCGTGATTGGTAGATCCATGTAATCCCTGTAGTTTTGACTGAACCAAACCAGCTCGAGGGAGTCAAGGAAACTCTGCATTCCCTCAGGGCATGTGTGTTGAGTGGCTGTGTAAAGGTTGGTATAAAACCGAGAGAATTCAGTAAGGATGTCCTGCTGTCCTCTGACCATTCCCCCCTCAGCAGCCCTCAACTCAGAAATGTACGTAGTGGAACGTGGGGCCCGAACCATACCAGCCAGTGTCCTACCCGGTCTATCTCCCTCTCCATATCTCCTTGCCTCGGCATATTTCCCCAAAAATTTAATCTCCCGTCGTGCTTCTTCCTCATACTCAAGTAATTTGGCTTTTATATCAGCCAGTACAGATGTGTCGTTAGAGGAGTAAAACAGTGTCTCGAGCCCTTTTATTTGAGATTCCAGTGATGCCAGAGAACTTCGTATGGCTTTTAGTACCCCGGCTTGGCGGGCTATACATTGGCCACGGATAACCACTTTGAAGGCCTCCCATAGCGTGGCATCAGTGTCCACCGAGCCCGTGTTACGTGTGAAGTAGTCAGTAATGTCCGTCCTAATTTCTTCCTTGAAAGCGTCATCTAACAGAGCATGCGGTGGCAGCCTCCATGAAAACATGCGTGGGGGTGCCTCTGGCATTGTCAAAGTCAGCAGACATGGGGCGTGGTCCGACAAAGATCTAGGCAAGTGGACTATTCCAGTAGTCCACGTGGCTACATCCCGCGACACCAACCAGTAGTCCAGTCGGGACCAGGCGCTATGGTGGTCGGATATGCAAGTTCCTTCCTGGAGGTCAGGGTTTCTATGGCGCCAGATATCTATCAGGGGCCCATCCTCCAGTATAGCGTTAAGGGCAGTACTTGCCGAGGGTGCAAAGTACGGGCAGCCCCCCGCCTGTCCAACCCATCATTCAAGACTGCATTGAAGTCGCCACCCCATAGGATAGTGCTACAGCCTGTAGCCTTTACTCTAGCCCATATGTCCCGGAAGAACTCAGGGGAGTCAACATTGGGGCCATATAAAGCAACTATCGCAATCTGGACCCCACCCAGCGAGCCCAGAACAATAAGGAATCTGCCAGCCGGGTCCCTATGCACAGTGCCCTCCCTCCACTCCAACCCCCTCCTGATCAGCACCGCCACGCCCGGGAGTAACTAGAGTATATAGAGGAATATACGTGACCCCATCTGGTTTGCTTGAGCCGCGGTGAGGGGTCGGCATTGAGATGCGTTTCCTGCAATAAACAGATATCAATATTGTGGCGTGAGAGGTAAGCATGTACAAGTCGGGTTTTCCTACAGTCATTTAGGCCCCTAATGTTCCAGGAGAGGCATTTTAAGGTGGCAGCGTGCGAACATCATATGTGTATCCCAAAAGAGCAGTTAGGTAGCCGAAACCGCTCAGGGACCGGAACAGCGCCCATCGTGTTGCAAGGTGGCACGTAACAGTACTGGCTAGAAACATACAAACCCCCCTTTCTCCCCCATCCCACCACCCACTCCAACCCCCAATCAGGTTGTGTATATTCCCACAACTTTAAACAAAACACAATCCTAATATACAAAAAAACCAGCTCAAAACAGGAAAATTTCCCATGGGGCGAGGTGTCACTGGCATCTTCCCTGTGTGCACAGGGTGGCCGGGAATACTGCAGAGAGGCAGGCAGCTAACATCAAATATAGTGTATCACCCTAGAACTCACATTCTACGTGGACCCAGGATCCCCTCAGCAGCTTGAGGATCATGTCTAAAGAAATCATATTAGAGCAGGTTCACACATTAGCCCCATCGCGCCCCCTCAGCAACATTTTAATACAGTGAACAAAGGCGAGGTATCAGAACAGTCACAATTGGGAGCTCTCCCATAAAGGCGTGTTGCTACCGGCTAACTTCCCTATAATATGCAGGGTGGCCGGGAGCACCTCGGTGACCACTACTATGTTAACTATATCTATATCTAAATTCCAAAGTATCACGCTACCCAGAGCTAAATCACCAACTAGAGTGTGCAATATTCAGGAGGGCAATGACCCATAGCGCCCAGAACCTGCCCCACCTGTAGCCAATTATGCAGTTGGGATAAAAATACGATACCCATATCAATCGTTATCGCTCAAACGTTCAGTCTGTAAGTCTGTAGAGCCTTGAGTCTGCTTAGTTCTCTTTCCACCGACATGTTTGGCAAACTTTAGGGCCGACTTCGCATCCGTGAAGAAGTGGGCAGTTCCATCATGAGACACTTTGAGCTTGGCTGGGTAGAGCAGTGAGTAGGGAATCTGAGCTTGAAGCAAAAGACGTTTGGCAGGCAGAAATTCGCGCCTCGCCGCTTGCACTGCCGGCGTGAAATCGGGGTAAAAGGAGATATTGTTGCCCTTGTGTGTGATTGTCCCTTTTTCCCTGGCTAGCCTGAGAATGAGATCTCGGTCTTGATAGTTCAGGATTTTGGCTAGAATGGGCCTAGGCGTAGCTCCAACCGGAGGTTTTGCTCCCAAGGAACGGTGAGCTCTCTCCACAGCGAACACTGACGATAGATGAGGATCAAAGAGTTCATGTAGCAGATCCGCGATGTAGATCTCCATTTTGGTGATGGCTGTTGTTTCTGGAATCCCGGTAATTCGTAGGTTGTTCCTCCGGGACCTTGCCTCCAAATCTTTGTTCTTGGCCCGAATGATACTCAACACTTTGTCCATGTGCAACAGCTGTTCTTTTGTTTCCACCTGGAACTCATGGAAATCCGAAGTGCGATTCTCTAGCACATCTAAGCGGGTCTCGTGCGTCCCCACCTGTGTCTTGACGGCATCTAGTTGAGTAGTAAGCGTGTCTAATTTAGTATCGATGTTTCGTAGGCTTGATCTCATTTCTAACATGAGGGTACGCAGGTCCTCCCCCGGTCCTCCGTCTGGGTTTCGGGTGTTCTCTCCGTGTTGGCCTCCGGGTCAGATTCTGTGAGTCTCGTAGATCTTTTATTCTCGAACGTCAGCTTAGGCTGCTTGGCATCTTGCTTACCCATTATGTGGTTATAGGCCGTTTACACCAGAGATGTAGGCAATCCAAAGGGAGCGGTGTAGTGGCACTGCGTGACGCGAGTCAGTGCCTTGTGCCCACCAGATGAAGCACCCCCTTTGCACTGGATCCTCCTGATATGCGGTTCGGCCAGGTGTAAAAGTATGTCTGGGCACTCTGTCTTGCCCGCACCCTAGAAGTGTCTTGTAAACTGCACTATGTCAGCTTGAGGGCCGCCCGCTCCACTACTGCGCACCTCCCTCGCTGGCACTCCAGCCGCACCTCACCTCACAGTGTGTGACTGTCGCGGTCCCCCGCATCCGTTAGCGGCCGATCAGGCAAGGAAACACTGCCAGTTGTCAGGAGTTCTACCAGTGTTCAACCCCCACAGTTCGTCCCGTGCCCAGGGCGGCTCGCGCGGATTCCTTTAAAACTGCTCAATACCAGGAATATGGCTGCAGTATGTGACCGGGGTGGAGGGTTCCACTGCCCCCGCTACGGAGCATCAGGCTTCGCCCTGTCGTGTGTATGCAGCGCGTCTCAGGTCGGGCGCTCAGCATTACATTGGCTTCCAGTCCCCCAGGCTCCCACCAGCGGACTCCCTTTGTCCCCCGTGTGGTTGGGGCTCACCTTACCCAGTCCAAAATGGCGCCCGGGCCTCTGGGCTGACGATGTCCCAATTAACTGGGCCCCTCCGTTACTAGCTATACCACCGGCAAGGTCGTCTTCCTCCGCCGCTGCTCGCGCTAGCCTTGAGTCCCCGGTGCCCCGTGTCTGCTGTCTGGATGGCGAAGGGGCTATGTGCCAGCCCGGTTATACTACCAGTGGCGCCGCAGCATTCGTTCTCCTTCTGCAGTCGCTACGCCACTCAAGTGCGCTGACGGGAGCTCACCTCATTTAAAGCTGCAGTTTGGGATTATTGAAGAGGTGCCCAGCGCCGGCTTGCCTGCTGTTGTTCCTGCTATGTCCCAGTGTTCCGTGCCGCATTATCCGCATCCAGGGCTCGAGTCCCGTCTCTGTCCGCAAGCGCCGTGGCCTGTTACATGAGGGAAGCCACGGGCTCGAGTTCCTCACTCCTCCGCACTGCCCTCCCGGGGGCAGGAGAACTCAGCCCCGCTCTCCACGGATCCGACCCTCTCGTCACCGCTCAATAAGCTGCGGGAGTCCCAAGGCGGTCACTCGGATCCTTGGGCACTAGGCAACAGCATGGTACGAAAACTGCCTCATGGAAGCTCTCCGATTGCGCGGATTATTTCAGGATAAGTTCCCGGCCGGCGGAGCGCGCTAAACAAGCGGCCATTCCGCAGCTCGGCAAACCACGCCCCCAAGTACATGTCCTACCTTTAATATACACTGCACCCTGCCCACAGGGGTACCTTGGGCCTACCTTAGGGGTGACTGACATGTAAGAAAAGGGAAGGTTAGGGTCTGGCAAGTGGGTACACTTGCCAAATCGAGATGGCAGTTACAAACTGCGTGCAGACTCTGCAGTGGCAGGTCTGAGTTACCTTTTCAGGGCTACTCATGTGGGTGGCACAATCAGTGCTGCAGGTCCACTAGTAGCATTTGATTTACAGGCCCTGGCACACTCAGTGCACTTTACTAGGGGCTGACTAGTAAATCAAATATGCCAATCATGGAAACACCAATCCATAACACAATTTACACAGAGAGCATATGCACTTTAGCACTGAAAATCAGTGGTCAAGTGCCCAGAGCCCTAAAACCAACAACAGCAGGTCAGGAAAAAATAGGAGGAAGAAGCAAAATGTTTGGGGATAACCCTGCATAAATGGCCATTTCCAACAATCACAATGCGTGTCTCTTCCTTGTCATCCCCATACCTCTGACATTCAAAGTCATAATGCCATGAGTACCCTTGTGTATGTAGTGGGCCACCAACACACATCCTATAGTTTTTCCTTGGGGGCTATGGGCCCTAATTGATGGCCTGCCATTCAATGGTTCTGCATCATGAAAGAAAATATGAACCCTCAATACCTCCATCCCAGGGCAGTATCCAAGGGGAAGACTGAGCAATCAGTGACATCATCAACCTACAAAGGGAAACCTATAAGTCATGCCCACACACAACTCAGCCAAGGCATGCAGAGTGGAGGGAACGTGTCATGTAATGCCAATACGTTTTCCATATGCTAGTGGTTTTCTAGCGGCCATTTCAACAATCTGTAATGAACAATCAGTGACAGACAGCAAGCAGCAGCTAACACAAACTACATCCTCAACTTTCATCTGGCAACTATTTTTGCATACTTGCATCTACCTATCCTCTCCATGTGTACCTTTCCACATGACCTCTAGGCCTACATATTCTCTACTTGTACTGGTCTGACCCCTCTCACATCTACCTCACAGTACATGCCCATCTCTCAACCTATCCTTCATCCACAAGCTCTTTACAATCACTCTCTGGTGCTGCCATCCTTAAAACCATCTCTCGCCTCTAAGCTCTACCCTTTGTTCTCTTACTCTTCCACCCAGACTCTCACATTGTCATTCTGGTGACACACCTCTTACATCCACACCTACATTCCCAGCACCACTCTTCACCTCTATGTACACAAAACCTCTCCCATTCATGCTATATACACAATGTACTGTACTCATCACCTTCTCAGCAGCCGATAACCGTATCATGTCAAATGTAGACCTCTCATCCCCTTTCCAATGGCTTTGGAACACACTTTTTTCACAAGGTGCACCGTCATATCCTACTCTTACATTCACACTTAACACCTCACCACATCCCCCATTCAGACACTTGCATTGCTCAATGAATCTGCCCTCCTTCATTAGCCTCTCACTATTCACTCACCCTACTCTGCTTAAGGCCTACTAATAGTCATTTGACAAACTACTGCATCCACAGATTAAAACACAACATCCATCTACTGGCCAACACCTCGCATCTCCCCATCTAGCATCCTAACTTGCACAACTGGTGTATACCCTTAACATTCACCTATCCACTTTGTTTCACCTAAAAACTTTAACCTTGTCGCACTGTGTCTGTTACATCCACATCTCAGTTCCATGCTCCATACCTCCATTAACTTCTGCATATTAAGAACTACATTTCTCAATGAATCTGCCATATCACAGCCATCTATCACTGTAGTGCCAGAGACTTCAGCTCTCATCTCTTGCCAGCCTCTAACCTTGTCTAGCTGGTTCTACCTCAATCACATCTACCCATACCTAGCATACCTCGCCCAGGCTTTAACCTATTTTTCAAGCTCCTTCACTCTGATTCCACAGCCAGCATTTCCAAAAATCCCCATTGTAATAATGAGGATACTCTATGTATCCTATACAAGCACTGCCTTTGACCTTAACTCCTCCCGTCCACTCTTATCTAAATTGTTACTTGTTCTGCCCCTATTACGCCCAAGTCTCTCCTCCATGTCCAAAATGGAAACACAACTCACTCTCACCTCTAACCTTGTTTAGCTAGCTCAGCCCCTACAACATTAATCTCTCCAACAACATGTGCATTTATGCCTCACATTTCAACACCCACCTCCTCCCTTGTCTGTCAATTTAGTGCATGGGTGTAACACAGGCTCCTGTAGCACCTGCACTGCAGACAAGCCCACAACACTTCTGTGCACTCACAGTCCACTCAGCTGACCACATGTAGCACAGGGCAATCCACTAGCCTTAACAACCCTCCAAGTTCATCACTGTGTGATCTTGGCCAGCATTAAGCATATCTCAAAACTCCTCCATTGTTTTCAATACACATATGACGGTATACATACACACCTATCATACGCTCAACTACAAATGGTGTGGGTAAAAAAGTATAGTCCTAGCTTGTACAAACAAAATAATTTTCAGTGGAAAAGTGAGAAAGAAATCCAAATCCCATCCATTCTCCACTCTTATCCCTCTGCGCTCATCCCTGGTGAGCAGTGCCCATTGTGCTACGATGCCATAATAGCTTTCAGACTTCAGTTGTGTGGGCGTACCATAGGATTCCCCGATGTTCTTCCAGGCAGGGGCAGGTGCCCGTCACATCCATAGCACCCTCAAGTCATGTGGTTATATGCTGTAATGATGACAATGCATTGTGTACGCCGAGTGAGGGGTGACAGCAAGGCAAGTCTGGCAGGAAAAGAAAATCAAATTGAACATTCTCATTCCAGTCTGCAAACTGAAACTGTGCCAAACATATTGACATCTCAGCCCATTCCTTAGGCGACCCAGGTGAGGGGTTTGTGCGTTCATTGTGCATCACCCTGATGCACCATGTCTGAAAAACCCAAGGGAGGGGTCTGTGCACTTGTAGCTTGTAGCACTGACAGCCCACTTAAGTCAGTGCTCTGTTGCCGGGATCTGTAGTCATTAGCATTTGTGAGGCCCTGTTCAGCTGTCCACAGGAAGCATCAGCCCGGACTGGCACACAGCATACACCCTGAACTAAATCTACTCTACACCACTCCTGTTACCAACGACTGAGGTCAGTCTGCTTGCATGAACTGAGCCAGGAAGGAGATTGTTGCTGTGCATTGTCATGCAGAAAAGGTATACCTTCAGCTGTGTTACATGAAGGGGCATTGGATGACCAAGCACAGACAAACGTTGTACAGTCATAATGTACTAACAGGACTTGACATAGCCTAGCATTCCCCACAGGGCAATTTGATGTACATAAAAAAAAAGCCTTTGAATTGAATAGAGTTTGGATAAATTTATGAAACATAGATGACACACTTAGACCATGCAGCACTCACCAGTGTCCCTGGACAAGTAGATGATATATCTTGGACACAACAAGCATAATCCACTCCTGACAGTATCATGACAACTCCTAATCCCTATAGAGCTAGGTCACATGTGTGTCACCTAACTGATATTACTATCACAGCCTTTGGCAAATACAAACTGTCTGCCATCTTAGGTACAATGTTAGGCGTGTCATATCCTATCTCAGAATCATCATATGCCTGAAACAACAACATTTAGAACTAATGCATATATGTGAAATGCACTAGCAAGTTCTCATTTGTGTGGAAAAGGTAGACACATACTCATGATACACATCCCTATGACTCCACACAAACAATGTCAAACTAAAATACACAATAGGTTTCATCGAAGGAACAACATAAAGCTTGTTGCAATGCAAAAAACAAGTAGAATAAACCACAAAACCACAACCCAGAAGTACTACGCATTGTGTCTTGGTCACAGTTAGCTTGTCACACATCCTCTCTGGCAACGTAGACACACTTAACTTCAAGTATCATTGAAAAGCCTGGACAACAAATTGCAACTAACATTAGCCTTGGATAGGCTATACATCCCCTATCCTGCTGCTTACCATACTCTGGTCTGTTGCATCATGTCTCTGGGTGTATGAGCAAACGCAGGGCCATGTGTGCCCTAATACAGAATCCAAAGGAACATCACATAAGCATGATGTGGCCTATGTCCAGTTCACAGATTAGGGAAATGCCCAGACTCCCACACTCTAACTGTGGCATGCGGCCAGATTGATATGTACATTACAACAATAGGTACTGTACAACTCTACAATCACAGCATGTCATCACCAGCATTCTAATTGTGTGACAACCATTCATGTACCATACGCTGTGTACACATGCAACTAATACAGACAACAATTGTGTCTCTGTAAGGACAGCAAAACACTAACTTACTGAGACATGTCCTGGACACACACACCATACACATGATATACCCCCCACCCCCCAAATAAAAATCAGGATGTAATGACTGACATCTAATTTTAAAGGTACTGGAGAATACAGACCACAGACATCTTGCCTAACAGGAATATCTGTAGAAATGGGAATCCTGGAAGGCAAGAGGGTCAGGACACTGTCAGAACAATACCTACCTCACACT
Source organism: Calotriton arnoldi (assembly GCA_963921515.1). Lineage (NCBI taxonomy): Eukaryota > Metazoa > Chordata > Amphibia > Caudata > Salamandridae > Calotriton > Calotriton arnoldi. The sequence continues at coordinate 511,328 of CAWUFW010008121.1, forward strand.
CACCATAGGCACAGGAAATGTATTATATGGGTCAACTGCCTTGAAAGGGTATTGGGCTATAGTGGCATGTCACCTGTGGCAATGTTGTTATTGCAACTAGTTAACCATATCTATTGAAGGCACAGACATTGGTCCACCACTACCAAGTCACATCCATCAATTGTACCATTACTCTGTATACATATGTGTGCCCATAGTCACTACCATGTAGTCAAAGTCCACATGTATCCAGGTGAATTGATGAGATAGTTGTCTTTCAGCCCATACATATGCCGCATGCTTCTCCTAAACTGTAGTTGCACTTGCACTATGTTTACATCTGTAAACAGGAACTATGAGGAAGTCTGATCTCCAAAGCAAAGTTTTGTGACTTCATGTCACACTCATAGACAAAACTAATGTTGACATTGACATCCAGCCAATCAATGTAGGCACAAACATCTAGACTACATTCTAACCAAGTGTTCATACTCCATGGACCATATGCAATCCATGCCATACTAGCATCATTGTATACTTACATCACAAATTACACATGAATGACAGTTAACAAATCCATTTTGGGGACACAAAAATCTGAAAACAAAATTAGAACTCAACTTTATTCAGCAAAATAAGGGGATTTCTAAAATGAGAAAAGGGCCAATGACCAGTCCAATAAAGTTCCTTGCTCTCATGGGCCACAAAGTTCATGCCCATGTTCTCTTGCCTGCACTAGTCTTGCAAAGGGACACCTCCCACGGGAGAGGCATCTAGGGGGCAGGGCAGTCACCAAAGGGACAAGACATGGGATGACTGGGTTGGGTTTTGGGAGGGATGGAATCAGGAGAGGGGGGTGACGACTTCAGTGGTAGGGTCTGATGGAGGGAGGGACAACTGCTGTGGAAGGGTCACATGGAGTGGGGTGGACAACTGCAGTGGGAGGGTCAGATGGAGGGGGGATGGGCTGGGCTTCAGGAGTTTGGGGGTACAGTAATGTTGCAGGGTCTGCAAGGGAATAGGGAGGGCAGGTGCTATCTTGGGCCGGGATTTTTCGGGTGTGGAGGTACTGAAGTGGGATGTGAAAGTCAGGGTTTCAGGAGGGGGTTGGGACTTCTTGAAACAGGGCGATTTTCTTTTCCTGGAACCTTTGGGGGTACTTTCTTTGGTGGTGGGCGGGGGGGGGGTCAGAAAGGTGTGGCAGGGGTGTCAGGTTCATTTTCTTCTTTTTGGGGGAGGGGTTTGGTTGGTTTGGGTAGGGAAGATGACAAGGGCAATGAGGTGGAGTTACTGGGCAGAGTGGGTACGAGGAGAGGCAAGGGCTGTGGAGGCAGAGGATTGTGAGGGCTGCGGCATGTCTGTGGATGCTGGTGTGGTGTCTGTTGGAATGTCTGTGGAAGTGAGTGTGACGTCTGTCTTGTGAGTGTGCGTGTTAGTGTGTGTTTGCCCTTATATCTATGCGTTTGTGTGCTGCATGTGGATGTTGAGGTGGATGCATGTTTATGTTTGCCTGTGCTTTGGTGAGGGACGGTACTCGGGACTATGGATGGGGAATAGGCAGGATGGGGGGCAGCTGAATTTGAGACAACGCTGCTGTCAGTATCGCGGCTAGAGCCTGAATGGATCTCTGTAGGGCAGACATGTCCGAGTGAATGACCTCCGGGAAAGATACCATTTGGGTAAGGTGATTGGTATGCACCTGGAGGACATTCAGCACTGCTGTCTGCCCCACAGAGATCTGCCTCAGGAGGTCAATGGCCTCCACACTCAGGGCAGCAGGGGAGACAGAGGCAGGGGGTGAAGTGCCTGGCACAATGGAGACGCCTCCCCTTCTAGGGGAGCGACCATGGACATGGGGCTGAGGAGCAAATGGGAGGGTGGAAATAGTAGGGGTGGTGGTGAGCTCTGATGGAGTGGATATAGTTCCAGGGTCATCCACCACCACATGGGAGTCCTCACTGGAGCTTGAGCTTGACGTCCAGCTGACAGATGTTACTTCGCTCGTGCCCTCAGTGAGGCTCCCCTAACCCTTGGCACAGGAACAACTCTGGCTAGCTGCTCTCCCAACATCCATGGTGCTGTCTCCTTCGCTGGCCGGTTCTGATGCTGTGAACAAGAATTAAAGTGAATCACATAAGTCGTCCATATGGGGTTAACACAATGTTGTCATCACAACTCTTCTAAGATTACACAACTACATCAATTGGACTTGTGGGAAAAATACTTGATACTGTTCCGTAAATACCACATGTTAGAATGCAAGTAAACCTGTGCACCCTCACACATGATGATGTAAGCAACATTGTGTGCAGCAAATTCAACTTCCTCATCCACAATGTCTTCCACATAACTATGTATCAGCTGATGTATTGTCTTTCGCTACTGACAGCCTTGTGTCAAAACATAACTGTCTCATCTAATGCAAGGTAGTTTAGACCTCATAATGGGAATAGGAGTCCCACAATTGATTTGAGACATGGTATCCATTCTGCAATCCCTATTCATCAACTTGGGAACCAGTAGGTCAAGTGTTACAGGTCACATATCTTGATTGATATACATCAAGCTGGTGTAGTCATTGAATAGGCCATATCACACAGATCATATTTATTTTGCTCATATGTCCAGTAGCAGAAGTAGTTGTTTGTCAGGTCACATGTCTTACTCTTATCGTGGACACACTAAGGTAGTAGGCATAGCTAGGGTGAAAGGTATATTGCCCACAGTCTTGTGTCATTTATGCACAGTGTTAGAAAGATTAATTAGATTTTTGTCCACATTCGATGCATTTTACCAGTTTGCCATGCAAACACAGGTCAGCACACTGCCAAGTCCAATGACTGCATCTTCCTCATGCTTCATGTGGATCACTATGCTACTGGGCCGTCTGGATGCATCGTCTGTCCAAACTATTAGTTCTGAACATCTTACTTGTAAATGTGTATTCAACACTTCTTACCATTTTGACAACACTGCAGAAGTCTACATTCGTAAAGACCAAGGCTTTGTAAAGCACTTCCGAATGATGATCATGTGACATCTCAGAATCTAACAGTAAGGCAATCAAACCATGGTTTACAAAGCATCATGTATGACCAGTTAAGAGCATTTACATACATGAGAACTGTTGTGAATGTGTATCTGACATCATCCCTTTCAATCAAAACCCTGTTTCCACCAGAGACCTACTTTGTTAGCCACTGAATGGCATGTGTTGCAGGGATGTGGAATTCCTATAGCTCGACGCCCGGACATATTGTTTGGGGTCAAGGGCAACAAGTTTTCATGTGTATTTTGTCCTTGAGACAAGTAGGACCAACTCCCTACAGCACAAACCCTTTGGCTGCCAGTTTACAGTACCACATTATGGATCAGGGAAAGGCATTGCTTGCAGTTAAGGTAATATTTGTGTCCATGTGTTAATGCTGTTCAAACTTGTATTTAAGGTTCATTATTGCAAAGACTATATATTAGGGTGAGCGCTCTAAGTAAATGTTGTAAGCTCAGATTGCACTACTGACAGTGGTTCCAATATAAAAATGTGTACACAATTTTTCAATGTTTGGCAATATGAGGCTATGTATAATGCTCCCAGAATGCTCTCTGATTAGATGCAAATATTTGCAGAAGCTTGAAAGCAAGATTGATGATTCTTTGCTTTCAAAATAAAATGTTCACAAAAAATGCAAAAACATTTCGCTAAACCTCTGTAAAATTGTAGGTACCATTTCTTTGCAGAATCATTTAGTAAAATGTTTTGATGTATACAAGTAGCTTCCAAAAATATTCATAATGGAAAATCTATGTAACCAGTTTTAATAAGATTATGGGAAACAAAAATAAACAAGCATTGGTAAAGCCAGTAGATCTGAAATTGTTGGTCAACCTTTTGGTTTTGTCAATGTGTGACTTGTTTTGGCATGGTTTTTGTAAAACCTTATTGGTGTGGGAGCTGCCGGGCCCTCACCATTATAACAAACATTGGCAAAAGCAAAAATTGTTTTGATCTCAAAAAGTACACATTGCCAAAGTAGTTCCTGGCACTGAACAAAACAACTGTGTCGATATGCTCCTTGTGAAAGAACAGAATGCTGTCACTCACAGTGAAGCTAGCCGATAGACAGAGAGAGAGAGACAGAATTTTAATAAACACAAAAGCTCATGGTTAACAGAACTAATTAGGGGCCCAATTATTAAATAAAGTCTCAAAAGTGCACCCAGAAAATATTTGTGAACTGCATTTTAACATGAGTAAATATGCAGATGTATATTTGCTCATACGAAAATCTGAGTGTTTGCATGTTCACTCTCCCTCCAACCACTTTTTTCCCTACCCTGGAAGAAGTTTTATGTCTGCCATTGTCAGGAGTAAATTTCCAACCTTTCTCAGTATGGGAAAAGATTAGCGAAGAGTTGGTGAAAACCCTTAAAACATGCAAGTTAGTAGGTTTGCACAGACTCAAAAGGGCATTCTAACCCTGGAACTGATGATTACCATTACTTTCAGCCCCAGTATGTTGATCGGCAGAAACGTGGCAAGATAAAGAAATTCCTAGTATTCAAACCCTACTATGGGAGGAGCCCTTGTATAATCAGAGAGGCTATTTCAGAGCGCTTAAATAATGGGATTGCTACCATAATTTGCTGTCGCATTACATGGCACAAACGGGACAAGTGGATTTTGTTACAGGACAAGTAGATTCATGGGGCAACCTGCCCCATGAACAAGTAGATATTTTATTAAATTCCACACCCCTGTGTTGTCACTATTACAGAGTCAGAAACATGGACTCAGTTTTGGAATAGAGAGGATGGAATCTAACACTCAATCAAGTGAAAGGCCAGTTTGACAGCCGACATAAGTTACCAAACCTGTAATTTGCCCATCGGATACATTGGAGTACACTGGGCACCAGTGCTGGGACTTAACATTGGCACACTGACCAATCGCTACTCACCAAGCCCTCAACACTGACATTACCTGCTACCTGGATGTAAAGCATGGGATTTCACAGTTCAGTGATCTAACATCGACATAGTTTACAGAGTTGGTGTGGCCACACACAGAGCAGTCCAGACATTTGTCAATGTGCTGACTCATGTTGAGCACTTACAATAGTTCTGAAGGTTATCTCCATGCACATTTTGTTCTCATGCGTTCCGATTACAATAGCATGGACTACTGTCATTACCCTGACCATTTTATCCTCACATGTCCCAGATGAAAGGGGCATAACCATGCATCTACTTATCGTGGTACATATGCATCTTTTAACACTGAACAGTGGTTTTGTGTGTCTCACAACCTAAAAAAGGAGCAGAAGGCTAAGATACTTGCACATGCATGGGTAAATATGTTGTGCAACAAGGCACATACTCACCCCCTCCTTACTGCTGTCTGGTTCTCAACTGCCCATCCAGGTCAGGGAAGACCACCCCAAGGATGTCGCATTAGGGGCGTTAGGGGTGCGGCGCACGCTGCTCTTTCCTGGAGGTGACAGGCCCAGCTGGACTCTCGCGATCTTCCGGGTCCAGTCTCTCAAGTCCTGCCACTGTTTCTTGCAGTGGGCACTGCATCGACGGGTGACCCCCACGGAGCGCACCTTGCGGGCCATGGTCCTCCACAGGTAGACCTTCTGAAGGGAGTTGACCTGTAAGGATGACATGGTGACAGACCCTTAGTTCACATGCAACATGTACATATACAAATATTGGTACACATAGGTCATGAACAGCTTGCCTACACTGTCTAAAAGTTAGCAAAGTGGCATTCTGTGCTCTTCATCAGTGGTCAATGATGACTCTCTCCCATGAGAACAGTGATATGATGTTAACACCAGTACATACATACTGCAGTGTACTTCCCCAGAACAGTTACATACAGACTTTGAAACTTTTAAAATCCTGTTTAAATGGTTGTCTCTAGGATTCCTAATGCCAGAAGTGCAAGGTTATTGCACATGTAAACTTACAATGCTGTCTGAAACTCACTCACCTGCTCCTCTGGTGTGCCATAGAGCTACCTGTACAGGGGCAGGAGCGTGTCCAGCAGCATCTTGTTCTCCTCAGCTGTGAACGCTGGGGCCCTGAGCCCTGTACAGTAAGACATAGCAGCTCCCAGAGGATGTGGACAGCAGCAGAGAGATGGGGAGGTCCTGGAATCATGCAGTTAGTGCAGGCAAGTGAACTCTCTAGGGAACCACCAGACTCATATCTAGACCGCATAGGCAGTCTTCAGTCAATGCGGCAAAAGCAATTTGTCCACGTCGGTCGCATTTTCCGAAACCGTCCAATGCATTCTAGTGCTTACTGACAACACGCCTACCGTGCGGTTAAAAAAATATCAGCGGACCACGAGTGACTTTGATACATGACTAATGGAAGTTGACCGCATTGGTTTACACCAATGCCGAGACTGTCTCCATAACAACTATCAGCCTATGGCTGTGTCGGATTCGGTTATGATACATCTACCGCGACCTTTGAAAAATCGGTCAGGGGTGCAAACACTTTTGTAAATGTTGTGAGTGTGGGAAATTCCATGCCTGGATACAGCAATTTTCTGTTGAAAGGGACATCTAACTTAAACGCTTACACTCCCATGATGACCCTACCTTGAGGGTCACATGACACACTGATTGGTAGGCTAATCCCATCATGAATGAATAATACTCCATTTTGCCTCTTAGGGTTGTTCACAGTCAATATGCGTATTTTGTGCATTCCAAGTACAGTCTTCACTTAGTTCCTGCATTACAGGACAGTGTGACCCAGTGTGAGACTGGAAAGGTGGTGTGTGTTTCAAGTCCTGGATACTACAGTTCCAGAGGAATGACTACACCATGACATTAAGCAACCACAGACGTGTAGCTCTGATATGTGGGTTTCTATGGTATCTTTGTGTGCTACACTTAAGTGTACAACTGCATTTTCTGGCACCCCTACATTTTAAATGGTTTGTGTATGTCATTGTTTGTGCAGACATGACAACTTACATACAACAAGATGAAGGATCAAGGCCCCAGAACCCGGCACCCGTCAGTACAATGTGGAAACAATAGATTATGTTCACAAAGGTGCTACGAACCCGAAGTGTGACCCTCCTACACATCTGAAAGGAAATGAAATTCTAAAAAAGACAAATACAATGGTGGTTCAGCACTCAATTTCAAAAGTAATTCAATGTGCTTAATGAAACATGGATCTATTATGCACAATTAGTATTGTCAATTATTTCATCATTTAGACTCAATGAACAGATGTCAGCATAGCTTCGTCTTTCAACAAATCTTTATTCATCTTATTCTCTTAAAATCACATCAGTTGAGCAGTAGCCAACGCGTTTCGTCCGCCAAGGACTTCTTCAGGACTACAAAATATGTACAAAAACAAACACTTATTTACAATATATTTTGCAAAAGTTTAAAAACAAATCCTATTTTACAATTTACATATATATAATGCACCAGACGCTACATGGTATATTGATCAAAGACATGAATTTTATCTTAATTTCTTACTGTCCATCTTGGATATATATTTTTTTACACTAAAGAAATTGCTGATTTGTATAAACGAATGACATCTGAACATACTGTCTAAAAAATCCCAGAGGAGGAAATATGTTGTCGTGTAAGCAATATGATGTTGACCATATGCTGGAGAGACTCTAAAATGCACTAATATCACAGCAAGGTGACATGAGCATTTCACATTCGTGAGGCCACCACTTAAGTTGAAACCATTTTACTTGCTTAGTACTATCAACCATTACATTATCATGTGCTGGCACATACTGTATATCAACTGTCATACCTCAGTACATATGTTGTGGTAGAATATACACATTTCTGTAACAGAACAATAAAGGAAGTCTCATCAGGTTAAAGCCAAGAATTTGTCACACTTTAAGTAACACTTAAGCAGCCACTTTTAAAAACAATAAGATTTTCGTAATTAAGTATTGATAAAACCCAGGGTTTAAGCCTAACAGCAACTACAACATCATTTATAATATATATATATTTGGCGTATCAACGAAGCTCAGTAAGCTTCTTCTCACAACCTATTAGTACACATTAATAAGACGGTACAAATAGAAAGACAATAGTTTGAAAATGGTTTTAAATACAACCATAGGGAAAAATACTTTTCATATTGTGAAAGAGACATGATATTTTTCGAAATCTGGTGAACACCATATCCTTAAGCTTTAAAAAAATGGCCCAAGATGTTATGAGCACTATATAATATATTGCGTCTAAAGTGTAATAACTATTGTATTATTAAAGCAGTAGATTCCTTTGTATCCCATAAGTTTGGATAGCATGTTTGCAGGATCGTATTGGAATACATTAATCCTCATGAATTATGTGTCATGGCAATGTGTGCCCACGATTATAAAAGATGCATATAAGTATGCTGGGCAGCAACAAAATATAAACTGTAACCGCTTCAGACAAAACAATCAAAAGTTGCATTGTAAAAATGGCAAGCCATCTTGAAACTGGTTGTAGTTGCAATGTGTCACCAGTGTTTTGAATGCATTTATGTTGGACAATCCGACGTATCTATATAGCTGCCTCTTTGTACAAGTGCAGGCATCAAATTTTTCACATGGGTTTTTATACGTCATCTTAATGTGGTTACTGACCCAACAATATTGTGGGTAAGTTAGTAGTATTTATTATGTTATAGAGAAGTGTTTTTATACTCAAGATTATTCTATTACCACAGAGAACGACATCAATCACAAATACACTAACTTCATGAGCATAGATGGTATGTTGCAAAAGTGCACAACATATTGTATCAAATATAAAGTAACCATTTAACTTACGGAGCACAGTTGTTACAGCAGTGTATCAGTATGGCGTCCGGTTCAAAATGAAAGAACCGAACATAGTAAACTAAACTCCATTTATAGTATAGACTATATGACCCACACCTGTGAGCCGATGCCCGAAACAACTCTGAAAACAGACTCTTCAAGTATAATGCAGCGCCATCTTATAATGGCTAAAAACGTAATATTGGCTACAAATTGTGGTAATACAGAGAACAAGATGGATTGTTCAACAAAGCAGTGTATGGAATTGTGAATAAAACGCTGCAGGGCATGTGAGCCCAAACTTTTACTTGTCAAACGGTAAAGATGTAAGTCATAAATTACGCTAACATGAAATTGTTGACGGACCAAAATTGTTGACGGACCATATAGACAATTATGGCCGCCATCTTGGAAATGTATACCAGATTTTCAAATATATGCAGGCGCCATATAGCAATTGTCAAACATAATATTGATTTAGAAGTGCGGTGCCGCACAGCAAAGGATAAACAGATCACCAAAGCATGGTGAGCAACTGAAAAAAACTGTTGCAAAATATGTGAACACCACATTGATAGTGTCACGCAAATAAGGTATAAACTAAAGTCCATGGTGTCATAGAATTATCAATTGACAGATTAAGCAGTTATGGCCATATTTTTAGAAATGTAAAACCTGTTGTCAGATATACGTGCCCCAAATAATAATTGTAAATCTGAGGGAATATATGTCATAAAGTACAATGTCATAAGGTAGAAGAAGGACTCACTGACCATTTTCTACCGCCATCTTGAGAATGTTTAAAACGACATATTTTGTTTCACCAGCAGGAAAAATATGAGCTACATGGTGCAAGCTCTCAAAGTCGAAAACGATAGATTGCATGGTGAGAAGGCTCAAAAACAATGAGCACACCCACCCATGTCGATCATGATCTAGGTATGCACCTAGATTTCAGGAAAGTGCAGCTGCTGGAAGAGGTGAAAGTGTCCGGAGGAAGCCAAACAAGTTCCTGAAAGCACAGGGGACAGAGCCTGTCACTTGGGAGTGACCAGGAGACTATGAAGACGAATGCCCTCCGATGTCGGGTGCTTTAGGATAGATGACGGTGACCTTGACTCTGCAGCTGCGAGGACCAGGCGACACTGTGGATGCCCAGGACCCGGATACAAGCTGTCCCACGAAGGATGTCGAGTGCTGAGGGGTCGGTGTCCGGCGGGAGCACCAACAAGCCTTGGCAAATGCAACCCACGCAGGAAGTCAAGAATGTGCACGGTTGAGACTAGCAAGGTCCAGGCGACTCACCATAAGTAGGGGGATCAGGGCAGGCCCAGAGCAATCAGGGGAGCCCAAGGAAAACATAGATGACCCTCAATTGGACCCACAGGCCGGAGGCGCAGGGATCGCGAGAGGACCTCGAGCAGCTCACGAAAAGCAGGCCACGGTGCCCACGAGGCGATGTGGCTGAAGACCTTGGTGGAAGAAGTTGCCAGAGGTTGGGGCTACTTGGAGCTAAAGCACTTGTTGCAAAGTTGCCAACCAGCATATGCACTTGCAAAAGTACGCGCTGCACAGGGGTTCGGTTAATGCAGCCCCCACTAGGGATTCTGACCTCAAACTTGGTGAGAGGGAACCTCGGGCCACGGGAGACGTAGATAACCACCACCTGTGTTGTTGGACCCTTCGGAGTCCGCAGGAGGTCGGGATCAGCAGACCGGTCAGCAGTGTTGAGGTGCCTGCGAATGTAGGGGAGTGACTCTTTCACTCCAAGGGAGATTATTTCGGTTGTCCTTGATGCTTCACAGGCCTTGGAAGGTTCCTTTATGATGCACAGGTACAGACGATGCAGCATACTGGTAGGGAGACGAAGTCAGGCCCAAACAAAGTACAGCATGCCCAGACGATAGAAGTGCAGTGGTTTCAGTTCTGAATTTTATCCCATGACGAATCTAGGGACCTGCACCCAAGTAAGCCCTTAAGTACCCTAGGGAAAGAATTGGGAAGATTCAGGGGACCTTTGCAGGGGAGGGTCTGGACAGGGGGGAGGTTACTCCCATGTCCTTTGTCCAGTTTCGTGCCAGAGCGGGAGCCAACGGCTCCCAGGACTGGTTTGAAGTGGACTATGCACAGGGACACCAAATGTGCCCCTCATGCAGACTGTCAGGCGCTGGTACGTGCACCCACCCGGCCCTAATACACTAAATCCTGTCTGGGAGGTGGTCAAACCTCCCTGTGACAGGATGCCTATTGTTCTGCCTTCCCCTGCTCGAGCCTGGGTCAGCAGCAAGAGGGCAGAAATGTGTCTCTGGTCGGCCGCATCCATTTTGTGCTGTCCGGGACTGGAAGGTTGGTACCGGGAACACCGAGAGCCTAACGGAGGGCTCTTCCAGTGCTTGTTATACCTCCCACACCGTTTACAGTGTGGGAGGTATGATTCCAACATTTTGATACCAAACATGATAGGATTCGTTGCAGCTGTTTTCGAGATGGTCATTGTGCGGTCACGCGATGCCCCTCTATATAGTATATGGCTGCTTCACTGACAACCCAGGAGAATGGATTCTGTAGGCTGCAGGGGTGTCCTGCTCATGCAGGGGCACCCTCTCACTTAGAACCAAGCACCCTGCCCTCAGGATTGTAAAGGCCTGCTATAGGGGTGACTTATATGTTTTAAGTGCAGGGACCCTTCGATATAGTAAACCTATATCTTTAGTAAGTGGTGCATGCACCAACTTACAGAGGCTGCAATGGCAGGCCTGTAATTCCATTTTTAATGGTCTCTCATGGGTAGCATAATATATGCTGCAGCCCATGGAAGACCTCTGGGGTACCTATGCCCTGGGTACATGGGTACCATATACTAGGGACTGACAAGGGTACCCCAGTATCCAATCTGGGATGAACAACAGTTTAAGGAGAAAGCAGATAGACTGGGGTCCTGACTAGCAGGATCCCAATCAGACTAGTCTAAAACAGCATAACATCAAGCAAAAAGTGGGGGTAACCATAAGAAGCAGATCCTACTTTCCTACACTCAGAATCTAACATAAAAACATCTCTACCCTGTTTCTTTTGACACACTTTGTGAAAGTGTCCTATAACCCCACAATTTGAACATTTCTGTTTCTGGGCAGGACACTTTCTATCATTAACTAAATGCCTGATACTATCACATCTGTAGCAGTTTCTCAATGTTTTACGCATGGCCATTTTCCTCCCTTCATCTTGCTTTCCTGCCTAGTTGTTTTTGAGGAGGTTTTGCACCTCTCACCCTGCACTAGTTGTGTTTTCCTCCTCCCCTTTCCTCTCCTCAGAAAGTGCTGCTTGTAGGAGGCTGGCTTACTATATGGTGCACACTTATTTAAATGATGCACCTTGCATTAATTCAGGCAACCCTAAAGGTGGTTTTAGTGGTCTTTGATAAACATAGAAAGCTATCAAAGTGGTAGCTGTGGAGAGCAGCCTTCAGGCTTATCTTGAAGGAGTGTTAAGCAGCTTGCTTTACCAGTTTAATCAAATAGTGTAGGTTAGATGAAAAAGAAACACATAGTGTTTATATAAAAATACTTCTATTTATTACACAACACTCACTTATTCATTGGTATGTCTCCTACCCGGAGATATCAACACAATACACAAAAATACTTCAAATGCAGTAAGGTAAGTAGCACAAAATACAGTAGTCTCCAAGGGGAGACCAAACCATATACTAAGAAAGTGGAATGCGAACTGCAAAGGAGGATGGGACTAGGACCAGAAGACCCAGAGGAGCCCGGGACACAAGGAACCACCCAAGGTAAGTACCCAGGAACCCCACGGAGGCTGTGTGCAAAGTGGGAACACAACTGCATGACCAATGGAAGTCAATGGAGAAGTCGCGGTTGCAGTTTTGCAGAAGAACCCTTCCCAGAGGACCCCGAAGAATTCCCTTGGAGAATGAAAGATTGGAGAGTCACCCCACCCGTGAGTGCCTCGGAACCAGGTTGCCTACACCAGGGAAGCCAAGTGCATAGGGGGGAAGAGACGTCGGAAAACTCCGTAGACGACAACGGAAGACTTAGAAGAAAATGCCTCTGGAGAAGAAGGTGAAGAAGTCCGGTGGAATCTAAGTGTGGATGCTGGAAGTGAAGAACCTGCAAGCAGAGGGGACAGAGTCTATTTATCAAGAAGCACGAAGACACAATGCCCACCGATGTCAGGATGTTGAGAAGAGTCAACTGTGACCTTGATGCTGCAGCTGTGAGGACCAGGCGATGCTGAGGAAGACCAGGATCTGTGCACGAGCTGTTCCATGCTGGATGTCAGTGACTAGGTGGTCGGTGTTCGGCGGTTGCACCAACAATCCTTGGGAGCCGCAACTGGCATGGAGAATGAAGAAGGAACAACGTTGGGACCAAGGTCCAAGGGACTCACCAACTGCACCAACAGCAGGAGAGTCAGAGCAGGCCCTGAGCAAGCAGGGGAGCCCACTGAAGCAGTAGAAGACCCTCAGGTGGACCCACAGGCCAAAGGCACAGTGTTGCAAGAGGACCTCGAACAGCTCACCAAGAAGGAAGTTCCACGGTGCAGAGGATGTGGCGAGGATGCTGAATTTGGAGGGAAGCGATGCTAGAGGTTGGAGCTTCTCGTAGCCCAAAGATCTCTGGAGTGCAGAGCCAACAAGCTTTGGCAATGGCAAGTTGACGCAGTGCACAGGGGTTCTGTCCCAGCAGTTCCGACGAGGGATGCTGTCCTCAAAGTGGCAGAGAGCACAGGTCAGGCCTTGAGGGAGTTGCAGAACCACCACCTGTGTTGCTGAGCCTGGGTGGTCCGTAGGACGACAGGAGCAGCAGACTGGTCCGCTTCATTGCAATGCCTGCAAATGCGGGGGAGTGACTTCCTCACTCCAAGGGAGATTACTTCGGATGTCCTTCATGCCCACAGGTCTATTGAAGAACCTGGAAGAAGCACAGATGCAGACAACAAAGAAGACTTGCAGAACAGCGAGACCAGGAGCAGCAGGAGTCTTCCTTGGTGCAGTCTCGGTTCAAGGCGAAGTCCAAGTGTCCAGACGGTTGAAGAGTAACTTGGTTTCAGTCTTGAGTCTGCACTTTTCTGCATTTCAGCTCTTTTGTGCCTTATTTCTGCTTATTTTCCCTTTTCTCTTTATCCCTTATTTCCTCCCTTTACCTTTCCCCGCCGCTGCTGCCCCCGTGGCCCCTCCCCCACCAGCGCGACCGGCCCAATCCAGCTCCCCTCCCCGCCTCCCAGCTTTCCAGCCCTCCCCGACCCCTACTTAATGGTGGCCAGTGCACGGCCGCACAGCGGCCGCGGTCTGCGGGCGCGCCGCTGGTGCACCAAAGGCGCGTCAAAGGCAAGCCCGTCTTCCCCCGTCTGCGACCCGTCCGCGACCAGCGCCAGGAACCCTGGACCTCCGCCCCGCCAACGCTACGACCCAGCAGCACTCCACGCACTCAACCCAGGCTGCAACAACAGCTGCAAGCTAGCATCACCAGCCGACACCCACGGACCCTTCAGCTGTCACCGCTGCCGGCATACCTGCAGCACCGCCAAGAACACGGATCCAGCACAACCCGCCCACAAGAACACAACCGAACCGAAGACCTTGCAATGCATCCTCCTCAACGTCCGATCCCTCCACAAACACGCCACAGAAATCTGGGACCTCCTCGACAGCACACCCCGGACGTAGCGTTCTTCACCGAAACCTGGACCAACACCACCTCGGGACCGGACATCGCCATCGCCATCCCCCAAGGATACAAGATCTCCAGGAAGGACCGCCCCACCCGCCCAGGAGGAGGAATCGCCATCGTCCACAAATCCAGCCTCCGCCTGAGCACACTCCCTGACGAGCCCACAGAACTGATGGAACACCTTCACTTCAAGATACTGGCCAGCCCCACCGCCACCCTCCGAGGAACCCTCATCTACCGACCCCCTGGACCTCGCTGACACTTCGCCAACTCCATCACGGACATTATCTCCCCGCAGGCCATCGCATCCACCAACTACACCCTGCTGGGAGACCTCAACTTCCACCTCGACAACCAACTGGACCCCAACACCACATCCCTCCTGGACAACCTCCACAACATTGGACTCCCCCAGATCGTGACCGAGCCCACGCACTCAGCAGGACACACCCTCGACCCCCTCTTCACTACAGGAAACTCCATCACCTTCAGCCACACCACCGAACTCCCTTGGACCGACCATCGTTGCGTCCACTTCACCTTCAGAACACCCACCATCCACAGACACCAGCACCTGCTTCCACGAAGAAACTGGACCAAAATCACCGACGACCAGCTCACCTCCTCACTCAACAACTCCACCCCAACCATCGCGGAAAACGACGACCCCAACACCGCAGCCCAAACCCTGCATAGATGGATCTCGGACAGCACCAACACCATAGCCCCCCTCAAGAAAAACAACAATACCCGCGCCAAGAAAGCCAGATGGTTTACCACCGAACTTCGAAAGTCCAGATGCACACGCCGCCGCCTCGAAAAGGCCTGGAGGAACACCAAATCCACAGAAGCCTACAACAACTTCAGAGCCGCCACCAACGCCCACCATCAACTCATCAGAGAAACGAGGAAAAAAGCGATTGAAGACAGAATCTCCACCCAAGCGCACAACAGCAAGGAACTCTTCACCATCATCAAGGAGATCGCCCAACCCACCAGCGAGTCTACCGACATCCCTCGCTCACAAGACCTCTGCGACAAACTCAGCACCTTTTTCCACCACAAAATCAAAAGCATCTACGACAACTTCGACGAAGACAACCAACACACTGAACCCTCACCAACCACCCCCGACACCCGGAAACCAGCGATTGATGACTGGACAGCACTCACCACCGAAGACACACTGAAGACAATGAAGTCAATCCACTCAGGGGCCCCCACGGACCCCTGCCCCCACCACATCTTCAACAGAGCCGCCGACACCATCGCACCCATGCTCCGCCACACCATCAACCGCTCCCTGGCGACCGCCTTGTTCCCCGACGACTGGAAACACGCCGAGGTCAACCCCCTCCTAAAGAAACCCTCAGTCGACCCCACCGACCTCAAAAACTACAGACCCATCTCCCTGCTCCCGTTCCCAGCGAAAGTCATCGAGAAAGCCATCAACAGCCAACTCGCCACATTCATTGAAGAACACAACATCCTCGACTCCTCCCAATCCGGCTTCAGAAAAAACCACAGTATGGAAACCGCCCTCCTCGCCGCAACAGACGACATCTGCACCCTACTGGACAAAGGAGAAACAGTAGCCCTCATCCTCCTCGACCTATCAGCGGCGTTCGACACAGTCTCCCACCGCACCCTAATACGCAGACTCTACGACGCAGGAATCCAGGACAAGGCCCTCGACTGGATCTGCTCCTTCCTCTCCGGCAGGACGCAGCGGGTCAGACTCCCCCCTTTCCTCTCGGACCCTACACCTACCACCTGCGGAGTCCCCCAGGGCTCCTCCCTCAGCCCGACGCTCTTCAACGTCTACATGGCTCCACTTGCCCCCATCGTCAGAACCTACGGACTCAACATCGTGTCATACGCATACGACACCCAGCTCATCCTCTCCCTATCCAACGAGCCCAACACCGCCAGACGCAACTTTCGAGAAGGCATGGAAGCCGTCGCCAAATGGATGAAAAACAGCTGCCTACAACTAAACACCAACAAAACAGAAGTACTCATCATGGGTCCAAACCCCGACGCCTGGAGCGACACCTGGTGGCCCCCCACCCTCGGAAACCCGCCAACCCACACAGACCACGCACGCAACCTGGGAATCATCCTGGACTCCGAGCTCAAAATGGACCGCCAGATCAACTCTGTCTCGTCTTCCTGCTTCCACACCCTCCGCCTCCTTCGTAAGACCTTCAAATGGATCCCCTCGAACACCGAAAGACCGTCACTCACGCCCTGGTCACCAGCAGACTCGACTACGGCAACGCACTCTACGCCGGAATAAACAAAAACCTCATCCGCAAGCTACAGAACATCCAGAACGCCGCCGCAAGACTGGTCCTCAACCTGCCAAAACACTGCCACATCTCCCAGCACCTGCGCACACTCCACTGGCTCCCCGTCGAGGCGAGAATCACCTTTAAGATGCTCTCCCACGCACACAAGGCCCTCCACGGCACCGGACCAGCATACCTGAACAGCCGACTCAAATTCCACGCACCCCAAAGGACCCGACGATCAGCCCAGCTCTCCTACACTGTGGTCCCCCGCACCAGAAAGACCAGATCGGGAGGCCGCTCCTTCTCCTTCCTCGCGGCCAAAGCATGGAACGCCCTTCCGCTTCACCTCAGACAGACAACATCGCTCCCCATCTTCGCAAGAAACCTCAAAACCTGGCTCTTCGACAGACCCCCTCCTTGATGGAATGGAACCTGCACCCTCCCCCCCCCCACCCCTAGCGCCTTGAGACCCTTACGGGTGAGTTGTCGCACTTTAACAAACTCCTGATTGATTGATTGATTGATTGATTGATTGATTGAGTCTTGTCCCACAATGAATCTAAGGAACCACCCACAGGCAAGCCCTTAAGTACCCTAGGGAAAGGATTAGAACAACTCGGAGGTCCCTCCTAGAGGAGGGGCTGGACAGAGGGGAGGATACTCCCCTGTCCTTTGTCCAGTTTCGCACCAGAGCGGGATCCAAGGGCTCCCTTAACTGCCTCAAACTGGAGGGCTGTTAACCCGAAACCGGTCCCAGGATGCTTGTTTCCGGTCCCGCCGCAGTCCCTCTCCCAGACCATTCGGAACCACAGTGTCAGGAAGTAAGCATCCACTTAGGGGAATGCACTCATACCATTCTCACTATCCAACATCCAAACCTCCTACTCAACAAAGGCAACGTTCCAGATCACAAGTACGGGCCCCCCCCGTCAGAGGGTCAGTCATCGTCATCTGTCGGGCTCTTGAGCAAGTCCACCATCGCTACCCATGTCCTAGCCGCGTCCAACAATTTGTCGTTATTGGTTCTCTGAGCCATTTGTAGTCTAAAAATCCCCTCACAGGCAGCCCACTTTATAAATTCTCGCAGCCATCGTGCAGCATTAGGTGCAGTGACCGCCTTCCAATGGCTAGTAATCTCTCTTTTAGCTAGGACTAATCCTAAATCTATAAATTTACTGGTAACCTTATTACGGGCAGTGTGGGGGAACCAGTGTATCAGACAAAAACCCGAGGTCTGCTGAATATCTCTATCTGTTACCTCACTTAGTTTGGCCGTGACTTCCCCCCAAAACCCGTGTAGCAGTGGGCATTCCCAGAACATGTGTACAAATGTGTCATTTTCTAGTTTGCACCGTGGGCAGGCTGTGCGGGATCCGAAAATCTCGTTAATTTTGTGAGGGGTGAGATACGCCCGATGGAACACATAAAACTGTTTTAGTTGAAATCTCGCGTTTCTAGAGCATTTCCACGCCCGTTCCATCAGCTCCTCCCACGGCTTTTCCCCTATAGGTGTCCCCAGGTCCGCTTCTCATTTAATGCGCAGCCCCTCTAAAGGAGTTCTGAACCCCTGCGTAATTCGCCGATACAGACAGGTAACCGCCTTGACCGTCCCCGCTGAAGAGACCACATATTGGCAGGGGAGAGAGGTCGGCGGTTCCGCCATCCCTTTCTTCCAATGTTTGCGAATGGCTGCCGTCAATGCCGCATGCAAGAGAAAGTCTTGCCTGGATAGTTCATATCTTTCCATAAGGTCTTGGAAGGGTATAAGAGTACCATCTTCATAGAGGTCTCCAATATTGGAGATCCCCAGATCTCCCCAGTCCCGTAACCTCTGCCAATCCCCTCCATGCGGCAACGCCTCACAAAGCCATAATGGAATCTCAGGGGCATACGAGGGGCCCGTCTTAATTCTCCTATTGGCACGATTCCAGCATTGATGCACCACCCACAGGTCCCTCGGTACCTCCCTTTCGCGTAACGGCAGCTGGAGAAGAGTCCGACAAAGCTGGCGGAGGCCCGGGTCCATGCCCCTTTGGTCCTCATCTGCACGCAGCCTCCCTGCCATCCACTTCATGAACCATTGAAATTGGGCCGCGTGATAATATGCCTCAAAATCAGGGGCTGCAAACCCTCCCTCTTGCCTAGGGCGCATCATGGTGGTTAACGCCACTCTACGTCTCCCAGAGCCCCATAAAAATCCCGTAGCCATGGTGTTTAGTTGGGTAAAATATGTTCTAGGTATCCATAGAGGCAGTGAGCCAAAATAGTAAAGTAGTCGGGGCAGGGTCACCATCTTTAGCAACGCCACTCTCCCCGCTACTGAGAGAGGTAGGGTCCCCCAAAAGTCAAAGTTGCTCCTGGTAGCTCTCAATGCCCGTCCTATATTGCCTTCGAACAAGTCAGAAGGCCCATGATAAATTCTAACTCCTAAATAAGGCAAGCAGCTGTTTTCCCATCGCACATCCAGTCCCTCTGGCGGTTCGTCTCTACCCCACGGACCGGGAAAAGGCACGTCTTATTCCAGCAATTCTCGGGCACCCTGTAACTCCTCATCAGCATTGGCGAGGAACATTAAAAGATCGTCTGCGTATAGGGCAATGTAGTGTGCCTGACCCATCACATCCAGGCCCCTGTAATACCGCCCCGATCTTGCATGGATAGCTAGTGGCTCTATTGCCAGAGCGAACAGGAGGGGAGACAGTGGGCATCCCTGCCTCGTCCCCCTGCCCACGCTGCAGGCTTCTGAGATCACTCCCCCCGTACGAACCCTGGCAGTCGAGAGGTTATACAGAATCCTCGTCCAAGCCACAAATCCCTCGCCCAATCCAAATGCCCGCAAGACCTTGAACAGATATGGCCACTCGAGACTATCGAAGGCCTTTTCAATATCAATCGATAGAATGCACGCCTCTCCCCCCTCACCCACTGAGCCATGTACCAGTCGACACAGTCTGCGCACATTCATAGCCGTATTCCGGGAAGGAATAAACCCAGCCTGGTCCACATGTACAAGTGTAGTCATATGGGTCATCAATCGACTGGCCAGAATACCACTCAAGATCTTATAATCTAGGTTAAGCATAGCGAGAGGACGATAGGCGGTGCGATCCCACGTCGGCTTATCCGGTTTGAGGAGCGGTATGATTACTGCTTCTCTAGTTGAGCAAGGTAGGCAGCCATCTTGCTTTGATCTATTGTAGAGGGCTAACAGATGGGGTGCCAACAGGTCCACATACGTGGTATAAAACTCAATCGGTAGCCCATCGGTGCCGGGGGTTTTGTTCCTGGCCATACGCTTTATGGCTCCTCTGATCTCTCCTAACTCCACTGCCCGGCCTAAGATCTCTTCATCCTCCGCCTCAACCTGCGGGAGTTCTATGTCCAGGAATCCCCCCTCCTCCAGTACTCTGGGATCTAACCGACTTTGATACAGAGTAGTGTAGTATTCCAGAAACTGTGTGTTGATAGCCTGCTGCCCATAGTATGTTGTGCCATCATCGCCCCGCAGCTCTAAAATCGGTGTCCCTCTGCGCGCCGGGTTGGCCAGCCAAGCCAATAGTGCCCCAGATTTGTCCCTCTCCACGTGTGTCCGTGCCGTGTATGCCCTATGATCGAAACACCTTAACCGCTCTACCTGCGCCGCCATCTCTTCCCTGGCCGCCATGTGATCCTCCGGTCTATCCTCCCGTTCGGGTCTATCTCTTTCTACCTCCCTGAGCCGTTGTTCTGCCTTCTGTACATCATTCAGTAAGGTTCTACGAACTCCCACCGCTTCCCTGATGCATCGACTTCGTATCACTACTTTAAATGCATCCCACTCATTATGGAGGCTAGTGGTCGTGTTAGTGTTGTTCTGAAAGTACTCCTCTACAGCAGTACCTATGGTGGTTCTAAAGACCTGATCTTCCAGTGTCTCCGGGCGAAGACGCCAACTGGGGATAGTGGACCTAATTCGAACCCTATTCAAGGACACCAGTAATGGATTGTGATCAGATATCGTCCTGGCTAAGTACTCACTCAGCGTGACCGCCATATGCACATCTGGGGAACAAAGGATAGAGTCCAGCCGTACATGCAGCTCATGTAGAGCTGAGAAATAAGAGTAGTCCCGTTCCCCCGGGTGCTGAGCCCGCCAAGTGTCCGTCAGTCCCCAGTGTTGTTGCCAGTCCCGTTGGGCTTCTGCAATCCTATGCGTGGGAGCGTCAGGGAGCGGTGGATGGGAGCGGTCCAGAGCCACCTCAGTAACGCAATTAAAGTCTCCCCCCAGAAGTACAGGACCCGTCAAGACCGTTGCCAATTTCTGCGATAATTGTGCAAAGAAAGCAGGTTGTTCGATATTAGGAGCATATATACTTCCTATTGTAATATCCCGGCCATCAAGGCGCCCCACCACTACGGTGAATCGGCCTTCGGTGTCAATAATCTGCCTGACACACTGAAATGGCACCCCCGCCCGTACCCACACCAGGGTCCCTCTTGCAAAGGCCGAATATGTAGTATGAAACACCTGCCCCCTCCAACGGCGTTGTAATGCTGCCCCTTCTGCCTTCGTCAAGTGGGTTTCCTGTAGCAATGCAATTTGCACTCCTCTTCTTACCAGGTAGGCATGTATTTTGTGCCGCCGGCCCATAGTGTGCATCCCCCTAACATTCCAGGTCATAATTTTGATTCCTACGGAGGTACCCATGGCTCCAATTCTAGGCTCTGACCCCAGAGAGCCCCCATAGCGACAGGTCTGACCCCCTCCCACCCGCCCCTATCTTCAAACTTTACCCAATTCCCATTCCCCAGGACAGGTACACAAAAACAGGCCCCCATCCAAACAAAGTCAATCATACAAAGAACCATAAAAAGAAGGTGGTGCATGGCTCGCATCTGTTGGCCAAAGAACCCCCCCCCCCGGTTCCCCCCCCGTTGGAGCTAATTCTCCCGTTGGGACCCCATAACTCATGTAGTCTCTCCCTCAGTGTGTCAGGTGGGACTCTAGGCCCCGGAGTCACAACAGGTATCCTACCATCTTGTGCCGCATATCCTCTGCAGTCCGATCACCCAAATAGCCCATCCGCTGTCTGCGGAGTAACGTCCGGAAGTTCAGTATCGGAGAGTCCCTGCGCACTGCTCGATCCCGAACTCTCCACTCCGGCCCTCTCGTTGTCCGTGTCATTGCTAGTCGGACTGACTTCGCCATGACTAATGGCCGCCACTGCCAGAACTGCTCTGTCTCGTTCCTGGCGACGATCAGCAGAGGAGATGGGCCTCTGTACCGGTGACGAGGTGGACAGCCGAGCTCGAGGAGAGGTCGATTGTGGCGAGCGTGTGTCAGCACCACAACAAGTTTCCAACCAGTCCCAAGCAGCCTGCGGGGTGAGAAAGAAGTGCGTTTCCGACTCTGCAGTTACCCTAAGGCGGGCCGGGAACAGCATGGCGTAGGAGAGATGAAGCTGGCTTAACTTTCGTTTGACAGCCAAAAAGGAGGTTCTCTGCCGTTGTACTTCCCGAGTATAGTCTGGGAATATCATCACCTTACTGTTCCCGATCTGTAGATTCTGTTGCTCCCGGGCTCTCTGCAGTATGAAGTCGCGATCCCGCTAATGCAGCAGTCTCACCACCAATGGACGGGGCGGAGCCCCAGGCTTAGGCGGGCGTGCTGGAACCCGGTGCGCACGTTCCAGCACATAGAAGGGGGATAGACCCTCCGGTGCCACCTCCGTTTTGAGCCAGGCTTCTAAGAACTGGACCGCATCAGCTCCCTCCTCACGCTCCGGAACGCCTACGATGCGGAGATTATTTCGCCTTGAGCGCCCTTCACTGTCCTCAGCCCTCATCTCCAGCACCTTGACCCTGTTCACCACTTCTTTCAGGGAGTCCCGTAGGTTGGCGACCGTGTCCGGTATGTCTTTCATGTTAGTTTCGTTGGTCGCTACTCTCTCTTTGAGTTTTCGGTGGTCATCCTTCAATAGGGTGAGATCCGATCCGATGGCGTCCATCCTCGCCTCAAGCGCCTCTCGCGAAGCTATAATGGCCTGCATGATATCCCCCAATGAGGGGTCTCCGGATTGACCAGGCCCTCGCCCCCCAGTGGCAGCATCATCGTCATCAGTATGCTGTTCCGACTCTTCCATACGCAGGGCCTCAAAACCCTTTTTCCTGGACACTCTGCCCATCATGCAACCCGGTGGCGGCAGTAGTAAGTTGTGTAAGGGGGGTCTATGAGCCCCACCCTCCCCGGCTAGATGGTGTTGCGGCTTCACTCCCGCCGGAGTGGTGTCGCCCAGTCTTTGCCAAAAGTCTGCTGGTCAGATGGTCCCCTCTCGTAGGTTCCCCAAGGAGTCGCCCCAAGTGCCTCAAGTATACAGGAAGCGGACCCTCCAGGAGCAAAGACCCTCGCCGCTGTACAGGATCAGTACTGAGGTAGGTCTGTTTCGTTCTCCCTACCGTAGACAGCACTCCTTGCCTGCTGCAGCGGTGCGGACGATGCCCAGCTACAACATCAGGGCGTATACATGCTTCTAGGGAAGTTGCATCTCATGCCCCCTTCAGCAGATAGCCCCAGCTCTCCACGCTCCCGAGCGCAGGGCCTCTGCACTAACAGCAGCTCAGTCCTCAAAGCGGCCCTCCACAATCAGACACCGATCCGCTCCCACACTTATCTCAGTGTCCAGATGGGCACAATGAAGACCTGCTCAGTGCCTACAGGCATCCCCCGGTGGTGTTCCACTCAGCGCTCAGTGGGCATCTCAGGTCATCAGGTGCTCTCGCCTCTGTCTGCTTGATCTTGTACCAGGGAGCGCCACACCATCCAGGATCGCCCCGCTGGTCCCCTGGCCGTTCGCGCGCTTTGCGCCCTACCACGCCACAGAGCCCACGCGCTCTCGTTCAGCTGCTGCACCGCTTACTGGGTCTGCACTCCACACCTAGGCATCAATGTCACAGGGTGCCGCCCCCTTGTCATTTCAGGCCAGCTAGCGCTCCGATTCACTCCAGGATGCGCTTTATGGTGAAAGTATGGTTCAAATGCGAGCGGCCTCACCGCGGTGCAGTCGGTGTCCCGCGCACCGCCATTTTAGAGTCATGCAGCCTCGGCGGGCCAGTCGGGGGACATTCGCTCGCTCCCGCAGCCCCACGGTGCCACCGCTCACCGGGTCCTCAGGCAAGCCGCTTCCTCCTCCCGAACAGCTTCGATTTCGTTCGGAGATGCTCCCGGGACACTCACAGTCCGCAGCAGCCGTCCTCCTCATCAGACGTCCACTCTTCCGTGCGAGCCCGCCATTTTGGGTCTCGTTCAGGCGGGCTGCAGCGAGAGAGTAAAACTCAATTTTCTTCCCTTCCTTCCTCGCTAATGCCCCGATCTTCCTCCCAAACGGGCACCGGATATTCCGCAACCGATTGCGGTGTCGGGGCCCCTTACAAGGCAACAGGATCACTTAGTACGGAGGGCGGCTGCGGGGGAGCTCCGAGGACCGCTTCTGACTACATCGGCGGCCAAGCCACGCCCCCCTTCATCATCTCCTTGTATTTGCTTTCTTCGCCCTAAGTTGGCAGGGTATGCCAAGACGTGGGTCCCTTGCTCACTTTGCCACTGGATTCAAGCTAGCCTGGCTGATGAGGGCTGTTAGCCCGACACCGGTCCCAGGATGCTTGTTTCCGGTCCAGGGAAGACATGGCTTGGCAGCCTGTGCTGGACTGTTCCCGTGAGGCACAGGATCAAGACTGATTTGCATATAGCTGTGTCTGAACTGGGGTGGCGAAGTGAGCTAAAGAACGATGATGGATTCAACCCAGATCTGTGACTGGGGGTGAGTGTCTGAAAAGTTTCAGCGCTCCGTTCATCTCCTTGTGTTTGCTTTCTTCGCCCTAAATTGGCAGAGTATGCCCAGCCGTGGGTCCCTTACTCACTTTGCCACTGGATTCAAGCTAGCCTGGCTGATTAGGGCTGTTAGCCCAAAACCGGTCCCAGGATGCTTGTTTCCGGTCCAGGGAAGACATGGCTTGGCAGTTGGGGCTGGACT
Organism: Calotriton arnoldi; assembly: GCA_963921515.1. NCBI lineage: Eukaryota > Metazoa > Chordata > Amphibia > Caudata > Salamandridae > Calotriton > Calotriton arnoldi. The sequence continues at coordinate 536,136 of CAWUFW010008121.1, forward strand.
GTTCCCATGAGACACAGGGTCAAGACTGATTTGCATATAGCTGTGTCTGAACTGGGGTGGCGAAGTGAGCTAAAGAACGATGATGGATTCAACTCAGATCTGTGACTGGGGGTAAGTGTGTGAAAAGTTTCAGCGCTCCGTCCATCATCTCCTTGTGTTTTCAAACTGGAATATGCAAGGATGGAACCAAATGTGCCCTTCAAAGCAGTCTGGTGGCACTGGCAAGTGCCGCATCCCGGCCCATTATACTAAGTCCTGTCTGGGAGGTGGTCCCACCTCCCTGTGACAGCAAACCTATTGTTCTACTTTTTCCTGCTCGAGCTTGGCTCAGCAGCAGGAGGGCAGAATAGTGTCTGTGGTTGGCAGCATGACATGCAAACATGACCAGGTTCGGTGCAGTCACTATATATAGTTAGACATTTTGAAATGACTGATGTCCACTATATGTATTAAAATGGCTGACCGCACTTACAACGCCTGGAGAATTGACTCTAGGGTTTGCAGGGGTGTCCTGTTCATGCAGGGGCACCCTCACACTTATAATCGAGCACCTTGCCCACTGGACTGAAGAGCCTGCCATAGGGTTGACTTCTAAGCAAAAAGTGGGGTTAACCATGAAAGCGGATCCTACTTTCCTACACTGCTATAGCGCATCTCCCTGTTAATTGTGCTCTCTTCACAATGTCCATGACATCTTGCAGTGGTGAGTCAGCCTTAGCCCACAAATTGCCTTGGATTGATAGATTAGCTGCTTGCATGACTGTCTGATCTCGATCAGTTCATTGGGCAGTATCCCAAAACAACAGTTAAGGGCTAAATTCTTCAAAGCAGCCACAAAGACTTCTATGGACTCCTTCTTGCTCTGCGTCCTATTAAATAATTTGTACTAAAAAATGACTACACGTACTGTGGGTTTAAAATTAGGTTTCCAAGTCTTCCAAAGCATTTATTTTGTTTATAAACTTTATTAAAATGTTCTCAACAACATGACCATGATTGTGCACTCAGTAGTAAACACGGGCAGTACAGGTTTGGTAATTATAGTGATAATGCTTCCAGATATCGGCCCCTCAGCTGTTCCATTCCTCCCCTCCATTGTTCTACTGCATGGGCTGGACATACGATTCCATTTACTCCGGCCTCCTCCTCCCCCCATCCTCAGAACTCCCATCATTTTCCCCTTCATTAGCATTTTGAGTATTCGTTGGGGACCCCTCAGCCATTAGATCCCGGCATAGCTACCTCCAGAGCCTTAAATCCTCTTCTAGCTTCTCGTCTTTACGACATTTCTTCATGTGCTTCTCTTTGGCCAGTGTCCACTCGCGTACATCTCGCAACCATGCCTGAAACTCCGGTGCGCACGTCCCCATCCACATTATTGCAATCCTACGCTTCACCAGTACCAACAGCAACTGCTGTACCCTATAACCCATTTTGCTTTGTTTTTTGCTTTTCCGCATCAAACCTAAAAGGCAGTGTTTTGGCGTCAACTGAATTTTGCTGTTCACCTTTCCCCTTATTAGCTCCACTACCTCCGCTCAAAAGCCAGCAACCTCCCGACATTCCCAAGCAAAATGTAAGAAGTTTGCCCCGCCTTATGACATCTTGGGCATGAATTAGGCCTACCGGGTGACATGCGATGTATCCTCACCGGGGTCATATATGTACGGTGAACATAATTGTAATGGATCAGGCAAAACCGAGCATTACAGGAGATCGTGTGTGTGAGCGCTCCCACCACCTTCCAGTCCTTTCCTCCAGCGGTTCCACCAAGTCTGCATTCCAAGCCACATATGCGGCCGGTGGGGAGGCGCCTGCGTCGGCCCTCATTGACCTATATAGTAGAGATACGATGCGCTTGCCTGTCCCACTGGGGAGTAAGGTATCTAGTGTTTGTGTGAGTTGTGGTATCAGTGGGTATGTGGGCCATATCTCTTTGAATATATTGGCTAAGGTTGCATGTTGTAAATATTGTCCCTGTCCTAGCCCAAAGTCCCTGCAAGCCTGTTCGAACGTGATGAAGCACTCACTTGGGTACAGGTCCGCAAGCGAGTTACAGCCCCCCTCCTGCCATGCCCTGAATGACATATTGGCAATCACTTTCCGGACTGGTGCCAATTTCTGATGGAACGGGGCATGCCTAAGGATTCGCTCCACAAATAGCTGCCATACAGACGCCGTCTGCTTAACCATGTAAGGTGCTGTCTCCGGGATGCCCGCACCCACCATAAATAAGATCGGCAGCTTAGACCCTGGCACTCTGATACATATAAACCTTTTCTCCCAATTGTCCCTCTCGGCAAACCACTTAGTAGCGTGTTGCAGCTGGGCCGCATAGTAATATAGTTCCATTCTGGGGGCCTCAAGTCCACCTCCCTCATATGTGCGATTTAATGATGCAAGCACTACTCTGCTTCGTCGTCCCGCCCAGTAGAGGTCTATCAAAAGGGAGTCCAGAGCCCTAAATATTCATCTCGGTATTGGGCTCATCGTGTTCTTTAACATATACAGGCAGCGAGGTAGCACCACCATTTTGGCTTTTGCCAATCTTCCCAATAGGGAAAATAGTAGAGTATTCTAAAATCCAATCGAACCCCTTAGAGCCTCCAACAGTTTGTAAATATTCAGTTGCAACATTTGGGAATCATCACCTGCCACCTGTATGCCCAAGTACCTAAAGTGCCCACTCTCCCATTTCAGTCTCAGCTGAGGGAGCGATTCCCCCGGCCGCCAGGCCAACTGAGCCAGTGAAAAAAGTAAAGATTTGCTCCTATTGAGTCTCAAACCAGAGCAAATACCAAACTCCTCTAGTATCCGCAACTGTTTCGGCACTGCCTCTCGGGGTGTGGAGACATAGAATAATGCATCATCCGCATACAACGATATTACCTGGGGTATTCCACCCACCTGAATGCTTCACGCGGCCAAGTACCTCCGCAGCCCGATCGCTAGCAGCTCTATTGCCAGTGCAAACAGGAGCGGCGAGAGTGGACAGCCCGGACGTGTACCTCTCTCCAGCCTCCACTCGCCTGACCTGCTCCCTCCCACCCTTACCCTAGCGCTAGGCGCCGTGTACAGGATCTGCACCTTTCTTCTAAACTTTGGGCCGAACCCAGCCACCCTAAGCACCTCCAGAAAGTATCTCCAGTCTACTGAATCGAAGGCTTTTTCCAGGTCAATTGACACTAAGGCCAGATCCTCGTCCCCGTGTCTCGTTTCGTGTATGATATGGGACAGTCCCTGAATATTCATGCCCGTATTGCGAGATGGAATAAAGCCACATTGATCCTTGTGGACCAAATGTGTCATGTGAGGGGCCAGTCTAATAGCCAGGACTTTACAGAGAATTTTCATGTCCGAATTGGTCATCGTGATCGGTCGATATACTGAGGGTTCCTGTGCGTTCCCCCCTGGCTTAAGGAGCATGATTATTTCACCCTCACGCATTGAGGGAGGCAGCTCCCCCAACTCAAAGGCCTCCTCGTACACCTGCAACAGAGGCTGCATCAACTGTGCTGAGTATTCTTCAAAAAAGCCATAGGAAACCCATCCGCGCCCAAGGCTTTAAATCCTGGCATGGTTTGAAGAGCCTCGTGCATTTCCCCGACAGTGATTTCGGCATCTAATTTCTCCATGCCCTCCGGCGGGAGCTGTAGGAGCGCAAATTCCTCAACGACTGGAACATACCTGTCTGCTGTTACTCCGGGGTCTGCAGTATAAACCCCCTGTAGGTGCTGTTGGAACACCTCTAAAACGCCAGCTCTAGTGTGGACAAGTCTCCCTCCCTGAGTAGTTAGGGCTGTCGTAATCGTGAGAGCCTGCTCCCTTTGTAAAATCCAGGCCAACAAGCGACCCGATTTGTCGCCCTCGGCATGTAGCCTTTGGCGATAGCGCGTTAGGGTATATCTGTCCAGCCTATCCCAAATATCAGCTAAACACTCGCGCCGAGCACGCTCTCTCTTACCCTTCTCTGGGCCTGCCAGGTTTTCTGCCCGTATTTCCGCCAGAGCCTTCTCCTCCCTATCAAGACCCCTGAGTAGTTGTCTCCTTACCCCACATACAAGACCCATGCCTACTCCTCTTGTAACTGCTTTTAGAGCCTCCCACTTGGTAGCCCTCCAAGTCTCACCCCCCCCCAGTTCAGGTCCAGATAATCTGTAATAGATTGTACTAAAGTTGCCCTCCTCACTTGATCTTCCGAAATATCTGGCGGGAACCTCCAGCGCCTGGGGCCCAGGGCAGGAGTCCCCCACCTCACCGTTCACCGCACCGGTGAGTGATCAGACAGAAAATGTGCCAAATGAGTCACCTCTGCCTCAGGGAACGCCGGCTTCCCCGACACTAGCACTCTATCCAATCTACTCTGAGTTCCATGCGTCAGGGACTGACAGGTAAACAGTGGGAGTGTGGGATGCGTCTCTCTCCAAATATCATGAGCTCCTAAATCCTGCATGACCCTACTGATCATTTGGGTCATCCTTGGTTTCGTGCCAACCTTCGGGGGGGGGCTCTATCAAGTGCCGGATCCAACACGCAATTAAAGTCGCCCATCCAAATAAATGGAGCATCTACTTCATTGGTGAGTAATTCCTATGTGACCTGAAAAAAGGAGGGGCATCTATGTTGGGGGCGTACGAATTCAAAATGACAATGTCCCTACCATCCAGGGACCCTCGCAGCAATACGTCTCTGCCTCTCACATCAGATTCACTATATGTCATCGTAAATGGGGTGTCGGGGCCACCCAAACCATACTGCCCCTAGTGTAGGTAGAATAGGAAGAATTATACATCTGGCCTCGCCACTTCTTAGCTCCGCAATCATCCAGGTGCGTTTCCTGGAGGCAAGCAACCGAGATATGGTGCCGCTTAAGGAAAGTTAACACCCTGTGTCGTTTGGTACAAGTGCCCAGCCCCTGCACATTCCATGTCAGAAATTTATGCTCCGTACCCATTGTGGATTGTACTCACTTCGGGAGCCAATGTCGACTCCTGCCCATCCCCACATCCACTGCTGTAGTGCACATCATTAAAATGAACCAACTCAAACAAACAACAACTCCTCCCCCCAACCCCCCCCACGGACATTTTTCTCACAACAAACTGGTTAAAAATGTCACCCCCTATGTCGTGCCAAGCCACACGCATTCCCTTTTGAAGCCCAACGGGGGCAATCCTTCTCCAGCCTCCTTCTCTACAGAAATCCGAAAGCATTGTTCCCCCCACCAGACATTTCTTCATTTTTAACACTCAAAGTTATGCTGTGTCCGAGTAATGTTCGCAGCCGACTAAATAAATGCCTCCTTATTATTGGGGCCCTACCCCCTGCAACCCCTGTAAGCTCCGAGCCTTCCAATAGTCCGTCACATGCCAACTTGCACGCCTTCGGTCATCAATACAAAGTTCCTGGATTCAGCCAATTCCCCGCCACCCCTATACATTCTCCCCCCCCATCCATCCTCCGCATTCTCTTTCTGCCCAAGCAGCGTCTCTGGGACCACGTCCTCTGATGCATTTGGCCACTCTGATGCTACACCGTTGTCCTGAGCCCCATTATCTCCTTCAGCTTCCGGGGCCGAAAGGTAATCCTCACTCATATGCAAAGCTCCGTCGCTTCCAACCCTGATCCTGTTGTCTGAGCCAGCGTTCTTGATAGATGATCCCTCCCCCGAGCCCTCCTCCCGTGACCCTGACAAGGGTCTGGCACCCCATCTCTTAGTGCGTACTCTTTGCACTTGCGGTAGGAGAGCATCCCCCTTATCTCCAGCCATTCCCATGCTTCCTTGAGTCTCAAAGAAGAGTGCCTTACCCTGCATTAGGACCTTAAGATTTGTGGGATATAGGAGCATGTACTGCAGGTGGAGGTCTCTCAGTTTCCTCTTAACCCCCAAGAATGATTTACGCTGTTCCCGCACATGCCTAGTATAATCAGGATAAACAGATATCTTATTGTTTTCAAAGCAAATGTCCTGTTGCTCTCTAGTGGCCCATAAAATACAGTCTCAGTCCTTATAATTCAAAATCTTTGCAATAAACGCACAGTGAGGAGCCCCGGGAGGCGGAGAAGGCACCAGCGCCCTGTGCACTCTTTCAATGACAAACACATTTGACAAGCCCTCTGGGCACAGCTGAGTCTTAATCCAATGCTCCAAAAATGATTCAACCGACCTCCCCTCAACCCTTTCGGGAAAGCCCAGGATGCAAACATTGCTGCACCTGGCCCGGCCCTCCGCATCCTCCGCCCGGCGCTTTTGTTGTGGAGGAGAGCTATGACACCTGTCTCTTTAGAGCAACCACTTCATCCTTTAGGCCTGATACGTCGTCCTCCACAACTGTGACCTTATCTGCCACCTTGCGAAGGTCAGCTCGCAATAGGTTAACATCTAGAGATACAGTGTCAATCCGGGCCTACAATGCTTTTCGGGACCCCTGTATGGCGGCCAACAGCTCCGCCCGCGATGGCTCTGCCCCCCCCTCTCCCATCCTCTTCATCGGTACCAGCAGTCTGGCGCATCAAACACTGCGGGGGGTGTCGCAGCATAGTATACTGCGTAATAGTATTGGAGGACCCCGCTCGGGCCGCTTTGTCCTTGCCCATGACGACGTAGAACCAAGGCCTCCCGAAGGCTAGCTATATCCCCGCACTTTCTACTGCACTGGCACTTTAAGTCGATCGTGCCTGCGATTCCGGTGCCCAATGCGCGCCGTCAGTTCCCCCTGCCCAGGTTTCTCAGCCCGTCTCCACTGGGGTCTGCCATGGATTGGGTTCAAGTGGGTATTGCCTGCCTCTCCAGAGGACTGATCCAACACAACTGCGCCTGCTTACCTCATGATAACTTTGACCCCATTTTCATGCCCTGCCTCCATACCTCGCTGATGTTGCGTTCTTGGCTGCCCAAGTCCTGTGCCCCTGCGCCTGCCCTGGCAGGTTCCCCCGTTCAACAAGGTCCGCTTGGGGCTCTTAAATCACTCCCCCAGGGCGCTGGTCTTTTCACCGATGCGTCATCTGCATACGGATCCCTTTGTGCCGCAACCACTATGCTCAGTGTTCTCTCGTGGTGCAGGCCGGGGACCCCCCTCACCTCCAGAGCCATGCCAACGAGCGTCGATACCCCCGCCTCTGCTCTTCTCTGCACCACAGCTGTACTTACTGCCACCTGGTGCCCCCTCGAGTCCGCTCCTCCCCTAGGCCCCTCACAGGCCTAAAGGATGCTCTCTCCGGCTGCTCCATGGGCCAACTCTCCTCCAAGTGTTCTCCGGTGTCCCCTCTGGGGCTCCAGGCGAGGTCGTCCCCGAGGCCCTGCTGCAATTCGTCACCGCCGCCGCCGAGCGGCCCACACCTCCTCACAAAATGGCGCCCAGTCTTAATTCAGCAATCGGGCCCGACCTGGACCCAGGCACCGCACTGCTCACTTGCGATGACCCCCCCTCTTTGCCACCACGCCGTCTATTTTTAGCAGCAAGCCGGGGGTTGGGGGGGAGGGAAACCTGCTTCGGTACCCTCCGCACTCCTCGGACGCGTTCCTCGCTCAGATGCAGTCTCCTCATAGCTGCCGGGGGTCCCGCTCCACCGGGGTTCGCCTTCCGTGGCAGAAGCACCTAATCACCGCCCGCGAGGGGGAAGGGGGGCCCCACACCAGCCGCCCGCCGGCCACGGTCCACAGCCGGCGCCAGCCGCGGTCCACAGCCGGCGCCGGCCGCCGCCTTGTCAGACGTGCTTCTGCGCTCAGCTGCTCCCCATTAGGCCCGAATGACATAGCCTCCGTCTCTGCTCGGGCCCATCGACAGCCCGTCCGCTTTACTTTTCCACGGCCGCTCTACCGGGGAAAAGACTCTTCCCAGATGCGACGAAGTCTGCCGATCACGGCACTGTAATCCAGGGAGTCGGACGTCTCCAGATTTCAGGATAATTCAGGATTTTCGCAGCGGGCCGGCCGGGAGCTCGAGAGCTCACGTCCTGACGGCCATGTTTCCAAGCCACACCTCCTTCCAAAGCATTTTTGAAAACATTCCCCAAAATTGCAGGTCTGTGTTTCTTTCTTTGTGGTTGTATATTTTAAATCCAGCAGGGCCTAAGCAATGTAGAAGTATTTTCTTTTTCTTCTCAAGGGTTAAGTTATCATCATCTTTGAATGTGGAAATGTGATTGATAGAATATCCTCGCCACTCCTACCATTTAAGTTTACCAGACGTTGATAAAAAGGCTTGTGGAGGTGACTTCCAGTCTGGAAATATATACGCAATAAATATATATTTCCTATTGAATGCTAAAAATATATTTTATGGTTGAATAATGCGCAATGCGCTTTGTAACAGTCACTTGCAAAATGATAGAATTGCACTTTACAACAGTCACATTGCACTGTACAACAGTCACTTGCAAAATGACAGATGATCCTGAAGCGTAACAGCTCAAAATTGCACTTTGTTACTGTCTCTGGCTTGCAAAATTATAGAATTGCACTTTACAACAGTCACTTGCAAAATGATAGATGAGCCTGATATGTAGCAGATCAAAAGTGCACTTTGTTACTGTCTCCTCCTGCTAAAGTCATGTGATGCGCTTTACACAGTAAATTGCAAAATAATAAAATTGCATTTCGTTACTGTCTCCAATAGTACGGCCAATAGTACTGTCTCCAATAGTACGGCCTTATACACTCTTGAACTGTGCTCTTGCCATTTGTTGTTGCGCACTACACCTCATGGCAGTATGGCATTGCACATGCTCATTACCCCTTTATATTGGAGTGCACACTTACTGCTTATTGTTGCACACAATACCACTTAATTTCCTTTGATATTGAAGTGCGTATATGTTGCTTGTTGTCGCGCACAACATCCCGTGGTTACATTAGAATTTAGGCCTCAAATTGTGCTCTAGTTATTTTTAAAATGGCTGCTAATTGCGTCATTACGCTGCCCAAACAAAAATGGCTACCATACGTAAACATGTTACGTCATCTGCTTTACTTTTAGCCTCACAAACAGAGCATTCCAAATGACAGTCGGAGGATTACAGAAGGCACACTGTAACGGTTTTCAAATCTAAACACGTACCGAGGCAGCTAATTATCATAAGCCAATTGTACTTGCACCAAAGGATGTTAAACTTCTTTCCTATGTGATCGGTGAAAGCCTTTTATTGCCGATTTGCCAAATGCGTGATATCTCATTACGCGTCTCTCCCGGAGATGGTTGCTCCTGTAGGTTCTTTGCTGTAGTACCGTAGCTCGTCGTCAATTCTGTAGTAACTGCTGCACACAAGTTCTGATTGAATACTTGTTTATTTCTATACATGCCTGACACAGGAACATAGAGAAGGCAAGAAGTCCTTCACCTCCAGCGGCCTCTCCTCATATGGCATACCTAACACTCCATTCCAACAAGGAATGTACATTGCCCTATACGGTGTCCCCAATAGGTCATACTTTCAGACATCACATCACTACAGGTTGTCCTTCCTGCCCTCTGCCCAGCCCACTGAAACCAAAATTGGCCTGTTATCTGAAACACTGTAGTCCAGATGCTTACCTCCACATTTTTATACTTAAATGGATTCCTGGGACAATAGCCTCTGTTGAAACGCCAACATGCGCTTGAGCAAGTGCCTGAAATCTAGCCCATAAACCCATGTAAGAGTGGGTCGACCAAGAAAGGAACAATACTTCACTGTCAAACCACTTGCTGTATGAAGTGTGGGTGGTGGGCAAGTTTGGCACATCCACTGTAGCTAAAGCTCATTATCCACCTCTCCCCAAGGATTATCCTTCTTCATATTTAACCTAGCTCTGAGTTCCTCATTGTAATGTAATCAAACATAACACCCAAAATCCATGTGTGCCTTCCACATGGTTTCTATGTGTTTAAAAATTGACACCCACCTGTCTGGGAAATGTTAACAGTAGACACATGCGTATATCAAAAATGCTGATGTCCATGTGTCAATGGTGGTAGGTACTCTAGGCCTTCTCACCAACTCCCATGCTTCTTCTTTAGACCCCTCTTTAGCTTGAACTTCTCTATGTAGCAGCTTACAAACATCTACAAATGCTCCCTTCCATATTTTTCTTTCATGACTAAGGAAAGATCAAAATGGCATAGCCGAACTCATATAGGATAAACGTTTTAGCCCATCTGAATTGCTCTTACCATCACGCTCTTTAGCCTGAACATTTGTATCTTTCTCCTGCTTATCTGTTTTCTTGCCTTCCTTGTCTCCTGACTTCTCTTCTCCTGAAAATGTAAGCTCTGCGTTATCCTCTGTACCCACACCTTTGTCCACCAACTCTGTACCCAAACCTCTATTTACCATTGCTATACTTTTACTTTTTCCCTTATTTCTCAACAACTCCACTAACCAGCCTCACCTGGATAAAGTTGATGCAGAGTGCTAGTCGTATGCTGAAAAATGTTCTTATGGTTTGTGTTAAAACTTGAACACTAGAACACCATTACCTTTAGAAGACCACAGAATATTCTTCCCTTGCAATACCATCAAAATGTGAAGGTCAATTATCAGGGGGGTATCACCACATATTCATAATTCACTTAAGGTGGGTGTAGTAGAAATTTTGATCAACATGAATCTTCTAATTTTGCAGCTTGTTAGAAATTGGGTTTCTGGTTGGCAGAGGTATGCACCCTGTCCAGGCAGGAACCACAGTCCTAGTCAGGGTAAGCGTAGTGTACACTATACATTTACCTGTACTCACCCTCTGGTAGTTTGGCACAGAGTAGTTAGGCTAAACTAAAGAGGCAGTGTGTAAAGTATTTGTGCACACACACACACACACACAGTAACACAGTGAAAACACCACAAAAGTACTCAATATCAGTTAAAAAAAAAAGTATATTTATCTGAGTAAAACCATACCAAAACGATAAAAACAAATTCCAATCTATACAAGTCAAGATGCGAATTTTGCAAGATTAATTCAAAATGCAGTTCTTAGAAATGAATAGCTCCAACTGGAGCTACCTGGTCGCGCTTGAGGGGGGAAATCCAAATGTTCAGTTTGACCTCGATGGAGTACGAGTGTGGGCCGGATACAGGAGTCATGCAGATCTGCTGACAGTACCTTGTATGCGTCAAAGCTCGGGGACAATGCGCTGAGCAAAGGAGGGGATGCGTCGCTGTCGATGGAGATACGTCGTTTCCAAAGTCGGGCAACGTTGTTGATGCGTCTATGTCAAGAGCGATGTGTGTCAGGCCGATGCGCCAATGTTGAACTGCTGGGCTGTAGGTGATGAGTTGGCGCAAGCCGCACGGGGCCAGGAATGTATCGGAGTCTGGGACGGTTCGTCATGTTACAGGGTGACTTGAAACCACTACAATGAAAAAAGACACAGACTCTTTTTGGAAATGCAAAGACAGTTCTTTACTAACTGTCGCAACAGGGAGAAAGACCCTCCTTACACTCAGGCAGGCTGCTGGGCTCTCTCTCAAATTGCTATTCACAAACAGCTCTTTTTATACACATTTTGCACAAAAGTTTACAACACACAGCAAATAATAATTGACTTGCAGGTTACAGACTGAAGATGGAAAAACAATTAAAGACCTTATTGAAGATGGAAAAAACACTCAGACCTGTGACTCCATAACCCCAAACTATGTCCTAATCCTTTGCACATTATTTATTGCATTTCAGACAATACTTAACAAACGAAGCATTCTTCTACTTGAGAATGCATGTGTTTTCGTGGCAAATGTAATTTCAGTGGAGCGTGTGCTGGTATCATTGTGAGCCTATGACCTCTTTGGGCTCTAGGCTAATTGGATTTCCTGCACCCATTGTTTAATCAGGTTATAATCTTTTTGGAAGCATGAAATGCATGAAGGGGATCTCGTGTGCTAAGACCATACATGTTCATGTTTGTTAAACATGTGTTAACCTTTTCAAGTTAGTTATCCCATTGTTTCCACAAGTGAACTTTTTACCTTACTTGTGTCAGTGCAAGATTTGGGCCTAAACTGGTTTTTAACCATGAGCAGCTGAGTGTTTTCTGCTCGGTTTTGTTGTTTTGCTATATTCTTATGCTTTATATTTTCTGCAGCGTGTTCATGTTTTACATTTCCGACAACATTCCCCCTCTAGTTGATATTTCAACTACTTCATTTAGATCTTGGTGTGTACTTCGTACTAGGGGATACAAGTTGCCCTGGGAATCTACTACTTGCGTTGGTGTCCGAACTGAAAACATCCCTCCTACCTTGGCGCCTATTGTCCGACAACATGCTAGGATTACTGTACCACACTATATATTAGTAACAAGACCAAAATTGTTGTCAACAAGTCTCCCAACAGTCCCAACATCCAGCATGGCAGTGACAAAACCCAACCACCGAACCAACTATCTGGGGCACCTCCCTCATCTACCATTTTCTTTTGTAGATTATGCAGTCTGTATAGCCTCTGCCAAAGTCCCATTGTCCGCTTTATTTGGTGGAATAAACGTGCAGCAAGCAGTTCCAATTTTCTTGAATACCCCTGAATGGCCATCATAAGGTCAAGTACATAACGATGCTGCAGTATCATCATTCTTATCGCACGCAGTTCTTCCTTTATGGCATTGAAGCCATCGTTGGTAGTGTTAATGACTTTGAGGAGTTCCCATCGAGTAATCTGTAGCCCACAAGCTATTGCTTTAGCTTGAACAAACGGTAATATGCTCGCAGAAAAGACCTGAGCATCGCTGAACAGGTGATACTCTTGGGGAACATCATTCCAAGTGCTTGTACCATAATACTCTGCAATTCTCTTCCTTCTGCTATGGTGTAGCAAGGTCGTTGAATGGCTCCTAGGGTGCTTATGCAATGTGGAAATATTGATTCCAGGAATTACCAAAACCGGAGCATGAAAGGTCACAGTGGAGCAGATTCCTCCAGTGTGGTGGTAACTGGGCATACAGTAGTTCTCATCCAGGGGATACTCATCAATAGTCATAATCTATGAATAATCCCCGCCCACGTGCGGGATCCCAGAGTATATAGAAATATATATATATATATATATAAATATATATATCCCCAATGTGAAACATATAAATGCAGCCTAAAAAGTTTCCAACATGGCAGAACTGCCGAAATTACATAGGTTTGCATTGTAAAACAAATACTCTCCTAACCCATAAGGAAAAGAGTACATTCACAGCATAATTGTGATATACCAATGCTTTATTGCCACAAGGAAAAACTTGTAATTGCAGGCATTCGCCTGTAGGCTGCATTGCAGAGTAATAATGAAACAAGACAAAAAGAAAAACTGGCACCTTGCCTTTAAGGCTTCCAAGGGTTAGGGTACCGTGCCTTTAAGGCCTGCCAGAGACCCTCTGCTCCCATCATGCACCACAGGTGACAGTTAGGTCAGTTCTTTTTCCAGCTCCTTCTGTGAGGATCCTGGAGTTTTTGCTCTTCAGTTTTTGACTGAAAGATAATTTTTGTATTAAACCTTGGAATTTTTGACATTTTCTGATACCTAGAGGTATATTCGGCTGGCTTTTGGCATTTTTTGTTCCAAAAATCTTTCCAGTCAGAATGCCTGCTTTATTTCGGAAATGTCCTTCCTGTGGCAAGAAGATGGCACTGTCAGATCCACACTCGGTGTGTATTGTGTGCCTTCCATCGTCACATAATCCTGACCAGTGCTATCATTGCCAGAAGTTTTCGAAGAGGACCCAGCGCGACAGAGAACGCATCAAGCTTCATGCCCTACTGGAGAGGGATAGAGATAGAGCTCCCTCTTCAAGTAAACACCGAAAACGGCATCGCTCCACCTCTCCTGAGTCCAGGAAGAAGCAGGTGCCTGAATGTTCGCCGTCGACGTCGAGATCGCCGTCGAAGAGGCCGAGACATTCTTCAACGTCAAGGGACAAGCCAAGTAAGTCGGCGCTCAGCACTTCAGGCTCGAAGGCTGTGGGTACTGAGAGACTGTCCAAAACTCCGTCGACGTCGAGGCTTCCGTCGACGTCGAGGCACACTCCGCCAACCTCGAGGGGATCGGCGTTGAGAGACTCGCCGGCGAAGACCATGCCGCGAGGGGACATACCGACGTCGAGGCATTCTCCGCCACCCTCAAGGGGGTCGACGTTGAGAGAGTCACCGTCGAAGGCGATGACGCGAGGACGTACCGACGTCGAGAGCATCGTCTAGGTCCCATCATTCGACGTCGAGGAGGTCGATGACATCGAGGAGGTCGACGTCGAGATCCCCTCATCGGCGCCGTCAGGCTACATCAGGGCCCCCCATCGACGTGGGCGGTCGACGTCGAGACCTGTTACTGATCATTCGCCGTCGAGGAGATCGGCGGCAACGTCAAGGGCGACGTCGAAGTCTCCCCGTCGACGCCGACAGTCGACGTCAAAGTCCCCCCATCGCCGTGGGCGGTCGACGTCGAGATCAAGATCAGAGCGCAGATCGACGACGAGGGTGACGCAGACCTTGTCGACATCCCGTTCGACGTCAAGGCAGTCATCTCCAGGGCTGAATATTGTACAGATTTCACCAGAGAAATCTCCTACAGTTGCTGAAAAGAATCTTTGCGGCCTGTCCCCTCGCTGGCTGCAGGGGGTCGGAACAGGTGCCCGCAGAGGTCCGGGCTCGGACGACTACGCAACGAGACTTTCTAAGTCGCCTTCCAGAAGACCAAGGTCGCCTTCTACACGCCGATCTCGGTCAGGAGGTCGTCACAGCTCGCACGATCATCCACATAAGAGGAGGCGCAGAGCATCTTCTACCTGTTCTTCGTCTTCCATTCGGCACTACTCGCCAACTTTCTCATCTACACCACCTTCAAGGGTGTCTCCTATTGATGACATTGGGACTTTCTCTGACGTACTGGGCAGAGGAGCTAATAAACTAAACATCAGTTTATGTACTCCTGTGATCCCTACATCGGTCATTTTCGAGACATTGCACCATCGTACAGCTCCCAGACCGCTGCTACCTCTGGTGCCAGGTTTTTTAGAACCAGCCATGACCACGTTCCTTACTCCAGCCACAGTGGGATCAGTTCCGTCGAGGATTGCAAAAAAATACAAAGCTCCAGACCAGGATCCCTTGTTCCTTAGGTCTGATCCTCCGGCGGATTCAATCATTGTGGCAGCCGCCAGGAAAGCGCACTCCGCAGCCTCATCCGCTTCTGTTCCTCCAGAAAAGGACAGTAAACAAATGGACTCTTATGGCAGGAAGATGTGCAATACTTCGGCATCATCGATGAAGATTGCAAGTGCTTCAGCCCTTCTTGGGCGCTATGATAGGTCTCTTTGGGACTCCCTGTCTAGGTTTACCGACAAGCTTCCCAAAGAAGATAGACAAGACTTTCATGAAATCTTGCAAGAGGGCGGCTTAGTAGCCAATCAAATCATCAGCGCGGCGGCTGACGCCTCAGATCTCGCCGCACACGGCTACTCACAGGGCATCTGTTCACGGCGCTCAGCGTGGTTGCGCCTCACAGGTCTAAAACCGGACGCCCAGAAGAAGATCCTAAACCTTCCTTTCAACGGCTCCTCCTTATTCGGTTCTCATGCTGATGAGGAGATGACAAAGATGAAGGCCGAGCTAGACACAGTCAAAGCAGTTGGACTGGAGAAGCGGAAGGAGTTTCGAAACGCTTCCGTCAGAGCGACAAGCGGCCCTTCCAACAGAGGGTTCAAACCCCTCAATGGTCCTCCCAAAACCAACAAAAGTTCCAATACCAGAACAAGCGTCCTGGCAGGGGCAGAGGGAACAATAAGCAACAGCAGTCCTCCTCCAAGCAGCCTCCTAAACAGTGAGACATTGCTTCCTCCGCACCCGTTTGCCACTCCGGTAGGAGGGAGTATCGTTTTTCACCTGGAAGAGTGGGAAACAATAACAAAAGACAGATGGGTGCTAAATATTGTACAGCATGGCTACTTGCTGAGGTTCAAGACCCCTCCTCCGCAAGTTGCCCCTCATTTGACGTGCCTTCCTCAACACAATGTATTGTTACAGGGCGAAGTGTGTACCCTCCTCTCCAAAAAGGCTATAGAAGAGGTCCCACCTCACCAGCAAAATCAAGGGGTATACTCACGGTACTTTCTGGTCCAAAAACGAGGAGTAGCCAAAGAGTACAGGCCCATCCTCGACCTGCGCCTGCTGAACAGGTTTATAAGAAAAGAAAGATTTCGGATGCTAGGCCTGCACCAGATTTTCCCACATCTTCATCTGGGAGACTGGATGTGTGCCATCGACCTGCAGGACGCCTACTTTCACATTCCTGTTTCAGTGAAACATCGCAAGTTCCTCAGGTTCCAGGTGTCTCGTCAGCACTATCAGTACCGAGTACTTCCATTCGGTCTCAAATCCGCTCCCGGACGTTCTCCAAGTGCATGGCGGTGGTAGCCGCTTTCCTCCGCAAGAGGAAAATCTTCGTCTACCCCTACCTAGACGACTGGCTCCTGAAGAGTTCAACACCTTCTCTACTCCAGAGCCATCTCACTTACTGTCTCAACCTGCTTCACTCACTGGGGTTGCAAGTCAACTACAAGAAGTCAGTTCTCAACCCCACGCAGAAAATACATTATCTGGGCGCATCCCTAGACACCGCAACGGCAAGCGTGTGTCCTTCGGAGGAGAGGTTGTCCTCAATGTTGATCAAGTGCCGCGCACTTCTCAGCACTATACATCCTACAGCAAGGCAGGTGTCATCACTGCTGGGATCGATGGCCTCATGCATCTTCATTGTGCCAAATGCCAGGCTTTACATGCGGCCTCTACAGCAGTCCCTCGAAGATCAATGGACTCAGCACTCAGGCCGTTGGGAAGATCGTGTCTCTCTTCCTCAGGCGGCCAGGGACTCCATCAAATGGTGGATGAAACGTTCTCACCTTCTGCGAGGGGTCCCCTTTCACCAAGTACCTCCGACACAGACTGTAGTTACAGATGCCTCACTGCAGGGTTGGGGAGCGCACATGGGCCAGCTTCAGGTACAAGGTCTCTGGTCCGAGACAGAGAAAAGTTATCACATCAACTTTTTGGAGCTAAGGGCAGTCCATCTGGCTCTCAAGTCGCTGTACCCGTCCCTACAGTCCAGCTCCATTCAGATTCAGACAGACAACACAACAACAATGTACTATCTGAACAAGCAGGGAGGCACCAGGTCACGGGTCCTGTCTCTGGAGTCACAGACCATATGGAAGTGGCTTCTGGCGAGGAGTCTCACGATCGTAGCCGTTCACCTTCCAGGAACCTTGAACGTGCAGGCAGATGTTCTCAGCAGAGACTTCGTAGAAGCACACGACTGGGTGTTAAACGAAGAAGTCGCTCAGGACATTTTTCGGCAATGGGGAGTGCCAGACATCGACCTGTTCGCAGACGCGGCAAATACAAAATGCCCCGTCTTCGCGTCCAGATTCCCACAACAAGGATCACGGGGGAATGCACTTTTGATAGGATGGTCGCAGACATTGCTGTACGCTTTTCCACCTCTCCCTCTGATCCCTGCGGTCATACAGAAGTTTTACAGGACCAATGCCAGAATGATCCTGATAGCACCAGAGTGGCCGCGCCAGTGGTGGTATCCGGATCTCCTGCAGCTGTCCGAAGTCCCACACCGGAGGCTTCCCTGTCAACCGGACCTGTTGACCAAGAACGAGGGAGAGTATTTTATCCCAATCTCTCGTCTCTGCGTTTGACTGCATGGCTCCTGAAGTCATACAGTATGGACATTTAGACCTTCCTGCTGATTGTATGTCTATTCTCAAGGAAGCAAAGAGACCCTCCACTAGGAAATCTTATGCTTTCAAGTGGAAGAGATTCTACCTGTGGTGCAAGGACAACCAGTTTGATCCGACTAAAGGTCAGGAGCAAGTGATTCTTCCCTACTTGTTATACTTGGCAAAGTCAGGCCTACAATATCCCTCCATCAGGGTTCACCTAGCTGCTATAACAGCTTACAGGAAGTCCCCGACCCAGGGTTCATTCTTTCAGATGCCAGTGGTAAAGGATTTTCTAGAGGGTCTCAGGAAGGTTTACCCCCAGTGAGATCTCCCTCTCCTCCCTGGGAACTTAACATTGTGCTTACGAAACTTATGGGTGCTCCTTTCGAGCCTATTCATAAGGCATCTTTGCAGCATTTGACCTGGAAGGCTGCTTTTTGGTAGCCATCACTTCTGCACGCAGGGTGAGTGAGATTCAGGCCCTGTGCTGTAAGGCACCTTATACTGTTTTTCATGCCAATAGGGTGGTGCTACGTACACATCCGAGCTTCCTCCCGAAGGTGGTCTCGGATTTTCACATCAATCAGGTTATTACGCTGCCCACCTTCTTTCCTAAACCTTCAACTCCCCGAGAGATCATTACACTCTTTAGATCTCCGGAGAGTGCTGAAGTTTTACCTTGATAAAACTCACACACTTAGGAAGTCTGACCGGCTTTTTATTAACTACGGTTCTACTAACACCGGTCTAGCTGCATCTAAAAGATCCATCTCTCGATGGATTGTCTCTTGTATAGCTTTATCCTACCAGTTAGCTAACAAGACCTTACCAGGCAGACCTAAAGCGCACTCTACCAGAGGGAAAGCCTCTACCACAGCTCTCCTTCGCAATGTGCCAATGTCTGAAATCTGTAAGGCAGCCACATGGCGGTCGGTTCATACCTTCACACGTCATTACTGTCTAGATTCTGATGCACAGGCCGATGCCCAGGTGGGGCAGGCCTCTTTGAGGAATTTGTTTGCATGATTGCAATTTGAATGTAATGTTCTGTATACTCCGTTGCTCGTCCGCAAGGTACTGGGTATGGGCTTGCTACTCTATTCATAGATTATGACTATTGATGAGTATCCCCTGGATGAGAAGGATTAGTTACTTACCTGTAATCCTAGTTCTCATCCAGGGGTATACTCATCATAGTCATAAGCGACCCTCCCTCCTCCCCGGACGAGCATCACTGGAGTTCTTCTATGTTATTGCATCCTCTACTCAGGTGTCTCTACATTATACACCGTCAAAAGAACTGACCTAACTGTCACCTGTGGTGCATGATGGGAGCAGAGGGTCTCTGGCAGGCCTTAAAGGCACGGTACCCTAACCCTTGGAAGCCTTAAAGGCAAGGTGCCAGTTTTCTTTTGTCTTGTTTCATTATTACTCTGCAATGCAGCCTACAGGCGAATGCCTGCAATTACAAGTTTTTCCTTGTGGCAATAAAGCATTGGTATATCACAATTATGCTGTGAATGTACTCTTTTCCTTATGGGTTAGGAGAGTATTTGTTTTACAATGCAAACCTATGTAATTTCGGCAGTTCTGCCATGTTGGAAACTTTTTAGGCTGCATTTATATGTTTCACATATGTGTATATATATTTATATATATATATATATATATTTCTATATACTCCGGGATCCCGCACGTGGGCGGGGATTATTCATAGATTATGACTATGATGAGTATACCCCTGGATGAGAACTAGGATTACAGGTAAGTAACTAATCCTTCTCCACACTGCCAATAAAAATCCATGAGGCTGGAGGTACCCCCTGCATGTCGGCGTGGTTAACTGTGGTCCTACAACCAATATTCGGTTGTACGTTAATAGTGCAATTTCCCCTGAAACATAAGGAAACAGAAGTTAGTTTCATGAAAGTCTGGGGACCTATAGTGCTATATACCCAAGTGTAAAGTGAAATGTTTTCATCCCAGATAGGTGTACATTTCTCTACTGCATCTTGGCTGACATCAATGCTATTCCATAAAGACAATGTTGGGATGCCATTGATCATAGGCAAAGACTGACTCTAAATCCTGGCCCACAAACACAATCTGTGGGTAAGGGGTTTATAAAATAGTTGTTTACACTCGGCTGGTGGGGATGTTACCCCTAAAAAGCCTATATCCAGGACCATCTGGGTTCAATCTACAGTGGTGGGATGACCTGTCTTGATGTCCTGCCTATCTGTGAGAATGTATATCGCTTCTGGTAATAAGTCATACTTTGTGGCATTAACTAAGAAACATACTGCTTTGACGTGTCAATTGCATTTGGGCCTTAATCCTACACAAGCAGAGATATAATAAACATTGAGCTGTACTTGGGGGTACTTCTTCCATGGAGCGTAGTCTATCTGATCCAGTAGCAAGAGGAATTAGGGAACATACAAAACAAGACTCGTTAGTATTCTCTGAACTTATATCTGACATAATGTGAAACCACATATTATCTGACAGCTGAGTATGAGCATTACAAGTCACATTGTTATTACTAGAGAGCTCTCTACGTAAATGAAAAACATTAGAATTAAAGGGCACAGTGCTATAGAAGAGAAGAGAGGATAGAATCAAGAGACAAAGGAGGAGCATAAAACAAAAATACATATCTTTTTGCGCTGTCTTTTAAAATAAAATAGTCCAAAAGTAGAGCTGGGAGAGGGTGTTTTTATGATGACAATCTTCTTGCTCCCTTGTGTTCCATTCACATGGTTTGTTGTTTGGTGACATGCTGGGTTGAGATGGATGTGGATGCGGTGGAACCATGGTTTCCTGCCATCCACCTTGAGGGCAGTGGGAGTCACCATGGTCACTGTGTAGGGGCCATAGAATCATCTTTACCTCCATTTTCAAACAAAGTTCTTTACAAATACTGTATCCCCTACATGCACAGCTGGGAGGTCAACCGCAGCATTGGCCCGCTTCGTCTTTCCTTTGTTACCTGTTTGGGGATGAATCTTGCACATTTCATTAGTTCACACAAATACATATGCATGTCATCGTTTAGGATCTCTGCAGAGCTTTCTTCTTGTACCCTACTTCTAGTGGCCATGACTTGAGTATTCAGGGATCTCTCTGTCACTATTTGATGGGGTGCCGAATGATGGTCAGAACTGGGTGTATTCCTGAGGGAAAAGAGCGCTATTAGTAGACAGTACAGCCATTTCTTGTTCAATTTAACATATAACTTACTGATTTTACTCTTCAAGGTGCCATTCAGGTGCTTAACGATACCATTACTTTGAAGGTGGTACACGGAGGACAATTTATATTTTATCCCTAACTGTGTTGCAATATAAACAAATATTGTATTAGAAAAGTGAGTGCCATTGTCGGATCTTATACCTTCTGAAATTCCCCATTTTGGAATTACTTCATGAATTAGGAATGCAGCTGCTGATTTGGAATCACAGTGGATGTATGGTCCTGCTTCAATCCATTGTGAAAATGGGAAGACCACAATTATGAGGTACCTGCAGTTAGTGCACCTAGCGATCATATCTACAAAGTCCAGATGAAGAGCTTTAAAGACACCTTGTGGTCTTGGAAGGGTGGAATTCACAACTTTTAGTGTTATATTAGGGGAAAACTGCTGGCAGATGATGCAGTTATGGGGATACATGGTCATTATGTCATGCAAATTGGGAACAAACCAGTCTTATTGTATTTGTATAGACAAGTAGTCTCTTGTGGTA
Source organism: Calotriton arnoldi (assembly GCA_963921515.1). Taxonomy (NCBI): domain Eukaryota; kingdom Metazoa; phylum Chordata; class Amphibia; order Caudata; family Salamandridae; genus Calotriton; species Calotriton arnoldi. The sequence continues at coordinate 557,563 of CAWUFW010008121.1, forward strand.
TGGGCTGGTAAATGCTGCTGATCTAGATCTATTGCAAGCAAAGCCTGTGGCATCACTGATTTACCTGTAGATAGCTGTCTACACAGGCCATCCCCTGACTGGGTGCATCCACTATCTTTCCATAACCGTTTTTAGTGTGGAGGAGCAGCCTCCTGTAATGCTCGCAGATGTAACCGTGCCGCCTCAGCTTAATGAGGCGTCATTGTCAGAAGTAGCTTTGGATTCAAACTCAGGCTGTGACGCAATCTGAGCCACCAGAACAGGGACACATTGTGAATTTGATGGCGCCGTCGGGAGGCATGTGCCTAGCCGCATCTTTAGCTGCCCGATTTGCTAGTGCATTACCCCTGGACACAATATCCTGTCCACTTGAATGTGCTTTCACAACAGCCACTGCCTTTGGTAACGTGAGTGCCTCTATTAGTGCCTCTAAAAGGCTTCTATGCATAACAGGACTACTGTCTGACTTAAGAAAACCTCTCCTGCTCATGATGAATGAAATGAAAATTGGGACTTGTAAAGCGCACTGCTACTCCACGGAGTGTCCCGGCGCTAACGGACCACCAGGTAACAGGCAACCCAAGCCCAAAGGCCAGCCCGCCTGATGATGCTGGAATGCACAGTGGTTGTCACATAAGCTGAAACTAAATATATGGTAATGAAGTCTCCTTCTCCTAGCTTAAGGGCTGCTATTAGTGCCGATAATTCTGTTGCTTGGGTAGGATAATGTGCTGGTAATGTCAGGTGCTATACTATATGCAGCATATCAGAGGAATCGTGCTTTTGTGTATATAGTAAAAGAACTACCAATAAAATAGACAATGCTACCTGGTATAGGATCCTCTGTTGCTTGAATAGATTCATTGGGAATATAGTTTGCACAGTCGTGTGCATTCTCCTCAGAGTCTAATATTGCATGGGCAACGAATGTCGAAGGATTCACTGTATGATACTTCACAACCTTCAAAGATGGCAGTGACAGTATTACCTCATATCCTGACATTCTCTGAGTAGTCAGAGTGGTTTTGGACTTCTGAATAATAGCAAATACTGCATGTTCTGCATAGAGCGTTAAAGGTGCCTCCATGACAATGGGGGTGCTCTTCTGCACTGCAAAGGCTGCAGTGGCAAGAGCTTGCTCACAGGGATAATCTTTAATTACTGAATCCAGCAGTCCACTTAAATATGCAATGGGTTTATATCCTAAAGGATATTTTTGTGTCAGGACAGATGTCATCACCTGACCATTGCAATGGCAGAATAAATAAATCTCCTTGGTGTAGTCAGGAGTTCCCAAAACTGGAGCATTGGTTATTTCAGTTTTCAATTTCTGAAAGGTCTCCTTCATCTCTGGTGTCCATGTTATCTTGTCATTTCTGTCTCATGCCTACTCGATAGCAGCTTACTAGTGTGCTATTAATGTGCTATAATAAAAAAACTCACTACCTCACATAATTACAGAGACCAAGAAACATCTGCATTCCTTTGACAGTTTCTGGCTCCGTCATTTGGCAGATGGCGGCTGCCCTTTCAGGGGTCACCTGATGACTAGAAGCTGACAATAACTGCCCTAAATAATGGACCTCTTCCTGACAGTACTGAATTTTTTTCTCTCATCACTTTGTATCCTCTCTAGGCAAGAGTGACTAGAAGAGATGTAGTGTCTCTTCTGCACTGCTGCTCAGTCGGAATACAAATCAATATGTTATCGAAATATTGCCATAATGTACTGCCACACTGGAAACTCGACAAGTCATTCTTTATCATCCAGTTGAACACACTAGAGAACTCACAATACCCTTGGGGTATTATAGAGTACAAATACTGAGTCCCTCAATACGAGAACGCTGTAAAGTAGTGGCTTTCTGGATGGAGAGGGATGCTAAAGAAGGCGTTTTTTAAAATCAATAACAAAAAAATGCTTGGCATCCAGAGAAATGTTCGTCAAGATGATAGAGGGGTCAGGAATGATTGGAATTTCTGCCATCACTATGTTATTCAGGGGGCGCAAATCTTGAACCATATGTCAATTATTACCCTTTGCTTTCTTGACCAGGTAAATCGGGGTGTTACAAAGAGACACTCGAGGGTTAATAACTCCGTGCTCTAGCAACGCCTGTATAGTAGGTGCGATGTTCTCATCTGCTCCCTTGGACAGGAGATTTTGCCTCACTCTGGGTAAGAGAGCGCCTTCTTTTAAGGTAATTCAGAATGGTGTAGCAGTATGAATCGGGCATACATCATGGGGACCCTTAGTCCATAAAGTGTCTGGTACTTGGGACAGATCAGCTTCCCTAACAGAGTCCAAACCTCTGCCTGGTGTGGGCCTCTTTACTTTTAACACGTCCTCAATGGTATGTCATCTTGGAAAACCACAACCGTTTCCTTGTGATCACCAGTTGTCTTTCCAATATCTTCCTAACCATTTTTCGTGACTCAATGAAGATGACACATGCCCATAAACCATTTTTATGGTCACTAGCTATAAAATCGCAATAGTTTGGTGTTACTTATAATCAGATACTACACTTGATCTTAGCCAAAAGGCCGAGAAGCGATTGGTGTTACTTCTAATGCCTCTATTTGCAATATTAACTCAGCATCGGACATCCTAGAGTCTTGCCTTTTCTGCTGGAAAAGGAATTCTTTGGGTAACTGGACCTCCCTTCCCAGTAATTCAGGTGTCTCTGCTATAATTGCATATATAGCTGTAATGAGTGCCTCCATATCAGCAGGTCATATTCTAATCTGGCCTCTGGTGGAGGAGTCTACTGTTAATGTCATGATTTTGGAAGATGAAACTCCAGGGTGAAACAAATCATAGTACCGTCAGATTCAAAATAAATAGTCATATTTAATTTGCCCATCAAATCTCTTCCTAACAGATTAACTGGGGCAGCTGGAGAGAACAGTAGACAGCTATCAATGTGCCTCCCTCCTACTTCCATCTCCACTTGTTTGGTAAAAGGAACCCTTATCACTTCCCCAGAGAATCCTTGTGTGTCCATTGATCTATTGGCAATCAGAAGGCCTCTGTAGGAAAGTGCCCCTTTTTGACATGCTCACCCACACTTTTGCCTGGTGAATGATGTGTTTCGACTGAAAGTGCACTGTATTCCAGCTAATCAGGACCCCAGTGACAGAGTTCTTTCCCAAAACTGTACAATTGTTCCCCCAATTGGCAAAACCTTTAGCACCTCTGGAAGTCCCTAGTAAATGGCACCTTGGTACCTAGGGGCTGAGGTATTAAAGAGGGTCCCTGAAGGCTCCAGCACGAATTGTGTCACCCTAAGGAACCCCTCACCAAGCACATGCAAGACGGCCATTGCGGGCTGCGTGTCTTGGTGCAGACAAAATTGAAAACACATGTCACACATTCCGGTGTGCCCTGTCCCTAACACTGCATGTAATATTTATAAGTCACCCCTACAGCAGGCCTGACAATCCTAAGGCAGGGTTCTGAATATTACATGTGAGAGCCTACCTGCATGAGCAGATATGCCCCTGTGCTGGTCAGTCCTATTACTGCCAGTACAAATGACCAGGGAAGCCATGTTAAAACATGTGCTGGACACTGGCTAAAACGAGTTCCCCAGCTACATGGTGGCTTCACTGAAAATAGGGATGTTTGGTATCAAACATCTCTTATTGGTAAACCCACACTGTTGCCAGTGGTGGATTTACCAATACATGCACCCAGAGGGCACCTTAGAGGTACCTCCTGAAAACCTACCAGCCTCTGATGTAGTTGCTGACTGGTTTCTGCCAGCTTGCCACCCGAGACACTTTTCTGAACTCCTAGGGTGACATCCTTTATTTTCAGGAGACCCATAGCAAAAGCCTCTCTTGGTGTAACACTTCTACAGGATGATCTGCTGATTAGCCTCCTTGGGTCGGCGTGCTTCAAAGAAGCGGCCGCCTTTCGATTGCGAATCTGGCTCCCTTCACAGGATATGGTGCCATCCTCCCTGTCCAGAGCCTCCTTGGCACCTGGACAGGCAGGAAAATTAGCTAGTCAGGTAGGCGTGTCACCTCCAGTCTAGTACCACCCCTTAGGTGGGCTGCTGTGAAGTGGACACGATTTTTCAGAAGTAGCCATCTTAGTGATGGCATACTTAGGAATTCTGGGACAGGGTTGTGTTTACATCCCACAGGAAGTGGTCATATAGGGGGCGTAATGACCCCAGAGGTCAGAAGCCTATTGGCTACTAACCTACACTCTCCTAACACCCCTAAATTCAGTTTTTAGGGGAGCTCCTGCACCAGAGAAGCAGATCCTGATGACTTAAGAAGAGGGAGGACACCGAAGTGCCGCAAAAGCAGAGAGGAAAGAAGAAGCAGCTGACCTGGTACCAACCCTGTCGGCCTATTTGCATTCCTCGTTGAAAGCTGTGCCAAAGTTGACTGATCCTGCAATTGTTCACTCCAGAAACTTGGGAGGACTGCCTGCCTTCGACAAAGACTCAAGACCTCTCTTGAACAGTGGACCTGTTCTGAAGAAACTCCAAAAGAGATGACTGAGGCTTCCGGAACCGCCAAAACCCGACACCTGAAGCAACCACTGCATCCGTCACTTCCCGCCCAGATTGAAGTGGGCCACTGGTGTCAACAAGGTTATACGCCTCCTGGACTCCCTGATGTCGCCTGCAGCCTCTGCGCACAGGCCTCCTCGACCGCAACTGCTCCAGTAAGGGGAAACCCAAAAATCTAAGGACACCTGTGCACCCGTCGCCCCAGGGCCTTGGAGAAGAGGCAACTACCGTAAGGTATCCAGAACCATCAAGCTCTAAATAAAACTTACGTGGCGTACTCCGCTGAATGCGGAAAGGAGGCAACTCCTTTTTGTTAGTTATCCCTGACACACCCTACTGGTGTCATGCTTCATCATCGGGTTCACCCTGACTCCTAAAGGTCAGGGTGGGCTCGACCGTATTTCAGGAAACACTTAGGAGATGTAGGCCAGGGGGTCTAAAGATAAAAATCCTACTGCGTTCCCCAGGTATCCCTTTATTCGCGGGGACGTAGCGGATATTAAAAATATGTAAAAGTGTGGGTCTTTTTGGAGGTAATGGTCCTATGACCCTAAGAATATGCCAACATGTTTCAGCCCTTGTTAGCGGCCTGCTTGGTCCTGGGCTTTCTTCAGGGCAAAACAAGAATTCCCTCCCTGGATTTAGTTAAGGATCTTTCCTATATATTTGTGTTGAGGGAACAGAAAGCTGTTCCTTCGTGAAAAAATGGAGGGTATACTTATCTCTCCATCTGAGATGTACGCAAAAATTCCACCTGTAAGAAAAAGAAGAAAAAAAAAAGGTGTCCCCCTGGCCCTAGTATCACAAGGCATGAGCCCACCTGCTGGTTCAGCCCTACTGGCCAGATCCTGCAGCCTCTTTCCACAGTGACCGATCTCCATTGAAATACAGTGGGATCTTGACACTGTTTTGCACCCTGCACCCGGCTGCCCTCATGCCACTGGTGGTGTTCTGTTGGTGTTCCCTTGGACCTTGCCCACCACTCACCTTAACTCCTGGAGATTAGTCTTGCTAGTCACTGTACTATACCTGTTTGCAGAACTTGTTCTTCCTTCCCTAGGATAACATCACAGAACTCAAAAATTGCAGTGTTCACTTTTTAAGGTGAAAATAATTTATATTTAAAAACTTACTCAACTGAACAATTTTACTCTGATGCCTAAACATATATAAAGGTACTTGGTATTTGTATAAATTGGTGTAAATCTCCTTCTTGCGTAGTGTCGGCCATTTATTAATCATTGTGTACATTTGCAAATGTCTTGCACTCCTCGGTGTTAAGCCTAAGGCTGCTCGACCACCACTACCCCCTTAATAGAGCATAGCAAGCCCCTGTCCACTCATAAGGGAATCCCTGGACTCTTTACACAGTATATCAGATTTTTGATATATCACAGAAAGAGCCAGATTCCTACAGCCTCTCTCTCTAATACAGGATTTAGTTGCTCTTGTATCTATGAGAAATGCATATGTTTTGTCATTGACAGTTGCTGTCACAATGGGTTCCTCATGCAGCCTCTGCGTTACTGACAAGACTGGACACATAGACATACTCTGTGGGCACCTTCATTGAGTATATCCTCTCACAGAATTCATCTGAAAAGGATTTCTTCCACTCACAACTACACCTCCTTGTCCATTTTGAAGTGGAGTCCCCCATTGGGGGTGCTTGGCAGATTTGCTGAGGCAGTCCCTGCTGTGCTTGAGGCAGTGCTGGTGACTGTGTACTTTGTGAGGGCGTCTGAGGCGCATATATGATTTGTGCATTTGATTGTAGCTGCACTGCCGTATTTCTTGGCTGGTTATAAATTCCTACTCTTCCATTTTGCTCATCCCATCTTTTAGTTTTGTAGTCTCTAATAAAATGCCCCAACCTCTGACAATAATGACATTCCTAATCCCACCTTTGAGGGCCCATCCAACCTCTTTCTACTTCTCGTCCTCCTCTACTACTACCCTGCATCCTTACATCATTCTGCTGTTGTGGGTACTGTTGTTGAGTGGTTCCTGGGATTGTTCCCACAGACATTGCAGTAATCTGAGTGGCAGTTGCCACTACAGCTCCTTCCACTGCTCCTTTCTTTGCCAACTTCTGCTCCATTAACTTAGCTGCTGCTTTCTCTGCCACTTCCTGTTTGTTCCTTTCTTTCTCTTGCAAAAATGGATTACGTGCGCTTGTATTTCTGTCCAGGGCTTGGTTTCTAGAGCCACTATGTTATCAAGGCTGTCCTGCACATCTGAGGGTAACCCTTTTTTAACTACATTATATGTATACAAATACCAGGCCATCTAAAGTTTATAAAAATAATCCTGCGCAATAGTGAGGCAGTAAGAGCGGCCAGGAAATGATAAAAACAAAAAGGGCTAGAAATTTGGAAAAGGGAAATCTGGGACAAAAGCATGGGGAGACCTAGATAAAGCGGCCCACCTAAAAGACAACAGGCTTTTTTGGGAGGTTATAAACCAACCTTTTTTCACGGAGGCCCCTCCAAATGAAATTGAATGTCACGCTTTAGAACAGGAGTGGGTAAGTCATTTCTCCAAACTTTTTTTAACCCTAATGACCAACCCAATGAACCCCACATGGAATTAGAAATTGATTCACTCTTTTTTGATGATGACTGACTAAGCAAATTTATTGGTCTACCCGCACTTACCAAAGCAATCCAGAGCGCTGCCCCTGGCAAGGCCCTAAGCCCCGATGGAGTCCCCATTGACATGCTAAAACCTAAACTGGAATTCCGGGGCCCATTAGTTACTAATGTTTTTCAAGCAATTGTGAAGGGGGCTCCAATTAACACTTAGAGGGAATCCACTTTAGTGCCTATATCCAATAAGGGGAATAGGAATTGCCCCATGTATTATCGTCCATTTCTTTGTTAGATTCCACAGTTAAAGCCCTAGGACAGGTTATCTTGAAAAAGCTGGAAGCATGGGGTCATGAAGCGCCACCTTCAAAAATAAGTTCCTCTGCCGGATACTGCCCATCCCTGAATCGACCCCCAAGCTTTATCTCCAACAGCGAATTAGGTATGGGCTATTTGAAAGACAAAATTAAAATGCCCCCCCCATTTACTCTGGCTTAAAATTTGGAGTACCCCACAAACAAGCTTTTCGAGAGATATTCTGAGCGAGTGCCTGAAATTGGACTATAGATTTTCTATCTCTTGGCTAGCATACGTTAGGAAAAGCTTTAATGATATGGGCTTGACCAATCTTTTAGATTTTTCAAATGGTATTGGACCCCAGGCTAAGGCCATAGTAAAGTAAAAAATTCTCATGATGAATGAAGAAATTAGAATTGCAAGAGCAAGCCATTTAACTTCAATTTGCAACTATTTGTAAATTTCTACAATGCTTGGGATAGAGCAGTATCTAACCTGGGTGGAAAAATAAGAACACAGGTTTTACCTCACGAGCTCAGGTTACATTCAATTCATTATTTGGTTGCTTTCCCGAACTCTGGCTCCTGGTTGGTACTTAAATGAACGTTAGCCTACATGGGTGCTCATAAAGCAATTTACATTTTTTGCCAAATGTAAACACAAATTAAATTTTATGGTGTTTGTTAATTTGTGCTAATTGGTGCGTGATGTTTTCTTAAGATTGTTTGATCGTGAAATATAATATGATGTATAATGTATTTTAAATCTGTGTTTTTATGGTCATTATGGACGAATAAAGACTATTGACTGACAGAACTATATTATAAAATTTTACAGCATTGCCTCCTGTTACTTCCCAACCCTGACCTACTACCTGGGCTCTAATCCATTTCCCTGCTCCTTCTGTAAGGCGGCAACAATTTTCTAAGAGTTTCCTTGTCCATCTGTGACCAAGGAACATAATGTGACGCCCCAGGCTCCTTGCATATCAGGGGCACGCTGGGGATGGCGCTGCCTGGTGTATTTCTGCCATACCCACAAACATTTTCTCATGTAGGGGTAATCCCAGTCTGGATCTCCCTCACCATACAGAATGCAATCTTCAGCATTTATCATATCGCTTGGGTCAAAATACCCATCTTCTAGCCATGGATTCATTTGTGGAGCTAACCACTCTGTCCAATCTATTAGATTATCTACATATAGTACAACACAGTACCAGCTATTCTCTCCTGCAGCGAAGATCTCACTAGGAGTGAGATCTGCGCAAAATTGATGGAGCACTCATTTTCTGCACTGGTCTTTCATGGAGTGTCAATCCTCTAATAGCCTCACTGGATCCCATCCTGAGGTCTGGCTGGCCATGGGTACCTTGAAATCGCAACCACTCAAGCTCTGTCGCTCGAGTTTTTCTAGCTCTGGAAAGCATATCCTGCTCTCTTTCTCTAGTATCAATATGTTTAGGCAATCGCCTTGAACGTCTTGTGTGGTCCAAATCAATAAGGGGTCTTTCTCGGAATTCAATATCATAGGTGGGGTGTCTAGGTTTTGGGGTTTGAAGCATTTTACCGATATTATCCACACTCTTATGTATAGATTCTATCTTATTCGCTATTCTCTCAAAGCCTCCCTGGCCTTGTCATGAGAAGTCATCCTGATTTTCCTCTCTCCTCACTTCACTTGCATCTCTCCTACTTTCACTGCACACTAGCTATTCTTGAACACTTTCTGGGGAAACTACCATGTTCCCTTTTTCCTTTTGCCAAGGTAGTAAACGGTCTTCAGTCCTCCTACTCTCCTCTTCTCTTCCTTCAGATATTGGCCATTGTGCCATATCTACAGTCCTATTCACATAGTCACTCCATCTTGCATCATCTTCATCCCTTCGGTGTGTGGTGGATGCTCGCTCTCTAATTACCTTTCCTGTGGTGTCCCTTCTCTGCAGCAAGTGCGACGTTGCTGATGATATATGTGACTGGTCATCACTATCTCCTGGACCTTGCTCTTCACTTTCATCCCTCTGGGGAGAGGCTGGATCTAGATGCAGAACAAACTGTGCTTCTAGTTGCCCTAAAAACTGGAAGTCACCTACTCTTGTTTACTGCCTAGTTGTGCTCGCATGTTTTGGCTTTGGTGTTCGTGGGGTAACCTTGGAGGTAGCTTTTGGAAAGTGTGGAGGGGTTCAAATTTCAGGGTTCTCAAATCCCACCGTGGCTTTTTGTAGCTGCACCAGTGGGTAGATACTAGGTACCCTAGGAGAGGGGTTCAAGGGATCATATGGAGGCGGGGAACAGACAGGGTCCTAGGGGTATCCTCTGTTGAGTTTTTTGATCCTTCTCAAAAGATTCAACATAAAGGTACAGTAGCTTCTCTGTTCTCCAATTTGGTTCCTGCATATTTACTTCTGAGGTATGTGATAACATGCTCAATTATTTTGTCATCTAATGTTCCTTCTTTTGGCCAGGGATACATATGCTTTTGGGTGGCTTTAAACCACTCTAGGCTATATTTCTGTAATTTGTTCTTATTATGTGGGAAAATCTTCTGCATATGTGGTAAGTGGATCGCTATGATTAGTCGTATTTCTAATGTTGCACAAATTTAACCTTTTCAATCTGATCAAAATATTGCTTCCTTTTAGAACGTTCACACAAATCTCAAACAGCGGGAAAAAACGTCTCTATTGTCGGACTTATTACTTATGCGATATGCATCAATCTTATCAAATTTGGTTTCACTATGTTGGACTTGGCCCTTTTTGGCAGGTTCACCCCTAAACTTTTTGCCTTTTCTCTGACATGGTGTTGGTGGTTTTAGGCCTCTGGGCACTTTAGCACTGTGGTCCAGTGTAAAGTGCGTGCGCTCTCTGTGTTACATTGGTGAGATTGGCCTGCCCTCCCATAGGAATGCATTGGGGATTCCCTGATCAGTGTGTGTCAGTGGTAATTCATGGTATGGGAGGAGCAGCGTGGTCGAGTTTAGTATGTATGAAATTGTGAGAATAAATGCTGCGCAATGGTGTGCGCAGATTTATTATGACTGTGGGAGGAATGCCACTTTTAGAAGTTGGCATTTCTGTGTGCTATGTGGGTTGGCCTACAGTGGTAACTTAATTGGCATGGAGTAACTAGCTCGGGAGGGTAAATTATCCCCTAAGTGCAGTGTGAGTTGGCTAGTGCTAGCCAAGAGGAGGATAGTGATTCACTGGATGAGCTCCCAGCCCCCCAAGGTGAAAACTTGGGCCAAAGATTTAAGGGAATGGGCAACAGCTGAATTAGTCCGAATGAAGAGGGTCAGGAGAGATGAAAAGTTGGAAGAAGATGCTAGAGTTTGGTAGATCTTGATATCGGAGGTCCTCCTAGAGGAGGCCGCCGGAATGCAGGGGTCGGAGGAAACACACGTAGATCAAGCTGATGCTGAAATTGTGGTACAGCAATCAGACACTCTCATGTTGAGCATGGAGTAATCACCCTGACATTAAGGGTGGTCGGATGATGTGGCATATGGTACAGTCGAAGAATTTCTATGTATGTGACCTAGGAGGGTGGGTGAGTTTGTTTATAGAGTTATGTTCTTATGATTTGTTTATTGGGAAATTGCAATCCGCTAAAAGTACTGTAAAGAGTATTGATGCAGATATCAAGTATCATAGTCCTGGAGGTATTGTTTCCTTCATGAATAATTTTTCACTACAATCTTTGCTAACTGTAGAAAATGTTGAAACCACATTGTACTGTAACTTTCTAAGATTGTACTGTGCTGGGATTTTGATGTATCTCTACTGTTTTTCTGATGCCGGATGGTTTAAACCCTCAATAGATAAAAAAGTTTTAAAAAATGCAAGGCACATTACAATATAAATTTTTCAGTTATACGATGCACATTTAAATAACAATTTGCATATTATACGATATTACATGACAACATCATACTGTGGCCACGTTTCATTCATACATGCATGCACTCATCATCAGCCGCAAAATATAAAAACTTCTATTCTAGGGCGATAATCACATCTCTAGGCTACTTTTCAGTAACTCAGACTAGCAACCCCTGGACACTTCCCACCGCGCCCCAGAGGAGATTCCTTTCAAACCAGGCGTATTTCAGACCATGGAGTGACTTTCTGGACATTATGTCCAGGGCAGTAATTGGAGTGTTCAGCTCATATCTGGAGGTAAAGCTTACCGACACCAGCTTTTCTGCTGTCCCTTGGTGTCAAATGGAACACATATTGGCGCCTTACAATTTCAAAGTACTCAAACTGACCACTTCCAACTTGTCTTTGGTAATCACAGGTTAACTAGTTATGTAGGCTCCTTAACTTATTGTGCAGCACATGTACACAATACACAAACATGCATGCGGTACCCTTATTCCTCTTATAACCTTATATTTACATCTGAGTTTAGAATTGGCAAGAAAAATACGCTCATACGCAAACAAGGATCGTAATCCGCTGTCCTCACCTTTAAAAGACGGCAGTCCCCAGATCCTGCCCAACCCCTGTGTACAGGCAGAACTTCAGTTGAACATGGTGTCTGCTTACCTCATTAAAAAAAGTGCGCACTGTTCTCTGCAGCGGGGGGTGGGGGGGTGCAGGGGAAGTAGATGGCCTTCCGGTGTCAGCAGATGGGGGGAGGATCTTGTAATGTGGCTCACTAACTCTTACAAGGTGACTTAAAACCGCCACAATGAACAAAGATACAGACTCCTCTTGGCATTGGAAAGAAAGTTCTTTACTAACTGTCATGAGAGGGAGAAAGACCCTCTTTACACACAGGCAGGCTGCTGGGCTCTCTCACATTTATGTTCACAGACAGCTCTTTTTATACACATTTTGCACAATAGTTTATTACGCACAGCAAATAATATTTGACTTGCAGGTTCTAGATCGAAGACAGAAAAAAACACTCAAAGACCTGTGACCCCAAACTCTGACCTAATCCTTTACACATTCTTTATTAAATTTCAAACAATACTTAACAAATAAAGCATTCTTCTACTTCCGAATGCATGTATTTTATTGGCAAATGTAATTTCAGTGGAGTGTGTGCTGGTATCATTTTGCGCCTATGGCCTCTGTGTGCTCTAGGCTAATTGGATTTCCTGCACCCATTGTTTAATCAGGTTACAATCTTTTTGGAAGCACAAAGTGCATACGGGGGATCTCATGTGCTAAGACCATAAATATTTTCATGTTTGCTAAACATGAGTTGGCCTTTAACTGAAAACCCTTCCAGGTTAGTTATTCCATTGTGTCCACAACCAAACATTTCACCTTACTCGTGTCAGTGCAAGATTTGGGCCTAAACTGGCTTTTAACCATGAACAACTGTGTGTTTTCTGCTCGGGTTTGTTGTTGCACTATATTTGCATGTTTTATATTTTCTGTAGCATGTTCATATTTTATATTTCCTACAACATTTGCAGACGTCGGCGATGCGGTGTCTGAGGCTTGGGCAGCAGCGTTGATGCAGAGACGCTGCGTTAGCAAAGTCGGGGCTGCGTTGTAAGTCGAAGTTTTTGCTTCACGCAGTCTGCGAGCAGTGTCTACAGCTTCAGTGCAGGCAGCAGCAATGCATCGATATCGCAGAGAAATGTGCCAGTTCCAATCGATGTGTTGGTGTCAATGTGTTGGTTTCTTGGGTTCCAGCACCAAACACTCACTTCCAAGGGCTCAGGACTGAATTTGACACCAGTTGCCAGAGCAAGATTCACAGCAGAGGAGCTCAGGGGCTGGTAGCAAGATGCATGTGAGGTCTTTGATATCCTTGAGACTTCGGAACCAGTAGGCAAGCCCAACAAGCCCTTGGAGAACCTTTAGAGATGCAGGATGCAGACAGTCAAGTCCAGCCCTCTCACTTCCAGGCAAGAAGCAGCAGGCCAGCACAGCAAAGCAAGCAGCAATGTGGTAGTCCCTCCTGGCAGCACAACAGCTCTTCTTTCTGGTAGAATGTCTTCAGTTCCTGAAGCATTCCCATTGTTAGACTTGGCATTTTTTGGCGTGTTTCCCCTGAGTTTTTGCTCTCTGACCTCCCGGTTTTGACTCTGTTTTTGCTGGCTTAGTGTCTCTGCGCACTTTCTCTGTTCAGTGTTAAAGTGCAAGTGCTCCTGTTGTAAATTGTGTTATGAATTGGTGTTTCCATGATTGGCATATTTGATTTACTTGTCAGTCCCTAGTAAAGTGCACTGAGTGTGCCAGGGCCTGTAAATCAAATGCTGCTAGTGGGATGCAGCACTGGATTGTGCCACCCACCCATGCAGCCTATAAATGTAACTCTGGCCTGCCATTGCAGAGCCTATGTGCAGTCTGGGACTGCTATGTCAACTTGGCAAGTGTACCCACTTGCCAGGCGCTAACCTTCCCTTTTCTTACATGTCGGTCACCCCCTAAGGTAGGCCCAAGGTACCCCTGTGGGCAGGGTGCAGTGTATGTGAAAGGTAGGACATTCCCTGGTGTGTGTGGCATGTCCTGACAGTGAATTACTGCCAATTCTGTTTTTCACTATTGCAAGGGTACCTGTTCCAATAGGACAGAATGGGGAGTTTGTTCATAACATATTATAAACATAACTGGCCCTGGGAAAATGGAAGGAAAATAAAGTTTAGTATACCTGAACTCGGAATGTTAAAATGCATCTTTTAGTGAGGGTGATTTTTACATTCTATGTTTGAAAATACCACTTTTAGAAAGTAGGTATTTTCTTGCCTAACCATCCAGTGTGCCTCTGCTAGGTTTGTGTAATGCATGTCTGGCTTTTGGATGACAGGGGCTGGAGAGGGGCAGCGGCTCCAGTAGTCTGATGGGTCAGGGCTGGGCTGAATAGACCTGGGTTGCATTTAGTGTAGTGGGAGGAGATTTCCTTGCACCTGAATGGGCCTGGTCTGCGTTGCACAATGCCGTCTCCACCCCCTGCCAGGAAGCTGCACCAGTGAGGACAGATTTGGAGGTATAAATATTGGGGCCCAGACCCCAGAACTTTAAAACTCTTTTGGACCAAGAAGAAGAGCTGGAGAAGCTGTGAGGAGGAACTACCACTTTGCTGAGTGCTTTGCTGTGTTGGCCTGCAGTGGCTGCTTCTGTCTTGGGCAGTGAAAGGACTGGACTGAGCTTTCTGCAATCTATTTTTGTGAGTTTCTCCAAGGGCTTGAGGTAGAGCTTGCCCCCTGTTCAAGAAGTCTCAGGAACAGCAAAGACTTCAAGTTCTACTGCCCTCAGCACTGGGGACTGTGTGTTTTGGGCTGCAACAGAAGAAAAAGCAACCCGACGCCATCTACGACACCGCTGCCGACTCCGTGTCCTGAAGGCACCACAGAGGGCACCGCCGCAACGCTGCACCGCGACCCTGGTCTCACGACGACGCCTGCTGACGCCACCACCGAGCCGCTGCTTGCACGCGACCTGTGGGCACCGCACTCCGCATTGCCTCGCTTCACGACGCCGCCTTCGTATCCCCGATGACGCCGCTCCACGCCGAAATCGACGCCGCTGCTTGCACCGTGGGTCGAGGGCACCGCTCGTAAAGTTAGATGGTGCACTGCCCTCAACCCGCACCGCAGCCTTGGCTTACCGACGCTGGCGCCATCGACTCCAGTTCGTCAGCTGACGACAGCGCTTCAGCAACGACAACGCCGCTGCTTGCACCGTGACCTGCAGTACCGCGACGAGCACCGCATCACTTCGCACATCGACCCTGATCTCACTGACGACGCCATCTGACGCTGCCATGAGCCGATGCTCGCACCACGACCTGAGGGCACCGCATGCCGCACCGCTGCACTGCGCACCGCAGCACCCGACGCCTGCCGCCGCCAGCGCTCCTGACTTCAACCACAAGGAGTTCGATCTGCAACGCGTCCGACTTCAAGGGCCCGACGACTCCGGAACCGTCCTCGGGAACCGACGCCCGCGGACGCCGTACTTTCGGAGCTCAACGAGAGGTCGCCGACTCCCTGCATTTCTAAAGGTACTGTTTTGCGGGCCTTCCCGACACCGTAGCTGGCCCGCGACGCCGCGGTCAGCCAGAACTGTTTGGATTTGTTTGTTCACGACGCCGTGATAGCCCCAGAGGGAGCTATGGACTTCAAATAACTGTTTTTCAAGGTTATTTTGATAACTGAAGATTTCGAACTACTGTATTGTGGATTTTTATCATTTTTGGTCTTAAGTATATAAAAATATTGGATATTTTTCTAAACTGGTGTGGTGTCCTTTTATAGTGCTTACACTATATTACTGTTGGTTAGGTGCAAATGCTTTACACACTGCCTCTAAGATAAGCCTGACTGCTCGTGCCAAGCTACCTAAGGGGTGAGCAGGGGTTATTTTAGGAGTGTAACTCCCTTATCCTGACTAGGAAGAAGGGTCACTACTTGGACAAAGGTGCAAACCCTTACCAACTAGAGACCCCCCATTTCTAACGCCCAGCATATAGTGTCAGAAGTCCAGCCCTTATACACATTTTAGCCATTGAGGTAGGGAAACTGCAAAGAAAGGTCTTTGTAGTGCACAAGACCCTGCCCTTCCCTGCCCTGGCTCCAGACTCACTACTGGGGGCTAAGCGACCCTTTGTGTGGGAACGGGCAGAGCCCTAGTCGGGTACAAGTGTCAGCTCCTCTCTCTCACTCTAGCAAAGGAAGACCCATTTGCCTGGTGATGGGCCATCAGGATGTGAGTGGCACACCTCAGCTCCCTTTGTGTGTGACTGTCTAGAGGGAATACACAAAGCCCAGCTGCCACCCAACCCACACGTATATTCCAGAGACAGGCAGAAGGCACAGAATGGTGAAAGTAAGAAAATGTAAACTTTCTGAAAGTGGCATTTTCAGACGTGTAATTTAAAAAACAACTTCACTAAAAGATGTTGTTTTAAATTGCGAGTCCAGAGATACAAAACTTACTCTTCCTATCTTTTCCCAATTGGAAGTAGTTAAACCTTGTAAAATATTACAAGACAGCTCCAATGTTAACCTATGGGAGATATAAACCTTGCAGCATTGAAATAAGAATTTAAGAGTATTTCACTACCAGGACATGCAAAACTGAAAAGTACATGTCCTACCTTTTAAATACACTGCAGCCTACCCATGGACTGTCCAGGGCCTACTCTAGAGGTGACCTATGTGTAATAAAAAGGAAGGCTTAGGCCTGACAAGCAGGTTAACTTGTCAGGTCGAGATGCCAGTTTAAACTGTACACACAAGCTCTGCAGTGGCAGACCTGAGACATGTTTGAAGGGCTACTCATGTGGGTGGCACAATCCGTGCTGCATGCCCACTAGTAGCATTTGATTTACAGGCCCTGGGAACATGTAGTGCACTGTACTGGGGTCTTACCAGTAAATCAAATATGCTGATCATGAAGAAACCAAATGTGTAGGAAAGTAGGATCTGCTTCTTATGGTTACCCCCACTTTTTGCTTGATGTGATGTTGTTTTTGACTAGTCTGACTGGGATCCTGCTAATCAGGCCCCCATTCTATCTGCTTTCTCCTTAAACTGATGTGTTATGTACTTAGGTAAACCCCAGATTGGATACTGGGGTACCCTTGTCAGTCCCTAGTATATGGTACCCAGGCACCCAGGGCATAGGTACCCCAGGGGTCTCCCATGGGCTGCAGCATATATTATGCCACCCATGAGAGACCCTTCAGAATGGAACTACAGGCCTGCCACTGCAGCCTGTGTAAGTTGGTGAATGCACCACTTACGAGGGATATAGGTTTACTATATCTAAGGGTCACTGCACTTAAAACCTATAAGTCACCCCTATAGTAGGCCTCGACAATCCTGAGGGCAGGGTGCTTGGTTCTAAGTGAGAGGGTGCCCCTGCATGAGCAGGACACCCCTGCAGCCTACGGAGTCCATCGTCCCGGGTTGTCAGTGAAGCAGCCATATACTATAAGAGGGGCATCGCATGACCGCACGGTGACCATCTCGAAAATGGCAGCAACGAATCCTATCATGTTTGGTATCAAACATGTTGGAATCATACCCCCATACCGTAAACAGTGTGGGAGGTATGATTTCCAAGCACTGGAATAGCCCTCCATTAGGCTCTCGGTGTTCCCGGCACCAGCCTTCTAGTCCCGGACAGCACAAAATGGTTGCTGCCGACCAGAGACACATTTCTGCCCTCCTGCTGCTGAGCCAGGCTCGAGCAGGGGAAGACAGAACAATAGGCATCCTGTCACAGGGAGGTGTGACCACCTTCCAGACAGGATATAGTGTATTAGGGCTGGGTGGGTGCTCTTGCCAGTGCCTGAAAGTCTGCATGAGGGACACATTTGGTGTCCCTGTGCATAGTCCAGTTCAATCCAGTCCTGGGAGCTATTGGCTCCCGCTCTGGCGGGAAACTGGACAAAGGACATGGGAGTAACCTCCCCCCTGTCCAGCCTCCCCTGGGAGGGACCCCTGAATCTTCCCAACCCTTTCCCTAGGGTACTTAAGGGCTTACCTGGGTGTAGGTCCCTAGATTCATCGTGGGATAAGATTCAGAACTGAAACCACTGCACTTCTACCGTCTGGGCACTCTGGACTTCGCTGGACTTCATTTGGGCCTGACTTCGTCTCCCTTCCAGTCTGCTGATTCGTCTGTGCCTGTGCATCATACAGGAACCTTCCAAGGCCTGTGAAGCATCAAGGACAACCGAAGTAATCTCCCGTGGAGTGAAGGAGTCACTCCCCTACATTCGTAGGCACCTCAACACTGCTGACCGGTCTGCTGATCCCGAGCTCCTGCAGACTCCGAAGGGTTCAACAACACAAGTGATGGTTATCTACGTCTCCCGAGGCCCGAGCTGCCCTCTCACCAAGTTTGAGGTCAGTATCCCTCGTGGGGGCTGCATTACCCAAACCCCTTTGCACTGCATACTTTTGCAAGTGCATATGCTTGTTGGCAGTTTTGCAACAAGTGCTTTGGGCTCCAAGTAGCCCCAACCTCTGGCAACTTCTTCCACCAAGATCTTCAGCCACATCGCATCGTGGGCCCTGTGGCCTGCTCCTTTTGGTGAGCTGCTCGAGGTCCTCTCGCAGTTCCTGTGCCAAAGGCCTGTGGATCCAATTGAGGGTCATCGTTGTTTTCCTTGGGCTCCCCTGATTGCTTGGGGCCTGACCTGACTCCCCTGCTTATGGTGAGTCTCCTGGACCTTGCTGGTCCCAAACGTGCACATTCTTGACTTCCTGCGTTTGTTGCATTTGCCAAGGCTTGTTGGTGCTCCAGCCAGACACCCACCCCCTCGGCACTCGACATCCTTTGTGGAACAGCTCGTTACCGGGTCCTGGTCGTCCTCAGCGTCGCCTGGTCCTCGCAGCTGCAGAGTCAAGGTTACCGTCAGCTATCCTGAAGCACCCGACATCGGAGGGCAGGCGTCTTCCAAGTCTCCTGGTCACTCCCGAGTGACATAGACTCTGTCCCCTCAGCTTTCAGATACTCCTCTTCATGAATCCACGTTTGGATTCCTCTGGGCACTTTCTCCTCTTCCAGCAGCGGCACTTTCCTGAAGTCCTCCATTGGGTTCGACGGCAGTTTCCGACGCCACTTCACACCTATGCACCCGGCTCCCCTGGGATAGGTAACTTGGGTACCACGATATACACGGGTGGGGTGGCTCTCCATCCTTCTGTCTTCCACGCCGTTTCTTCAGGGTCCACTGGGAAGGGTCCCTAATCTTTAAAATTCCAACCGCGACTTGCACATAGACTTGTACGGAGCATGCAGTTGTGTTCACACACTGCAGACACTCTCCGTGGGTCCCTATCTACTTACGATGGGTGGTTCTGTGGGTCCCCAGCAATTCTACGTCCTCTCGACATTGTCCTGACTCGAGTCGTGGTTCTTATACCACTTTCTTAGTATATAGTTTGGTCCCCCCCTGGGGCCCGCTGTGTATTAGTGCTATTTACTGTGATTTCTTTGCTAAGGTATTGTGTGCTTTTTGTCTGTCTCCGTGTAGGAGATACTGTAACGTACTAGATAGGGTTATATAATAAATACACATTTTTATAAGTACTTCGTGTGGTTCTTTTTCATTTAATCTATACTATGAGATTGAATTCTGGTAAAACAAGCTGCATTACACTCCTTCAAGACTAAGACTGAAGGCTGCTCTCCCCAGCTACCACTTGGATAGCTTTCTAAGGTTGTGTGAGACCTCTTAAATCACCATAAGGATTGTCTGGACTGGTGGAAGGTGCCCACTTATATTAGTGAACACAAGGAGATGATGGACGGAGTGCTGAAACTTTTCAGACACTCACCCCCAGTCACAGATCTGGGTTGAATCCATCATCATTCTTTAGCTCACTTTGCCACATCAGTTCAGACCCAGCTTTATGCAAATCAGTCTTGACCCTGTGCCTCATGGGAACAGTCCAGCCCGAACTGCCAAGCCAGGTCTTCCCTTAACCGGAAACAAGCATCCTGGGACCGGTTTCGGGGTAACACCCCTCTTCAGCCAGGCTAGCTTGAATCCAGTGGCAAACAATGTCAGGACTGACCATTCCTTGGCAGTTGTTAATTTCAGCTGGGGAGGGGTAACTGGCCCTAAGAAGGCTGTGGTAAGTTCAGACCTACCAGTAGATTGTTGGGCAATGATTTGGAAACTTCAGCCTGGGCTGAGGTTGAATTTAGGACTCATGCAGCAATGTTGAGCATCTCTGCAGATGTGTTTGCTGTGACCAGGTCACAGGCCAAACTGGCATCCACTGAACAGGCCCTGGATCCTGGAACAATGGACCAGGGGCCTTCCGAGAGAAGGGGCAGGAGGGGTAAGGCTGTGTCTTCCCCCCCCAGACTCAGAGTGAGGATCATCCTCTTGAGGGAGATGATCTCCGTCCTTGTGAAGGAACTGTCCCAGATGAGCTTGAGCCTGATCAGGTTGAATTCTTGGGGACAGGGGGGCCTTCCAGGGCAGACATGAGTCTGGAGCAGCAAACCTGCCCCTCTCTTGAACCCCTCAGGCAACAGGCTGCTACTGAGGCTGCTGGGAATACCAGTGGGTCCCACAGGATCTACTGGTATGAGGGACTCCTTTATTCAGAGGGTAGAGACCCCACGTCTGGTGCTACCAGGAGGTTGGTTATACCTCTGAAGTTTAGGGGCTTCCTACTCACCCTAGCACATGACATTCCCCTGACAGGATACTTAGGCCAAAGTAAAACTTGGGACAGGCTTGTCCCTCACTTTCACTGGCCTCACGTGTCTGAAGACACTAAGGAATTTTGTCGCTCCTGTGTCACATGCCAAGCCAGTGGTAAGGCAGGTGGCAGCACAACGGCTTCTCTGATGCCACTTCCAGTGGTGGGGGTTCTCTTTGAGAGGTTTGGGATTTACATAATTGGTCCCATGAACCCTCCTATAGCTCTGGGCACAGTTATATTCTAGTGGTGGTGGACCATGCCACTAGGTACCCAGAAGCAATTCCCCTTAGGACCACTACAGCTCCTGTGGTGGCCAGGGCCATTTGGGAATTATTTCCAGGGTGGGCTTCCCTAAGGAGGTTTCAACTGACAGAGGTACAAACTTCATGTGAAGTTATATCACTGCAATGTGGAAGGAGTGTGGTGTAAATTACAAATTCACCACCCCTATCATCCTCAATGCAATGGGTTAGTTGAGAGATTCAACAAAACCCTCAAGGGCATGATCATGGGCCTCCCAGAAAAGCTTAGGCGAAAATGGGAAGTTCTTCTGCCCTGCCTTCTCTTTGCCTACAGAGAGGTCCGTCAGAAAGGGGTTGGCTACAGCCCTTTTGAACTTCTGTTTGGGCATCCAGGTAGGAGTCCCTTGTGTTTGGTTAAGGAGGGATGGGAGATACCTCCCAAACAAGACATCATGGACTTTGTACTTGGTCTCTGCTCCAGGATGGCTGAGTACATGAAGAAGGCAAGCAAAAACCTGGAGGCTAGCCAAGAATTGCAAAAAGCTTGGCATGACCAAAAGGCTGTCCTAACGTTTTACCAGCCAGGCCAGAAGGTGTGGGTGTTGGAGCCTGTGGCCCCAGCAGCTCTCCAAGATAAATGGAGGGGACCTCACACTATCATTGAGCAAAAAGGTGAGGTCACCTACTTGGTGGACCTTGGCACTCCCAGGAGCCCCCACAGGGTGCTCCATGTGAACAGGCTCAAACCTTTTGTAGATAGGGCTGACATGGGCTTGCTCATGGCAACTGATGAGTGACAGGAGGAAGAGAGTGACCCTCTCCCTGATCTCCTCTCACAAAACCCTGATGATAGGTCAGTTGATGGTGTAGCCTTGGCAGGCAGCCTCACTGATCAACAGCAGATTGATTGTAGGAAGATCCTCAATTAATATTGGCACATGTTTTCTCTGACACCCAGTGAAAACCACCTGGTGTCCCCATGAAGTGGACACAGATGAGAGTCTACCGGTGAAGAATGAAATCTACAGGCAGCCTGACCATGTCAGAGATTGCATCAGGACAGAGGTCCAAAAGATGCTTGAGTTGGGAGTAATTGAGCCCTCAGATAGCCCTTGGGCTAGTCCTAGTGGTCTTGGTATCAAAACCTCACACCCAGGGTGGTAAGAGAGAGATGAGGTTTTGTGTTGACTACAGGGGACTCAATGCAGTCACTAGGACTGATGCTCATCCAATTCCTAGGGCAGATGAGCTCGTTGACACTTTGGCTCAGCCATGTTTTTGAGCACATTTGACCTAACTGCTGGTTATTGGCAAATCAGACTAGCTGAGGATGCCAAACCAAAAACAGCATTCTCAACCCCTAGTGGGCATTATCAATTATTTTGATGCCCTTTGGTTTGAAGAATGCACCTGCCACATTCCAAAGGCTTGTGAATAAAATTCTCACAGGTCTGGAAGCCTATAGTGCAGCATATCTTGATGATATAGCTGTCCTGGTCCACCTGAAGATTGTTTTGGAGGCTCTGCAGAAAGCAGCCCTCACTATCTAGGCCACTAAGTGACAGATAGGGCAGAGCAAGGTTGTGTACCTGGCCCACCTTGTGAGTGGAGGCCAGGTTCAACCACTTCAGAGCAAAATCCAGACCATAATGGACTGGATTGCTCCTACTACCCAGACTCAGGTCAGAGCTTTCTTGGGCCTGACTGGGTATTACAGGAGTTTTGTAAAAGGATATGGGTCCATAGTTACTCCCTTGAATGATCTCACCTCCAAGAAAATGCCCAAGAAAGTTCAGTGGACAGTTAGCTGTCAGAAGGCATTTGATGATCTCAAGCAGGCCATGTGCACTGCTCCTATTCTGCAGAGTCCTGACTACTCCAAGCAATTTATTGTCCAAAAAGATGCATCTGAGTTGGGGGTAGGGGCTGTATTGTCACAACTTAATGCAGAACGCCAGGATCAACCAGTAGCTTTTATTAGCAGAAGGTTGACCCCCAGAGAGAAACGTTGGTCAGCTATAGAGAGGGAAGCCTTAGCTGTGGTCTGGGCCCTGAAGACGCTCAGGCCATACTTGTTCTGCACTCACTTAATTGTTCAGACACCATAAGCCCCTCTTATGGCTAAAACAGATGAAGGGTGAAAACACCAAGCTTTTGAGGTGGTCCATTTCGCTACAGGGGATGGACTATACAGTGGAACATAGACCTGGGAGTAACCGTGCCAATGCAGATGGACTCTCCAGATATTTCCACTTAGAAAATGAAGACTCAACTGGGCATGGTTAGTCTCATCACCTTCCGTTTGGGGGTGGTTGTGTAGGAAAGTAGGATCTGCTTCTTATGGTTACCCCCACTTTTTGCTTGATGTGATGCTGTTTTTGACTAGTCTGACTGGGATCCTGCTAATCAGGACCCCAGTCTATCTGCTTTCCCCTTAAACTGATGTGTTATGTACTTAGGTACACCCCAGATTGGATACTGGGGTATCCTTGTCAGTCCCTGGTATATGGTACCCATGTACCCAGGGCATAGGTACCCCAGGGGTCTCCCATGGGCTGCAGCATATAGTATGCCACCCATGGGAGACCCTTCAAAATGGAACTACAGGCCTGCCACTGCAGCCTGTGTAAGTTGGTGCATGCTCCACTTACGAAAGATATAGGTTTACTATATCTAAGGGTCACTGCACTGAAAACCTATAAGTCTCCCCTATAGCAGGCCTTGACAATCCTGAGGGCAGGGTGCTTGGTTCTAAGTGAGAGGGTGACCCTGCATGAGCAGGACACCCCTGCAGCCTACGGAGTCCATTCTCCCGGGTTGTCAGTGAAGCAGCCATATACTAGTTCAAGAATACTTTATTTTGACTCTAAAAGAGCCATAAAAGATTGTACATACATATTTTCATTTAAAAGACAGCAGGTCCACATACACAAAATTTACAGAATTTAAAAATGATCAATATCTGCTATGAATCTTAAAAACAGTAAAGAGATCATTTAAAATACAATATATGATCTCAACCTTTCCTAAGGAGAGTAAAAACTCCATTGCCAGTTTGTAATTCATAATCCCTGCAGAAAGTAATAAAGGGCGAATAAACTGTTTCCTCACGGGGTTGTAAAATCTACAGAAGAGAATAAAGTGCGTAGTGCTTTGAGGTGAACAGCTGTCACACGGACAAACAGGGAGTGAAGCAAACCACGAGCCAGGGAGAGGGAAAGCAGCTAAAAAATGTACAGTTTTTAAACGCAACCTTGTCAACAGAAATTTCCTTCTTTCGTTTAAGTCAGTTTGCAAGTACGGGGCAGGTTCTCTTTGCAGTTGCGAAAGGCGCTCTGGCTGACCAGTCACACTACATATAGGGCCATCCCGGACATAACTTTGATAAAAAAGTGACTTTATAGTGACAGGTGATATATTTTTTAACGTGTCGGGGTTTGTATAATATTCTGGAACACCCATTTTGGCAAAACTCGTTTTGACATACCTAAGCCAAGGTATGTCAGAGCTATTATCCAGCTTCATGCAGTCTGTCAGTATTGTTCTGCAGAGGGCAGCCTCTGGGTTCTTCCAGGTTTTTAACCAGAGCAACAGCGGTTGGATCGCTATATATTCTTTCAAATAACTCAAACCAACTTCCTCATGACAAAAAGAAACAGTGGAACTCTGGGACACTGAGAGAAGTCTTCTTAGAAACGTATTCTCTACTATTTGGAGTGATTTACAATTCACGTGTCCCCACACCCCAGCCTCAAAGGTTACTACAGAAAGGCTTTTACTCTTATAGATACATAAAATCTGCTTAGTTGGTTTATGTCCCAGTCTTTTAGCAAATCTAAAAATAGCATTGATAGATTTCTGAAATTGCATAATTCTAATATTTAAAACATGTTTCCAATTAAAATCAGCATCAAATGGTACCCCCAAATAAGTAAAATGTGGAACTTTCTCAATTTCTTTGCCCCCCAATAAAAATGGTCTAGTTTTGGCTTTGTTTGGACCACATTTCATAATTAATGATTTCGTACGGTTTACTTTAAGCCCTAGATCGTTCATTAAGACATTAAATGAATCTAACAACACTTGTAGGCCATTTGCTGTCCTGGCTATCAGGACAGCGTCATCAGCATATAGGAAAACGGGGATTTGGCACATATTACATTTTGGAATGTCTTTTCCCACCTTACATAGTTGGTCTCCCAGCCCGTTAATGTATAGTAAAAAGAGGAATGGGGCCAGGATGCAGCCCTGTCTTACCCCTATATCAGAGGGGAATCCTTCAGTCAAATCTCCCTGGTTACTATAGCTTACTGAGGCTGAGGTGTCTTCGTGAAGCCTACGGAGCAAGGTGATAATTGCTCCATCGATCCCCATTTTTAACATTATGTACCATAGTTGGCTGCGATTCACAGTGTCAAAGACACAGGTTAGGTCTATAAAAGCTAGATGAACACAATCATTTTGTGCTTAAATGTACTTTTGGACAATTAAAGCCAGATTTAAAGATTGTTCCACAGTTCCAAGTCCTGGGCGGAATCCAAATTGATAGATTGAAAGTGCCTGATGTTCAAGTGCCCAAAGTTCTAATTTAGCCAAAATTACCCTGCCCAATATTTGAACTGAACTATTGAGCAGGGAAATTGGGCGATAACAATAGGGTTTGGTTTTATCCTCCTTTTTAAAAATCGGCACTACAATGGCTTTTTGCCAGGTCTGGACTAGAGGGCCCACTATTGCAGCTTTTAAAACATTTATAATCAATGGGGCCCATAAATCTGGTAAATACTTATATAGGTCCACAGGGGTTCTATCCGGTCCCGGGGCTTTCTCTGGGCTTTCTATAGCTAAAAGTACCTCACTCACCTCTATTGAGTTGCTTAGGGCGTGGAAAGATCCTATAGCACAAGGAATTTCAATGGCCGACGATAAATTGACTGTCCTTGGCTCTGGGGAAAAAAATTCCGAAAAATGGTTGACCCAGGCTTCGGCTGGAACTATGGTATCTATTTTAGGCGTTTCATCACCAGACATAGAAACTGAGTTAACCACCTCCCAAAAAGCATGGGAATCTTTTAGGGTCGATGCGATTTTTAAATCTTCCCAGGCCTTATCCTTCAGGAACCGTTTCCTTTCCCCAATTGCCTTTCTATAATCCTTCCTTGCTTTTATTATTTAATCCTTATTCCTCTGGGTCTTTTTTAATACCACCCATAGCGCCTTATGTGAATGAAATGAAATGAAAATAGGTACTTATAAAGCGCACGGCTACTCCACAGAGTGTCCCGGCGCTGAATTACCACCGAAAGACAGGAAAACCAGAGCCCAAAGGCCAAACCGAACAGAAAGAATTATTGCTGGAAAAGCCAGGTTTTTAGCTGTCTCCTAAAAGAAAGCAAATCCTGGACCTGCCTGAGGTGAAGAGGCAGACAGTTCCATGTGCGGGCAGCCAGCACTTGAAAGGAGCGTCCGCCCACACGGGTGCGGGCAAACTTCGGAATGAACATCAGAGACTGCACTGAGGACCTCAAGGCTCGTTGCGGCACGTAGTGCTGGACCCTTCTCCTGAGATATACGGCGCCCGTGCCATGAAAGGCCCGAAAAGCCAGAACCAGAGCTTTAAACTGGATCCTCTTCCGTACCGGTAGCCAGTGCAAGGCCTTCAGGTGGATCGTCATACGTGCTCTGGGTCCCACCATGAGAATGGCTCTGGCCGCCGCATTCTGAACCACCTGCAGACGATTCAGTAAGTACTCAGGTAGGCCCAGGTACAAGATGTTAACGTAATCCAGCCTAGATATAATTAAGGCTTGGACTACTGTCTTCCGATACTCGACCGGTAGCAGGGGAAGAAAGTTTTCTAACATTTTTAGCATGCCAAAACAAGTACCAGCGACGGTTTGAATTTGGGCCTTCATTGGTAGGGTGGCATCTAGCTTAACCCCTAAGTTCTTCACAATACTGACTGGAGCTGTGGGAGGGGACATATCCCGAGGCCACCATTGGTGCCATGATTCGCATGGCGGACAACCAAAGAAGATAATCTCCGACTTTTCTGAATTGCACTTTAATTGGTTATGCCGTAACCAAGAGAAAACCTCCGTCAGACAGATGTTGATCTCGTTGCCTCTGAAATCAGCGCCTTTGTCACACGTAAACAGCAGTTGAGTATCATCGGCATATGATACTATCTTAGCGCCGTGTGACTCAGCTAGCAGTGCAAGAGGGGCCATATAAATATTGAAAAGTGACGGGCTCAAGATAGACCCCTCCGGGACCCCCACCTTCATGGATGGAATGGGGGCCGAGAAAGGGGGGGAACAAATTTCCTGCCGGCGATCACTCAAAAAAGAAGCGAACCGCTCCAGTACCATGCCCCCAATGCCGCATTCCAGCAGGCTCTGTGCTTCGGAGCTGATCTTATTGAACCACCTTGGGTGTTCAGGGGCTTTTCTACTACGTTTAGTTAATTTATCTGCCATGATGCCATTGAGGTTTGTGAATGACACTATGACGTTCTCTGGAGGGGCGGAATCTGAAAGTACTGTCTCTATATCTGCCTTATTATTTGTTATAAGGTCTTTAAAAAAGGCCGCCTTATCAACCTTTTCCCACTTAATACTAATGCCCTTATTATTTCTATTATATACTGCCCTATGTTGTATTTTCTTGTCCCTTTCTTTTACCGCGGGTAGGTGTAAAGTTAAAACAATGGGTATGGTCACTCGTGCAACTTGCCTTTACTACACATCCCTTAAAAAATTGCACTAGGTCTTTGCTAATTAAAATATGGTCAATAGTTGGAGATGATAAGGGACCTACATATGTTGGAATCGGGGGTGAGATAGCCACATCCAAGTCTTGTGCAAATTTCAGATCCTTAGCAGTGGTAACTCAATTCAATGATTCCACATACGGCGTATGTTTAAAATGGTTCAGGGGCTGATCCCTCTCGTCACAGATACCACAAGATTCCTGAACCCTAGGATCACAAGTTCCTATATTAAAATCCCCCACCCAAATTATTTGAAGATCCTTTCTATGTTTTTTCTGGGCATCAGTTATAACATCCTCTAAGTCATATACAATATTTGTCACAGTTGGATCAAAAATATTATAATAAAAATTAATTAAAAGCAGATCAAATGACTTTGACGTAATAATTAAAAGCAACCGATAGTATTGAGATTTACACAATTCTCTTATTGGGATGTCAGTCAATGCCACTGATATGAGAGCGACCAACCCCCTTTCGCTCTACCTGCTCTGGAGGGGACAGCTGGTATATGATAAGAGGCAAAACCGTCAACATGCAGTGGGTCCACTGTCCAGGTCTCTTGGCAACAATCAATATGATATTGGTCAAGCAAGGTTCTCCAGTCAGGATTATCGATCTTGGACCGAAGACCCGCAATGTTTCATGAGACAATACTAAGACCCTCTTGTCGCATATTAGGCGCGGGGTGATTTGACGCCGATAATACAGTAGAATCCTCTTGTAAAATTTCTTTGCCCTCTTGAGTCCAGTAACTGTCAGTCTTGTGCATCCAATTCTGACAGGACTTCAAATCTGTTTGCAAGTGAGAGACAATTTGCTGGTCTCAGAAAGGCGGATTTATCTTTTTTAGGATCAGATTGCGATAAGTTGTTTACATGACCTATCAATGTACGGGCTTTTAGGGGTTGTGCTCTGACACCTTCATCATAGGTAAAAAATAAATGCGAGGCTTTGAAGGAGATTTTTGACCAGGCACGGGTTCCTAAAGTTGACAATTATACTCTTGTAGAGATTATTTCCCTGGATAGATCGTGGGACCAGTTGGAATTTCTTTTCAGCCAGAAAGAAACCTTATTTACCAGGGATCCATGAGATTCATATGTGGCCTGCTGTAGTGGGGGGGACATTTTCCAAAACTATTATATAAGGGGTACACTCTGGTGGAATATGAGGACGTATATTATTTTGGTTACTTTGATTGGTGCCACTGCAACCTTTGGGTGCCCTGTGATATGTGTCCCGTATGTCTCGCGCCGTTTGTGTGTCCATTGGTAGCCCAGATGGGGATAATGTGTCAGCCCTCACAGTTAATTTGTGTTTTAACTCTTGTCTCTGTGGGTTAGTATGTACTTTGTTTGCAGATTTGCCCCTTGGGCCCCCTTAAAACTCTCCTGTTCTTCCATAATGTCCACTCTTCTTATGAGGGCTTCCTGGGCAATGATTACTTTCTCGATCTTTTCCTCTAAATGGATTAATTTTTCAAATGTCCCAGAGCACAACTTAAATATAGAATTTATTTGCTCACGCAGTTGATCAAAACTGGGAATATTGTTTGCACCCAATTTTCTCCTAACAGGCTCCCCTTTGGGAGTCTTTCTTGTAAGATTTTTTCCTTGTGCCTTTCTTTTTCTTTTCACCTTGTTTTATTAGAGAACAGGGAGTTAATTCCGAGGAAGTTGATTTTGGCAACTCGCCTATATTTAAATCTTGCCTGCTTTTTTTGCAGGAAGGACTATCCAGCCGTGTGATATCACTTCTAGTGTGGTCAATGTTTGCGTGTCTTTAATCACACTGGGGTTAGGAAACTGACCCAGAAAGCACTCCAAGGGGTTTCTAGAAGGTGATGAATCCCCTCTCTTTAAAGACTTTGATGTTAACATCATCGGGCTACCATGTTATCTTTGTGTTTGTTCTGCGCTGGTAGATTTTATAGAATATGGGGTGGATCTTTTAATAGCTGAATCCATTCTTGCTTCAACTTTGCCTATCTCGCTTTCAAGTGCCCCCATTACAGAGGTCAAGTCGCTTTTGATTGAATTACTTTGTACGTCACCCTTCTCCCTAGATGGATCTAAATGGGTCCCCTTTCTCTTTCCCATCATTGTTACAGTAGATTACAACAAGATTACCTTCCGGAGCTCTTCAAGAATGTGGTATCCTCTTCACCAGCGGTCTATACAGTCCCAATATGTGAGAGTCCCAAAAATATGGGCAATAGTTAAAAATAAAACCAAGAGACAGGGTCCAGCCCAGGCTCTTCCGGGCACAGATGGCCCCGCCCTTGGCCCGGGCTTGCCCGGGCATGCCCCACGGGAGCCCAGAGCAACTTTATGTGTCTCCTGGCGCAGAGACAGGGCGTCGGCGCCTCCTGGCGCTAAGGGTGTTGGGGGATGGAGTCCCCTGTGCAAAGTGGCGAGTGCAGGCTGTGCAAACTGTGGGCTCCCACGCCGCGGGAGCCCGGAGCAACTTGGTGCGCCTCCTGTTGCAGAGACAGGGCGTCGGCGCCTCTTGGTGCTAAGGATGTTGGGGGATGGAGTCCCCTGTGCAAAGTGGCGAGTCCAGGCTGTGCAAACTGTAGGCTCCCATATACTATATAGAGGGGCATCGCGTGACCGCACGATGACCATCTCGAAAACGGCTGCAACGAATCCTATCATGTTTGGTATCAAACATGTTGAAATTATACCCCCACACTGTAAACGGTGTGGGAGGTATTATTCCAAGCACTGGAAGAGCCCTCTGTTAGGCTCTCAGTGTTCCCGGTACCAGCCTTCTAGTCCCGGACAGCACAAAATGGTTGCTGCCGACCAGAGACACATTTCTGCCCTCCTGCTGCTGAACCAGGCTCGAGCAGGGGAAGGCAGATCAATAGGCATCCTGTCATAGGGAGGTGTGACCACCTCTCAGACAGGTTTACTGTATTAGGGCAGGGTGGGTGCGCTTGCCAGCGCCTGAAAGTCTGCATGAGGGGCACATTTGGTGTCCCTGTGCATAGTCCAGTTCAAACCAGTCCTGGGAGCCGTTGGCTCCCGCTCAGGCTCGAAACTGGACAAAAGACATGGGAGTAACCTCCCCCCTGTCCAGCCTCCCCTGGGAGGGACCCCTGAATCTTCCCAACCCTTTCCCTAGGGTACTTAAGGGCTTACCTGGGTGTAGGTCCCTAGATTCATCGTGGGATAAGATTCAGAACTGAAACCACTGCACTTCTACCATCTGGGCACTCTGGACTTCACTGGACTTTGTTTGGGCCTGACTTTGTCTCCCTTCCAGTCTGCTGCATCGTCTGTGTCTGTGCATCATACAGGAACTTTTCAAGGCCTGTGAAGCTTCAAGGACAACCGAAGTAATCTCCCTTGGAGTGAAGGAGTCACTCCCCTACAGTCGTAGGCACCTCAACACTCCTGACTGGTCTGCTGATCCTGAGCTCCTGCAGACTCCGAAGGGTTCAACAACACAGGTGGTGGTTATCTACGTCTCCCGAGGCCCGAGCTGCCCTCTCAGCAAGTTTGAGGTCAGAATCCCTCCTGGGGGCTGCATTAACCGAACCCCTGTGCACCGCGTACTTTTGCAAGTGCATATGCTAGTTGGCTATTTTGCAACAAGTGCTTTGGGCTCCAAGTAGCCTCAACCTCCGGCAACTTCTTTCACCAAGATCTTCAGCCACATCGCCTCGTGGGCACCGTGGCCTGCTCCTTTTGGTGAGCTGCTCAAGTTCTCTTGCGATCCCTGTGCCTCCGGCCTGTGGGTCCAATTGAGGGTCATCTTTGGTTTCCTTGGGCTCCCTGATTGCTCGGGGCCTGCCCTGACTCCCCTGCTTGTGGTGAGTTTCCTGGACCTTGCTGGTCCCAATCGTGCACATTCTTGACTTCCTGCATGGGTTGCATTTGCCAAGGCTTGTTGGGCTCCCGCCGGACACCGACCCCTTGGCACTCTACATCCTTCGTGGGACAGCTCGTATGCGGGTCCTGGTCGTCCTCAGCGTTGCCTGGTCCTTGCAGCTGCAGTGTCAAGGTCACGGTGACGTCATCTATCCTGAAGCATCCGACATTGGAGGGCATTCGTCTTCCACCTTCTCCTGGTCACTCCCGAGTGACATAGACTCTGTCCCCTCTGCTTTCAGGAACTCCTTTTCACGAATCCACGCTTGGATTCCTCCGGACACTTTCACCTCTTTCAGCAGCTGCACTTTCCTGAAATCCTCCATTGGGTTCGACGGCGATTTCCGACGCCACTTCACACCTATGCAACCGACTCCCCTGGGATAGGTAACTTGGGTAACACGGTATCCACCAGTGGGGTGGCTCTCCAACCTTCTGTCTTCCACAGGGTTTCTTCAGGGTCCACTGGAAAGGGTCCCTATCTTTAAAATTCCAACCACAACTTGCACATTGACTTGTACGGAGCACGCAGTCATGTTCACACACTGCACACGCTCTCCGTGGGGTCCCTATCTACTTACCTTAGGTGGTTCTGTGGGTCCCCAGCAATTCTACGTCCTCTCGACATTGTCCTGACTTGAGTTGTGGTTCTTATACCACTTTCTTAGTATATGGTTTGCCCCCCTCCTGGCGCCCCCTGTGTATTAGTGCTATTTACTGTGATTTCTTTGCTAAGGTTTTGTGTGCTTTGTGCTATCTCCGTGTAGGAGATACTGTAACGTACTAGATAGGGTTATAAAATAAATACATATTTTTATAAATACTTTCTGTGGTTCTTTTTCATTTAATCTATACTATAAGATTGCATTCTGGTAAAACAAGCTGCTTTACACTCCTTCAAGACTAAGCCTGAAGGCTGCTCTCCACAGTAACCACTTGGATAGCTTTCTAAGGTTGTCTGAGACCTCTTAAATCACCATAACAGTTGTCTGGACTGGTGCAAGGTGCCCACTTACATTAGTGGACATCATATACCAGGCCAGCTTCTCACAAAATGCCATTACATTTTAGACTTAGAGCTCATGCAATTTAACACTGATCAGCAGTGAAAAAATGCATAGAGTCCTAAAGCCAGCAAAACCGAATTTCAGCACACAGTCAAAACAGGGGGTCAGTAAAGATTTATTTAAAAAA
Organism: Calotriton arnoldi; assembly: GCA_963921515.1. Taxonomy (NCBI): domain Eukaryota; kingdom Metazoa; phylum Chordata; class Amphibia; order Caudata; family Salamandridae; genus Calotriton; species Calotriton arnoldi. The sequence goes on from CAWUFW010008121.1 coordinate 590,212, forward strand.
AACAGGGGGTCAGAAAACAAAAAGTCAGGGGAAACCATGCCAAAAGATGCCAAGTCTAACACAACTGATTTTGTCAAGTGCTGAATCAAACATAGACCAGAAGCACTTGATCATATGTAACATTTACGTTAACCTGTGAAATTATAAGAAAAAATACACAATAATAAATCTGACCAGTGCTATTGAAGAGACCATGAGCAAAAATCCAAATGCAATTTGGATTATCACTGGTGATTTTAACTTATTCTTATTGAAAGATGATTTTGTGCAACAATTGCATGATATAGATTATGTATACTGGAATATCCCTGTGGCAATTGTTAGTGATCTTAAGACAGACAATAGAGGGAGTATGTTAGTCAATGATTTTAAGAATTTTGGGCTGTGATTACTGAACGGATGGTTTAAATCGGAAAGACCAGCAGGTTACACTCACATTTCTCCAAAGAGACCAGAAATTTTGGACTATACGTGGGTGAGGATAAAAGAATTTATGTTTGAAAAAGACTATGCCATTGTTCCCACTGTAACAAGTGACCACTTTATCCAAAAGATCATGTTAATTTAGGATATAGAATGTTAGTTACCGCAAAAAATGTGACTACCATTGACAGATGTGGAGCATATAAACAAACTTAAGTGGCAAACTGAATATGCCAACCATCCAGAGGAAATATCAAAAGGATTACTAGAATGTATACAACGGTTCTTAAAAGCTAATGAGGAAACGCCCACATTTATTGCCAAATTGCCTTATTGCATTATGGAAGTAAAGTTCTCCGCTTCAAAAATCTTAGACAGATCAATGGCTGTAAATAAGACTCACCTCTTAAAGGGGCACTTTGAGGCGCATTGTGAATTAAGAGAGAGAAAGACGTTGTTGATCTGATCCTTGAGGTAATGGAAGGGTAGATATGATAATAGAGAGCTGGGGCTGAAAGTTAAATATCTCTACCGCACTTACAGGAAAAAGCTTTGTGATTTAAGGAAAAATAAGGATGGAAATCAGCTGATGGGGATGCATGACACTGTCAAAGATAAGAATTCCAGAAAATTCTGATTAATCATTTTGTCATGACCACAGACCCCTGTACTAATTCCTGTATCATTTGCGCTATAGCAGGTGTACACACTTCGGGAAACCTAGAGTCCCAGTGTTAGAGAAAATCCCCATGTTTCACTGTTCCGAGACCTCATCATCCCTATTAATGTTTGTACCTTTGTAGGCATAGAAAGGACTGTGTTTGTCCTATTATTCAACTTTGTTTTGTAACCTTTCTTGTTCTGTATCTGGTACTTTCCTTATTTGCATGATGCAAGTGCTTAACAATGTGAGTTTCCTCTGATCGCTCTCGTGCGCATGCTAATTGTCCTCGTGTCCCCAGACCGTTACGCAAATGAAGCCCATTACGGCCTCGTGGCAACTGCTTTCCAGTGTGGTACATCATCCCCAAACACGTGCTCTTGGTGTGTCATGTTTTTCAGCACATACACCTATTACAATACCCCAAGCACGTACATCTATTTGCCCCACCCCAAGCACATGAATTAACCTCTTTCAAAGAACACTGTTGAATCAAGACAATGCTTGGCTTTCCTCCATCCCCAGCAGAAGCATTTTCCTTCTGGTCATCCCGCTTGACACCAGCCCCACCTACTGGCCATCCGAAGATTGACTTATTCACGAACCACTCCTTCACCGTGCTGAAGACGGCAATTCTCTGTGGCCCCGAAGTCTTTTTACTTAAAACATCGCATCGGAGCAACCCTGTTGTCAAAGACTGCTTACTTGATCTCAATATGGGTAAATTCCCTACACATTCTCCAACTGACATTTAATCCTAAAAAAGAAAGAAAGAACAGAAGAACAACGTTACCTGGGTTTTCAAGAGTCTGGAAGACGGAAAAGACCAGACACAAGGGTAGTGCATTGTCGCCTCGAATAACTAAAGAAACTGAATGACTTTGAAAGTTTTGATTTTTAGTTTGTAAAAAACGGTGTTCTTGACAGCACAAGACAACACGGGAACTGGACCCTTATTATTATTTCTTGAAAACTCATTTTACTCTTTGTGCTTATTTTACCTACTGTAGTGATTGCGATTACATCTGATGATTTTAGATTTCGCCTCGGGTGAAGAACATTAAGGACAATCCACGACAGAAGAGTTCTTAGTGAAAGATGCCATTAGTGCAATGGTTGTTTAATCGTATGTACATATATGTATATTATAAACGATTGGTAGGGAATACAGAGAATGTGTATGAGGGAATGAAAATTTTCCTAGCTTTCGTAACGGAAAGTTTCAGTTCTATTAAGGACTCGGAGGCGAGGATTAGGCTTTTCTTTCTTCCATTTATTCAACCAGCAGCCTTAGAAAATAACAACAAACAGTCATAGGACTTCATTTCCCATAAAGCCTATAGAACAAAACATGAAGGTTATGTAACAGTCCATCATCCAATCAGGTGCCTCCTGGGACGATAATAGCCCATGATTCCTGCTGCACGTCCTCTTTCTTCCTGCGATCACGCCGACTGTGGAAGTTTTCAGTCCTGCTTCGAAGACTCTGTCCCTGCAGGTAGATAAAAGGAGTCGTAAAACCTGCGAGTAACGAAGTTTAACTGGCACATCGATAAAGCAGCACACAAAACTGAACAGGAAAACGCTTTACTTACGCCTGACGGAATATCCTGATTAAACCCGGGCGGGTCCAGGAGCATCCTGAGGGCGGGCTAATCCTCGCCTCTGAGTCTTTAATAGAATTGAAACTTTCTGTTACGAAAGCTAGGAAATGTTTCATTCTATGTCAGGACCCGGAGGTGAGGATTAGGATAGTTCAAAGCTTATCCACCACTAGGGCCGCAATGGAGGCGGCTGGCTTGAAGTAAAACCTCTTAAAGGTTGAGTCGGAAGACCAGTCTGCCGCATTCAAGATGTCCTCCAAGCGGGCTCCTAGCCTGAAGGCCTTGGATGCCATGGCACCCCTTGCCGAGTGTGCCCCGAAGACCTTTGTATCGATGCCGGCCTCACCCATTACCCAACGAACCCATTGTGCAATTGTTGGGGAGAAGGCCGCTCGAAAAGGCTTCCGCAAGGCAATCAGGAGCTGACGTTCCCCATGTGGGCAGACGTCCTGTGTCATGGCCTCGTAAGCATCTGACGACACAGAGTTTAGGACAGTCAGGGAAGGCCGGATAAGAAATAACCCGAGACTGGGTTTTAGTGCGTCTGGACACATGGAAAGTGACCCCATCCGGGGTAAAGGACCTCCCGGAGACATCCAGGGCTCTGACGTCCGAGACACGTCTACAGGACACCAAACAAAGCAACATCGCCAGCTTTGAAGACAGCTGCTTCCTTGACAAGTATTTGTTGCAAGGCCATTCTGACAGCAAGTCTAAGACCTTATTCACATCCCAGAGAACAGAGTAACGTGGCTCCGGGGGAAGGGAAGGCGAATACCCCGGAGAAGCTTCCTCACCAATGGATGGTCTCCCACCGGGTGATCAGCCACCACGGAGTGGCCCGCTGAAATCGCAGAACGGAATGTGTTAATCGTTCTGTAAGCCAGTCCGTCCGAAGCCAGAGAGGCTAGAAAATTCAGGATGTGAACGTCCTCTGCCCCCACGGGATCCAGACTCCGTTGCAGACACCAACCCATCCATCGAGACCAGGCCGACTGGTAGCGCTTGACTGTACCATCCGCCCATGCTCTGGAGAGGAGCTCTGCAGCGTGGCTCGAAAGTACCGGGACCTGCCATCGAGCCCTGTAATCCGCCAAGCCATCAGGGATAGCAACTCGTTCACTATCAGGGGATGAGGGCTGCCCGATGGATCGAGAAGGAGATGAGGGAGCCGGGGTAGACGGATTGGAGAAGCCAAAGAAAGTTCCATCAGAACTGGAAACCAGGCTTGCGCTCTCCAGATCGGGGTGATCACCACCAACTCCACTCCCTGTCGACGGACCTGCGTCGTCAACCGCATTATGGCGAAGGGGGGAAAGGCATAACCCTTCTCCAGTGACCAGTCCTGAAAGAATGCATCGGTGGCTGCCGCCCCGGGGTCCGGCCTCCAGCTGAAGTACTTGGAGAGCTGGAGGTCGAGGCGAGAAGCGAAGAGTTCGGCAGAGAAAGGCCCCCATTGGTCCTGTAGGGTCCGAAACACCAGGGGAAACAGCTTCCACAGACTCGAGTCCCGAAGGTGTCTGGACTGCCAGTCCGCCACTTGGTTGGCCACCCCCGGCAGGTGTTCCGCTATTACCGACACCTGGTGGGACAGGCAGTATTCCCAAAAGTCCTTGGCCAAATCCGCCAAGGCCTTGGAGCGTGTTCCGCCTAAGTGATTGATGTAGCGCACTGCCGCCACATTGTCCATCTTTCAGAGGACGCATGAGGGAGCTCTGTCTCTGGTCCAACAGCGCACCGCAAAGGAGCCCGCCATGAGCTCTAGGCAGTTGATGTGAAGGGAACGTTCCGCGGCGGACCAACCTCCTCCTGTGGTGAATTCTCCACAACGTGCACCCCAGCCTGAGCCGCTGGCATCGGACTCGATCACCATGTCCGGGAGGGATCCGAAGATGGCCCGACCGTTCCATGCCTCCATGTGGGAGAGCCACCACTGTAACTCCTCCCTGACCTCCTCGGAAAGAGGAACTGTCTGAGCGTAAGGCAAGCCCCTGCGCAGGTGAAACGCCTTGAGTCTCTGAAGGGCCCGAAAGTGCAGGGGACCCGGAAAGATGGCCTGGATCGAGGCTGACAACAGACCGCCCACCCTGGCGATACTTCGCAGGGATGTTAGATGCTTCCGAAGAATCTGCCGAATCTCGTGGCGGATCTTCGCCATCTTCCTGGAAGGGAGACTCAGGGTCGCCTCCACGGAGTTGATCACGAAACCTAGGAATGTGATCGAGCGAGTGGGAAGGAGGCAAGACTTCGACTTGTTTATGACAAACCCCAAGGATTGTAGTAGAAGAACCGCCGAGCGAAGCTGATGCGACAGGGTCTATGGGCACTAGTGCATCAAAAGCATGTCGTCCAGATAGACAATCATTTTGATCCCCTGCGCCCTTAAGCGCTCCACTACCGGATGCAGGATCTTGGTGAAACACCAGGGAGCTGACGACAGGCCAAAGGGAAGAGAGGTGAATTCGAAAGTTTGGCCTTGCCACTGGAATTATAGGAATCGATGGTGGGGAGGAAAAATAGGGACTGTCCGGTAGGCATTGAGGCGCAACAGGTCCCACAGGAGGTGAATTCCCTCCATCTTGAAATGGCGGTAAACCAGCCATTCGTTGAAGTCTCGGAGGTTTATCACTGGACGCTGACCCCCATCCTGTTTCTGAACCAGGAAAAGATTGCTTAAAAAGGCCCCAGGGTGGGGAGTTGCGTGGCAAATTGCCCCCTTTACCAGGAGTTCCTGGACCTCCTGTTCTATCATTTTCGCCTCCCTGCCTGAGAACCTGATCGGTGTCGGGGGAGAACTCTGGACTGGGGAACCAAGAAACTCTATGTGAAAGCCCTGCACGGTCTGCAGCACCCAAGCATCGGATGTTAGGGACCGCCAATTGTCGAGAAAGTGTGCCAACCTGCCCCCCAAGCCATGACATGAGATAATGACTGAACTCACTGTGAGCGGGGGGAGCACCTCCACCTCTTGCTCCGTTACGCTGGCCTCTGCGGCGGGTACGACCTCTGGTGGGGTAGAAACCACCGAAGCGCGAGGAGTCCTGGTACTGTCCTCTCTGTGACGGCTGCCCTCTGCCGGAGGCTGTCTGGGAGAACTGGCCAGCTGAGCGCCCCCTGCCACGACCGGCCCCGCCAAAAACCTGCACGTTAAAAATACGCTTTATGGTGGACTGAGCCTTATTCAAGGAATTGAACGTCGAAACGAACTTGCTCAGTTCTTTCACAAACGGGTCCCCGAAAAGGCCGCCTTGAGCCACCTGACCTGCCTCCGATGTGGCCAGTTCGCCTAGTTTCGGGTCCAGTTTGATGAGGAGCGACCAGCGCCTCTCCGTGGAGATGGCGCAGTTCGCATTCCCCAGAAAAATAATCGCCCTTTGGGCCCAGCTGGACAGGACTTCTGGAGAAATCAAGGCTCCTGACGCTTTGGCGTCTTCCGCCGTATCAAAAATCTTCACCAAAGGACCCGTGATGTCCAATAATTTGTCCTGGCATGCTCGCCAGGACCTGTCAATGCCCTTCCTCGGGTCCTTGATGTATTTTGTGAGGAAGGTTGCCATTTTCGCGTCTATTTCCGGCGTAACCGACACCTTCCCCTCCAGGGACGGGCGAGGGCAGTCCGCCCTGAGGCGGGAGCGGACATCATGGTCTAGGGGTTTCCGCAAACGACCCGCCACGTATTTGGCCACCTCGTCACAGGGCACCCACTCCGAGGAGCGGGGGTGTAGCAAATCCTCCAGCTCTAGGAGGTCGGTCTGGGAGTCCCCCCGAGGAGTTGGGGACTGGGGGCGGTCCACGGACCTGGAGTGCGAGGGGCGCCAAGACCGTCCCTGATCAGAATCCCCGTCTGAAGCGCCCTGGGAGTCCTCAGAAGGAGGCGGAGCCTCCACAGGCACCTGTGCTCCTGCAGGCGGAGGGTCTGAAGGTAAAGGTTCTGATGGCATGGGAGCTTTAGTGTCTAAAAACACCTGCTTCAGTCTGTCAAAAGCGTCCAAATCCACCCCCTCGGGGCGGGGGCGCTTGCGCGGTTTCTCAGGAGGGGCAGCGGGGCTCGACTCTGGAGGTTGGGAGCCCGAAGGTCCCGGAGCGTCTTCCCTCGCAGGGAGGGGTTGAAGGCACCTCTGCGCCAGGTCAATTAACCTCTTCTCCAAAGGAGCCACCGCCTCTGAGACCGCCTTGACGATGGAGGCATCAACCGCATCACAGAAGTCGTCTGTGAGCGGGAAATATTGGGTCTCCTCCTCTTCCTCGTAGTAATCGTCAAACCCCTCCATGCTAACCAGCAGTGGCTGAGGATCAGAGGTAGGTGTCAGGTAAGTAGGGTAAGTATGAGGGTGGCCACCCACCAGGTAAGAGGGCTGTTTAATTGGGACAGGTCCCGTTAAAAGGCAGGGAACTCCACTGATCCCGGGTGTTGGGGAAGCAACAGAGGGCCAAGCCCACCTAAAGGCCTCAAACAGCAGGCCCAGACAATGGAGCAGCACAAAACACCCTTATAATTCACACGGGCTTAGAGGACTACACCTGGAGGCAAGGGTGCTGCTCGGAACAAAAACGTGGAATCCTACCCCCCCCTCCCCCGAGGGGTGTCAAGCTCTCCAGGTTCTTCTGGCCAAGGCGCAGAACAGCACGGACGCGGGCGGAGGCTCTCGGCGAAGGCCGCTAACCGACGCGACCTCCGCCCGCGTCCCTCTGAGGAAAAAAAAAAACAAAGCACCTGACACACACCAAGGGAGGCGCGCCCTCTAACTGTCGGCGGGCCGTTGCGCACTCCCGCCGGGTACTGAAACGCACTTGCGGCCGCGTAGGAGCGGGCAAAACGTTCCCGCGGCCGCGTCTGAGGAGCAGAAGCTCCGATACACAAATGAAATGAACGGCACAGTCTAAAGGAAAAACGGCAATGAATATGAACGGGCGGAGGCCCCAAAATCGCACAGATAACGTACACAGTAAATAACATCAGCAGTCAATTAAATAACAGGAAATGCCGGCGTCCGAGCCGGAGTATAAGGGGGAGCGAAGGCTCCAACCACATTTAGGCAACAATATAGAAAAATGATCCCAAAACCACCCAGCGCAAGATGACTGAGCGAAGAGGAAAACTTAACTGAAGGAGGCTGCTAGCAGCGAAGAAAGGGGACGTGCAGCAGGAATCATGGGCTATTATCGTCCCAGGAGGCGCCTGATTGGATGATGGACTGTTACATAACCTTCATGTTTTGTTCTATAGGCTTCATGAGAAATGAAGTCCTATGACTGTTTGTTGTTATTTTCTAAGGCTGCTGGTTGAATAAATGGAAGAAAGAAAAGCCTAAACCTCGCCTCCGGGTCCTGACATAGAATTAGAATTAATCATAGATGAATAAGAAACTTGTAAAAGGTTTTTATTTGTCAGGATAAATCATTTCACAGAATCATAATTAAATTGTGATCCTTTTCTTTACTTATAGTTGGTGGTGCAACCCTCAAGAGGCATTTAATAAGAAAAGACAGAGAGTGCAGGAAGAATCATCAGTGCATCAGAAGGAGATAGAGGCGCAAACCACTCTCTTTTCTCTTGTCTCATCCCGTCTCACCCCCCCACCCCCCCGCTCTGGAGCAGTGGTTGACGCAAAGTCTCATTCTTGTTCATACACTGCGTCAGGTGTGTGCAGGGGTCCAGCATTTCCTGCGCGAACACGTGCTCCAGGTGAGTGGCCTAACAGAAAGCCAATCCAACTCACCACCGTTCGCCAGGGTGATATGGACCTCCAGGAGGGGATCGATACACTGGGCTTAATTCAAGCCTTACCTGAGGTAACCAGTCAGGATGCCCCTAACATGGTAGGATTAGCTCAAACCTTAGGAGAAATGCAGCGCGAAATGCAAGCCCTACGACATGAAAACCAGGTGTTGAATTAGCTCAAACCTTAGGAGAAATGCAGAGCGAAATGCAAGCCCTACGACATGAAAACCAGGTGTTGAAGGAGGAGTTCTTACGATATTGGCCATGTCACACTCCCTGGGTAACAACAGAAACAATTCCTAAGGGTATAGAATTAGTTTTATCACCCTCCGATTTTAAAGGTATACGTCCTAATACTGCATCCCAGCCAGGACCAAGCAATCCCTCTCCAATAAATGCTACTCTTCATACACCAACCTGTTGGGATCTCCTTCACTATCCTCTTGGAATATTCCCTTGGTCATGTTCCCTGCGTGGAACATAGAATGTGGGGAGTCTGGCAGTTGCTGCCTGGGAGCTGTCAAGACAGGTCACTAATAAATGAAGTACTCACCCACTCTGCAGAGGTGCTTCTTTTCATTGGCGACGAGTTGTCCCGCCTTGGCCTCCCATTCCTGTGTGGATCTCCGCGTCCTGCTTCGTTCCTGCAGACTTCCGGAGCTTTGTTCTCCTCGTGTGGCGCTTTCTTCTCCACGAATCCCCTGAATCCTGCCATTGTTGGAAGTTCCTGCGGACTCCTGCTGCTGCCCTGGTGTCTCCGCATCTATTTTGGCGTTGATTCTGATCGTTTCAGGTACTTTGTATTGCCCCTGTGCGCGCGCTGTTGAAGCAGCCGTTGCTTCTCGCGCTCTGTCCCTGCGACGCTGTGACGTTGTGCTGCGACGTGCTGAACCTGCCTGACCTGCCTGTCCCCCTTGCACGCAACGTGAGGACGTTGCGTGCGGCCATTTTGAATTTGGCTTTCCCTATTTGTGTTGTCATGACGACACCACGCGTTTTCATGCTGATGCGCACAGCTTAACAACTTCAATTGCGCGTCAATTTCAATCTTCCTCAACGTTGTCTTCTCCGCTGACGCGCACAGCTGTTTTGGTTATAATTCATGTGCACTTCTTTCCAAGCACTCGCTGATGCGCACAGCATATTATCACATTGTTGAATGTGCACTTTTGCCCAACACGCACAGTTCATGCGTACATCTGGCAAAGTTCTCATGGAGATGCACGGCTTATTTCTGTAATGCTTTCCATTGGTTGTTTACCATTTCTGTGATGCACTCACAGTGTGCATCATAAAATCTTACTGTACTTACGTGGATCTTCATATTCCTGCATTCATTACTATTGTGTGGGCAGCAACTCACCCACGCTTTCAGTATGGATCACGTAATAGCTCCGCCACCCTTTCTACAATCTCCTGGTTCTCCTCCCATGATCTGGCAACAATGGAAGGATACATTTGAAAGTTATTTGGAAGCCATCGATGGTGACACGTTCACTACTAAAAAGAAGATGGCACTTCTTATGTATAATCTGGGTGCAGAGGGTAGAAGCATTGTAAAAACTCTAACCCTTGAGGTCGTCAGCACTCGTGTGAGTGGTGGTGATGATGGTGATTCCTTACTCATCGATGACTATGCATCTTTTATTAAAACTTTAGACAAAAGGTTCAACCCTAAGAAGAATGTAGTACTTGAGCGCCACAAGTTTCTGCAACGTGCCCAGATTTCTGGTGAATCTATCGATGATTTTGTTTCTGCTCTCAGAACCCTATCTGTCACATGCAATTACAGAGAATTTAGGGATGAAATCATACGTGATCAACTAATCGAACGCACTTGCAACAAGAAAATTCAAGAGAAACTTTTGTCTTCGGACGACCCCGATCTTGAGACAGCCATCACGCTTGCGAAAAGCATTGAACATTCTCAATTTTGCATGAAGGAAATGAGCAATCCTTCTCAACCCAGTGAAGTAAAACTACTGTCATCAAAGCATAATGTTAAGTCCACCAAAGTTCCCATTGAAAACACAACGTGGAATTCATCTTCTTTACCCTCGACCAAGATCAAATCTGAGAAAGTACAACTCTTGTTTTCGTTGTGGGAGCAAAAATCATTTAGGTAATGCCAAGTACTGTTATGCTTTGAACCAGACTTGTTTTAAATGCGGTAAAAAAGGTCATCTGGCTTGTTTTTGCAAAGCCATGGGGTCCAACAAGGGAAACACCCAAATAGTCAAGTCCATTGAAGAAGACTTTGTTGACTCTAGTGAAGAGAATGACAATATGTTATTAATGCTGTCTTCGTCATCTGCACAATCTGAGGGTGTTGTTGAAATTGCATCCATGGGTGGTTTACGTAAAAGAAAATCTCCTGCATGTACTATCCGTGTGAATGGGAAGAATGTGAATTTCTTGGCTGATTCCGGTGCTCCTTTTACTCTTATTAATATCAAGGATTTTAGGGCTTTAGAAGACATTCAGTTGCACCAGTCAGATATAAAAAATGTTGCCTATGGGGGTAAAAGAGTGGAAGTTCTGGGCAAATTTAGGCAAATTTGGAATTCTGTGGGGACCTAGCCACTGGACCTGTATTCATTGTCAAGGATGGTGCAAATTTTTTAGGATGGGAAGAGCAGGGGGAACTCGGGATCATCCTCGATCCCAATCATCCTGACATGGTTTTGTCTAGACGTGAAGCTTGCAAATTTTACACTCCCCTTTCATCCTTCAATTCTTCTGATAGTGTGGTAGTGAAACACTTGTCTGGTGATGAGTGGATCCAAAGGTATCCTGAAGTTTTTAGTGACGAGCTTGGGAAGCTTGTAGGCTTCCAACACCGCATTATTCTGAAAAGTGGCGCTAAGGCTATTGCACACAAGGTGCGCAAGGTACCCTTGAGTTTGCGTGTGGAACTGAAGGAAGAGCTTGAACGTTTATGCCGTATGGATGTGATCGAGGCCATTGAAGAATCTGAATGGTTGGCCCCCATAGTTCTTGCACGCAAGGCTGATAAGTCCCTTAGAATGTGTGTTGACTTGCGCGATCTGAATACTAACATTTGGACGACCGCCAACCGTTGCCCAACATTAATGAAATGCTGGCGACGCTTGACGGAGCTAAGTATTTTTCGTCATTTGACATTTCTTCAGCTTATCACCAAGTTCAGTTAAGCAAGGAGTCCAGACATCTTACCTCTTTCGTAACACCGGAAGGAGCTTTCTGTTACAAACGTATGCCTTTTGGTCTGGCATCGGCTTCCGCTGTGTTTCAACGCCTCATGGGGAATTTGTTCAAAAATACAGCGGGAGTCGTGTTTTTCCAAGATGATATTCTGGTGTATGCACGATCTGAGGCTGAGCATGACTGCAGAGTTAAACATGTACTTGATACTGTAAAACATCACGGGCTAACCTTAAGGAAGGACAAGTGTAAATTTTTTCAGGAGGGTGTCGATTATTTAGGTCACCACATTTCCTGCAAAGGGATTGAACCCAGAATTAAAATTTTAGATGCCATTCAAAATGCACCTTCACCTACCAATAAGGATCAATTGCGTTCCTTTTTAGGACTTGTGGAGTACTATGCCAAATTTGTAGGGAATTTTGCAGATAAAACCTCCTGTTTGCTCTGGTCTTGGTAGACTATATGTCTAAGTGGCCGGAAATTACATTCGTAGAGTGTGTTAATTCTTTGTCTGTTATCAGTTTCCTCAAAGAAGTGTTTCTCCGGGAGGGATTTCCTGAGGAACTAGTGACAGATAACGGAACTCAATTGGTGTCTCTGGAGATGCAAACATTTTTCAAGGAACATGGCATCAAACATGTTTTGACATCACTTTATCATCCCCGCAGCAATGGATTAGTTGAGCGCTTTAATCGTGTTATTAAGGACCAACTGCAATTGGCTTTGGTGAATGGTTTATCCTGGCGTGTGGCTGTGGCAGACATGTTGTGGGCAATCAGAACCACTCCTCATATAAGTACTGGGATGTCTCCTTTTACTTTGCTTAGAGGAAGAATTGCAGGTTTCAAGTTGAACAAAGATTGGATGTCTAGGAAGGAGGTTGACCAAACTAAACTTGGCAAGGTAGCGGATGTGAGAACCGCTGTCCAGTCTAAATACACCACTGTTTCCGAGAGAGTTTCCCCTGTGTGTGTTGGAGATTGGGTAAGAATCAAGAAGCCTGGATTAATTCGCAAGGGGGCTTCTCGGTTTTCAGCTCCTGCTAAGGTGATGGAAGTAAGAGACCGGGTGGTGGTGTTGGAGAACGGCAAGATTTGGAATAAATGTGCCATCTCTATTGTTCCTCAATCCAAAATTATGTACGTTGGTGGGAAGATGGGTGTTCATTTGGACTCCTCTCATGTAACTCCTGTTCTTCCTAGTTGTTCTTCTCCTAACGCTATTCCTCCCAATAGGAATGATCATCCGAGTTATTCTTCTTACAAAAGATTTTCTTCCAGGATGAGATCTACGCCCGCTAAGTTTCAAGACTATGCTATGTATTGACGTTACACCATGTTTCCTCTAGGTCCTGATTTTTACATGTTTGAAATGTTGCTATCTGCTTTTACAATTGTATGTTTTGTTTTTATTCATCTCATTGCTTTGTTGCATATTTTTCCTTTATTCTTTTTCTTTCTTTTCTTTCATTTGTGGGAAGGGAGGTGTGTTGGGATCTCCTTCACATTCCTCTTGGAATGTTCCCTTGGTCATGTTCCCTGCGTGGAACATAGAATGTGGGGAGTCTGGCAGTTGCTGCCTGGGAGCTGTCAAGACAGGTCACTAATAAATGAAGTACTCACCCACTATGCAGAGGTGCTTCTTTTCACAATCCCAATTCCGTTGGCTCCACCAGAGCGTTTTTTGGCGACAGTACTAAATTTGATGCCTTTTGCAGCCAATGTCAATTACACTTTCTATGCAAGCCAGATGCCTTCCCTTCTGATACTGCACGAGTAGCCTTTGTCATCTCCTATTTAGGAGGTACAGCTGCCAATTGGACAATACCACTTATTGAGAACAATAACTCCCTGCTCCAGGACTATGCCATGTTCCGAGAAGCAATGCATCGCTTATTTGCAAAACATACGTTTGTGCAGGCTAGTGACAATGAACTATTGAATTTATGGCAAGGAAAGGATTTATTTTCCTATATCACTACCTTTGGTCGCAGAGACCCAGTGGCCTGAAGAAAAAGAACCTCACTGTTTTAAAGGGGGTTGAAGGACGAATTGAAAGACTCACTGGCACATATAGTTAATCCTCCCACTGAGTATTCAGAATTTGTAGATCTGGTGGTTAGATTGGATCATAGACTTTAAAAGTGCAAGGGAGAAAGACCTAGGGGTAAACTGAAGCTGTTAGCTGTTCATCCAGATCGCAAAGAATTTGAAGTTAAGACACATGAAGTGGCAGAGCCAATGCAAATAGGAGTTATTAAAGGTCCTGTATCTAAGGAAGAGAAAGACAGACAAAGGAAATTATACCTATGCCTCTATTGTGGAAAAGCTGGACATTTTGCTCGTGACTGTGGGGCAAAGCCGAAAGGAGCTAGAACTAAAGTAGCCCTAGCCACAGAAAATCTACCGGAAAACTAGCGCACTTAATTAATTCTGACGTCAGTTGGTCGAGCACATATCATTTACTGACCTCACAAGCCAACTTCACTATGATAACACAACCATCTTTTAACCATCTCAATCACCCTTATAATTTCTCCACAACAAAGAAAAGTTAGGCCCATACTTTTGGACTCGGGTTGGGGGGGGGGTGCTACCGGGATATTCCTAGATCAGACTTTAGCCAATGCCTTACAGTTACCTCGGATTAAGAAAAAAGAATACAGAGTTGGTGAAAACTGTTGATGGCTCTGAATTATCATCCGGACCCATCAACTATCAGACTGCACCAATTGTTCTGGTATGCGAAAATAGCCATACTCAAACAATATCGTTTGACCTTATTGACACACCTTTCTTTGGAGATATCATAGGAATACCCTGTCTCCAATTACATTACCCTTTGATTGATTGGTCACTGCGTCCGGTAACTCTGGGATCTCATTGTTGTTCCCAATGCTATACCACAGTACAGGACCGAATCTTACCCGTGGCTTGTGCCATGGCTACTCACAACCCTCTGAATGGGTTACCCGAAGAATATCAAGATTATGAGGATGGTTTTTTTTTGTGTTTTTTTTTAATTCACAAAAAAACACATTTCATTTTAATACATTACAACGATTTAGCAAGTACATATACTTTTCTCTTTTTTCCTTAATCTTATAATCTTATTCTTTTAAGTTTCTTAAGACTTTTTGAGAATTGTCCAACATTCTTGCCAGATGGCCAACGATAAGAAGGCCAGAGGCACTACTGTAGCAAAGGCAAATTCCCAAACAATGGAATGGCACCATGGAGATCTATTAATTTGAGGCACGAGTATAGTCGCAAATAGTCGACAAATTATTAACACGTGAATAAATGTTTATACATTGTTTTCCCGCAAATATAATTATTTTTGTAATTAATCAATTGGTTCGAATTCCCCTTAAAATTCTGCACGAAAATTGGACACATTCTAAAATGTAGCAAATCTCATTTTTTTTTTTTTTTTTATAAATATTTTTATTAGTAACATTTCGTGGCGTACAAATATACAGCGCTTGTTACATTTTCCGTAGGCTATAAACATCTCCATACATGTTACATATGATGAGGCAGCAGATACGTTAAATAGTTACATCTCTGTCCGTATTTCTCCGCATGTCCAATTCCACCATGGGTGATTCACAGATCTCTCCTCTATGCTTATTCCATTTCATCCATTTCTTATCCCACTTCTTTGGGCATCCTCTAGTTATGAAGACCGCTTTCTCCGCGATCATGCACCTATCAAGCTCTTTCAGCCACACCGACACCTTAGGCGGTGCCACTCCACCCCATCCCTTCGCCAGTTCCCTTTTTACTAGTGTGTATCCCAGCGTCACCAGTTGTTGTTCTATGTCAGTCAGGTCCGTGTCCTCCCATATATTGAGCAAACCCAGTCTGGGTGTCAGGTTCACTTTCTTCCCTAATGTAGATTGCATATGGTTCGTGGCCCTTTCCCAGAGATCTCGCACCAGCGGGCATTCCCACAGTATATGATAGAAAGTAGCTGGCTGCCTACAACCCCTCAAACACTGGTCATCTGGCCGAGACCCTATCTTGGCCAGCGTTATCCCCGTCATATAAGAGCGATGCAGAATCCTGAGCTGTATTAGTCTGAATCTAAGCACTATGGCCGCCTCTCTGGGTGACATAAGAGCCTGTCGCCAATCCTCCTCATCGATCGGTCCCAGGTCTTTCTCCCATTGCTCCTTGAGCTTGCCAAAGGCATCTGGCAAATTATTACTAAGTTTTTATAAGTCAATGATATCGCCTTAGACTGCAGTGGCCCATCCAGCAGGCGATCCTCCAGAGGCGAGGAGTCCGGTATATTTTCGCAGCTCGGGAAGGCCGCCCGCAGGGCGTGTCTGATTTGCAGATACCTGAAAACCTCTCCCGGCGCCAACTGATAGCTCTTCTGGAGCTCCTCAAATTTGAGTATTGCGCCCTTTTTAACCAATTCGTTCACTGTCGAAATACCAATGACATCCCATCTGTCAAATCCTGGTTGATAGCACAGCATGCCTAGTTTCTGAGCATACCATAGTGGCGTTGCCTGAGTGAGGACGCCCGCCCATCCCAGCCGCGAATTCACCAAACGCCAGATTTGCACCGTGTGCAGTGTTGGGCCAATATAGCTTTGTTTCTGTGTGCGGGAATATAGGGCACCCAAATAGCCCGAGCGATCCATCTGGTACCTATCTAGGGCAAAGGCCGGATCCGTTGGCGGGGCATACATCCAATAGTTTACGACCACCAACTGGGAAGCCCAGTAATACAACCTGATGTCGGGCAGCGCTATTCCCCCATCATACCACCCCTTCGTTAGCTTCTGAAGCGAGATTCTAGGGGCCTTGCCATCCCATAACAGAGTGCGTATCTCCCCTTCAACCGCTACAAAATACGTGTCTGGAATTCGGTGTGGGCAGTTTTGGAGAATATACAAGAATCGCGGGAGCGCCAACATTTTGAAAAGAGCAGCGCGGCCCACCAAAGACAGAGGCAGCGACCGCCAATGCTTAACATCCGTTCTCAATCTAGCTAACGGGGGCGCCAAATTGCGGCTGTACAAGAGAGCTGGGTCAGACGTGATAAAAACTCCTAGATACTTGAAGCCTTCTTCCGCTACCACTAACGCACAATCTCTCGGGAGACGGGGAGTTTTCCCATGTAAAACAAACAATACAGATTTACCCCAGTTTATTGCGTACCCCGAGTATTTCCCAAAGTTTGTGAAAATGTTCAGAACAGTGTGTATAGACTCGTATGGGGAGGCCAGGTAAAGCAAGATGTCGTCCGCATATAGGGATATTCTGTCCTCACACTCCAACGACCATCGGAGACCTCTCACCCTCACATCCCGGCGGATCCATGCCGCGAGGGGCTCCAACATCAGGGAAAACAGCATCGGGGACAGTGGACATCCCTGTCTGGTGCCCCTTCTTAGCGTAAACGTATGCGACGTGTAGTTGTTAACTCTAACCTGCCCCTGGATATCGGTATATAGCAGCTTCACCCAGCTTATAAATTTAGGGCCCAACCCAGCCCTCACCAGCACTTCGAAGAGATATGGCCACTTGATCGAATCGAATGCCATTGAGGCATCCAAGGACAGTATAGCAGCATCTTCTCTCAAAAATTCCCTTCGGGCCATCACGTTGTGCAATCGGCGTATATTAAGAGCCGTATTTCTCCTGGGCATGAAGCCAGATTGATCTGGGTGCACTAAGGAGGAAATTACAGTTCCAAGCCGTGTGGCAAGTACTTTGGCTAAGATCTTTGCCTCTACATTTATCAGCGAGATGGGCCTGTACGAGCTACAATCATCCACAGTCTTTCCTGCTTTATGAATAACAACTATGCTAGCCAGACGCTGGTCTACTGGCAGAACTCCCTTCTCACAGCTTTCCTCATACATTGCCCGCAGATGTGGGATTATGAGGATGTTTTTGATCAAAAGAAGGATACCCACCTACCGCCACATAAAGATTTCGATTGTTGCTTCGACTTAGTACCTGGTGCCAGTTTGCCTTGTAGTCGGGTATAGGCCCTTTCTGAGACCGAAACAAAATACCTCAAGGAATACCTGGATTAACTTTTAGCACTGGACTTTATCCATCACTCCACCTCTCTGGTATCATCTTCCCTCTTATTAGTTCCAAATAAGAATGGAGATCTTATGGCTTGCATTGGCTATAGGTGTACTTAACAAAATAACAGTTAAAAACCAGTACCCTTGCCGTTAATACCTGTCCTTTTAGATCAGGTAAGATGGTCCACGATATACACCAAGCTAGATCTAAGTGGGCCTTACCATCTCGTCAGAATGAAAGAGGGCGACGAGTGGACGACGGCTTTCCAAACTAAGTTCGGATTGTTTGAGTACACCGTCATGCCCTTTGGACTCTGCAACGCCTCTGCAGCATTCCAATTCTTCATTAACGAAGTACTACGTGATTTGCTTGATGTTTGTGTTATCGTGTGTATTGATGACGTTTTGATATACTGCCAGTCTATGTCCGACCACATCATACACGTATGGGCTTTCTTACAGCGCCTTCGAGAACACAAACTATATGCTAAATTAGAAAAGTGCACCTTCGATACATGTTCAGTAAAATTCCTAGGATACATGCTCTCCTCGGATGGAATCACCATGGATGAAAGAAAAGTTCAAGCAATTGTGGACTGGCCTGTTCCTACCACCGTCAAAGAGGTGCAGCTCTTCCTAGGATTTGCTAAATGCTACCATTGTTTTATAAAGCACTTTTCAGATATAGTAAGTCCGATCACAAAACTATTGAAGAAAAAGGCAGCTTTCATTTGGTCTGCTGATGCCAATGATGCCTTCTGCAAGCTGAAAAAAGGCTTCACCACCGCTCCGGTATTGAAACACTCAGACCCAACACGACCTTTTGTTGTTGAGGTTGCTGCCTCACAAGTGGGTGTGGTTGGCATTGTCTCTCAACGAGACCCTATCACCGGTCATATGCACCCCATTGTATATTTTTCTAAAAAGCTGCTCCTTGCAGAGCAAAATTATACTATAACAGAGAGAGAATTGTTGGCAATAAAAATGTGTTTCCAGGAATGGTGTCAATATCTGTTGGGTGTTGCCCATACAGTCACCATTTATATGGAACATTGAAATTTGCAATTCTTTAGATTCTTGTAGGCTTTTACACCTAGACAAACTCGGTGGCTCCTGTTTTTTAGTGAATACGATTTCATCATTACATACCGCCCTGGAACACAACAACTAAAGGCTGATTTATTGTCACGTTGGGGACATACGGCACAGGGGCAAGAGAACATTGCACCACCAAAGAACATCATAGACACAAAACAAATTGAAGGCACCTAGACCAAGACACACTTAGAAAAGGTTAAGTGAAGTGTGACACAGATGGATGCCACCAAATGGGTGACAGAAAAGGAACATACAAAACAGGATGGTTTGTTTTATCATAATAATAGACTATTTGTACCTACTAAGGAACATCAAAAAGAGGTTTCAGTGGTGTCATGATACAGCTTTAGCAGGACATCTTGGCATACAGAAAACTATTGCTGCTTGTAAAAGATGATTTTGATGGTCAACGCTATCCCAGGATGTGCATGATTATGTCAGAACATGCCCGGTCTACACCCATAACAAATCCACCCATACGTCGCCAGTGGGTCTGTTACATCCCTTAGCAGTACCCCCTCAGCCGTGGCATACGATTAGCATGGATTTTATTACTGATCTACCTAAGTCCAATGGTTATACCACAATATGGGTAGTGGTGGATCTTTTTCTAAGATGGCTCAACTAATACCATTAAAAATGTCAAAGACCTTACCACCTACTTCCTGCAAAATATGGTGCGATTACACAGCCTTCCCTCAATAATTATCTCAGACAGAGGTCCTCAGTTTATCTCCAGGTTCTGGCACAATTTGTGCAAGTCCTTGGGTATTGATGTTCGCCTATCATCGGCTTATCACCCGGAAACAGATGGTCAAACCAAGCATGCAAACCAAGCCATTGAACAAATCTTACGCTGTGTGTTAACCTCACATTCCTCAGAGTGGGAGGCTTTAATACCACTTGTCGAGTTTGTATGCAACGCAGAACATTCTGCCCCCAAGATGTCTCCCTTCTATTGTGTTACAGGCACCAATGTTACTAGAGTCCTTGAGTAATGTAATCAATCCAGTCCCTTCCTTGCAGACATTGCTTGAGCAGTTGTCTAATATTCAACAAACAGCAAGCACACACCTATGACAGGCTAAGAGGGACATGGAGTGACAGGCCAATAGACATCGGGTATTACAACCCACATATAAGGTGGGTGATCAGGTGTGGTTGTCCACCAAATACCTGCGATTACCTAAAATCACAACCACGATACTTGGGGCATTATGAGGTTATTAAGCTCATAAATCCTGTGGCACTTAAATTAAAACTACCTGATGATATGCTTTGTCACCCAGTATTTCATGTATCACTTCACCAACCTTATCATACCAACACCCGAACCTCGCCGGCTCCTCCACGCATTAAAATAAATGACCATTTGGAGTTTGAGGTACACAAGATTCTTGACTCAAAAAGACTCAATAATCACCTCTTTTATTTGATAGATTGGAAGGGTTACAGCCCAGTAGAACGATCATGGGAACCTCCAGCAAATGTACATGCCGCCCGATTGGAACGACTATTCCATGTCCGATACCCCCACAAACCCCGACCGATAGGTCACCTTTGCGCGGGAGAACTGTCATGACAACAGACCCCTGTACTAAATCCTTTAACATTTTCATTATAGCAGGTGGTGTCATCAACCATGTACACTCTATTGGATATCTAGAGTACCAGTGTTAAAGAAAACCTCCATGTTTCACTGTTCTGCGTCCTCATCATCCCTATTAATGTTTGTACCTTTGTAGGCAAAGAAAGGACTGACTGTGTTTGTTCTATTATTCAACTTTGTTTTGTAACCTTTCTTGTTCTGTATCTGGTCATTTTCTTATTTGCATGATGCAAGTGCTTAACAACGTGAGTTTCCTCTGATCGCTCTCGTGCGTACAGTAATTGTCCTTGTGCACCAAGACCGTTATGTAAATGAAGCCCTTGTGACAACTGCTTTCCATAGTGTGGTACATCATCCCCACACGTGCTCTTGGGGTGTCGTGTTTTTCAGCACATACACCTATTACAATACCCCAAGCACGTGCATCTATTTGCCTCACCCCAGACATGTGAATTAACCTCTTTAAAAGAACACCGTTAAGTCAAGGCAGTGATTGGCTTTCCCCTGTCCCCCGCAGAAGCACTTTCCTTCTGGTCATCCCTGGAGCCTCGCTCTTGACACCAGCCCCACCTACTGGCCGTCCGAAGATCAACTTCTTCAGGAACCACTCATTCGCCGTTCTGGAGCCGCCTATTCTCCTCGGCCCTCTGAATACTATTAATTTAAAACATCGAATCGGACAACCCTCTTGTCAAAGACCGCTTACCTGATCTGCTGTATAAGTGAATTCCCTGCACATTCTCCAACTGACATTTAGTCCTAAAAACGAAAAAAAGAAAGAACAGAAGAACAACGTTTCCTGGGATTTCAAGAATCTAGGAAGAAAGAAAAGGCAAGAAGACACAAGGTTCTCGCCTCGAATAACTAAAGAAACTGAATGACCTTAAAAGTTTTAATTTTTAGTTTGAAAAAATGGTGTTGTTCATGACAGTACAAGACAACACGGGAACTGCACCCTTATTATGTCTTGAAAACGAATTTTACTCTTTGTGCTTGTACCTACTGTAGTGATTGTGATTACAGCTGATGATTTTGGATTTCGCCTCGGGTGAAGAACATTAAGTACAATCCATGACAGAAGAGTTCATAGTGAGAGATGCCATTAGTGCAATGGTTGTTTAAGCTTATGTACGTATACGTATATATATCATAAATGATTGGGAGGAAATTCAGAGAATGTGTATGAGGAAATTAGAATTAATCTTAGATGAATAAGAAACTTGTAAACTGTCATTATTTGTCAGGATAAATCATTTCACAGAATCATAATTAAATTGTGTTCCTTTTCTTTACTTTTATATTAACCCTCAAGACGTATTTAATAAGAAAAGACATTATGCATGCCGAATTTTATTAAGTTTTCCTTTTTTCCGTTTCCGTTTCCTTTTTTTTCTTTTTCTTCTTTAATGGTTGAACTGTTTATCGTTATTGGTGTGAGAGTAACATTGATGAGGACATTACCTGAATCCTGGGCAGCGGCTAGCACCGCCCACCGAGACAAGGCAGGGAAGAGCGGTAGACAGGAGCTACGAAAATCGCAATTGTAATAAGGCTGGGGGCCGGTGGGCACGAAAAGAGTGGTGGTCAGTAAGAGTATGTGCAAGATATGCGACACCATGCAATGCCACAGGAAAGAAATGTATGTACCCCTGTCTAAGCGATTAAAGAGAATTGTACTGAAAATTGTTGCAACTATTGCTTGTGTAATTGTAATAAATTTACGAAATGTCAATAAAAATATGTTTTTAAAAAATAATAAGAAAAGACATACAGAGAGCAGGCAGACTCATCAGTGCATCAGAAGGAGACAGAGGCGCAAACCACTCTCTTTTCTCTTGTCTCATCCCGTCCCCATTTCCCCCCCTGGGGCAGTGGTTGACGCAAGGTCTCATTCTTGTTCATACACTGCGTCAGGGGTGTGCAGGGGTTCAGCGTTGTCTCCGCGAACAAGTGCTCCAGGTAAGTGGCCTAACAATTTAATTCATATCTTGATGTAAGCAAAAAGTAATTCACTGCAGATATTAATCCAGCTGCTTGGATAGATCATATTTCAAAGTTATACTGTAACAGTGAAGTCTCAATAGAAAAGGTCTCTTTAGATTTGCCTGATGATATGGGGAAGTGAGGGAAGGTGTTTTCTCAAAGTTGGATATAGAAGCCGCTATTAAATCTATTCACAACAACGGGGCCCCAGGCTCTAAAAGCATTCCAGCCTCTTTTTTTAAATCAATGATGGATGAACGGATGACAATTTTATTCCCTTTCTACAATGCATGTTCTGCTAATTACATTATTCTGGATTCCTGGAGAGGCTTCCTATTAGTCCCTATACAAAGCAAGCATTGGCAAAGCCCATAGGTCTTTTTTAATGTTAATGTCTTTTAGCTATGTAGCTTGCACTGGCCATACCCAGTGGGGAAACAGATGTCCAGTAAGCGGCTGACCGCGCCTTCTTTTGACTGAGCTAAGACCAGTTACTGCAGCGATAGGGGCCCTAAACAGCTGGAGCTACCATAGTTATAGATGGGCGAGCCAACCGCCCACGCAAAGCTCTAAAAGTGTTTGCAATGTATATCATGCAACACACATCATGTAAAATATGATAGTGTTTGTAAAAAATTCAAAGTGTATTTCTTTCACATGTGGAAACTTTGATATTAGTACGGCAAGGCACAGAGAGGTACATGTTCAAAGTGATAGTTTTTAAACTATTTTAAAAGAGTGTGAAGATCCCATGCAGTGAGAGGTTCTGGAGAGGAGTAGAGGAGGTGGCATTACTGCCAGAGCTGTCAACTATGGAGCTGGGAAACTGGGTTAAGGTCTCGGTATCAGCAGAACATCCTGTGATCCTGGAAAAATCATTTTATCTTCCTGTAGCTACAAAAATGAGCGTGTCTTTGTTAGACTTGGCATCTTTTGGCGTGTTTCCCCTGAGTTTTTGCTTTCTGACCTCCCGGTTTTGACTCTGTTTTTGCTGGCTTAGTGTCTCTGCGCACTTTCTCACTGCTGATCAGAGTTAAAGTGCAAGTGCTCCTGTTGTAAATTGTGTTATGGATTGGTGTTTCCATGATTGGCATATTTGATTTACGTGTCAGTCCCCAGTAAAGTGCACTGAGTGTGCCAGGGCCTGCAAATCAAATGCTGTTAGTGGGCTGCAGCACTGGATTGTGCCACCCACACAAACAGCCTGTAAATGTAACTCTGGCCTGCCATTACAGAGCCTGTGTGAAGTCTGGGACTGCCATGTCGACTTAGCAAGTGTCCCCACTTGCCAGGCCCTAACCTTCCCTTTTCTTACATGTCAGTCACCCCTAAGGTAGGCCCAAGGTATCCCTGTGGGCAGGGTGCAGTGTATGTGAAAGGTAGGACATGTCCTGGTGTGTGTGGCATGTTCTGGTAGTGAATTACTGCCAATTTCGTTTTTCACTATTGCAAGGTTACCTGTTCCCACAGGACAGAATGGGGAGTTTGTTTATAACATCTTATAAACATAACTGGCCCTGGGAACAAGGTAGAGAAATAAAGTTTAGTATGCCTGAACTCAGAATCTAAAGATGCATCTTTTACTGAAGGTGATTTTTACATTCTGTGTTTGAAAATACCACTTTTAGAAAGTAGGTATTTTCTTACTCAGCCATAAGGTAGGCCTTTGCTGGGTTTGTGAATTGACTGTCTGGGTTTGGGATGACAGGGGCTGGGGAGGAGCAGTGGCTCCAGAGAGTCTAGGTGGGTCAGGAAAGGGCTGAATAGACCTGGGCTGCATTTAGAGTAGGGGGAGGAGATTTCCTTTCACCTGAATGGGCCTGGTCTCCCTCTGACAATGCCGTCTCCACCTCCTGCCAGGAAGCTACACCAGAGAGGGCAGAACTGGTGCTGGCTGGGCACAGACACTGTCTGCCTGAGAGGACAAACGATTTTGGGCTATAAAAAGTGGGGCCCAAACCCCTGAACTTTAGAACTCTTTTCGACCAAGAAGACTGCCAAGAAGAAGAGCTGGAGAAGCTGTGAGGAGGGACTACCACTTTGCTGAGTGCCTTGCTGTGTTGGCCTGCAGTGGCCGCTTCTGTCGTGGTCAGGGAAAGGACTGGACTGAACTTTCTGCAACTTCTTTCTTTGAGTATCTCCAGGGGCTTGAGGTAGAGCTTGCCCCCTGTTCAAGAAGTCTCAGTTCTTCTGCCATCAGCACTGGGGACTGTGTGTTTTGTGCTGCAACAGAAGAAAAAGCAACCCTACCGCAGTCTACGACGCCGCTGCCGATCCTGTGTCCTGAAGGCATTGCAGAGGGCACCGCGACCCTGGTCTCACCGATGACGCCATCTGATGCCACTACCGAGCCGCTGCTCGCACCGCAACCTGTGTGCACCGTACTCCGCACCGCCTCGCTTCCCGACGCCGCCTTGGTAACCCCGACGATGCCGCTCCACACCGAAATTGACGCTGCTGCTTGCACCGTGGGTCGAGGGCACTGCTCGTAAGTTACATGACGCACCGTCCTCATCCCGCACCACAGCCTTGGCCTACCGACGCCAGCGCCATCGACTACAGTTCGTCAGCCGATGACAGCGTTTCAGCAACAACAACGACGCTGCCTGCACCGTGACCTGCCAGCACCGCGACGAGCACCGCATCACATCGCACCGCGACCCTGGTCTCACCGACGACGTCATCTGATGCCACCACCGAGCCGCTGCTCGCACCGCGACCTGAGGTCATCGCACGCTGCACCGCTGCATTTCGCACCGCAGTACCCGACGCCTGCCGACGCCAGCACTCCTGACTTCAACTGCAAGGAGTTCGATTTGCAACGCGTGTGACTTCAAGGGCTTGACGACTCCTGAACTGATGCCTGCGGACGCGGAGCGTTTGGAGCTTAACAAGAGGCCGCCGACGCCCTGAATTTCTAAAGGTACTCTTTTGCTGGTCTTCCCGACACTGTAGTTGGCCCGCGACGCCGCGGTCAGCCAGAACTGTTTGGAATTGTTTGTTCACAACGCCGTGATAGCCCCGGACGGAGCTATCGACTTCAAGGAACTGTATTTCAAGGTTATTTTGATAACTGAAGATTTCTAAGTACTGTATTGTGGATTTTTATTGTTTTTGGTCTTATGTTAAGTATATAAAAATATTGGATATTTTTCTAAACTGGTGTGGTGTCCTTTTGTATTGCTTACACTGTATTACTGTTGGTTATGTGCAAATTCTTAACACACTGCCTCTAAGATAAGCCTGATGGCTCGTGCCAAGCTACCAAGGGGCGAGCAGTTTTTTTTTTAGTAGTGTAACTCCCTTATCCTGACTAGAAGGAAGGGTCCCTACTTGGACAAGGTGCAAACCATTGCCAACTAGAGACCCCCATTTCTAACAGTCTTCCTATATTTCCTTTCCACTGCTCGAAAGCAGTGAGGCGATGCTCCTCCGCCATAGCGGAGGAGCCGCCACTGTGAAACCGCCTCACTCAAATATTTTGTCCATATGATTTGTTTCTGTAATCAACACTCACCTTCCTGCTGCGACTCCAAAGAGGAAAAAAAGCACGTTTTCACCAGGGAAAATATTTCTACATGGAATAGTTTAATAAACTTGTGCATAACTTGTCTGTTCTTTGAAGTACCCGTGTGTCAGAAGGCTCCCAGAAGTTAAAATAAATTGGAACAACAGCCCGTTCTCTAATCACTACCAACACAAACGATTAGGCACCGGGCAAAAACAGACAGAAGAAGGAAGGGGAAGGGGGGATGAGAAATGACGGTGGGAGGAGGGAGCGGGGTACTATGAAACTGAATATGGACAGTCTGTTTCTGTAGTCAACGCTCACGTTCTTGCTGGGTACAGAAGAGGAAAACAAGCTATCCTTAAAGAAAAGACACCTTTAATCATTAATAATGATCAAAGTCACCAATTTGTGTGCATGCAAGATCCCGGGACCATGTTAGGACGCATCCTCAGGGGTTGTAAGCGCTAAAAAGGATTTCTTCATTTGGCCGCGCCGGACACTGCAACCCTCGCGAAAATCCTGCTGCGAGTCCGGCGGAACTTGCCGGACGACACAATGGAGATCAGAGTGGTGGTGCGTTGTTGGGCTAGATACCTGAGACGAGTAGGCACCAGGACCCCTTATTCCCCAGATATATCCATCACA
Source organism: Calotriton arnoldi (assembly GCA_963921515.1). Lineage (NCBI taxonomy): Eukaryota > Metazoa > Chordata > Amphibia > Caudata > Salamandridae > Calotriton > Calotriton arnoldi. The sequence continues at coordinate 616,711 of CAWUFW010008121.1, forward strand.
CTGCTGCGCTATCTACCACAGGGGGAGTACTGGGCAGGGCTAGAGGACTGGGTGGAGGCAGGACTGAAAGTGATGGGAGACCTGTACTTGGATTCCACACTACTACCATTTGCGGAGCTACAAGCGGTGTACGACCTTCCAGGAGGTCACTTTCTGAAGCATGGGGCTCTCACTAGAGGGATTAGACGCCACTGGGGAGCGGGAAGTACAGAGCCGAGGGCACTAGCAGGGTGCAGATATGTGGCGTTGTCTGCTGGGAGAATTAAGACAGTGTCTTGCTTATACAAGGCAATGAGACAGGACATGCAGCATCCGCTAGAGTGCTTGCGATTACAATGGGAGGAGGACTTGGGTAAGCAGATACCGGAGATAAAATGGAGCAGGATTCTAGAGCGCACCCTGAAGGCCTCCAGAAATGCGTGTTTTAAACTGATTAACTTTTATGTACTGCATAGAGCGTACCTCACTCCATCTCGCATCAGGAGATACTTTGGCACGGACACAGCAGCGTGTCCACGATGTGGAGAGAGGGAGGCACACATACTCTACATGTTCTGAAGCTGTCCAGCGATAGAACCCTTTTGGGAAGCGGTAGGACAAGTGGTAGGCGATCTCATTGATAAGGAGCTCCCGCGCACTCCAGAGCACTTCCTGCTAGGGTGGTTCCCCCATACGGCCAAGAATAGGACGACTGGAAAGTTCCAAGATTTGGCCTATGTGCTGGCTAAAAGAGAGATAGCCAGAAACTGGAAGGCACCAGGAGGGCCCAGGATTGTGTCTTGGTCAAAAGAACTGGTGAATTGGGCAGGTGCAGAAGGCAGATTATTGCTCATGGAAGCGAGCAGGGGGATAGGTACAATGGACAGGGCCAGAGCGTGGGAAGGGCTAGTGAGCGAGCGGATAGCCATCAGGCAAGACCCTGATAGCAGGGCAAGCACTTCACAGCCAGCGGCACTAGAACAAGGGGATGGAGGAAGAGAACAGTTAATGAGACTTTGATCAGCACTGTGACACACACTGAAGCAGGAAGCCTGACCCACAGAATCCCAATGGCACGCAGGGATTACCAATACCTACTCAAATGCAACTCAAGGTGGGAGGGGGGGGATGTTTTGTTACTTGGGAATGTTACGTTAAACATGCCAGAAGAAGAAGATTGTATGTGATACATGCACTACGTATTGACTATGGTTAATGCCTATTGTCTGTGTCTTAAAAACCAATAAAATTTGGCTGGAAAAAAATAAATAAAAAGGATTTCTTCACAGCGCATTGTGTTTTTATCGAATGAATGCTTTGCCATGAATTCCTACGCGTGAAGAAGGAGGAAGAGAGTAATTTAAATAAATGCAATCTTAGCGGCGCATGGTGTTTTTATTGAATAAATGCTACAGCATGAACTGATATGTGTGGATGGGGAAGAGATTACTTAAAGTACCACCTGTGTTGAACTGTAAGAGCGGGCTGAAAAAGGCTGCACAGTCTGCGGGCAGTGCACTCTGTCTCAATGATTCACGGAGGATGAGAGCCGTGTGAAAGCCAGCTCCCAGTCAGTACATGTTGGCAAAGTGATTTTCCTGAAGAACAGAATGAGTCAACCTCCAACCCCCTCCCCAACAAACACACTGGCCGAGCCACCCTCCTCGCACAAGCTATCAATTAAAAAAAGCCACCTTCAATGATTTAAAAATATGATTAAAGTTACTGATTTCTGTGCATGCAAGATCCCAAGGACCATGTTAGGACACCTCGTCAGGGGTTATAAGCACTTTAAATGCAATTTTCATGGCGCAATGATGTTTTTATTGAATGAATGCTACGGCATGACTTCTTATGTGTGAAGGGGGAAGGGACTAATTAAAAGTAAAAGTGCCACCATTGTCGTGTAGACACAGGAGACGGGCGGGCGGAGCGAGTGAACTGAAAACACAAGCACTCGTATGGAGTGCTCCAAGACGAAGAAAAAAGTAGTGGATGTTTACAAGTTCTTATTCCATTCTCTAGGGGAGGGCCAAACACAGGAGAGGCATGACGCATTCATGCCTTTGACAAATGAGGACAAAGGATTTCAGAGCGACGATGGAGCGAGTAAATGGAAAACCTATGGGCGGGCTGAAGCTCACAGACTAAACACTACAGGTCTCTTCGAGTCAGCTCATGGGCTGTCTAACCGAGACCTAAAAAGGGGTCAAATAGATAGCTTCAGAACTTTTGTCTTATTGCACTATTGGATGTTGATGGCAAAGTATATGCAAATTTACTTCTAAAAGAGCTGGATAAGTGGGCTACTGAGAAGAAAAAAAATCCTTTTTTTCAAACAGGATTTGTTAAAATGTAGTATTGAGGACAGTTTACTTGCACTTTCAACTCTTGTGCAGAATACCTTGGCTAGTAAAGAGAGCTTGCTTTATGAGGCCTTTATTGATTTCGCCACAGCCTTTGACAATGTCAACAGGGATAAGCTCTGGGCAAAACTTAATGAGTAGAGCATTCCGCAACCCTTGATGAAGGCTGTCATTGGTCTATATTCAAACACGTGGGTAAAGATAAGACTTAAGTCTACATGGGTAATTTCAGGGAGAATCTTAACAAACAAGGGGCTGAAGGAAGGTTGCTTAGTGGCTCCTCTTCCTTTTAACCTACGATTCGAGGGACCTCTATAAAGCCCCTTCCCCAAAAACAGCTTGCCCACCTAAGGTAGCAGAAGAGAAGGTTAACATTTAATAGTATGCTGACGATATTATTTTGCTGGATTTAACAAGTGGGTCTCCAAAGGCAATTAGATCATCTTACAAAATATTGGATGAGCAATGACTTTAAAATTAACACGGTTAAAACAGAGATCATTATCTTTGGTAGAAAGAAAAAAAAGAAAGGCCACTAGCTGATTGATAATGAATCTATTGAGGTGTCTTGCTACAAGTATCTAGGGGAGAGGTTTGAGGAGAGGGGATGTGCAATATTGCACAATATGTCAATTAGAAACACAGCCGCCTTTTTAAGAATAACATTCTACCGTCTCCTAAAAATGTCTCATGTCCTGACACAAGTCACTGTGTAAAGAAATGGAGTGCAAACTAATGTCAACAATCTTGTATGGCATGATTGTGTTTAAAGATAAACTGGGGGACTGTCTTGAGATAATACACTGTAAGTGCTATCGCCAGGCATTCAGACGCCCGCCTGCCTCCTCACAAGCACAACTAAGATGAGAGTTCAACTTGACTAGACGTATCTTATTCAAGCCAGATTTATTTCCTATTGTTATAAGTTGAAAAGAGCTGAACGGGATACTCTGAAGTTTCATCCCTGGACCATGCTTAATAAAGGTACAGGCTAGTTAATTTACTTGTAAATGGCTATAAAAGAATTAGAAGCTCTGGGTGAAGGAGCTCCCTGGTAAATAATTTTTCATAATAGTAACTAAACAGGCTGAACAGCTATCATTTAGGCAAGAGGTTGGAGATTTAAGTAAAAAATCACATATTAAGTTGCTTCCCACATTATTTGAACACCAGAGAGCTCCACATTATCTTAAGAAGCTCTGACCACAGAACAGAAAATAGCATTAAGGAGATACTGTTTTGGGCTGATTCTCTTAAGAGCATTTTGGTATGGCAGGCTCGGGCATGGCTCAGACCGTTCCTGCCGTTTATATGGAGCAAAATCGGAGTCACTGAGTCATGTTATCTGCATTTGCTCCTGCCTTCTACCTAGGAAATACTGGCTGAAACCAATATTCAGATGCTTATCTATTAGAACTTGTCAGATAGCAGTAGAGACCTGTCTCATGGGTGAATCAGGCCAGTTGACATCTCTCTTTCTTTAATTTATTAAATTTGTTTGTAAAGAATTGAATAATTGTGAGCAGGTACTGCCTTGACTTTTAAATTAGATTTTTAATATCAGTTTATCTGTAATGAGCATTTTAATTAATTTTATGCATTTGATTGCTTTATTGCACTTTCAGTCTTTATAAGTTTGACTATGATGATTTTTCTAAGCAATCTTATGTGTATGATGATATTGATAGGGCTGAAACCTTACATTAAAATTATATTAACGAAGCTGATAAGTTGCCTTGGATATTAACGTGAAAACACTGTAAATTGATGCATAGGCAAAAGGAGCAAAATGCATCAGGCAGTTATATTCACTGGTAGGCCGCAGTTATAACTCTCTTTAACAAATAGAAGCGTTAGAAATTGCTGAATGATGCACAAATTTGTTTGATAACTTAATCTCAATGTGACCTGCTTAGAAATGTCATCATGACTACAAAATGTTAGTATGATGGCACTCGGGATGGGATCCCTACACAGGCCACACAATTACGAGGAGACAGCATACAAACAGCACAGGACCCTGACATGATGGGTATGAGTCTATTAGCGACTGCTTCGGAACCTCAGTGAATGAGCTGCTAGCTGATGAAAAGATGAGAAGAGAGATGTGGGAGATGCGAGTGTTGAGTAGCCTTACTGCCTTATGAACAGTTTTGAGTGGAGTGAAACAGCTGAAGGGAGGATCTTAACACTGTAATCGTAGATATGTACTATTGGTAATTGCAAAATGATGTATAGACTGTACCAAGTTATGACAGTTCTTGTTTAATTCATTACTGTTTAAAGGTAAAAAAACAATAAGGCATGCAGACACATGCAAGGAATGTATAAATCTGTATTGCCCCCTGAGGTGGGCAAATGGTTGTAATCAGTCGCGGCTCGCAATACTCGGGGGAGGGGGTTGGACGTTAAAATACAAATAAAACTTACCTGACCGGGTCTGCGCCGCCTCTGCTCCTGGGCCTGGTCCCGCGCCGCCTCTGCTGCTCCTGAACAGGAACAGGCATGCTCCCTCCCCTCCAGTAAGCCAATGACAACGCTGCAATGGCAGCGTTGTGATTGGTGGGGAATTCCGGACAGCGCCCAGCCGGGCACCTGTAGGGGGACCATTTTCTCTATGTAGGCTGCATGCAGCCTACATAGAGAAAATGTAGAGTGCGCATGACTGCTTTGGTCGGCCCCAGGGCCGACCAAACAGTCAGGGCACTCAGAGTGGTGCAAGCCACTCCTCCCGACCCGCCCACCCCCAACCAGGCATACCCTCCCACCCGCTCCAACCAGGCATACCCCTGCCTTCTGCTTTCTCGCAGCACGAGAAGCAGAAAATAAAATGGTATTTAAAATACCATTTTATTTTCTGCTTCTCGCACTGCGAGAAAGCAGTGGGTCGGCCGCCACTGGTTGTAATAATGCCTAATAAACAGAATTTTCAAAAACAAAATGTCTATAAAATGTTCCGGTTTATAAAATGTATTATTTTCTTTGAGCTACACGTTCTTCTTTGTACTAAGCTTGAACTTCCTATCTATCTTGTATTCATACAATGCTGAATAGAGAATTGCATACTTTAAATATAATTCTCACTTACTTGAAATATAAGAGCATTACTTAACTAGAAATCTGCAATTAAAGTTTTCTGTCTTTAGTATAGTTCATTGTTACGCAGTAAAACATTGAATACATGGTAGAATACACTCCAAGGCTAACACTTCCAGAAACATAAATGTTTAGTGATGTCTATTACATATTTGATAGTAGACTGCATCTGTTGCCCCATATTTCCCTGTTGAGGTTTATTTGTACAGATCGGTACTGCAACTGTATTTGATGCTCTTTGGCTATTGAGACTTGGCTGAGTTTTATGAACTGCTCCTTAAGAGGATTTTGACTACCTGATTCCATCTAATGTTAATGCTCTTTTGGTCTCACTTTTTTCTTGAACTCTTCATTAGTTCTATTAACTTTTGATTTCGAACTTTCATTTAGATTAGGGATTAATTCCTGTATGAAACACGCTTGTCATTTCTGCTTTATGAATGACTAACCATAATTTGCTTGATAAATTTCTGTAAATGGATTTTATCTGACTTACTAATTGAATAAAAAGATCAAAAGAACTTTACTAATCTCTTTGTGAGAATAAAGGTTTTCGAAACCAATCCAAAACTCTTATTATTGCCTGAACTTGAGAACTGTTTAACTTTGATGATTTGATTTAGCTTCCATTCAAAAATGGTGGCAAAGATCTGTCACCTAAGAAGAATTTGGCTCGGAGTTGGAGCCAATTCTTGTAAGGTACAGGTTAACTGGTACTGGAAATTAAAATTAGGACTCAGGGGCGGCTCCTCCATTAGGGCGGAGGGGTGTCGCCCCACTGCTTTCTCGCAGTGCGAGAAGCAGAAACATAAAATGGTATTTTAAATACCATTTTATGTTTCTGCTTCTCGCACTGCAAGAAAGCAGATGGGTTGGCCTGGTTGGGGGCGGGCGGGTGGGCGGGAGTGGCTTGCCCAATGTTATAGGCCCTGACTGTTTGGTTGGCACTCTGGGACCGACCAAGCCAGTCATGCGCACTCTGGATTTTCTCCATGTAGGATGCATGCAGCCTACATAGAGAAAATGGCTTCCCCGTAGGTGCCCGTCTGCGCGCCGTCCACACCAATCACAACGCTGCCATTGCAGCGTTGTGATTGGCGGAGGGGAGGGAGGCTGCCTGCTTCCTGTTCAGTAGGAGAGCAGGAATACGGGACCCAGCCAGGAGCCGCGACGCCGCCGGACCCGGGAAGGTACGTTTAAAAAAAAATGTAATTAAACCTCCCCCCCGCCCGACCCACCCGCTCCCCATGCCGGCCGTGTGTGTATTTTATTAGATATTCACTTTATCAAGGGCTCATTCCTCAGCATCTAAACATTCAATTATTGTCTGCCTGACCACCCCTGAGAACTAAAATCAGATACCATGTCCGCTTTGAATCCTTAAACTTGAACCTCAATTCTAAACCACTCGAGTCCCAATAGTTTCACTTCCCTGCATGGCAATCACAAATCTTTGCTGACCCATCACGATAGACCTGGAAACAGGAGCAGACAAGTAACATCTTGCAGTGTCTCCTCCTGGGGTCCATATGTGCGGCCTGCTTAAGCTGTTAACGTGCCCAATTAGGCTTTTATTTAGTTTTCTCGTCTCTGCTGTTAAAGATCCCACCGAAGAACCAATAAACCCGCCTTTGGACAGCTCTCCGTTGTGTCTGGTGCTGTCCACTGAATCACTATGCAAACTGCGGAAACTGGACTTGAAGTCAGGTCAGGCTTAAAATATTTAAGTCGGTCAGGAGAATTTACCCCGGCCATCTGGTTGGCGTATAACATGGAAATATTTAAGAGTTTCCTAACAAAACAAACAGTCTTCCACATTCCCAAGAAGAGAAGCTGTTTAATCTACTTGTACAGTTCTTTCAGGGATGTAAGATTTTGGCCTGGGGTGTGTGTCAGTAAAGAAACAACCAATGAGATTTATAGCGCGTAATTTATGTCCTTGCTGGATTAGACATGTTCCTGTGCAGCCAGGCTCGCCATGGGCTCTGTTTGGCTTCCTCCATATTCTTATTGTTTCAGTTTATTATAGCTGCGCGGCTTGTGAGGTCATTTGTAGCCGAGCACCCTTGCACTCCCAAATGGAAGGCATGTCTGTGCAGGCTTAACTGCTGTTTAAGCTTGACGTGGAATGTGTAAGGTTTGATTAATAAGCGCGAATAGTGTTATGTTCTATTTGGCAATTGATCCAGCGCTGATCCAATAATTATCAGGGATCGATACTCAATACATCACAATACAATGGCCCATACACATTCACCCAGAATCCCTGATGCGCTGGGGTCAATTTATATGTACGATCAATTCTTTTCCTTTCATGGGTTAAATTATGACATCACAACTAACTCTTATCATCAACTTTCCTTCCACTTGGTCGATGGACCAATTAGTTGAATAGTTGATGGCAATGATTAACTTCTAACTTACCAACCATTTAATAAATCTAAAATGATCACAGACTCTTGATGAAGTTAATAATGAATTTTATCTCAAGAAATTAAAGATTATGCTCAACTGCATTTGGTTACACAATACAAACACTGAACCTCACGTGAGGAGAAATTTTACATATGCAGCACAATTGAAGACGAAAACTCATCCAAACATAGCAATGACTTTATGCAATGAAGGAGTGGATAGAGTAAGAGACAAAAGTTTCAGCAAAAATATGTATGCGAAACATCATATACCTAACGGAGGGGATAGATGAAGAGACAATAGTTTCATCAAATAATACATATCATTGACGGAGTGGATAGGTGGAGAGACAAAAGATTCAGGGACAAAAATACATCCATAAGATAAATTCAGAGAACAAGCTAGACTAAATACAAACCTATTGGTCTGTAAGAAAACCAACCCCTCGACCTAGGGGATGATGGGGGTTCCCCGACACAGGATCAGGAACCAAAAGATAAGAAGAAATAGGATCGGGACAGATCAGGAACAGCTAGGCCTCTCTGCAAACCGACGGACAGCGACACATCTCCCCTCTTTCTCTCCTGCCAGCCTAAGCTCTAACCACACCCCTAAAGGCACCCCAATTATACCCTTAAACTAACATGTCCATCCCACAATTGTTGCAAAGGTTTCTAAATCTTGCAAAGGGATTGGTGGGTTTGGGAGGTGGCGTTGTCACACCACTGTGACTTCACCTTTCTTTCAACTACCCTTTTGTTCATATTCATTCCCAGGGTATGGTTCTCAGTTTGTTCTCACTTTATTACATATAATACAAAATTTAGCAACTTCATTCATTTCTTTAACATCATCTGCAGTCTGTTTCTCCGGTCCCACGCTTGGGCACTGGTTTTGGCAGTCGTTCGACACTCTGGCCTTCACCCTCCTCATGTCATCTGCGGTGCACTGCGCGTCTGTCTTGCTTCTGACAGAGCGAACTCACTCCTCGTGCCTTCCCCCTCCCTTTTTAGCCAAGCTTAGAAAGATGGCTGCTTCAGCTAGCACACTAAAATAAATGAAAATGAACATTTATTAATTATATGATAATGAAACCTTCACTGTTTACCACCCACCTTGTACTGTTCCCCATTAATGTTACCTAGCAAAAGCTTTGTGCCAACTTAGTATTGTTTATTAGTTCAAAACAGAATGCAACATGCAGATTACTGAAGCATATGCGGCCTACTTATTCAACGCTTCTCGTTTTTCTTAAGTCACAAATGTTATTACAATGTTATTTGGTTTACGTGTTAGTTCAGACATGCGCAAAGCAATTTCCCTTATATTCGTGTTGGGTGTACATTAGTTTTTCAACAACTACTTACTGTTAGTACGTATTATGGGGGTATTAATTCCGAGCAGGTTTCACTTTTGCAAAACCCTGCTCCATCACAATCAGTGCTCGCTAGAAAGAGGTTAAGCTCTGTGGTGTCAAATTTCACAGTTTCGAAAGCTGTTTTAAGCATTTTGTTGGGTTTCACATCAGCATTTGTAAGAGGAGCAAATGCCTAGACTCTCTCACGCTCTCCAGACTGTGTACCCTGGCCTCTTCACTCTCCAAAACTCCCTCCCTTCCGTGCTTCTAGGCAGGTTCTGCTGTTCTGAGGGCAGGATGGGGGCTGTGTTTATCTTTACATGCCATATGCTACGAGACAAATCATTTCTGACAAAGTGATTGTTTGTGTGCTGGCAAACAGTAGCGTAGTCCATGTGGTTGTGAGGTAATGAAAGTAGGGGAACGTTAACTGTTTTATTTTTTATCTTCGGTTGAAATGGTTTACGCTTACATTTTTTATATAAGCAAATCAGAAAGAGTTGGTGGTATTTATTAAAAATTACTGACTCAGTCTCATCATGGTTTCTCTTTGGATGTGATGGAGCAAGGTTTCATAAATGAAACTTGCTTGTATGCAATCCTCCTCACAGTATTAATTTATTAAAACTTGTATTGTCTATACTAACGTTTGCATACACTACACGAAAAGTAAGGATGCTTGCCTATGTGTTTAACTAACGAATAACGCTTGTCTGTAACCTAAAATGGCCGCTAAAGCGCGGGAACCTCACTGCGCATGTCTCAACCATATCACATGGTGTGACGTCTTTCTTTGCTTGGTGGGAAATTTCTGCTTCTGCGCAGTGTGCACTAAAATGGCTGCTGATGTTTTCACATGCTACAGCTTGCTCTCGTGTTTCTATTAATTTGTCGTTTCTTTAACGCTACTAATGCGGGATAGAATTTATAATTAAATGGGAATAGAGTAGAAAGAGTGGGTATACAGTGAAACATTTTATTTGTGATTTTAATATTTTCTTCTTTGACTTTATCAGCTCGTAAATTTTGGGCCTGGGGTTGATGACTTGAAAACTCGTGCGACAGAAAACCTGCACATGCGTGCTGAAAATCTTGGCAGGAAGAAGGAGATGAAGTCAACCTGGACATCTTCCAAGGCCACGACCTATTGGCTGACACCACCGCGTTTCGAGATGTTCTCTTAGAAATGATACATTTTATGTAAATTAAATACAATTTTTGTCGTGAGACGGGTGGGAAATAAAGCAAATGTAATAAAATTGATGGGCGGGTTGTTAAAAACAATAGGCTTTAGAAAGTGAACGGAAATAATATGGTGTGAGGATCAACCCCCTGTCCCCGTCCAATCAGAAATAGTGGCCCCATATTTTTGCAACATTAAGGGGAGGTACATGGGCGTAGAAAGGTATAATAGAATATAGCATTAGTTAATTAGTCAGAACAGGAGTCCCGGCAGATCAGATCAGAGCAGATCAGACCAGGAGACGCAGAAGTTCCAGACCGGCAAGCTGAGCGAGTACAGGCCGAATCGCTGTCCAGAGAGGTCCTGAGGAGGGGGCGGCGGAGTCCATTAGAAGGAAGGCACGGGAGAATCGAGGAGAGGTCGAGTATCAGAGAGGGGAACGGCGCAGGCGTCGTTATAGAGAGGTCACCGATCCTGTCCTGAACCTGGAGGAGGTCTTTGCTCTTCATCCTTCCTGGGTCCCATCTTTAACTCCTTGGCTAAGGGGTTTGATCCTCGCATATTAGGTAAATATAAATGCAACCATTAGTTGCGCTGCTGTCTCTATCCTCTCCTTTCCTGAGGGACTGTCATTGAATGCTAAATCGATTTTTACACTTCACTCTTGGTAGGCGATTAAGTACCATGTGGTTCTGTATTTTACTCTGCTAAATTCTTTAGATAAACATTTTAAAACTTCTTGACTCAGTGGTTATTTCAGAATTTATGTATTATAAGAATGTCACTCATTTTAAACTTCCCAATTAAACAAAGGATCCATTGGTAAGTCATTGCTCTTCAATCAGAAGGGAATTGGTAGCAGGGATTTTTGATTAAGAGTAAAACTGACAAACCCAGCGCAGGTATTAGCGTAGTGTGAATGTATGGGCCCAAGTGAGTATTTTGTGTATGAATGCTGTTTGCTAATATCGCGCTGGATCAGATGTATGGCTTTCTGGTTAACAAACTTCGAGGTTGCTGCCTCATACAGATACAGGCGGTGTTTTATCTTAAATGAGCAAGCTCGGCTCTCTAGCAATATTAATGTAGATTCACCCCTAATTGTTGCAATCCTTCACTTCAATTAAGGGGTTAGGGATGGCGGTCAAGTGGTGGTGCCGAAGTAAGGGTGCAGGGTCAGTCACTTGTACCTGAAGTAAGGCCCACAGGGCTACTGCAGAGAGAGCGGCATCAGAAGGTGGCTGACTTGGACCCAGTCCTTCCGGCCTTTGAGAAACACCAGCCCTAGGCCAGCTCTGCACTGCAAGTAAATCACAGCTCTGCAAAGTCAGCCATCTGTGTAAGAGCCCTCAGACCCATAAGACCATCGCACAACCCCGTCCCCCAACCCTGTAACTCACCAGGCCTCGAAAGTTGTGCACGGGAGCAAAATGTCAGGGTAAAATAATGGCATTTGAATTTCCTCTGCTGGTGAATCGGCTTCTCTAGAAATAGGGCCTCTGATTAATAATGATACAGGGTTGTAGCATGGAGTGCGAGGGTTAGAGTTTGGGCACAGGAGGTATGTGATCCTTCCACTGAGTAACGCTCATGCCATGTGTGATACTGGGCACATAAAGGAGGTAGAGAGAAGGGCCCTGATGGAATCTGCGCATTAAATTCAGTTTCAGGCCTCTGCCTGCACGAGTTTATTCCAGCAGGAGCTGAGCTCTGCAGTCTGCACTGAACTCCTAATGGGAGGAAGTGTCATCAGCTGCTCACCTTTGCAGAGAAAGAAAGATGTGAACCTTAAGGCAGTGTAGGTAAACTAGCCTCCCCTCCCTCAGATGGGTAGTAAAGGACAGCCATAACTGGGATCTAATACCCCCCCACCCTTTACGATCCATGGCCCTTATCCTATTGTATGTGCTACACTATTGATTTCCAATGCACTGCTCCCACCCTAACCCCATGGGTGGTTTACACGGTTTGGTGCTGTGGTGAATTCCATGTGACATTCCTTCTTATTTTATTATTATTAATTCATGTCATTCTATTCTCTTTTCACGTGTTTATATTTTATTTTATGAGTTCTCATATTATAGCAATATTGTTACATTCCTGGACACCATGTTTGTTCATTAAGTTTGCTCGCTTCGCTTGCTACAAAAGTCATGCCCGAATTTTACGCCCACACCACTTTCAATTGTCACCAGCCGCCACTGTTTATGACTCGTTCTGCGCTATCAGTATGATTGCACTGTTTGCCCTCTAAGTTACTGATATAATGAATGTTAATACTGAGCCTTCTTCCACTTCAATCTCATTATTTTAACTCGGATGAATTCTACTTGCTGACTTATGCAGCCTATATGTTTTACTACGTTTTTAATTAGTCTTTGTAATAGAGAGCATTCACTCGCCCGCCTCTATTGGTAACCAACCGTTTTTGCTGGTGCGCAACGACCATGTTTCTGAACATTCTTTGGATCTCGAACGTGCGGTTAAATAGTTTTCCGTTTGTGGAACACAGACAGCAATCCTACGCTCTTACGGAAGTTAAGTGTTCACTAGAGGGGAAGGTGCTGGCTGGAGTCGACCGCTCCAGGAATTTCGCGATGAGCAAAGCACCAGGGGACACGAGAGAGGGAGGCAGGGCCGCCGGGCATGTAGCTTTTGTTGCTGGCACCGCAGACTCTACGAACACTCCACAACATGTAACTTTTGCTGCTGGCACCGCAGACTCTACGAACACTCCACAACATGTAACTTTTGCTGCTGGCACCGCAGACTCTACGAACACTCCACAACATGTACCTTTTGTTGCTGGCACCGCAGACTCTACGAACACTCCACAACATGTAACTTTTGTTGCTGGCACCGCAGACTCTACGAACACTCCACAACATGTAACT